>OU426880.1:36576623-37826623 GCA_911387805.1 Cantharis rustica
GGAATTAGCGATTCAGAACAGCTTATTGATTTTCTTAAATGCAATAATGACGTTGGTAAAATTGAGACAACTATAGATACTGAAGACTTTTATAATATACAACAATTAGTTGACACATGTGAGTTCTATGATACTGTAGATGAAGACACGGAGAATATTAATATTACTATGTCTGAGCAACAATCACTTTAAAATCTTGTGGATTCAGTTTTGCTGAAGTTCAAGAATAATTTCAAAAATTGTAGTAATTGCATATCTGCTGTTGTTACGTGTAGTAGTGATGACTCTATTACATCTATTAGTACTTTAGTAAATCTTAAGTGTTATAAAGAGAATTCCCTTTTATATCCTACCAAATTAGTTTTCGACTACTTTTTACAGGCAGAAGTATTTTTTTGAAATCACAGTGCAAAGTTTGTAAAAGCTGAAATCAATTTAAAAACCTTAATAAATACATTTTTTAATCTTTCTTTTTCGATTAACGAACTTCCCAAGTGTCATAATATGTATGAAAAAATTTTAACAATATTCTTCAGAACTAGATTATACTTTTTGCTAAGAAAGTGTTCCTTCAATACTAACTCAGAAGAATCGGTTAAATGTGGAAGCCGGAGTATTGGAATGAGAAATGCGTTAAAAAAGTTAAAAACATAAACTGCACTGCAGTGCACTTTCTTATCTCTGTTTGAAAAGGTTTCCAATGCCTTTTTTCATTTATTTTTGAAAAACGTTAAATAAACTTGTAATACAAATATAATAATTCTTTATTTTTTTCCTAAAATGTATATTAAAAGTGTAATTAATAATAAAAAGTTTAAAAATTACTATTGTTTCTTATGGGGCGTATACTTCACTGGACTAAATATGGCGGAGAAAATTTTGATTGCGCTACTCTCTAAATATACTGGCTCTGGGAAATACCCGATTATCATGCCACCTAGTCTTTAAATATCTAAACTGAAATTTCGAGGTAACTTTTGAGGATTTTCGCTAAGTTACAAAAGAAGTAACGAACGCTAAGTTATGGAAAGCATCTGATGGTTGCGCTTTTAGATCTCTAGCATCCTTTGACGTAAGTCCACGGAAACACCTTTTTTTTTACATTATAAATTAAAAAGAAAAGTAATTAACATTTTTTGCTAGATGACATTAAAATGAAGCGATGAAACAGAAGAAAACCACTATAAAGAAGTTTTTTACAAGTAAACTGGTTGCCGAGGTTTACTTAAAAACGTCGATTTTTATCCTGCTAAATCCGTATCTATTGACAACAATTTTTTGTTTGCAATATTTATATAAAAATAATATAAACTTGAATTTAAGTCAATTTTTGAAAGTAACAACTACTGCAGTAACGTACAAATTGAGAACTTATCTCCATGTCATTTTAAATTTTTGCGGAATACCAGCTCCTTAATTGGTAATGGAAAGAACTTCGACTAGTCAGACAAGAGCCCCTAATGAAATGGAGCAACTACTACAAGATATAATCTGCAGATAATATCCGCAGTGGTGTTCTTGCCGTTTTCGCTGGACACACACGGGGAGCTCTTACATAGTCGAGTCACGCATCACTGATCCATTGAATTTGATCGTCATATTTTGGGCTGCATCCTACTCACACTTTAGTTGTTGCATTATTTATTGTAACCAATGAAAAAAATTGTTATACTATGTATTATTTCAACATTTATTTAATAGTTAATTATTTATTAGTTGAAAATAGCAAATTGTACGTTTTTAACCCGCACGAAGCTGATACTCCCACATCAAAAAAACTTCATGGATAGTTTTTAGCTACTTTATTGCTAATTTATTCCTGTAATCTTTAATTTATTGCTTTGACGATTTGCGAACTACAGCCATTTGAAAGTGAGTTACGTGATGCTGCGAAACAATAAAAATACCTGAATTATTAATATTGGTTTAGGCTGAGGTAAACTGCAAGCCAAAATTAAATTTGATGTAAAAACGGTGAAAACAAAAACAAGAACACTGAAGTCAAAAGTTGAACGCAAATAAACCACAGAGAAGAAAAACAGACCACCGTGGAACATCGTTTATTCACAATCAGTTAGTAATCGATACATTCGTGACTTTTAATAAGTTGAGAAGTAGTTTATTATTTACTTTTACTTGCCAACCAACCAGAAAGCTATTTTGTTCGAACCTTAGGTTGAAAAGTGGTCACTTCCCGACCTGTCGCAATGTCGGTCGTCAATGTCAATGTCGGTTTTAAAAAATTACGCGCTTACAGTTGACTTTGCCGCTTTGCGCCTTTGTCAACTAACTTAGCGCTCGGCTGTAATAAAGCATTTTCCATCTCGGCACGCAATATGCTATTGTTATATCCACAATCCGCTGAATCAGTTGTTTCTTAATAAGCGATCATATTATGAAATAGACATCCCACCATCTTCTTTTTCTTCATTTTTACGATGATACCTTGCCATTTCAGTAATTAAAAGTGTTTTTTTATATCAAATGTGAAAACCACATAGATTTTTCTCAATAGCTACATTCCCACTTTTGAACTCGTGCTGGTTTGGAATTACTTAAAATTGGTTAGGTCCAATTTTGGAAAATTTTATAAAAGTTTTTAATAAATTTTGTTTTTTTGTTTTAGCGTTCTGCAATCTCGTACAAGACACCGTAATCATCTATGGTGGTAGTATCAGACTTGCAATGACTAAAATCTTCTCCCTCTCGGCATTACTATCAAGGTTATAGAGGTGCTATCTTCTAAGTGTTCCTTCATTTTGTTAGTTTTGCATTATGCGTCCTGTGATAGTGGTACGATATTGTCAAGCAAGCGTGCAGCGACTTCAGCTTTACGCTTTACTGGTTCCTTCATGTCATAATTAAATTCACAATATTTTTTTTCTAATTATGTTTCAAAAAGTGTCACTGTTTGACACTCAAAAGTGTGCGGAAAAGTACTACTTTTCCGCCGTAGTGCGAAAAAGTAATACTTTTCTGCACACTTGTGAAAGTGTGCGGGAAAGAAAGAAAAAGTTCTAATCTACTTTATTTATAATAATATGCATTAACGGTTACATTAGAACAATTATTAAAAGTGTTAACTGCGGCGCCTCCGACATATCTGACATATTTACTAGTATTCTAAAAACACAAATTGTATAACCATAAAAAAAACGTGGTCACTTACCTGTTCACGTATTAATGGCTACTATCTATGACCTACCTACTGTCTATAATAGGCTACCAACCGCAAAATACAAAAATTTTATAGTATAAACGCTTATCTTTTTTCTTGAGAAATGAGAAATGTTATTGGTTCTTTTTGAAACATAATTAGAAAAAATATTGTTCGATACTCGTGGAAAACTATTTTTTCCATTCTCGACTTCGGACTTCCTCCTTGAATGGAAAAATGTTAGTTTTTCTAACTTGTATCAAAAATATCTATAATGTACATCCAATTGTCTTGGCTTTGCAGTATAATTATGTAGTGTACACGGTGTAGTCGGGGTTGAGTTGCATATTCAAATTTTATTTGGCCGTTGTTCTGTGTTGTTCCTATCTTATAGAGTAGAAGATGGTATACTCCTCAGTGTCTTTGTCCTCACGGGAGGTATATTTGGGTTCCGCTCGTTTGCCAATCCTAAGGAGATGTGTATCATCCATGTCCGGTGAACACATGTGTTTAGATGAAAATTCACATCATTGTATCATCTTGAGACTCAATTGCGGATATTCGGGATGAGTTTTCTTGTTTATAGACCGACTTCTGCATTTTACCATCTGATTTACCATTTGTCGAAGGTGTCTTGTTTTTACCTTTATATTGTCCTGTATTTTCCCATAATTTAATATTTATTATGTACCTAATTTAACATTTTATTCGATGATTTCTGTTTGAAATTTAAATTGAAAAGAAATGAAAAGACTTTGTTTCAAAAAGGTTGGCAGTAATAGCCAAGATGGTGAATAGAAAAAATGTTTGATTTTGATTTTATTAGTTTTAAGATATTTTTGATAAGTTTCTTTTTGAAGTGAAAATTAAATAAATTAATTTTAAACGAGTGTTTTAATTGAGTAGTGAAATTAAATTTCAAGAATTTTTGGTAAAAGGATAGTTCAAAAAAATCAATCTCAAAACTATCGGCACAAAACTATCAAAAATATCAGATCCAAAACTTGCACGACCAGCTCGTGCGGCTATTTTTGGCAAAAAGCAATTATCTTATTCTTTTAGTCCCCACCTTGTACTTTTCCACCTCCAGCATTTAAAAATCAAATTTACAAAAATAACAATTTAGCACAGGGTGGGTCAAAATCACTTTGTTTCACGACATCTTATGCCTCACTTTAGGCGCCTATAAAAAATACAGTGGTATTTGATTAATTTTCTATTAAACAAATCCTTTACTAAACTTGAAGTTACCTTGATTAGCTTTTTGATGTGGTGGAGCAATCCAATCTCAGGAGCGGATTCCTGCGACGGTCTTTGTTGTCAATCAAATATTCAATAAAAAAAAAATTGTTTTACAAAATAATTTTTATTCAATTTGTTCATAATTTAAATTTCCAATCGCATATAATTTAAATTTAAAATTAAATTTTAATAATTTAAATAATCTTTAATCAAAAAAAAAAGAAATCCAAAATTCCACAAACTCACAATATTCGAAAACAACT
Organism: Cantharis rustica; assembly: GCA_911387805.1. Taxonomy (NCBI): domain Eukaryota; kingdom Metazoa; phylum Arthropoda; class Insecta; order Coleoptera; family Cantharidae; genus Cantharis; species Cantharis rustica. Next base: position 36,581,286 of record OU426880.1, read on the forward strand.
CCAGCTGTAGTCTCATCCGAACAAAAACCACTAAATCACAAATTTGTATAAATTACAAATTTCACCGTTGTAAAATAATACTCACATCAAGAAATCTCTCAAAATCTCAATAAGAATTCACATAGCTAAAAATTTAAACAACCGCCTCTAGCGGCGATTTTTAGCAAAAAAGCAATCCTCACTCTTTTCTCCCCACCTTGCCGTTTTCAAACTCCAGCATTTAAAAATTAAATTAAAAAATTTTATAGTTAAGCACAGGGTAGGTCAAAATTGTTTTGTTTCACGACAATATCCTTAGTTCTATACCGACGGTTTTTCTATTAGTGTAATACTATCTTTAGTGCGACTTCCCGAAAGTAAGAGAAACAGGAAATAAAAATGTTGTCTCCAGTGTAAGAATAAAATTAAGATAAAATTTCAAGCATTGACTTATTAGACTTACGAAATTTTCGGCGCATGCGCGTTTTCATTATTTGCAAAATTAACTATTCCAAAATAAAATAACTTCAATAAAACTAATATATTTTTAATTTAATATAAAAGAAACCATCTTAAAAGTGTTCAAACTGCAAAACAAACAATTTCACACATATAAAATGTTAGAAGCTACACAATGAAACGCAAAAAACCAGAATCAAAAAATTGTTACTCAATTTTAGGTTTCTTTGATTTGATGTTCATATTGATAACTTTTCTATTTTGATCCTCGGTGAGATTGGTATGTTAGCACCTTGTTGTTGTGATCTCCTTGAAGTTTTCTCTATTTGTATTCAATCAATTTATAACACAAACTATTCTTGTCGAAATACTCTCGAATTCATATTATTGGGGAAAATTTATTAAGTAGATTCCATTTCGTTAGTTTGTCATTGTTTTTTAAAGAAAGATGGTGAGAAGTAAACTTTTTAGTTCGCCTGGAATCGAACCAAATTATCCAACTACTTAATCATCAACTCTACTAAGTATATACCGGAATACCCTAATTACTCCTTCGTTTTGTTCGTCAATGGAATTTCAGACAAACACAAAATATGTTTTAAGTTATAAATAGAAGAAATCATTTTTATTACATTTGAATAAATTTAAGACCTCTAGAGAATCTAGCTTCAATTTAAAGATGTAACGTAAACTTGAATGCAATCGAAGTTTATATCGATTGAATATTTATTTATATTTTGATTTGATTTGTTACAATCTAACTTTTAGACTGTCAAATGCTTTGCACTACAACATTTTTATATATTTTTGAGTCCATTAATTTTGCTTTACTGCTATCTTGTCTTGGCTAACTGCCATTTACAATTAGCTATATATTGTAAAAGTGGTCTTCATTCAGAAATAAATAAACATGATAATTAGTGTTTACATTAATTTATTGTAGTTTGACTTTTCTAAATAATTTATTTTAGTGAATGCATTTGTTTTTCTTGAGCGTTCAATATGTTAGTTTTAATTTAATTCACAAATTTAATTTTAATAACTTATCATGAGTATTGGCTAAAGCCAAAATAAAATAATCAAACCTAACAAATGTTAAAATAATAAAATTTTAACTGTTAAGTAAAGAATACATACTAAACAGAAAACATAAAATTTAAAGAACACTAAAATGGCAATGAATTCTGAAAAAATTACTTTAAAAATAAAAAACTCTGTAACATAATATAAAGACTCTTATTTCACGATTATTTTAACATTTATTAGGTTTGATTATATTAACATCATATACCTACTACTAAATACCACAAAAATACTTAAAAAATTCTAAAACTTTTTTAAGTTATTTTCTAAAGCCAAAATAACTGACTATATAAAATACAACAAATGTTAATGACATGTTTTCCTGTGACCTTCGCATTAGTTCATGTGTCGATTTTGAGCATTTGATTATACAAAATATAATTTAAATCAAAATAAGATAAGTAGATATACCTATGTATTTGTACTATACTATACATAGAATCTGAATAGTATGTAAAAATCGAACAGTGTTTTCGTATCCATAATATTATTTAGATTTTAGAGTATTCATAGTATTCAGAGTACTCGTAATATTTAAAATGTTTGCAGTACATAAAGTTTTTTAAGTATAGAAGGATTAAAGGATTTCACGTGCAATTAAGCCACTAAACTGAGCTCATTGTATTACTTTTGATGCAGTGATCCTAGTCCTGTCACTTCTCAAACCATCTCAATTGCAAAATAAATTCAAGTATTTTATCAGATGAAGTCTCTTGGCAAGGTAGTTCTCTTTGGAATTAAAAATGAAAAGTGGAAAAGCACATGCTTGCTGTTTTATCTGCTCTGTTACATTCCCACATCTGGGGTCATCTACAAATCCTGGTGACATCATCTAGAATTCTACCGTTCTTATTTTTCCCCTAAATTCATATTGGTTCTCGCTAGCAATGCCGTCTAATCTAAATTCTAAACACGTGACTAGTACTCTTTCTAGTACCTTCCTGATAACCGGGAGCAGACATATAAGTTGGTAGAACGACGCGACGTCTCCGATCTAACCTTGTTTGACGACGGAGACGTTCGTTCTCTAAACACGCGTTACTCTCTTTGCAATCTCTAATTCATAAACACCTTCTTTAACATTCTGGGAAACGGACGATTCATTCTCAAACGATTCATCCTGCGAACGATTCATCTCAGAACGATTCATCATCGTAAAACTTAATTCGCCACCTTAATCATTTTTATTAATAATATATTATTATTATTTTTATCAAGTAAATTCAAAAGTACTTATTCTTACTTTTGAATTTAACTTGATTACAATTAACTTTGCTAAGCGTTATTCTTATATCAATATTATTATTTTTATTATTACTAGTATTACGAGTATTATTAGTATTTATTATTATTATAGTAATAATACCTATTACTATAAATTTCCAGTAATTTCCTTTTTAACTAAATCATCCAATTAATTAGTAATTCAATTTTTAAAATATTTAAAATCTTAAAAAAAATTTTTAAATAATTATTTTTTTCAAAATTATTTAATTAGCGGATGTCCTTCCAAATTTATAACAAGAATCTTACTCACATTAATAAACAAATTTTATTTTATAAAAACTCAATAATATTTAGATAATAATTAAAGAAAAGAAGTCTCGTGCTAATAAAAATGATTAAGTTGCCGAATTAAGTTTTACGATTATAGATCGTAAGCAGGATGATTCGTTCAAGAATCAAGTATCTTTACCAGCTAATATTTTCTTCTTTGTAGATCTTGCTCCCTTTCTCATAACATAGATTAACAGCACCATATTGACGATAGCACCCGTTTGATTCAACTGCTACTTCATCCAAGATGGCATTCTTTACATGCAGATATTATCTAATTATCCATCTTGTTAACCATTTCCTCACGGATTCAGTCCTACCATTAATTTTCCATTATAATTTAATATGAACCCAAGAGACAAAACTATAAGCCAATGGCAGATAAATAGAAATATTAAAAAGAAATCACGAAAAGACAAAATCACACCCAGAGCCTCTATAAGAAAGTCAGATACTTATACCGGAAATTCCATCCCAAAACTCAAATCATAAAAGACAAAAATAGAGAAACAACAACCAACATGAAAGAAATAGCAAAAGTCTGGCAAAGAGTACTCTTTGAAGCTCTATAACGACGATGATACAACACCGAATGATGCAAAGAAAGAAGGAACATATTATAAACACAAACCAACAATCCTAAGGAATGAAGTAAAAAGAGCCATCGACAGGATTAGAAATGGAAAAGCACCATGCCGGATAGTATCACGACAGAGGTGATAAAGGTAATGGGTGAAATGGAAGTTGACACACTGACAAAAGTATGCAGATGTATTTGGAAACATAAGAGATGACCAAAGCAACGGTCTTCGTTTATTATGATCCCCATACACAACTACCCTATGAAATAACTACAGAACATTTTGCACTAATATCGCATGCCAGCAAAGTAATGCTGTACATACTGGTTATCAGAATAAACGCCTTCCTTCTACCACAGATAGCCGAAGAACAATCCGGATTGACGCCGGAAAAAAGTACCCGAGAGCTAATCCTAAATGTTAATATGTTTCGTGGACTACAGTAAAGCTTTTGACAAGGTGAAATGGAACAAGCTGTAAAGAGTAATGTAAGAAATGAGGACACCCAATGTACCTAATAAAGATTGATTCCGGAAGTCCATGACAATAATGAGGCATATTATGTAAACGTATACGAAATTACATTAGATTAAAACCCTTTAAAATAACGATTGGAGTCAGGCAGGGATGTATACTATCTCCTATACTTTTTACATTTACACGGAATGTATCATGCAAAGAGTTATGAATGACTGGGATGGTGGTGTCTTAATACGGAAAATGAATCACCAACTTAGGCAATACTGGTGGATGCGAATACGAAATAAGAAGGCGACTGGAGATAGCCAAAACATTTTTGACAAAACTTAACAAAACATTGACAGATCGATCTATAGCAGTTAACACCAACCTTAAATTAATACAATCCTTGATTTTCCCATAGCAACCTAGACAGAATCATAGACAATTAAGGCTGCAGCCGAAAGAAGAATAGCCGCTTTTGAATCTATAGCAGATTGCTTCGCATACCTTGCACAGCGCACCGAACAAATGCTTCTATAATAGAAGAAATCTAAAGATTACAAATAGGTTATCCCAAATAATCAACCAGCAGTATTTGACATACTTGAGGCACATTGCGAGGAGAACCTACGCCATGCAGAAAAAAATTGTGGAAGGCGAAATAGAAGAACGCCGAGACTAAGAGGTAGATCACCAACACACTGGATTCACCGCACAAAGACCCTATAGGATGCATGAGTGGGTTGCAACGGCAAAAAACAGAGAAACCTGGCGACAAATAGTAAAGCAAACATTACATTGGTACATACCACCACACGAAGGGTTATTGACTGAAGACAGGTTGCTTTTAAAAATATTTTTTTGCAACAAACCAGAACTAGTAGTGAAATATTCTTGTAGAAAAATGTTCTAGAGCAAAATGTCCGAGAACCATCACCATCTCTATGAAGTTGTGGTCAGTTCCGAGTTACTTTTTTTCTATCCTCCACTTGACATTGTAAAGTTTCTCGAATATCCGAAACTTTCTGTAGTCCACAAAAAGTAAAATACTTACTTGGAATATTGTAATTTTCTTGCTAAATTATCTCACACACTGCGTTAGTGTTCAACTCAAAAATAACCAGCTTGGTTTCTACCACTTTTAGCATTCTCCGTATCCTGGCGAAGTTGATACAATCAGGAAGTACCTACGAAAAATATACTATTCATTATTTTAATCAAAATTTTGGAATAAGTAAATAAAACAATGTGTAAGCTCCCTGTCTGATTTTACATTAAAAATTAAATGAGCTCAATAATTGATCTTAAGTAAAATTTTAGAAATTTTAACACTAAACTAAGTACACCAAGACCAATGCCAATAATTTTGTCGGGCTTCACAAAAGTGAGTTAAAATTTCATCCACAATTAAAATTTTACAAAATTTTAAATCTATTGTTTAAGTATTAAAAAAACTGAATTTCCTCTTGCGGGTTAAAACAAAATAACCAGCTTTTCTTTGGTACAGAGAGTCCTGATTCATGTACAACTAACTAATTTTTGCGGAAACAAGAGCTAGGTTCAAAAACCGTTCCTAGCAAATGCAACTCATTAGAAAGCAAAAACGCGTAAAAACCAGATATTTATTTATTCTAATATTATCTTCTTCTCAGTTCTTGGCCTTACATCAGGAGTCTAGAACTTTTCGGCGCAGCCGGTTTGGCGTAACCGGTTTGGTGCAGCCAGTCCGGTGTAAAAACAATTCGGCGCAAGGTCGATTTAGCATTACCCGTTTCGGCGCAGCCAGTCCGACAAACACGCGATTCGGTGCCAAAGCGCCAAATGACTTGAAAGTGTGGAAAAAGAGTTAGCATTTGTATATTTACAAAAAGTTTGGTAGTACAATTATGAAATGTTATGTTACTATAGTATTAATAAATAAATTTTTTAACTTGTGATATATAATTAAATTTAATAATCTTAGATTGACGTTAACCTACGTTGAAAGCTTAATAATAAAAACATTATTAAAAATTGTTTAATTAACTTGTTCAATCTAAGCTTATTAAATTTAATTATAGTATTAATAATATTACTATATTACTTTACTTTACTTTAGTAATATATTACTACGCTACTCGTATATTAGTAAAATAACATTTCATTATTTTAATTATTATTCTGTGAGCGTGACATCTAAAAAGGCAATACAAAATAAAATAAAAAAATTTTTTTGCCAAATCGTCTTGGCTCCGAACAGTTTTGGCGCCGAATCGACCTTGACCGAATTTTCTTGCGCCACATTGTGTTTGCACCGAACTTAGCTGCGGCAAAACGGCTGCACCAAAAGGGCTGCGTCGAAAAGTGCCATTCCCCTACATGAGGGCGTAGGACCACATCTTCAGAAAGGTTTTCTTTGCAGATACCTCGGTAGTTTGCCATTACTAACTCTTCCTTACATTTACTTAAAACTCTTAAAATCACTTTTTTCTTAAAACTACGAGTCCTGCAGTATCGGTTTAAGCACACCTGCAATTTTAAGAATTTTTACTGCAGCTGCTGTACTCTCTTCCAAGGAAAACTTTGATGTCGAGCCATTGAAACAATCTTAATCGTGACAAAAGTGCTATTTCGAAATTAAAACCCAACAGTTGGGGATTGTGACCGAGGTTAAAGTCGCGATAAAAATTAATTTAGCCCAAACTAAAAATTTAAAAATATATTGTCAACTGATATGGTGATACCAATAGGACATACAATTTTAATTGTTGTAAAATTTTAGTTATTGATTTAATTTTACCTGGTTTTGTGAAACCAGGCATCAAGCTGCTATTACGGTTATAAACAGCTTGCGTGCGCTCGCTTTTGAAAATATATAGTAGCGGTCACAGCATTGCATCGGGAATTATTTTTTTTGTTATTTAAAATTGAGCCACATATACTTGTGTGATCCCTAAGTATAGGAAATGTCTAATATTGCTTAAATTTAATATAAAAATTGATTCGTTTGACTAAATTTTACAAAATGAACAAATAATTCTTGTTGCAATTTCTATGAGCGCTTGGTAGCTGTACGCTCAGGAACGAGTAATTATCTTCTAGTCTCGGCTAGTAAGATCTAAAATTGGATTGCAAAGACGAAATTTTAATTTAACTGGCCTATTATATCAATTTGAGTGCTCGTTGAGGCAACGCACAAGTTTGTCTATCTGTAAATCCGGTACTGTTAGCAACACTGCGGGTCAAGTTATCTGTTTCATCTCCGGTCAAGCGGCTTGAGGCCAATTATCCTGCAGGCAGGTCGTTAAATACTCTAAATAAAAAAAATAAAATGAAAAGGAAGTTTCTAAAACACATTGTATGACTTTAGTCTTTTAGCTTCCAAACTGTTGATTTGTTATTTTTAAAATTTTTTCTGAAACATTGTAAAGCGTAGAGATCTTCCAGGGGATTGGGAAAATGTAGAATCCGTGCTACAAATCTTGCTGAGTAGTAAATCCTAACAAAATATAGTCTCCCGTTAAGTCACAAAGTTAATAGAAAAATAAATAAAGTCTAATAAAATAATGTTTGATATCGAACTTCTTGAAATATACAGAGTGATCAGAAATGCATTTAAATGCAATTTATCCTCTGGTTAATCCAACAACATTATTAAGTGTCAATTTCAATTGGATACGTTTATTTATTGCCGTAATTGCAAAATATCTTGACCTACAACTTTAAATCAACCTTAAATCAATATTATGTTGAGCACAATGATACGCTTAAACGATATAAACTTTATCTTGGCAACACTTCCTCAATTACAGTTGCAATTTGATTTCTCCGTTCCACGTCTCGACAAGTCCGCCAGCAAAACACCCCTAGCCTAATTCTATTTGGCACATCAGTGTATGGACTCTAATTAATTTATTGCCATTCATTTCCCTGTCGCTTCGGCAGCATATAGCCCCCTTTTAAATCGACATAATGATGGTGCACTTTAATTTCCTACTGACCCCACTGAATTCGGTACATTTAACGTCTCGTACTTTTTACGATTAGAAACAATGTAATAGTAATGCAACTATAAATTTTTAAACGACATCAAAAATTGATTCCTTTTTTACTGCTTCCGTCTCCTGCAAGTCGACGACAAAGCATACAAATTGCATCATACTTGGATTTTTTTTAGAAATTTTTTCGCGATACTCATACATCACTTTCGTTGTTATCAGCTTAGTCATCGAATTCGGAAATGGGTTTAAGTTAAATGGGGTGCACATTTAAATCTTACGTTGCAAGTGTCGCTTATTCGTTCTTTATTCATTAAATGCAGATTGGCTTCATAACAGCAATTCTAAAAATATGCCGGAAATTGAGAATTTTGTCCCAAGAGCCCGGTTTAGTATAAGAGGGATGGTTGTACAACCCCTTCGTTAAGTATTCGCAGGGAGCTTGAGCTAGTTCTCATGAAATATAAATGTTATAGCAAGATTAACGCCCTGTCAGGTCAAAGAGCAGGTAGTTTTCTTTTTCTCTACCAACGTGGAAAATTTAAATATTATTATTTGATAAACTTACAGGTGAAAAATTTTCATGTAAATTACAATTTTCTTGTAGATTACCTTTAAATTTCAATGGCAGTTCGTGCGCGCAAATAATAATTATTGCGAATATGATGAAAATGTTAAAAATAAAACTGCCGAAGGAAAATCAATTTCGTGCGTTTTTTTATAAATCTGGAACGTTTCTGTAAAGTAGGTAATAAAGGATAAACTGGTTAATAAGAACACAATGACCCTTGGCATTATACTCGAGTATATATCTAATAATCCATCAAAAGAGCTATTTATAAATGTATTGCCTTTTATATATTTTCTATATATATTTATATAACAGTCAGTGAACAGTAAAACGAAAGAAAATAATCCGCTAACCTTATATTTTATCCCATCAAGTAAGCTTTAAAAAGCTCTCTACCCCGATATTGCTAATCCACACGGTGTGTGACACTGCAGTTGTTTGTAGAATTAGCTGCGGCAGCAATAAGGATAACGATTAACCACCCCGCGATTTGAATTAAAGGAAACATTTTCTTATAAATTTTCACATCGTAAAAAAATTTGCATATCAAATATTATTAAAGGCTATAGAGCCCGACAAATTTTAAATTTAATAATTTTCAATAGAAATATAAACTTCTTAATCTGGTGCATAAATATTTCAGTGGGTTAATATGTACTGCAAACTTAGGTTTTGCTCATGAGAATAGAAAGGTTATAATACATTTAGGGTACCAACCTAAAAACAACAAATTTTAGACTCACAAAAGCAAATTTCTCTTGCTAAAGTGACTAAAAGCGACCTCATAAGTAGTTATAATAAATTAATGGGCCAATAATCGAGGAAAATACCGAAACCATTTTCATACCAAAATTTGATACAAGCGATAGTATTAAATTTTCAAAAACTGTTCGATGCAACATTTTTAACTAATAAATTTGAAAATGATAGGAAATTAAAATACAGTTTAGTCTTGAAAAAATGCGTCCTTGTGACGAAATTATTATTTAATTTATACTTCAAATTAAACTGATATCTCACGAAACCCCACGTTGAGCGCCATGTACTATGTCTCAATAATTTACAAGTAATCGATTTTAAGTGAACATAATAGTTTGGAAATAATAATTTTAATTAAATAAATTTTAAATATTTTCATTTTTTGATAAACGTGCCCCGAATTCAGTAAGAAACTGACAAATAGTTACTTGTCTTTACAATGTCCATTTAGATAAAATATAAAAATTTTCGGTATCTTTAAAACTTCTAAATAATTATACTGTGGTATTCTAATATAGCCGCTTCCGTTTAGTCAGTTTTAACTCCATTTTAAATTTTTGACATGAATAATATTCAAGAAATTGATAAAAAATAGTTCTATTTAACCAATATTTAAATGTATGAAAAACTATATTCTGATTTTGTATCTAATAAACAAATTAGTTGATTTAAGCCACTGTTGTTTACAAGAAGTATTTCCACTTATTCACTCCACTTCCCTATGATTTTTTCTGAATGGTTACTGCATTCTTTACAAAATTACGCAAGTAATCTAAATTTTAGTTCAAAAAAGTTATTTAGCTTGGTGGACCGGGATTACAACGAATATTATAGCTTTAATTGCTTATCTTCACTAATGAGAATTTTTTAACGGTTTTTGATTGGGGCGCCATTATATGTATGAAAACGACAAATTAACGATTGTACAAAACAAATGATTAAAGGAAGTTGCTCTATTTAATTAATAGATCATATTTAACAAGATAACCAAAATGGAAATTTAAATTTAAATTGAAATTTTGCTCAAAACTTGAAACATAATTTAATTCTGTATAATTTTGTTTTTTTTTTATTTCTCAATGACAAAGATTGGCAAATGTTATGGCTATTTGTTATTAAAAATGTGCGTTTTCGTAAAAATTAAAATTATTAATTTAGATACTTAAATGATAAATAGAAAGATATACATTTTTTTTAAATAAAAATAATTTATAACCTAAGAATATTTACTTTTTTATAGTAAACTCTTTTTTTTTTTCGAATTTTTATTTATCTCAATTATTGATCAATATTGAATATTGATCATGATCAAAATCAATCAGTAACTGTGATTTACTTGTAATTTCTTGCTTGCCTTAATATTCTGTTTTAGAGCGCCGAAACCTCATTGCCTTCTCCTTACCAGTAGCTACTGTTCGGAAACATTTTTTTTTTTGCAATCGTTGGAAGTGGGGAAACCTTGCATAGCCCCCTCAGTATGTGGGGGGGAATGTCAGATTCTTACTGACTAAAACCCCACTTCTATGGACGGAACCCGGTTTTCGCGGAGCATTTCTTCGGGCCCGTCCCTTGTGTCTAGCTTGTCTATGGCACCTGTTGTCGTTGAAGCATTCTTTCGTGCTCCTCTTTATTACTCATGATCGTTTGGACCATGTTCTGGGTTTCTTTCTAAACATTTTCGCTGATCAGCATCAATCGGATCAGGCTTTCGTCATTGAGTGCAAATCCGATGAGCTGAGCTGTCGCCGCTCTCGTCTCTCTCCACTGTTTGCACACAAACAGTGTGTGGTGGGGGGGTGTCTTCCGCCTTGCAATAAAAACAATCGCCGTTGGTTTTTTCCCATATTTGTGGAGATAGTTGCCGAAACAGCCGTGGCCGCTCAGAACCTGGCTTAGGTGGAAGCATACCTCACCGTGAGATCTAATTGCCCAGGTTTCAACATCCGGGATAAGGTTGCGCGTCCACTGACCTTTGCCAGGCCTGCTCCACGCCGCCTGCCATTCTCGAAATAATTCCTGACGTGCTTCTTTCTTGTTTGTTCCACTGAACGTTTTCCACCGTTTTATTGCTAACATTTCGATTAGAGGTACTCCCGCGATGACTATTGCCGCCTCCTCCGACACCGTGCGATACAGTCTCGCAACCCGTATAGCCAGCAAACGTTGTTGTCTTGCTAGGTTGTGTCTTTATCGCTCCACATCCATGGCTTTGTACCAGATTAAGGCTGCGTACAACATAATTAAATCTGCTACTGCCACTAGCAATCTTCTTTTGGCCATCGACGAGTCGCGGATGTTTGACATCAACCTGGACAGCGCTGCCACCGCTGCCCCTGTTTTTGCTGCGACTCTTTTCGCGTGTTCTTCGAAATTGAGAGACTTGTCCAAAGTAACGCCGAGGTATTTTATTGCGGCGGTTGGTTTGATGTCGACTCCGTCCAAACTAAATATGACGTCCGCCTTCCGTCTTCTAGAAAGAATCGTCGCCTCCGTTTTTTCGGGCACTAGCACGAGTCCTCTTCCTCTCATCCATACGGCTATGCTTGCCAATGTACTATTTACTCCCTCCACCAAGTTGTTCAAATTAGGGTCTGTTGCCAGCACCAGCAGGTCATCGGCAAACCCCAGCACCTCCACTCCTTTGCGCTGAGACTTCCGGAGGACCCGTCATACATCATGTTCCATAGGGTCGGCCCGAGAACTGATCCCTGCGAAACCCCACTAGTCACGTTTAATGTCTCTCGTAGTGCAGTTTCCTCTATCAGTAACTGTCTGTTGCTCAAGTAGTCGCTGAGAATATTTCTCAGGTATGGAGAGACTTTCTTTTATTTCAATTCTGCCAATATCCAGCTCCAACTTGCCGTGTTGAACACGTTTTTTACGTCTAACGCGATAACTGCGAAGTACCGTTTGGTCCGCCAAGTTCCCTCTCTTGCTTCCATTGCCGCTTCCACCACCCTTTTTATAGCGTGAACGGTGGATCGTCCAGTGCGAAACCCAAACTGTCACGGGGAAAGATCTCCAGTCTCTATAATTTCTTTTTTCAGTCTTTCCAGCACGAGCCTCTCGAGTAGCTTACCCAGATGGTCAATCAGGCATATCGGCCTGTAGGAGCACTAGCACTAGGGTTGCTTGTTTCCAGATGGTTGGAAAACACCCTGCCCCTAGGCATCTGTTAAATACCCGGAGGAAGGTGTCCGGGTACAGACCAAATGCGTTCCTCAAGGCCTCGGCTGGAATCTGGTCCGGCCCTGGAGCTTTGTTTATTTTCATCATTTTGGCTGCCCGACTCAGTTTTTCGTGGTCAAATTCCTGGATTTCTCCGGCCGTCAGTTCCTCTCTAGTCTCGCTCGGGTGGGCCGGAAAGAGTACCCCCACCACATGTCTTATATTTTCTGGCTTCATCCCAGTTGGGATGAAGCCTGAAGCTTTTTGGTCGCTACCTTGTAGCCGAGCCCCCATGTATCGTTGTTAATCTCTTCAACCAGTCGCTCCCAGCAGATTTTCTTACTGGTGGCTATTTCCCTGCCAAGCTCGATTCTCTTCGTTTTATAAAGTTCGAAGAATCTTTGGGCTTCTGCCAGCTGATGTTTGCGCATTCTCTGGGATTTTCTGCGGAGAGAAACAGCCTCCCGTCTAATGCTCGCTATCGTTTCGGTCCACAAATACATCGGCTTCTTTGCTCTGGAGTATCGCACACCTCCACACGCTGCACGGATGCGCTGCGCTAATTGTTCCGGGTCGCTTCCAGCTCATTCCCAAAGTTGATTCTGAATCTCTGCCATAAAGTTGTTCTTGTTAAACCTCTGCAGACGTCATTCAGTCCGCTCATCTCTCCTATGGTCTTCCAGCGCATATCGTATATAGCGGTGGTCGCTCAAACTTTCAGTCGAGAGTATCCTTCAGTCTTTCACCGCCGCAATGACCCCATTAGTTGCCCACGTAATGTCAACGATAGAAGTTGACTCACGAGTGGGGTCTCACGTCAATGGCCTCGAAAATGTTGGTGTGCTTCCTACGTTGCACACGCGCAGACGGCACCCCTCGCACAACTCAAGCAGCGTCTCGCCTCTTCTGTCGTATCTCTCTTCCCCCCACTCGGGAGCATTGAAGTCTCCGGCAACCAGCAGGAGTTTAGATTTTGCCGGAAACATCTAACACCGGTGAGCCTAACACAAAAGTTGACCTTAGATCCTGACGTATTATAACTTGTTCGAAATTTGAAATTAAGAAGTAATTTGCTTGCATCAATACGAGTTGTAAGTGAATTAATAAAATTTCCATTAATGTTAAGCAGATTAACGAGATTCAAAGGTAAACTTGTAAAATTAACTTATTCTGTAGTTCTTACTAAATACCATTATTTGCTTGAATATGATGTCAAATTGAAGCTAAGTTTTTAGCAAGAACTTAAACCAGCTGCTATTTGTTTGAGTATAAATATTAACGCTGAATATTAACAAATATGGACGCTATAAAAAGAATGGATGGGTTAATTGATGATCCAACTAGGCCCAAACTATCGTCTATAAAAACAAGAGCTCGAAAGTATGATTAAAAGTTATCTAATTTTAGGCTCGACTACTGTGCACTAATGCAGCCGTAGGCCTATTTAATTTAATAATATTCCTATATAATAAATTGTCCCAGGGTTAAAAAAATCCAGTTTCGTATATTTATAAAGTTTGGTAAAATATGACAATGTCAGTAGGCGATTGTTAGTACAGCCAATCATGGAACAAATTCCCTAGACAGTGAAAGATGGCAGGAATCATCTCGTAATAAATCCAACCGGTACCTAACTGATAGTTGTAAACTCACTAGGCTCGGTCTCAAAACTAATTAGTAGCTCTGGAACCTGCGAAATAAGAACCACGTCATAAATCGTCAAGCCTAGAACTAAATCCTTGATCCCGGAAATTAATGACTCTTAAGAGACGGTCGTTAGCTAAAGAGATTAAGTGCGCTGCTGCTAATGCTGAATGCTTAGTTTAACTCCGGGTTCAGTAAAACTTTATTCTGACCGTCTCTCTTTGGAAGGTAATGGCAAACCACCGATGTGTAATCTGCCTGATACATGCTCTCTGGAGATGAAGTGTATACACTTTCCGCGGTTCGGAGCCGCGTTAAGCAGTAGGTCCTCTATGTGTTTGATAATACTTCAAACGCACAACACAAACATAGGAGAAAGATCTCCAACGTCCGGAGAACCAGATATGATACATCAAGAAGAAGCAATGGAATATAGGGTTGTCACTAATGGTGGTAACCCTAGAATCCGAATTTTATAAATCGGAGTTAAGCTCGTTTGCCAGCAATCTAGTGCAAGCACCAGGCCAAGTAGTCTTGCTATTCTAACGACATTTTATAGTTTTAAATTATTTCATAATTCAACAAATAATCGATTATGTTGACTGTACACGTACTCAACATAAATAGATAAACAGCAGAAATCAATTCCAGCCAGCTCCGCCCACTAAAACACACTGCAGCATCTATTTACGTGAATCATGCATTCATACTGTCAACATAATGTATAATACACGGTGTGTTATGTAAAAAATCGCTACCGTTACATTTGTGTTCTACAACCATCTTCTATAAACCATTGATGTTATCCACCGAACTGGATTAAATATGTCAACTCACTGCACCCGAACATTTCAACTCGCTACCAGAACCTTGTGGAAATCGTTTTCTTTAAGACGGAAGACGTTAATCAAAGGAAGACCCTGCGCTAGAAAGAGTGCGCAATTTACTCTCCACCTGCACGACATCAATTAAAAGAACAGGTTACAGTCGAGAGGAAATCCCATCCTGACCAAGAATAAACCTTCAAGATCCAAACTTCAAAGACCAATCCGCCTGGAAGCTGATAAAAACTCTTTAAATTTACCGATTTGGCTGATTTATTATTGTTAGGATAAGATTTATATAAAATAAAATTTATGGAAATGCTACTCAAACACAGTTGGTGACGCGCATGAATAAATTAACAAGATTCAAATAAACAAAAATTGTGTTGGCAACAGGTGGCACGACAATAAAAAAATTACAGAAAAACTTGTAACATAAATAAAATGGAAAGTTTGTTTGTTTGATCGCTATAGATACACTTCTAAATCCTTCGACTGATTGGAACCAAATTTGGAAAACTTGCTCAGTCGGACTTGGGTTAGGTTCCTGTGCAATTGTGCAAATCTTGTGTTTGTAGCAAACAAGCTATAAGACAGCCTACTCAAAAGGAACGTGAAACTGAAGACGAACACAATAGACTTCTCCAAACACAGATATCAAGAGAGGCTACTCGAAGGAAATGGGAAACTGAAGTTGAACGCGATAGAAGACTTCAGGCTGAAAGAACAAGACAAATTCAATATTTTTAAATATAAACAAATAAAAAATTGCTATATTTTTACACATAAGATTTTTGTCTCCTCTCCCCTCATTTGGCCATTTTAGTTCTGATGCTTAGTACTAATTGAATAGCACATAAAACGAATTGTGCTCTAAACAAACTAAACCCGAGCAACGCCGCGTACGTCAGCTAGTACTTTTAATATTAATATAATCCTGAAAATTCTTTGTTTAAAACTGATGTAGAATCCCTATAGTCTCTCTACTATATTTTTGATCTTTTATACCTACGAACATGTTTATTTACTATTCATGATTTTTGTATAAATTTAAAAGTTAAACTAGGATCAATGATATCTTATATCTCATGATATCTCATTGCTGATAGTTTACTTTGAATTCAAATAGCAGCCGTGTATTTAGATAAAATTTTATTAGAGCAAAATGGATGTTGTGAAATAGGCTAGCACTTAACATCGATATTTCACATGCTTGCTTGCCGTGTCTCAACTTTGATTGACGCAAAATCTTCCATCCAATCTGGTCAGGAAAACCTCAGCTGCAAACTAGATGCTGCTCGGCTACTGAATTGCAAAAACGTTGTCAATTTATTTCTACTGCAGCATTAGTTTTACCACATAAACTGATTAATTGATCATCAGTATTATTTTTAAAAGTAACTGTAATTTAATTTTGATGGATGTGAAAATTGCACTTCTCCAGGTATTGAAACTTTTGTTTCTTACTTTAACCACATTTGAAATAATAGAAAATTGTTTTTCCTCCCTTATTTTAAAAAGTAGAATTCAATGGTTAGCTTTCATGAAAATGGCTATAGTAAATTGTTGTAAATGGCTGAAAGTGTAGGTAATTTCTTTTTCTGTTGTTATAGATTGCAGGTGTTAGGTAATAAAGTCCAGCACGAAGAAATTAACAATTTAGAATTTACCTTTGAAAAATTGTTTGCAATAAAATTTCCTACCAGTTGTTAATTATTAATAAATTGCGAACAAAAAATTAATGACTGAAATATGTTGCAGTCAGGGAAACTTAGAGTTTGGTTAAATATAGGGTGGTAGAAACTAATCGGCCAGATTCTTGGTCAGCCTCCTAAGAAAAATCATTAACAAACAATGCACATCAATAAATTGTTTGCTGTTATTTATATATAAATTACTTTCTTCGCCTCCTTAAATATAAGTACAGCACAAAAACTACGTTGTCTTAAATTTTCCTCGTTCAACATCGCAAACGTGTATTTTTCGTTTGATCTTGTTATTTTAATCTGTTTTCCAGTTTCCTACAAAATTTTTAAATAATTTTTATTTTCGTTTTCTCGTCTTTCTCATATAAATATTGATTTTAATATGTATGAATTAAGCGGGCCCATAAAAAAATGCATGCATAAGTTAATGTTTATTTTCATTATTTTTATTTTTTTAACAATGTTCCTTTCATAATATTAATTCTGGTTTGACTAACATCAAATGTTGTAGGTACAAAGACGGGACTACAAAAGCTGTGCAGTTCTTTCAACTGTCAATCATTGTATTAATTTATTATTTTTTCCTTGCAAAGTTTTTTTTTATATAAATGTCGGATTATTGTGCAAGGTGAAGCTAAAATAATGAATTTTATTATTCGAGCTCTTTAATCGCGTTATATTAGAGTTGGTTATTTGAGATTCACCTTATGTGTTGAAATTTAAGACAAAAGTAATCCTCTTCTTTGTGTACGACGTTTTTATTTTTTAATTTGATTTTTTGTTACTATGAATTTTAATGAAGCGCTAAACAATACAGAAAACAGTGAGCTTTCGCTCGACGGCGCGGCGCAGTGGTTAGCGCATGTTTATTAAACTTGACGACACGGGGGGCAAAATGCTCGGAAAGCTTTAATGTAAAAAAATTTATACACTCAAGCTAAAATGCTCATAAGCACAATTCCGAAAATAATCTAATAAGTTGAAGTAGCTAACAAACGAACGCAATTTATTAAGTGAACTTAAGAAAATTAGTTTAGATTTTGGTTACGTTAATGCTACCCTTTTCTATGATAATCGAATAAAATTGTAAGGTATATGTTGGAGAAAATGTGTTACTTGAAAAATTGTTTTTTAATTACTTTTGTCGTTACGTTCTTCGTTTTAGTATTTTTAAGGTGTAATTTTCCTCAATTATTATTTGCCAGTGCAAAAAGTGCAGAATAAAATAGAAAAATAAATTATGTTGCTTCTAAAGGAAATTTAACCATTTAACTTTTTCTAAGCACATAAAGCATAAGTTGAAAACAAAAGTTACACAAGATCTGAGCATGATATTAAATTTATTAAATAGAAAAGCAGATGCAAATTCTTTTTGTCGTACACTGAAAAAATTATACATCACATTGATTAAACATTCATCGTTTTTGGAGTACACAAATAGGAAACTTATTCATCGATACAATTAATTAAATCAAAAATCAACAAAAAATATCAATTGAACTTATGTAAAAGCCTAGAAATATAATTATGGTGATATTATTCGTATTTACATGGGTGCCTACGGATGAAGAATAAAACAACGTAGAACTCAAATAACCGAAGTTCCTATGTTTCTATACAGCTAATCTTCTGTTTAACTGTAAAAACTCATTGCGATGGAATGAAATACAACCAGAATTTAACTTCCCATGAATGACTGATGGAAAAGGTACATCAGAGACGTAAATAACCAAATTAAAATTTTGAAAGCAAATTAATCGCTAATCTTGAAGAAAAAAGTGCTAAAATACTGCTAAAGCAATGGGGATGTAAATAGAAACGTCGCTTCTAGCAGAACAGGTGCTGGCTATAGAGAAACTAAGAAACTAAGTATAATATTACTTCCTAACCTCATAATGTTAAGATTTCTGCATTTCCTCCTATGGACACAAAAAAAATTGTAATAGAAAAACGGTAGCAGCAAAGAAAATTTAAAGTACCCTAACCTCAGCGAAACTCAAAAACTCAAACACAATCCTCGTAGCAGAAGACTCTCAAAACATGAAGCGGTCACAGAAGCAAACCAGTCGTCGAGTCAAAAACAAGATTCAAGGGCTACTAGCAAAAGAGTAAAGGCAGCGAGGAAAAAATTTCAATCTGCATTGAAACATATTAAGTGCACGATAAACCCAAAAACAGCAAATATCATTCGAAAAGTCCACATGACCGCCGAAAGTAGCTTGTTAATCGAGGTGAAATGATTGTCCAAAAAGCAAATAATTAGTAGTATTTTGCAGATCAGCGGATCTATGTATCCACCGCAATGACGAAAGTGATGATCCCGCAAATATTCTGTATTTATATTGTAACAGTAAACAAATAAGTGTGCTAACTGGCGACAGTTAAAATTATCGAAGAAAGAGCAAAAAACATTTTCATACAGCGCAGAAAAGTAGTTCAGTGCTTCCGGTGCTGAGCCTGTGTTGACAGCGCAAGGGAGTACAGAGGAAAGGAGCAAGAGGGCACATCTCTCCAAGGAATTCACAGCTAAGACAACAGAAATGGTAGGTACTGGATTGTTATGAGATCAGTAGCAACGCAAGAGATACGCAAGAAAATACGAGAAACAAGATTTTGTCAAAAGCTGCCGCACCAAGTACGACGAGCAAGCACAACCTAGTTTTGCTGAGAACTACTTTGGACTAAGATT
The DNA here is from genome assembly GCA_911387805.1 of Cantharis rustica. Taxonomy (NCBI): domain Eukaryota; kingdom Metazoa; phylum Arthropoda; class Insecta; order Coleoptera; family Cantharidae; genus Cantharis; species Cantharis rustica. The sequence goes on from OU426880.1 coordinate 36,600,745, forward strand.
TTTCCTATTTGTCTTTAATCGACTGCTGGTATGAAAAACAATTCCGTAAAATTTAAGCTGTAAACCCTCGAGAAATTAACTGTAAGACCAGGGGGTGAAAATTACAAAACTAAATCCAGAGGAAGGTAAAGACTGATATTCAAACCATTAAAGCTTTACGGTCTTGACAGAAGCCTACTATGCACCCACGTCGCGTAAAAGCAGCAAACACCAAAGAATTACTCCTTACTGTACGTAGCAGAACGTAAGCAGAACTGAAAAAGCTGAAAGACGTAGAGATTTTTTGCGAGACGATAGACTACAGCTCAGTAAAGTTATCATTAAAATCTTAAAAATATTGGCAGAATATCTTACGTGTACACCAGGATGTTTGGAGAATCGACTACAGAATAGTCGCCAAACAGATGAACAGACACCAAAAGTTACAACAGGAACCAAACACACAAGAAAAATACATATCCTTGTAAACAGTAGATTTAAAAAATGGTCTTTGTATACCCAATTATCTAGAGGAGAGTTTATCTGTATCTTACCAATATCATTAAAAATTACTTATCTCTAATTTACTTATTCTTACTTCTACATGTAGACGAAGAATCATATTAAGAAATCTTTGATGTCACAATCGGGGTTCCACAGGGAACAGTCCTTAGATCTCTTCTGTGGAATATAATATATGTTGGAATACTACGACATCTGCCTCCATAGAAAGTTTGCTTGATAACGAACTAGCGCTTACAACAACACAACCCGTTATTAATCGGGATAATATGCAATTGGAACTGGTTCTGCAGTACGTAGATGCAATATTTCTCATGGGCCGACATAAAATTGCAAAAGTTAACTTTAATACGAAAACGCACTTCTTAAGTGAAGTTAAAAAGTAGGTTTCTACTGAGCTCAGAATATTTTCGGAAAAAAAAGTACTAACGACCAAAGCGGAAAGTTCTCTACAGTTTCCACAAGACTTGTGCCAAACAAAGAAAGTTCCAAAACTCTTGATTGCAAAGCAAGGTAGGTGGTTAATAAAACACCACTCGCCGACCAAAAAGTACAGTCATCTATCTCTATCCTACGTGCTGAAGTCTCACAAAACAGTCAAGAGACAACTGAAGTGAAGAGATTCAGAACCACAGTATTAGTCGGTAAATAGAAGAGAAGGTACTGCTGTGTCTTGAGTTGACTTTGCAACCTGAAGAACAATAAAACCAGAGCTTCACGTTGCCGTTCTTATGTTACGTTTTTGGGTGTGCGATTTGAATTTGTTCGTTTATTTAAGTTATATTGTTTAGTTTAAGTTGTTTTTCCGTTTTAGTTACTAATTGAATTTAAATGGAATTTTACTTATATTTTTAATGGTTGATATTGTTATGACTCACGAACATGCAGGCAGCACAGCACAAGCAGTGACACTGATTTATAAATTTAATACAAATGAAAGTCTAGATCACAACAAAAATAAAAAAAATCATAGGGAGACCAATGAAAAAGAGTTAATCCACCAGGAACGTTGGGGATATGTAGAACAATAATGGGCAGCATCGACAGTTATTCTTAGATCGTAGTCGAAGACAGTCAAGTCGAATTATTTGAATAAACGTGTCGAGAGTTTTTGTAAAAGAGTTTGTATTGTTTGGAGATAAGGCCCAACAATAATATCAATGCTGTGGACTAGAGATCTGAATAATTTCCAAATTTGGAAATCATCTCCGGCATGTGTTTATCAGAGTGAGAATTCCACGATTCTGTAGAAGTACGAAATCCGAATACGATTATTCCTATCCAGAGGCATCATGCAGAAGTATGTGCCTACAATTATTTGAATACATTGAATTAAATACAAGTTGCTTGAGTCAGGTTTGCTTATTAATATTATTTTACATAGGTTGCAAAATAAATACCATTTTTTTATCGTCAATTGTTTTATTGCCTTATATGTGACCATTTACTTTCGAAGAACGCCTCGACTCATAAGAGCATAAGATTATTATAGAGTTAAAAGAGAGTGTGAGCATCCCAGTACTAACTTAAGCTACTTATACTTTGACGTCCTCTATAGCTGCTGCAAAGAAATAGAGAAAAAATCATAAGATCTTAAAGAAGTGGTATCCAGCACTACTACCTTAAAAGATTATCTTCGAAACGTATGATAGAGCTCAAAAGTCAGACAATGAAGGAGAAAAATAAAAAATATAGAAAACGTTTTAACGTTTGTTTGGAATTCTCTTCGCAGATAAGCTATTAACATTTTTTTGATTGCTTCTTTAGAACTTTCGTCTGCACTTTAGATTTTTTCAATGCTATTACAAACGAGAGGTTTCCTATAGTCTTGATAAGAAACAGCTCAAAAGATTGTACAACAAGAGATTCAAACCCTGCCAAAGATGATCATAGTGCAAAGCGATATGATAAGTCGCATCACTAGATATTCAAAAACAAATCTCTAATTGTCACTCAGAGAAGCATTTGAAAGAATCAAGACGGAGAACATTAAAACAAGCAAAAAAGGTTGAGATAAAAATTGTTCCTCCCTTATCAGAAAGACAATTCTTCTCTACATGAATAACCAGCTTCTTACTTCGTCCAAAGGGCTCTAAGTGGTCTTACAGCTAGCTGATATTTTGCAAAAGTAAGGTCAAGGTTCACAGAAAACAATCTCAGCAAAGTTCAGCTCTCCAGAAAGAAACCAGAAGTATTTATTTTCTCTAATATGAAAAATCAAAAAAATATATAAGAAAAGTACACATAAGTACAAGCTATCAAACGGAATGTTATCAAAGAGAATACAAATGTAATCTAATAGAACTTAATTAAAAGTTTGGGTACGCAGTCAAATTTTCTTAAATGTCCTTATCAATTGATCAAAAATTATTACTATAATCCATACAGAATAGCGATCCGGCATATTAGAAGTATAACACTGCTCACCTTTATTACTATTGATGATTTTATACAATTTTATCTTATACAGGATATTTCTAACCCATGGGCCTGTCAATAACAGGTTCAGCTCTTCAACAATATTGCATGGATTACAAATTATCGAAAATGATGGTTCAAGAAAAACCTTGCCTCAATCGATGCGGTGCTCTTACGAGGAATTTGTGTTGAAACCTCGTGACAATTTCTTAAAGTGGTAAAGAGCTACATCCAAAATCAAACCAAACCAGGTGGAAATGATGGCCAAGGTTAATGCATAGATATTAAAATTAAACTCGATCAAGTTGAATACAGATTATATGATCTAATCTTTTTTCCAATTGGTTAGACTAGTTAATAGGAAATCGGTACCAATGGATACCAACTGGGTACTTCTCATCACAAATACAAAATTTCATATAAATTAAACCTGTTGCCACAACGACTAACCAAAACCTCTTTCATATATTTCCTTCATGCGCCAAACTTTAAACAATCTCCACCATAGGCGTATTCATTTAAAGGTACTTGAGATAGTGTCGCACTCAAAAAAACAAATTATTGAAATTTGTTACCAGGTGCATACCTTTATTGAAAGTATAATGTATGGCAAAAGCAATACAAACAAGCAACCATAAAGGTATCAGCAAACAATTGAGGAAGGTCCTGATTGATACCATACTGACGTCAACATTACGACTATTTTGAAAACTGGTAGAGGTAACTGCTATGTATGAGAAAAGCTGGAAAATATCGAATGAGCTAAAATATTGCGACTTTAACCTCAAATTAGAAGAATAGGAGTTTAACCGTTTCAATTGATGAGAATGCTTGACTATAGAAGAAGAAAGTGGGCTGTTTAAAGATAAATGCAAAATTTATGATTGCTACGAAAGAGAAGAGGAAAATCAAGATGGAATGGAACGAAGCTTGAAGCTATGGAAAAAGCCATAAAAGTCGAAAGTAATTTTCTTACATTGGGTGCTATTTTATTACAGAGAGCGGTTTTTACCTAGTCTCTATCTGGTATTAAAATACTTAACTACGGTACAGCATATAAATTGCACATAAATGTAAGAAAAAATTATTTTTAAAACAGTAACAGTTGCATAATTAAAAATTGCGGTAATAATTTAACTCTTCCGAAATGAACTTAATTAATTTAAATCTTGAAATTCTTATGTTATACTTAGGCTAAACGTTTTCCAAGTTGTATCCACCTACATTTCAGAAACTTCCTCTGTGTTTGTTAATTCAATTAAATTGCAAATTCAATCAGTAAACGTTATTTGTGCAGCAATACATTTAATGGAAAGTCAATAAAGGAAATCTTTAAGGTAAACAAAGTAATACCTAATTTTTTGCCTTGTGTGTATAAAACAAGAGCAACAAAATTCATAAAAATAAACCCACCCGGTGTTATATTTTTAATTAAACATTTGCGTTAATTTAAACAAAATCCAAAAATCCGATTAAACAAATCTTTAATTTAGCTAAAATTATAATATTGAAAATAATGAAAATTTGGGTTTACATGGCGAGAAATTTTAAATTATTTTTTAAATCTCCTAGGACAAATAAATCGAAATTGAAACCAAATATTAAATTTCATATTTTGATCGAGATACAGAAAATTTCTACTACATATATCGGGAATTTTGGGGTGACATACGTGAAAGTTAAATAACTGACATTTTGCGATAAAACTCACGATGTATTCGCTATAATTAAAAACTTTTTAAATTATATCAGCAAAAGCCAATATTTGCGATGAATAATTTCGTGGTTCAATTAACAAATTTATTAAACAAGAAGTGCCGCTGTTAATTACATCAAAAAGAATTGTTGTAACTTTTTAATCGTCCTTCGTATATTAATTCCAATTTCCAAATGTTTGTTTTAGTTTTTGGATTGGAAAATATTTAATTAATAAAGAGACAATTAATGCTTTATGAGCTGTTGCACTTAACACTTTTCATATTATCAAACCGCCAAAAACAATTTAGCTGTTATAAGAAACATACGGCAAATATTGAACAATCAATTACGGACTTGTCACTTTAGTTCTATGACAATCAGAAAAACTTCCCCCACGTTTCGCATTTCATACTTTTATATTGCACTTCTCACTGTTAATAATTTATTAAACCGAATAACCACCGATCAATCATGTTAGCGTAATAGAGGAAGCGTTAGGGTAAATAAAATGCTAATATTTTATGAAACACCTTGTATAACTTTAACTTTTGTTTGGTATACCGGTACATAATTAATTTTTCTACTTTTGAAAAAATAATTTAATTTAATACTTCGTTTATAGCTTCGCATTTAATACTTCAAACAGGTTGAAACGGAAAAAATACAAATGCAAAAGTACCATAATAATAATAAAAATTTAAAATAAGAAGAAGAAATAAAATAATGTGCAAACACAAAAATGTTAATATACAATAACGTGCAAGAACCAAACTACGCTATGCCATGAAAACAATAGCTAAATGTCTTAAATGGATAATATATTGAAACTCTAAACGCTTAGTGCTTGTTCACAATGTACGTAAGACATAAGACAATCATAACACAAACATAAGACGTAAAGTTTAACCTTTGTTATAAAGTTTGAAAGTGGTTTGAAAGTTTATTTGTTTATTTAGTTTATTTTTTTGTTATACGCATGCGCAGTTTCATATATTTCTTATGTTCATTGTGAACACTTTTGCGGCTTATGTCAAAATTATGTTTTATGCTTATGTTATCCTTATGCACGTCTTATGTTTTATGTGTATTGTGAACAAGCAATTAGATGTAAACCATGAGGAACGCTGGAATCACGATCTGACATTTTGAAAGTGGTTTGAAAGTTTATTTGTTTATTTAGTTTATTTTTTTGTTATACGCATGCGCAGTTTCATATATTTCTTATGTTCATTGTGAACACTTTTGCGGCTTATGTCAAAATTATGTTTTATGCTTATGTTATCCTTATGCACGTCTTATGTTTTATGTGTATTGTGAACAAGCACTTAGATGTAAACCATGAGGAACGCTGCAATCACGATCTGACATTTTTTCTTAGATAATAGTCAATCTACCTTAGTAGGCTCCTATAAATGCCTATCACTTCCAATAAAAACTAATAAGTCATGATGTACTCTATGAAATGCTACACCGAAGTCAGTGTAGGTGACTTCCACCTGAATTCGTCTGTTCACACTGGAGTTCAGAAATTTAACAAACACACATATATACATATTCAAAACACAACTTATTGACAATTTGGAGGCACCCTAACAGAACCACATCTTTCCGTCACATCCAAACCAACCAAATTGATCAGAAGTCTTTCCTAGTAACCACCAAGGAATGAATGTTGAGTGCAGCATCAAGAAAAAACACCGAGCAGTAAGCAGCAATGGTATCAACGTTTCCCACACCCAGACTAAAAATAATCTGGCCACTAGAGGCCATCCTATCTTATATTGGAAAGTGAACTGCTTTATCTCAATTTATCCGGATACACAAGAAGTCAGAATAAACGAAAAGCATTGAGTGAGAAATTAGCAACCCTTTTCGGAAGAACAAACCTGCTGTACAGACTTACACAAAGTTTCGTACTATGGGAATAGATGAAGATCAGATAGAAACGCTCATGGTAGAACAAGAACCCAAGCCAAATGCCAAGATAGATTGATAAATATAGAACAAGTGATACATTTCAAATTTATCAGTAATATTATCTGAGATGTGATGTATCTGTAGATAAAGACCACGACATAGATGACAAACTAAATAAGTTTAGACACATCTGCAAAACAATACATCTAAAAACAAAAGTTGAATACAGGCCAGCGAAATGAAATTTTTGAGAGCAATTAAGCAACTAAGAAGACGGAATAAAAAACGAAGCCATTAGAAAGAAATTAATATATTGTCGTATTACGAAGGGATTTGACCACCACTGATGCTTTGTTTATTTTTTATTACTTTTTGAATTTGCAATAGATTTTTGAAATTAATTTTAATTGAATAAATTTTTAAGTTATAAAAAAGTAACGTGTGGATTAGTAGATACCTCACACGAGTAGAATTATAAATTTGAAATTCTAGGTTCGATCATTGGAAAAGTATGAAATTTTAAAGTTGTTAAATTAAAATTGAATAGAATAATTTTATTGGAAGAAGAAGATCTTGGTAGTAATTTGCCAATAAAGCAAAGAACCAAAATCTTTAACCTGGCCCCTGGATAAGACGGTTTCAGCTTCCACTGAAGAAGGTGTTAAACCGTAGTAAATAAAAAGGCAGTAATTCATTTTTTTTTAATTCACTGAAATATACAACATTCAAGATAAAATTGTCGAACATAACAAAAGATGGACTAAGACCTGGAACCAATGAGCACTGAAAGGTTACCGTTACAGGAATATAAGAACCCTTAAAGAAAAGATATGTGTGACGGCTATAGAAAAAATGGGTGCCAGAACAGGCATCATTGCATATACCATGAAGTAAAAAAGAAGGCAATACCAGGCTTCGTCCACTTCTTATGCAGCCTATCTCTTTCAGGAATTAAACGCTTAAATATCATGGTGTACCAGACAGAATACTTAGATTTATATCAAATTCATTTTTGCAGCTGTATTGTACCACCTTTCAACAGTGCACAAGCCTTTTTTGTTGTTCCTAGCTGGTTGGGTACGTGACAGTCAACCCATAAATTAAAATAAGTTCTACGGAAGCAAGAAGCAACAAAACAAAACCACGGATTGCAAGTTTTTGAATGCCTTTTGTTTCTTTGCAATCTTCTTATCGACAAACCTAAACAGAATCTAAGACGCCAATTGATAGAATAAAACACTAAGTAAAGAGATTTATTCTTCAATAATAAAATTAATGGGAAGAAGAACGGAAAAATAACAAGTAGCAACCATACGGTAAGTTGTGATAAAAATAATCTTTTGAAAGATTAACTTACCATTCCAAAATGGTACTGCCTTGTAACAATTTATTGCATATTGTTTTCTGCGACCTCAGATTATCGGTCGCACCTCACGCCCATGGGAATTGTTTGCATTTTATTTCGCATTTATTTGTTTGCATTTTAGTGCAGCGGAAGCTTGTTCGAGTTTTAGTAGAAAAACTCCTTATCAGCGAGTAGCGCAAGGTGCCAGTAATTGGGATTTTCAACCTAAGCGTAGTGTAAAAGTAAATAGCCAACAACGTTAACGTCGACATTGGGATCACTATAATTGACGAATGGGTATTCTACCATTTTGGAAACGACGATTGAAGTTGTGTTATGTTATCTTATCTTTTCATACCAGCATCGACGACTTACAGTGTTTACGTGTTAGTTATAAGTGCTTCCGTAATAGTTGAAGGAAGCTACTCCTATTCCAGCATCGATTTCATCGTCCTTCTGCCATGCTGATCAGCAAGCTAACGTTTCTTCTACCGCAGCGAAGGGGAAGTTACGTCGACAACTTTATCTTCATAATTGAAAGCACAGAGGGTCTTGGTGGTGTAACCGCTGGCTTACATAATCTTGTAAACCTATTCAAGCGCTTGGGTAAGTTAATCTTAACATTACTAATTCCTTACTGTGTTTGGGTTTTTTTGGGAACGCTGTTAGTACCAGATTGTTGTTTGCGACGTGGCTTGTAGACCAGATTTTAGCTGCCGATTCAGATTATCAAATTGGAGATTGTTGTAGCCACGTTAGTACAATTTGTTGTTTGTATTTTATTTATTATCATTATACGATTCTCAATTATCGGTGTTTTTATTTTGAGAAAGTGAAAGAAAATTTTTTTTCAGGATCCACGCTTTGCCTTCGAAATTAAAAAAAGCTGGTTTTTTATCTGGATTTCATCACACACATATTTTACCGAAAAAGATCAATTCTTATTATAGCCCAATGTCCAAGCAAAAATTGTAAAATTGTCGTTGAATGATTTTTATTTCCAAAAACAAAAAATTTACTTAAATCCAAAAACAGCAAAATGATAGAATATCACAAAATGTAAATAAATTGATGACCCTCAATTACTATAATAAATGTACAATCTTGATTTCAGTAATTAAAGAACTGCGCAATTATTTTGCGACTGCACTCAACAAATATTTGTATCGTTTTCGCTTAAAAAATGCATAACCCATAAAAAATGTAAACTGGGGTTCACCAAAAGCAAGGATAAGTAATGCTTTCCATTGCACCACTCTTCTCTCTTAAGGCCAATCAGGATGAGTAGTTAGTGTGTTTCTGGCACGCTAGATAACTCTGAAATTAATTAGCTGTTTACTTAAAAACTATTTGATGAATTTTAGATTTTAACGTTCAAATGTACGTAGAAATACAATAAAATTCACGCTAACAGAGTATATTTCCTTTTTTATTTTTATTAAAAAAATAAACGAATTATCTTTTTAAAAAGCAAAAATATAAAAAAACTGGCAGCCAGCAACAGAAGAAGCCTTCTTGAAGAAATCTTGGAAATTATAAAAAAAAAGCAATTTAAATTTTAGTCCATCAAAACAGAAAAATTAATTTTTCTTTTACCATTTGTAAGCCGCTAAGTCGGTCTGGTTTCAGTTAATTTATTAAATGCCTAATGCATTACGTCATTTCCGACTAAGAAAATTTGCGATAAGATAAACTTGACTTGGAAATATTAGAAAGAAAGCGGTTCGATTTGTAGCATTGACGCTGTTGTAGTGATATTATATAATAGGGCAAATACAAAAAGAAATAATATTTCCGATATTGTAACATCACATGAAATCTAAATAGTGGAAGATATCAGGTTTGTATGCATGCTAACTAACTCATTAGTAGTTATTCAATCAGAAGCATTAAAATATGCCCAAGAATGCGTAAAACCTTTAGTACGCAAAGCGCAGCAGTTAATAACTAATAGTACAAGCAATTATGCGGAGAACTTCATGTCTTTGGTTGCAAAATTTAGTGGAAGGATGCAAGTCAATAGATGCAAAAGTCCTTCTCTTATTGTAAAGCACCTTGCTCTAAATAGAACAAAGAAACTTGCTGTTACTAAAAGATCTTTGTTGAAGCAGCCTAATTCAAAAAAAAAAAGTATTGGTGGTATGAAGGGCTCAGAAGATTATGGCTTCTTATGAAAAATTTTAAAAACAAGCTTCAAGTCACTGCAGCAGAAGCAGATGCTTTAAAGCTCTGGACCAGGGTCAAGCTGAAAATGAGTTGTGGGTTAAGGAAAGAAAATATCGATTAAATGCTTCCAATTTTGGCCGCATAGCCAAAAAACGAGCGACTAGTAAGTGGTCTAAACTAGTCGATACGTTTTTGTACGGCAATAAACACTTTGAAACTTCAGCTACACGTTATAGAAAAATGCCCGAGAAAGATGCCATAGCTGCATTTACAAGTAAAACCGGGGAAAAAGTTTTAGAATGTGGTTTATTTGTAGACGTGAAGTTTGGTTATCTAAGCGCATCACCAGATGGTCTAACATCGACTGGAGGGATTATTAAAGTTAAATGTCTCTAAGTTGCGAGAGAATTGACTATCGAAAAAGCTGTTACAAAATTGAAGAGCTTTTGTTTAGATAAGAATGGAAAATTAAAACAAAATCATCACTATTACTATCAAGTTCAAGGCCAGCTCCATATGTCGCAAATAAACCACATTGTGATTTTGTTATCTGAACTGGAAAAAAAAATATCAATTGAACGGATTGAAGCAGACGAGAGTTTTTGGGAAAAAAAAGTTTTGCCAAAAGTTGAATTATTGTTTGAAAAAGCTTTACTTCCCAAAATTATCAATCCTAGAAAGTCGCGTAGTATGCCTATACGAGAACCTGAAAAATTCCTTTTTCATAAAATTTGATATTTTATTTTATTGATCCTTATCTACTATTTCTACTATTTAATTTTTAAATATGTTTACCTCCGAGATCAACAAAAGCATCACTTTCTGTGCAATTTATCGAACCAAAAATGATATTTGGCGGTATCGTTTTAGATAAATATGTAACCCGGACAATCATGGGCACGGGGCCAAAAGAATTATTTTTGAATCACTTTTATTTAGGTTATATTTAACTTTTTTTATTTTGGAAAGGCGTTGCGTTGTCTTGTAGTTTGCCGAAATAATTCTTTAATCTCCTCCCGTAATTAGCTATTGTTTTATACAACACAGTGACAACGCCATGCAAGTAACTATAGTGAAAGTAAAATTGAGTATCATGAGCGAAACTTGAAAAACGTTAAAAAAGGTTTTTTCAGTTTACAGTGACTAAAATCCAGAAAAAAATAATAAACATATTAAAATATCTATCGCAAACTGATAAGTGTTCTTACATATATTACATTACTACCACGTGACTAGTTCACCGAGCGGAACATAAGAAACGTTAAAAAAAACTTTATTTTTCTTTTTCGAGTGCCAAAAATAAAAAAATAAAATAAAATAAAATATGCATTGTATTCAGAAAATATGCTTCTTTGGCGGCTGGCTAACACTTTTTTAGTTTTTTTCTTCTAAAAAGATTGTTTTTTCAAAACTTTTAAAATGAAAGTCAAAATTAGAAAAGTACTCCGTTAGCGTGAATTCTAATATAGTTTTAAGTACTATAACCTTTTTCAAATTAAAATTTTTTGTTTCTAAAGTGGTTTAAATAGCTAATTACTTTTCGGATATATTTGTCTCTCTTGCACACTTGACTACAATTAGTGTCCGGTTTCGCCTTAATGAGGTTAGTGTTCAGATTGCCTCTTGATTGTCGGTTGTTGTTTAACCGAACAGCTATGCTTTGATTTTTTCAATCCACAGACAGAGAGCTGGGACGTTCACACGTTTCGTGGATTTTTTACTTAGAGATACTGTACGACAACCACCTGAAAAGAAAATGGAATTGAAGAGTCAAATGGTTAGAAGTTACACACTCACAAAACCATATGGCAAAGTCTACCAGCAAAAATGCTATTTAAATAATTTTCAATTAACAAGTAGGAACTTTATATATTGTGGTGTTTCAAAGTGGTTTGCACCACCCTATACATTTTGTTAGAAAATTTTATTATAATATTTAAGTTGTAAGATTGAAAAATTAGAGAAGTGGGAGCGAATGACACCAAGTTGAAGGTTTTTTGCCACGAGTCGCCGCAAGAGTAGGCGGTGCGACTTTTAGCTCGTTAATTTTGACTCGGTGAAATTGATTTTTGAGACTTTGTCGTTTATTTGCATTTTGAATTTGATTTGAATAACGTGATTTTTGTGCGATTGCATTACAACGTATTTTTGATATTTGGAATTGGTTTTAATATTTTTTTTAATTTGCTGCTGAGCGATAGTAAGGCGATTTAGTTTGATTGATTTGGAAAGAGAATAGTTCGGATTTAAGTATCGATTTGGATTGTATTTAAAATTGAAAAATTAAAATTACGTTTGTAGGAACGAACGGTGCAATTGATAAGCAGTTGATTTGGATAACGGTAAAACCAGAACTTCGATCTCTTGCAAGAATTGGACATTAAATTTAAAATAACGAAGAAAATTTTATTTTGTTTTTGAAGACGCTAGAACCTTTCGACCCTAAAAAATTCCCACCTGCTCCCGTACACCAGGGTTAACCCGAGGCAATAAAAAGATTATAGATTTTCCACGGAGAGTCTACAGCAATATAACACATAAAACGCTATTTCGTTAAGCTAATGTCACGTACTCCTCCACAATCGTAGCAATCAGCATCTACTCGCAAAATTCTTTGGCTGCTACCAGCAGCTAACAGGGTTTCCTTCGAACAGACTTTGTGCTTTCGATTCTGCGGCTATCTATATGGATAGATCTGAAAACATTAAACACGCTTGATAAATTATATACAATCTACCACCCCGTCTCTAATGTCTAAAATGTAACAACCGTCACAGACAGACTGCAGTAGCTTTGCGAGTTGTAATCTTCCAACTTGACAAAAACTAAACTTCTAACCAAAAGTAAAAAACGTTCAAAATAATTGTAAAATTGGTGATCTTGTTCGGGCCGATTACGTTCTTGAAAATTACTCAAGATTTCCGTTTTCGCACCAAAAATCTATCCAACACTAAAAAACCAAAAATATAATCGTTTTCTAAATAAATCTTCTATTTAACTTTAAAATAATTGCTGTTACTATTGGAGATATTAAACTTCTGCTTCATCAAAACTAGCACTATCCCAATACCGCCCAAACTTCTCAATACATATTATGTATATAAAATATATAATTATAACTTTAAATAATTTTGTTATCAAATATCTTTTACAAATTGTACTCTCGTTTGTGTAGATTTTCGACTTCTTATTTTTCTAACGTTTTTTCTTGTCAGAGCCTTCTCAAAATTCTCCAACGATGTGTTCATTAATTTGGTTCCTTAGGTCAGCGTATGAAGTATCAGATGCGGTCACGCGAAAACTTTGGGAAGAAACAAGATTAAAAGTGAGCCTAAGTAGTGGTTGTCTGATTCTGCAATTACTCAGGTGCTTGCTAAAATAAAATAGAACGATCTAAGAGATGTTAAATATACATAGGAGTATGACCGGAATATGTGATTGGCAGCAGGTAGTGCAAAACTTGTCCGATCTAAAAATAAGACCAAAACAAGTCAAAAAGATACACCGTATTCTGTTTTTGGGAAAGGTACAACCACGTAAATGCGACAAAACAACGAAAGAAATAAGTGCAATTACCTTGTTTCAAATAAGCATTCAAACGTTCGATTATGTCAGTTTGTACTCTATCTAAAATTCCAAGAAAAAGTACGATAGGATAGATGGTCAACAGAGACGTAGACAAAACAACTTTTACTAGTGATTATAATGTGGATGGGCAGACAACTCGGAGAACTTAACTATCACCTGACCAGATTATATAGAACATAGATGCTGTAACACCTAGGTACATACTGTAGTAGTATTTTCCTAAAAAATATAGGAAGACGCATTTACTACCTTTTTTTCTTAGTTTACCTTGGCCAGCTTTTCAATGGTCGGCAGCATTGAGCTCTACTCAAGAGTTGGTTCCTATGTCGTTGCCTGTCCCTGCGTCGTTGCGCCAATTTTAGTTGTTCAAAAATTTTTTTATTTCAAAAGAAATAAAATAGTTATTGTTCAAAAAATTAATACTTTCAAAAATTATAAATAATCTAAAATCCAATGTTTCCAATCCAATCTCAGTTTAGGTATTCCTTGGCATCGTTTTTTACTGGGTTTCCATATCGTTATAGTTCTTTTTGTTTCTTTTTTGTCAATTTTCATCACGTGTTCTCACCATCTTAATCCTTAAGTCTTAATATATTTCACAATATCTTTTTTCCATTTATTTTCTCGAGGATTTCGGTGTTTGTTCAAATTCGGTGTATTCCCTGTTAACTCTTTTAAAGCCTAGTATCGTTCTTAGTACCTCCTTCTCGAATACACGAAATTCGTTCTTTAGTTCTCTAATTACCGGTTTTATCAATGTCTTGTATATCTGGATTCTGAATTGGTCGTGAAGGGCAAACCAAGGTTTGCGTGCACTCAGGCCATAATTCAGACCCATTATAATACCTCCTGTTACAGCAGCGGCCCATCGTCCCTCCTATTTCTTCTCCGAGGAATGCCTCCTATTCCAAGATAAACTCAAGTATTTTAGAGGGCAATGTGCCGTTAATACTGGTCATGTCGGTCCAGAAGTTCTCTAACATACATGGATCCTTTCTTCAACGCAAGCGATATGTGCCATAAGAGCAGCCCTGCTGTTTGTAAGTACCTTAATATTTTCGTTTTCATTTAAAAACAATTAAGAAAAATAAATTTCCCCAAATGGAAGTTAAACCGGAAAGGCAAAGTAATCTAAGATACAATCTTTTAGTGATAATCGATATAATATCGATTATAAATATTGTGCAAATAATGTATAAGAGTATTGATACTATTATACAGTATTATAATATACTAATTTTTAACTTATGATATAATTAAATTCAATAATCTGTAATTGAACAACTTAACTAAACAATATTTTTACAGTATTAATATTGATGCAATATTACTACAATGTTGATTACCAATATTGGCTGCCTAGATTCAGTATTTTTAATTAATTTAAATGTTCGTTAATTTTTAAATGAGGTTGATTGAGGCAAAACATTTAAACGTAGTGACTACGACCTCCTGTAGATTTTGCATCTGTCTAAATTCATCCGATCAGCTGACATGGCGGTCGAGCAAAAGTAGATAAAATTCCTTTAGTGTGAATGGAAGCAAAAAAAAACCAAAAATATAAATTAATTATAAATAAATGAGTATAATAGTAACCGGAATGCTAAGCTGTGCCATCC
This sequence comes from Cantharis rustica, assembly GCA_911387805.1. Lineage (NCBI taxonomy): Eukaryota > Metazoa > Arthropoda > Insecta > Coleoptera > Cantharidae > Cantharis > Cantharis rustica. The sequence continues at coordinate 36,615,997 of OU426880.1, forward strand.
CTTCTAATTAACACCAAATAATGTAGGCGTGAAAGAATTTTGACGCTCAGAAGAACTACGTTATAATTTGTTATATATTTTTTAAAATTTTATTTTAAATAAACAACGACAAGCAAAAAATTGTTAAAAGTTTATAAATGATGTCATTCATTAGTTTAACAAAGTAGAAATTTAAATTTAAATTATGACGGGTAAAATTCCGCAGAAGCCAATCTTTTACATCCAAACTTTCCGAAACATGTTTGAGTAACTTATAAACAGTTAAGAATCTTATATTAAGCTCATCAACATTTAACACTTAACAGGGCGGCAAATGTTTTAAATATTAAATTTTAGTAATGAGTTTGACTTTTTTAAGTGAAAATAGTTCAAGTTTTAACTTTTTTCCTGCTTCGAAATTGATGTTTTATTATTTATCTAATGGAAAACTTTAATGCACTGAAAAGTTCATTTACAGTGTAGCCAACATAGATTGATTTGAGTTTTACTAAAGTTGTCTCGAATAATTCGTTTGCTTTGACTTTGATCAACCTTCGTCCATTGATCTCTTTGGTGACTCAAAATGATCGTGTATTGTAATTTTTTAAGCTTTTTCTAACAAAAAAGCCTCTTGAGATGGAGTTTTTACGAAGTGATTGAAAAATCGATAGAAAATAAGAAAACATACCTAAGCCAAAATAAAAATTAGGATAGCAAATGTTTTTGGTAGCTGACTGCGCCAATTACGTAATTTAAGGAATTTGTATATTATAAAAAATAATGCAACAAGGTGGTTAGTTTTCATTAGAGTTAACCGACCTGGGGTGTGCAAAGTTTGCCAAGAAGTTTAGCATATTGCAGTGAATGTTTGTGAAATATTTCCAAATCACCTCTGGCCAGAAATAGCCACTGCAGAACTGCGTTGCAGAAATAGCGGATGTAAAGATACGACAACCTTATTGCAAGTTAAACTTTAGTTTTTTATTACATTCCCGTTAATTTATTTAAGCGAATAACGACGATCCATTGTAGAGAAACGATGTAAATTGAATATATTTAGTAATAAATATGTTAACCCTGTTTTCTCGGGAAATTGATTTTACAAAACCTCAACACTATATATCCGCGTCAAAAGCCACTCAATTCAATTTTCTTGAAGTGTCGGCACCAGCTAAGCTATGACAGCAACTAAACCTGTCACTCACAATAACATTAACTAACTCCTATAGAATTTCGTATAATCTGTTAATATTTCTCAAAATACAGTACATGTAGGTTAAATGGATAACGTAATTAGAATTAAATAACTAAAACTAATTTTGATATTCAGCATTTATACAAATAATTTTGAATTTTGGTTGTTAAAACGTTTGCGGATATATAACCATGTCAAATAACAAAATGTCTTACTAATTAAATTTGCGATGATGAGATTTATTAGAGTACTTTAGAATTAGTTTCGCAACAAAAACAGAAATAAAATTTAAAGCAAGGAACTAAAAACCGAGTGTGTGTATAAATTAATTTGCAAATGCCATTCATCTTATATAGGTCAAACAAACAAAACAGTTTTATTGACAGACAACCTTCAATTATGTCTTGCTCTAGTTATTCGAAGAGTTACACACTTTTGACACTTTTTCTTTATAGTCTAGGCAGTTCTGAAATTTTATTTGGTAGACGTAGCTGCCTTTGCTGCTTTAATCACGACGCGATTGTTACAGCCTTTGGTTTTTGTTGAAATGGCTCCGCTATCATCAGACTTAATAATTAAGTTAGTGTTGTTAATTTAAATTACTAGCAATTGTATTTCTTAACATTAATGTTCTTTGGTTATTACAGACAATATCATTAATAAACAAACATGCAAATTTGCTTGTCAACTTACTGAATTAAATACAATTATATTTTTCCTATTACATTTTTCAATTGTGCGGCTCCATTTGGTTCAAAACCAATGGTAGTTAAACCATTGAAAAACCATCAGTACAAGTCGGTAATTAAGGTTTAGTAAGCGTTTATTATACACTTGAAACATTTAAAATTCAAAAACAGTTTAAAATAAAGGTGAAGTGAATTTTACTTACTTGCAACAAGAAGGTTTGGTGAAACTTTAAAATGGTAAACAGAAAATGACACTTTGAGAAGTGTCATTAGATGTTAAAAGAAGTTGAAGAGAAAAGACAAAATTTTGTTAGTTAAAACAGTCAAAGTATCTTAAAAATTGTCAATCATCAATAAATTAAACTATTTCTAGCCGAATAAAGCATTGGGAATGTTACCTACCTGTAATCAATGAGTGGATAACTGTTATTTTAAAAAATTATTTAGGAACAGGAGCTACGCGTTATTTTATACAACCATCTTATAAATAAGTCGTCATAATCATTTTTAATTAAACTATAAATTCATAACAGATTTATAAATTAAAATTTGGTTGTAATTTTTTTGATTTGGTGATTACTGATCTGGAATAATTGATTATTTAAATTATGTAAGTGTCATTTGTAAAATGAACCAAAATAAAAGAAGAAAACTGCGTTTTTCTAAAATTCTACAAGCATTTATTTTATGAGTGATAGCTTGCACATTTATTTTAATTTGGGATTAACATTTACAATTAATTTAATAAATTATTTATTCATAAATACCAAATTTTATATTTATTCTATCGCAATAGAAGCGCATGCGAATTTATTTCACATACTGAGCTAAGCAAGAAATAAGTGTAGAAAATTACCTTTCTAAGTGTAAGTCATGAATAGCAATAGCGGAATACCGGGGCATCTGCCCATACTTCTTTCTAAAATGGCTTAGTGTTTAGCACTTGTAGACATTGGGCAGAGGAATTCGCACACTACCGTCGCCGTGGGAGTTACCGACTCTAGATGCGATTAGAGCTGCATCGAGACTGTCGACGGATTTGAAAGGTCGATGAGGTTCCGTGAAATCACAGAATGTCGCTGATAATGCGAGTCGTGGCGAGCAAGGGTGAGCTATAGATAACTGGTCCGCTCGTGGCAGAAGTGTTGTCTTTAGTGTCAAATCTTATCCATCTTCTCGAGGCAAGGCGATGTAGCAGTGGCAGAGCGAGGTCTTGGTTGTTGGTCGCAGGAGAATCAGTCACCATGAGCAAGAGCAACCGCGCCAAGCGCGCCGGTGGCGGCGCGCCTGTCTTTGCGCTACCTGTATTTGGAGAGAGTCACTGCGACAGTTTTAGAGCCAAAAATATGTTCTAGGCCCTCTGCCCTCATCTTTGTGGAAACTTGATCACGGTACCGCATTTTTCGGTCGCGAAAGAGTGTCCTAGGACACACTTAAATTTTAACTTGGCTTCACATCCTAGGAGAATTGATCTTCCCATTCCGCAAAGTCGCACCATTAAAATTACCTTTGGGTATATAACAAATCAATTCCTGTATGTTCAACTACATCAAATCAAACTATTAAGGTGAATGCATTCTATTCCTCGTTCTATTTCTTTGCAAGGGTACTGTCAGTTAATTCCCATCACGAATTTCAAAATTTCAGCTGCACTATAGGAGAGATGACAATTCCGGGACCGTCCATTACATTTCGAGAAAATGGCATTTTAAAATTACGAAAGAAGGGAGATGTAATATGATATACCCCGATGCATGACGTTCGGTCTCACGTTGATTTTCCTGCTCTTCATTTGTTTAACGGTACGTGTGCGTTGATATACTTTTAATGTTGTTGTCAGTCGCGGTCGACACCCGGACGAGTTCTATGACTTCAAGTTCCACCCTTGGCGAGTTCTGTCATTCTTCAGTGATATTTTTAAATTGCCTTACACAACAACGGCTAATCATACAGCCGTGTTAAAACGTGTATCTAAAATACATGTAAATTTTTGATCTTTAAATTCGAATTACTTGAAAACTTATGAATGGTCCAGAGATTTTTTTGTTTTAAACTGCTTAGAAAAGTGTTCTCTTTCCTATAGTATAGTTGAAATTTTGAAATTCGTGATGGGATTATTCTGACAGTTCTCTTTTGCAAATTTTAAATATTCTATTTTTATCTTCTAAGTTTTATTTCTCATTTTCAATGATAAGTTTTGTAACGCCAATGTTAACCTTACAATATTCTGAACGGACAGATATCAAAGACAGTTCTCACTTCAAATAGAAAATAACTTAAAAAGTACAGAATTTTGAAGTAATAGATGGCATTGTATGTCTTTACTTCAACCCATTGTATGGGATTTAGATTTCATAATCTTTTCTTAATCTAAAATTTTATTTAGACACGTGAACTCTTTTAGTTTGGTCATTTGGTAAGCGCAATATTTATTTTAAAGTTTGGTTAATTTCTTAATTTTTTTTAAATTTTATATTTTTTCAATTTTGTTTGGTATATTTGCTCTTACTTGTTATTTTCACTGTGAAACATGACTGAGGATCGCTAATAATCGTGACATAGAGACCTTTATATTATGTTACAGGTTTTTTTGTTTTTTATTTTTTATTTTTAAGTAATTTTTATCACTTCTATAGCGTAATTTTTTCAGAATTCTATTTTTTTTGTTTATTTAAATATTCTAAGTTCAGCCCTAAATGTGAATTTTTGTCATTTTGGTTTCGTTAAATATTATGTTTTCTTCGTAGTATGTATTATTTACTTAATAGTTAAAATTTTATTATTTTAACATTTTGTTAAGTTTGATTGTTTTAGTTCTCACTTCATCTAACCTTTATTTTGTTGAACAGAAACGGAGAAATTTTTCAAATGCACTACTCATCCCGATACTAAGTGATAGTGTTCATTTTTACAGACTCCAGCCCTTTTTTAGTGGAAGCAGATGTAATGGTAACTTCTTTGTTTTCTAATTTTTTCTGAGCTCCGGCTAGGATGACTCTATAAATAACCTAGGGGTGGTTTGAGTATTTTTTACACAATTAGCGAATAAACAAAGAAATACCATACAAATTATAAATATTTAATTTATTGATGAAAAGTAATCTAAAGACATTAACTTACATACAATTAACAAGTCTTAACAATCTCTAGACCTGACGAATTTTTAACAACGGCTGTGGGTGTAAATAATGTTCACGCACTTCACCCGGTACACGAAATTATTCTTTCTTCTTTTGATGTACAGAGACGATCCAAGTGATGAAAGATTTCGTTTTCTATATAAAACAAAATGTCGAAACGAAATTGAGTCTACGACTCCACTATGCACTTCGTTTAACAAAGAAAGAAATTAGTCGCACAATCCCTCTATGTCTTGGCAAGATTGACTTGACAAGATTTTCAATATCGTAATATAGTACTTGCTTTAATTTCAGCAAGCAATAATTTATTTGGCACCACTTGTTGCCAAATAACAACGAACTTTTCTTAAATATGTGGTTTCTTTTTGAAACCACCCGTGGTCAAAACTACCACGATGCGCTTCTTTTCCTTGCAAAGAAGGAACTGTCTTTCTTTCTTTACACCCCAAACTTACAATTAAAAAAATTCTATCAGGCCCGCAAATGGTTCACACCCTTTGCAACTATTCCTAAAATTAACTAAAACTAATAAATACTCATAAATGTCATTGAGGCGGTAGGTTTTCTAACGTTTCTTTTAAAGTTTGAAAACTACCCGCTCAATGTAACTTAATATTTTTTTAAAACTACTTTCTCACGATTTTAGAAATGTTGAATTTAACAAATATAATTGTGAGCGTGAAATTTACAAAAAAACTAATTTATTTCATTACAGTTACCCCCTCTTTCTTTTGATTCAAATTCTTACATAACGACATTTGATTCGAAAGAAAGAAAAACAAAAAAAAACTACATCCGCGAACAAATATTAAAATCGTGAGTTTTGCTTACATTATAAACACAAACATAAAATATACGACAGCATTACAAACAAGAGAGAAAGACCTTACCTACAATAATTTACGAACATAATTTTTCCTTTTAAACAATTAGTTCACTTTTCTTATGATAAGGCTTAAGGTTTTTCACATTTTGAGTAGTTTTGTATGAGTCGGTTCCGGGATAATTTAATACATAGGCATTTTCATTTAAAACCGTGGATACTTCGTAAGGACCTTCATATAATAAAAAGAATTTTTTAATTTCTTTATCCAAAGCGGATGAATGATAATGTGTTTTTACCAAAACCAGATCACCTGGTTCATACTTTCGCGGGTTTATATTATTGTCGTGCCGCAATTTCCTTGACCGAGCTTTGGATAGTAACTTTTCGCGAGCTAAAGTGACTTTCGTTTCAATGTTTAGGTCTCTACGAAGCGGAAAATTTATAAATTTCTCTAAAAATTGTTTAGGGCGTTCGCCTTTGAGTAATTCCATGGGCGAAAATCCCGTTGAGTCATTTTCGACACAATTCAACCAATTTTCTATGTCACTCACATACCTGGGCCAATTTGAATGTTTAGAATAGCAATATGATCTAAATAAACGACCTAACTCCCTCATTACGCGTTCCACCGGGTTTGATTCTGGGTGGTATACAGATGAATATTTAACTTCTATGCCGGCTGTTTGCATTCCGTTTATCCACTTCCTACTTGTAAATTGTGTACCGTGGTCTGATAAAATTGAAGATGGTTTACCTATTTTAGGTATAAAATCTAAAAGGATTTTATTTAGTACTGCGTTACTACTGGCTTTTTTGATGGGATACAGTTTTACATATTTGGTGAATAAATCCCTAACTACAAATAAATAGGTTAATCCACTACGCCCACGAGGTAGTGGTCCGAAAAGATCCACGGATAACATCTCCAGCGGTTCTTTCGCGATAACACTCTGCATAAGTCCCTCTTGTCGTTGATTTGTTACTTTCGTTTTCTGACATAAATCGCATTCTAATACTATCTTTCTCATCCTTTTTGATACATTTGGAATATAACAAGTTTCGTTCAACAACGCTACGCATTTCTTACCCCCAAAATGTCCGTATAAGCAATGATATGCTTCCATAAATTCCTTGGCTATGTTATCAGGAATACAGATTAACCACCACTCCTCACTTCTCTTACCCTTTTTAAACAAAATATTTTCGTGTATTCGATACTTTAATGCTAGTTCGATTCGTTTTCCGTGGATATTATTAGTTAATTCCTCTCTTATCCACCTCAAAGTTTCATCAGAAGTTTGTTTTTCTTTCAAATTTTTTAAAAGACATCTTACTTTAGTATTATGCGTACTGAGGTTACTATTAGCAACAATTAAAGTTTTGTTTTCTACTTCTCCCTGACCATAACGCGATAAGAAGTCGGCGACAACGTTACTTTTCCCAGAAATATACTGTATTTGGAGTTTGTACTCCTGTACATACATACACCATCTCATTAGCCTAGCACTAAGTGCCCTACAACTAAACAAAAATTCTAACGCTTTATGATCGGTAAATACTACTACGGGGTATCCCGCTATGTATGTTCTAAATTTTTTACAAGCAAATACAATGGCTAATAATTCTAATTCGGTGATCATATAATTTTGTTCCGCTTTCAATAACGTTCTACTGGCAAAAGAAATGTTTAGCACTTCCCCGTCGTCGTCGATTTGGAATAAATGAGCCCCTATTGCCCTAGCTGATGCATCTGTCGAGATGTAGAACGTTTTATTAAAATTTGGATGTGACAACATTAAATTACTAATAAAACAAGCTTTAATTTTTGCAAAAACATCGATTTCACTGTCCCCCCACTTCCATTTGCTGTTTTTTTCTATTAACGGCGTCAATCTACTTATTAAATCTGAATGATTTTTCGCGAAACGACGATAGAAATTGCAAAATCCTAAAAACGACTGCAACTCCTTTTTATTGCGCGGTGCAGGAAAATTTTTTATTATTTCTAATTTTTCAGGATCTACTTTAATACCCTGGGAATCAATTAAAAAACCTAAAAATTTTACTTGACTTTTCAAAAACTCCGATTTACTGAATTTAACAGTCATTCCCGCGTTTTCTAATTTAGTCAAAACTAAATCTAACTGGTATGCGTGTTCTTCTATTGATTTTGACGCGATTAAAATGTCATCAACATAAATGGTTGTAAAAGAGAGTACCTCGGGCCCTAAAACCTTATCTAAACATTTCATAAACACCGCTACAGACACGTTAAGTCCAAAAGGTAATACGCAAAATTGGTAGCTTCTACCATTAACTAGAAAAGCTGTATATTTTCGCGATTCTTTATTGAGTGGGATCTGCCAATAACCACAAGTTAAATCTAAGGATGTCAAAACTTTAACTCCATCAAATTTTTGTAGAAGTTCTTCCATTGGTGGTGGTGATTCGCGGTCCGGTATTAAAATTTTATTCAATTGTCTAGCGTCTAGACAGATTCGAACAGCACCGTCTTTCTTTTCGACTACAACTATGGGGTTGGAAAATGGTGAGTCCGATTTTTCCAAAATTCCCCATGTTAACATACGTTCGATTTCTTTATTTACCGCTTCTCTTTTTGCATATGGGATAGGATATGACCTCTTTACGAACGGTGTTTGTTCGCTGATGTTAAGTTTACATTCGTAAACATAATTTATACCAGGTATATCCGAAAACACTTTGTAATGTTTTTCCATAATTTGTTTAATTAGTGGTTGCTCCTGGTTTTGGATTGACGCATACGTACCTACGTTTTTAGGTTTTTGTTCCCAACTCGATAGATTTTTAATTTCTTGGTTACCTTCCGAACCAATATATTGCGATTTGAATGGTTCAGTATTTTGCATTTGATACTTTTCGTCCGCATGTAGTTGTATTTTAGCAGATCTAATGCTGCCCGTACTGTTCGTATTATCGAAAGGGGTTTTATAATACTGGCCGTTGTTTTCAAAAGCAAGTCGTTTATTTTTTATATCTACTTTCACGTTTCTTTTTGTCATCCAGTCCATTCCTAGGATTACAGGAATATTTAGCCCCTTTACCACTAGAAATACTACTGTCTGACGTAGGTTTTCAATTTCTATATTTAATAATGTTTGCCGTTTAACTTTAGTGATTTTACCCGTCACCCCCTGTATTGCCATTCCTGTCGCTGGTAAAATCGGTAAATTTCCATTAGTTAATTGAATATGTTCAAAAACGTCCTCCGATATCACGCTCACTGTACTGCCGGTATCAATTAAAACTGAATGCTTGATATTTTCTAGTTTAACTAAAATTTTGGGTAAATAAACCACGTCCGCATCATCTATTTCGTCTTCATGTTCGGGAAATGTTTCATTTATCTTTGTTTGATTTATTGTATGAAACTGCTTAAAATAATTATTAACAAACTTTATATGATTTTTTCGCTCTCTTAACACGGTTTCCTGAAAAATGAGAGCTGACCGTTCAGGAAAATTTAGTTTTCCGACGTCCGTTCGCTGTTTATTTCTTGGATTATCGGTCTTGTTTCTTGGATAGGCTGCTGAATAATTGCTACTGTTTCACGATCAATGTTTCTATTTACCCCCGGTCTCGTAACGTTAGTTTCGCGATTTGGAGTCCTGTTAAACCTATTTTCCGATCTAAAATTTTCCCTATTGGAATTGCTCCTATCGTAGCTTCCCATTGCCGCAAACCTATTATTTAGTTCAAACCCGCGGTTATTATTCTTATTGACTTCGTCAAGATCTTCAATAATTTTTAAAAATTCATCAATGGTCTTGATTCTGGATGTTACCAAATGCAATTCGATATCCCGTGAAAAATGCTTAGATACCGCTTCAACAAAGCTTTCCTCCGGAAAAGAGGGAACCAAATGTTGAATTCGATTTATCCAACCCCAGACGTGATGCGTCATAGTACCTTGACTTGTTTTGTACCCACGTTGTTCATAGATTTCAAGCCGTACTTTGTTTTGAACCTTTTGTGACCAAAATTCATTTGTAAACTCGGTTTTGAATTCATTATAATTTGCCCATTTCCCTGAATGACGTTCAGCCCAGATTTTGGTATCGCCATCTAAACATTCAATTGCCGTTGGTACCTTTAATTCTTCCGACATATTTGCACGAAATAAATAAATATCTAAAGATTTTAAAAATTGTACCGGATGTTCACCTTTTTTCTTATTGTCGAAAATAGGTGCTTTCTTATCAAAATTTGTAAAAACTGTGCGATTTACAATACCATCTTTATTTTTCGTGCCGTTATCTAATTGAATTTTTAATTTAGAAAAATCCTTTTTTAATTGATCGACCTCGTTGTCGACTGTTATTATTGCCTTACTATTTTGATCTATTTCTTTAATCACCGAATCTACTTCTGACTCTACTGGTTCGAAACGTTTTTCGATAATTTGTAACATTTCAATTCTACCGTTGCTACAGGTAGCCCTATTCTTATCTAAATTTTCTTCTATTGTTTTTAATCGGTTTTCGATTAATTCAAATTTGGTATTAAATTTTTCAATAAGATCTTTCTCCAGTTTGAAAAACATACTCTTAATTTCGTCCATATTAAATTTAATTAATCCTGATCTTAAATGCATGCAAAATAAATTTCAACTAAATCTTAATTCTACACAAAATCTACTTTGTACTATTAATAAGAAAAATATTAATCTACGTAAAATAACAACAAAAATCTATTTTAATTTACAAAATTTGTAAAAGAAATCTCAAAAATTCGAGCTAAACGTTGGGCGCCAATTGTAATGGTAACTTCTTTGTTTTCTAATTTTTTCTGAGCTCCGGCTAGGATGACTCTATAAATAACCTAGGGGTGGTTTGAGTATTTTTTACACAATTAGCGAATAAACAAAGAAATACCATACAAATTATAAATATTTAATTTATTGATGAAAAGTAATCTAAAGACATTAACTTACATACAATTAACAAGTCTTAACAATCTCTAGACCTGACGAATTTTTAACAACGGCTGTGGGTGTAAATAATGTTCACGCACTTCACCCGGTACACGAAATTATTCTTTCTTCTTTTGATGTACAGAGACGATCCAAGTGATGAAAGATTTCGTTTTCTATATAAAACAAAATGTCGAAACGAAATTGAGTCTACGACTCCACTATGCACTTCGTTTAACAAAGAAAGAAATTAGTCGCACAATCCCTCTATGTCTTGGCAAGATTGACTTGACAAGATTTTCAATATCGTAATATAGTACTTGCTTTAATTTCAGCAAGCAATAATTTATTTGGCACCACTTGTTGCCAAATAACAACGAACTTTTCTTAAATATGTGGTTTCTTTTTGAAACCACCCGTGGTCAAAACTACCACGATGCGCTTCTTTTCCTTGCAAAGAAGGAACTGTCTTTCTTTCTTTACACCCCAAACTTACAATTAAAAAAATTCTATCAGGCCCGCAAATGGTTCACACCCTTTGCAACTATTCCTAAAATTAACTAAAACTAATAAATACTCATAAATGTCATTGAGGCGGTAGGTTTTCTAACGTTTCTTTTAAAGTTTGAAAACTACCCGCTCAATGTAACTTAATATTTTTTTAAAACTACTTTCTCACGATTTTAGAAATGTTGAATTTAACAAATATAATTGTGAGCGTGAAATTTACAAAAAAACTAATTTATTTCATTACACAGAAAATGCAGTTCAGCATTACTTAAAAAAATTATGAAATATAGAAAAAATATTATTTCATTCTTGTTCCGGATATTTTCGTTGCGTTCAATTTTATCATTTTTACATCTTTTTTATTTACATAAATAATATGGTCATGAGTGTTTTGAACTCCACCTTAAACTATGGTGTCAATTTCTCAGTCTTTTCTAAAGTGTTTCTCTTTGATGAATTTAAAAGATATTGTAATCATGGCCACGTTCTGGCATTGGGTTGATTTGTGACCCAACATCTTAAGGTCTGTATAATAGTTACTTTGCCTATTGTAGCATATGTTCAGTATTTTCTAAAATTTTAGATGCTATACGTCTATTTCCTTTTTTCTTCTTTCTTGTTTTTTTTGTTTCTTGGTGCCAGTAGCATCTCTGGATTCTGAATTAAAGGTGAAGAGCAAGAGAACTCACATACATCTCAATGCCCCCAGCCCCGTCACTCATCAAACCATCCCAACTGCAAGATGAACTTCAGGATCTTGTCGGGTGAGATGCAACTGATTCTCCCAACATGAATCTTCTCATAGAAATCAATTTCGGTAAATAACAAAGCACATGCTCGGCTGTTTCATTCTTGTCGTTGCATCCACGGCATATACTATAGTCATCTGAAAACCCTATAGTGTGAAAATGTTTATTTAATCTACAGTGCCTAGTCAGTATTCCTGTAATTGTCCAAAAATTGACTCTGCATAGCTTCATATAGTATCTTTTATGTTTCCACGAAGGAATGCGCATTGCTACCTTAGTTTGGTTACATATAGTTTCTTGTACCCACCTGCTGATGTACAGTTCTAGGGTATGGTGTTTTAAAGATAGATCTAGAGTTTTTACGGCGGGCTTAATCATCGGCTCCAGGTCGCAGGAAAGACTATCTAAGCCGTTTCTTGCTAACTCGTTACTTATTTTATTACCTTCGTTACCTTGGTGTGCTTTAATCCAGCAGAGGAAAATTACATTATGACTGGTTATAGTATAAAAATTCAACGTTTGAATGCAGTCAAGCACCAGACTAGGCTAGACAAAAGAGTTGCCCTGCTGTTTGATAATATTTGTATATTTTTGTGGATGGATACAGACCAAGAAGTCACAGACAGAAGAAGATATTTTATGTTTAAATCGAGTTACACCCAATACAATATTGTTTTTGGAGCTATCCGAATATTCTGTCAAATATGTATTTAGGGTGGATTCTGTTGGACTCAAAAAACAGAGATACTCAGTAAAGTATTGATAGCATATTCCTCTAAAATTTGCATATGGCCAGCAGTTTTTCGCCTTGAAGTTCATGTTTTTTATCTGCGCAGCCTTAAGGCTGCTTTGACTGCCGTTTCCTGCACATGAAGGTAAGGGGGAGGAAAGCAGAGAAAGGCCTTAAGCGCTGCAGTTGGAGCATTCGTAATACTCCAGTTGCAACCAGACAGATTGTTTTCTGAGTCTGCTACAAAAAAGACGCTATGTTGCCTGAATGGCCACTAGCATTTAGTAACGTTTCAGATTGGCCTGATACCGTAAATGTAGTACAGTCATTTACTGACAATCTAAAGAGGTTTACTCTATCACCACCTTTAACTGGTATTGAGGTTCCGAAATTTCCCTGCACCGTAACATTATTCAAATTCGTGTCCATTTAATCGCTGTTTAAGGTTTTTGCTTCGCAAGTAGCATTTTATTTTCCATATTTTTTGCCATCTTATCTTTTATTTGTCACATGATGACCCTTTAGAAGTTTCAGGATCTTATGAGAGTCCTAACATTTTTTTCTGCACAAGTAGAACGATAACTGTCATAAGACATCACCCAGCCTGACACTTTTGTAGTAGCATAACTTCCGTATTTCACACTCTTTTTATTTGTTGCTTTTGCTTTCTCTTTGAAGTTCAATTATTTGTATGGTTAAATTTTGCAAAAAAGTAGTTAGAAGGATTATAGCTTAACCGTTTGGTTAATGCCCCAAAAGCTGAAAATCTTTCGAAAGACACCACGCAGCCTAATCTGGAATATTCCAGATTAATTCCAAACACTTTCTATTCTCTTTTTGATTTTTCTATGAACATTAATTTTATTCTTAGTTTTACCAAATCTCCACTGTGATTTTGTTTAGCCAGCTTTTTATTCTTTGGAGGGTGTCATTGTAAGAGCGTCCTTTCAGTGATATAACCTGGTTCTGATATCTCTTATTCTCTTATTTTCTTTATTATTGCGATGTAAAAATATTCACTCTTCATTAAAGCAAAACTTCTACATATTATGTCACCATTTTCAATGGTAGGTCCAAATCGCTCACTTGGTTTTCTTCAGCTAAACCGCCTTTTTTTAGTCTGATAATGGTGTTAAAATATTTTTTCATGTCCTTCCAAATTGCACATCCAATTTCAATTTCAAAAATTTCAATAGAGCGAAAGCTTCATTGTGCTGTTTTTTTCTTTGGTAAGTTGTGTGACTTGTGTTTTCAGCATCTCGTTGCCACGAGCCAGTTTTCTTACTTGGATAAGAGAATCTTCCACTTTGGTTGTTAATCCGCTTTTCATTTGTTGCATTTTTGTAGTTATTGTCTTCTTTTCTCCACCTCCACCTGCTCAAAAAGAAAACAAATTCTGTATATTTGTTTCTTCTTAGTATATATATACATCTTATATAATAATCCGAGCACTCTTTGTCGGTTTGAAAAAAGCAGAATAGTTCTCGTCTTCCGGACTCCGCTTTTGCTTTGTTCAACTTTTCTGGTTTTTATGGATTTGGTAAAAAAGAACTCACGGATCTTAGCAAGATAATATGTTTTATTGATATCGTTTATTGATATCCGCTTTTGCTTTGTTCAACTTCTCTGGTTTTCATGGATTTGGTAAAAAAGAACTCGCGGATCTTGGCAAGATAATATGTTTTATTGATATCGTTATTTTTTAAATTGCTTAAAAAATTATTTTAAATGATAGTAAAGTTAAGATAATGATAATAATAACAAGCTTTATTTTTATAATTTTAAATTTGGAGTTCCCAAGCTTACTCAAAATAAAAAAAATTTTAATAACTAAATTTGCTTTCCAGATGTCAGAGAGAAAGCTTATTACTTTTCTCTCTCCTTTTCAGTATCTAATAGTCATTCAGAAAGTAAAATATATAAATAACCAACTACGCTTCTGCATCGCAATGTTGAGCGAGAGTCGTGGTGTACTCAGGAAAATAATGGGAAACCAATATATTTTACATAAAAATGGAAAAATGCAGTTGCAGACTAAAGTTTCAAGACTCTTTGAAAAATGCATCGGTTTTATCATTAAAATATCAAAACAGAAAATATATAATTTAATCAAATTCATTACTCATGATTGCATCAAAATTTTTTTAACTAATTTCAATGACTACCAACAACCTAATGAGAAGCTGATTACAATAAGAATTTCAGATAATCTCCAAACAGTTTTTGATGTCAACATCAAATACACAAGAAAAAACCCGAATTAAATATTTTTAAATTTTAAGGTATTGTCATGAAACAAAACAATTTCGACCCACCTTGTGCTGAATTGTTAATTTTGTAAATTTAATTTTTAAATGTTGGAGTTTGAAAAGTGCAAGGTTTGTGCGACTTTTGGCTTAGAACTTAATCTAATTTAATCTAATTTAATTAGGGCAAAATTTAATTGAATTTCAACTTATTTAGCCCATAACGGAGGGACGTTTAGTTTATCGTTTTTCACACTACAACTTAAGCTCTTTTTTTTACCCCAACAAAATTTAATTGTGATTAAAATAGAAAGAATTTTACGAGAAATAAGAAGAGACGCAGAAAGAAGAGTTATAAAAAATAGATTAGAAATAAGAAGAGACGAAAAGAAAAGAAATAAAAAATACAAAAAAGAACATATAGAGAGAAAGAGAGAGAAAAGACTTCATAAAGAACGGATAGAGAGAAGTAGAGAACTGATAGAAGCAATCCGAAATGCATTTTGGCGTAGATATGTAAAGAAAAAAAAAACCGAAAAAAGACAGAATTAATTTAAGGAAATGAACCAGTGATTGAAAGATGACAAACAAGAAAAAGAAATAGTTGAAAAAATAAAAATTGAGGAACAAAATGAAGAAAAAACAGAATTATTGATGAAAAATCAAGAAGAAAATGAACCGATAGAACAAGAACAAACAGAATTATTTAAAGAAAAGAAACTAATGGAAAAAAATGAATCGTTTAAAAAAGAATTTATGGAAGAAAAATAGCCCAATAAAGAGGAAGAGAAATTTTTGGAAAAGTAAGAGCAAGAAAATTAACTGATGGAACAAGATAAAACAGAATTATTTGAAGAAAAAGAACTAAATGAAAAAAAATGAATCGGTTGAAAAAGAATTTTTGAAAGAAACGGAGTTCAATGAAGAGGAAAAAGAAATTGTGGAAGAAAAATAAGGCACTGAAGAGGAAGAAGAATTTTAAAAAGAGATGAACAAAAAATGAACCATTGGTAAGTGAATCGGCCGAGAAGGAGCAATGAAGAGCAAAAGGATAAATTACTCAAAGAAACACAAATAATGGAGAAAAATAATAAAAAAGAAAACAATTAATAGAAAAAAATGAGTCGATGGATGCAGAAGAATTATTGATAAAAGATGACGAAAAAGAAGAGGAATCATTAAAAAAGTGGCAAAGGGGGCAAAGCGGAAATATGATAAAATAGATGACTTTTTTTTTAATAAAATTAATTTTTACATGTTAGATGAAATTGAAAAATAATTAAATGCATAACTTACATAAAATTGTTCAAAAACTATTTAAATGAATGATATAGTTTGCGACACCCTGTATAACATTCACAAATTCACAGATATGTTCACAAATGAATATATCATTCATTTAAATAGTTTTTGAACAATTTTATGTAAGTTATGAATTTAATTATTTTTCAATTTCATCTAACATGTAAAAATTAATTTTATTAAAAAATATTATCACATGTTAATAACATTTACCATTTTAAAATAGATGACGTTGAAAATAAAAGAAAAAATATTTGGAAATATTGGACGAGTCGGGGGCCGGCAAGATGGACGCCTCGTATCAAGATTATTTTATAGAAAATAAGAAAGAGATAAATAAAGCAACAGAAAGATTTGGATGGTAAAAATAATAGAAAATTTTGGAAAACATAAGCGTTTCAATAAAGATTTCATTTGAGTGAATTTGGGGTTGATTTATGATTGTTGTAAATAATTTTTCTTTATAAATTTTTGATGATTTGTTTTGTAGCACGACATGGGAGTTGCAAATTTTCTTTTTGACCTGCTCCTATAACGTCAATTTGCAACGGGGGCTTTAAGATGTCATGAAATAAAACCATTTCGACCAACCCTGTGCTGAATTCTTAATTTTGTAAATTTAATTTTTAAATGTTGGAGTTTGAAAAGTGCAAGGCGGGAAGAAAAAAGAGAGAAAAATTGCTTTTTGCCAAAAATGGCCGTACGAGCCGGTTGTGCAAGTTTTGGCTCTAATTTTTAATGAAGATTTGTGAGATATTTAGATGTAAGTATTTTTACAATAAATTATAATATTTTTTGAATTATTGTTGAAAAGGATATTTTGAAAGTAACTTTTGGTCGGATGTGACCGCAGCTGAAGGTATTTTAAATTTTGTGAGTTTGTGTTTTTTGGTAGAATAAATTTGATTCTTTAGATAAGCGATTTCTATTTAATTGGAGGTAATTTTTGGATGTTAGAAGTTGATATTGATTTAATTGTAATTGGGAAATTAAAATTTGTAAAAGCGAACGTGTGGCGTGAATGATAAGCCGACGATTTGGATAAATTAAAATCACAAGTTCAAACCTTGAAAAGAATAATTTTATTTAAAATCTTGCGAAGTGGAAATTTAAATTCTGAACAAATTGGATAAAATTGTTTTGAAAAACAATTTTTTTTTATTGAATATTTGATGGACAGCGAAGACAAAATCGTCACAGGAATCCGCTCTTGAGAGCGGATTGCTCCACTGCATTAAAGAGCTAGTCGAGGTAACTTCAAGTTTAGGAAAGAATTTAGTTAATTGAGAAAAATTAATCAAATACCACTATAGTACATCTTGCATTTGGAGTTGCTATTGTTTATTTTATATTATATTAATCGCATAAAATAAAATAATTTATTTCAATAGCGCTAGGTATCCGTAATCTGGGAAATAAATAAAACATTGCCCCTACTTTCAGTGTTTGTTTACATTAAAATTTCCTTTTACACCAAATAAGTAAACATTATGTAAAATGTATTTGCAAATTACCCTTCCCTTCGAACGGATAATAACCGTTGAAATGATTAATTATTATTTTAATTGGTGCGGTACTTGTTTACCTACTTTAATTTTAAATTTAAATAATTTCCTTCGGCAAGCAAAGAGGATTTAGAGCCATTTAAGGCTCAAAGTTTTATTACTTTAAAGTACAATTTGTCTAACTTTTTCTTTTAGCCCAATATTGCGATGCAAAAAAATTATTTGCACTTGGGTTGTTGAAAGTTTGCCAAATCAATACTTTAAACTTTCATTAATGTATCTTCCAGATGGCATCATCACCACTGACTGCCGTAAACTTGTTTTAAAACTTTGAATAGATCGTTGGTTGGTCTTCCAAACAAATTGACATTCATTTGATTGCCGTTGATGCTTTAACAGCTGGTCAAGTAATTTACACTAAAGTAGCCCTTCCGTTTTACTTTACGACCAAACTTTTAAGTTGTTTTATATTATTTATAACGTTTTATTTCTTTTAAGTAACTTTTTCACTCACAAAAAGTTGAATGTTTAAATTGTTTCGATTGGAGAATTTAAAAGTTCCTGCAAATAAACCGAACATGTCCTTTGGTCTTTGTTTAGCTTTTAGATGCGGGTTTGTTTGAAAGATAAAAATGGTTGTCGCTAATTAAGTTTACACCCTCCCACAATTTTTTTGACTGTGTCCATTATTGTCAATTTTCCCGATGCTATCGTACGGTTAGCTATATTAGAAGAAATTATCGGATGAAGGTTATTGATTGGGCGCGTTTAATTAAATTAGATCTGCGAGCTTAAAATGATTTATTTTATAATGTGCAACAAAATTAAACAGTTAGGAATCCCCATGTTAGTTCGATAAAATCAATTTAGGTCAGCGTTCCACCCGGTGGGTCAGCAGGTCCGTACTCGGCTTTGTTTTGATCGCGTGGTGCTCGAGAGAAGTTGATTGGTTGGGTGATTTTGCGATTTAGGAAAATAAAATTGCGATTTGTAAAAGTTATAAATGCACGCAATGTAGGATATCACACCGATTACAAGTTTAACATAGTTTAGCAAGATTAATGAGCAATGTCTGTCAGAATGGCGGCGATAACGGTTCACAAGAGGAAAATGTCTTTTTGAGGTCAGATACAACAGTCACTAGGATACCCGCACCGCACACAACTCCTTTTGGCTTAGTAACGTACGCAATATGGAAAGAGGGAGATGTAAACCGGGCCCAGATGATTAATGCGATGTTTTGCTCATTAATTTACCTCAGATAATAAAATATACACCCCTCGCAAGTAACCCTAAAACCCGAAGGGACACCATCTTCTTCATTATTAAACAATATCGTGGCGGTCGTCCTAATAAGCAACTTAAATTATTTAAACTTACGCGCCATTTTATTTTTATTAACGTTTCTATAATCTTTAACTGTCGCATTTAAAGTAAATAAGTAAAAATAAGGGAGGAAAAGTTTTAACAAGGAACATTAAACGTTTATAACTGACGTTTTGAAAGAGTTTGTTGAAGTTGAAGATTTTAAAACTCGCTTAACTGACTCTATTGAAAAGAATAAGGCTCTTGAAGCTCGATCCATTTCCTCAAATGATTGGTATTGGACCACTCACGTTTACAATCTAAAAACCCTCCGCTATTATACCCCAATGTGAAATACGGCAGTTTTCCCGTTCACAACATATGGCTCACTGTGTTATTGGCCTACAATGAGATTTTCAATAGGATTTTTAGTGCACTAAGAATTACGACGATTTTCAAGAGTGTTGTTAGTACACAACTTTATTTTCCTTATAATTTTTCTTCGGAAAATATTTTAAATTTTGTCGTTAACGTCGTTTGCATTATTGACGGCTAAATTTTTCTTTCATCGATTTTGCATTCTATGTCATTAATTCAAAATAAATTGGTTTAATGCTTTTCAAAACATAATTTCTATAATCAAGCTTTACTCTAATTTTTGTAATACTTAAATAGTAATTTTTATATTATTATGACGTGCGAAAGAAAAATAAACTAGCAACATAAACAAGCAAATAAATGCAACCCCTTTGATATTATTTTTTGTGTCTAATAGATATATTGTTTGTTTCCAAAGGTGTTACGTTTGAAGGTACTATATTTTTGTTGAGGTAGAAGATATTTCCTCAGATTTCGCCAAATTTTCCAAATTTCTCACTCGTATCGCGCCTACTTATCTGGAAGAAACAGTATGCTTATTATAAGAGCCCTTACAATTTTACACATGAATAGAACCGCATAACTTACCTAAGTTATCTTTAGATTTATATGATTAATATTATTAACATCTGATAATATTTATGATAAGATTAAATTGTTTTCATGCAATAACTTATAAGAACAAAAACTATTTAATTGAACAATTATTATAGTTAGTTACACCGTATTAACATTGTGTTTCGAATTTCGGATTCTCATCAGGCAAACCTGAAAATGTTATGTAAAAGATTAAAAAGTTATGCAATTAAATTCAATTGCATTTGAAATGATAAGACGAAGCACCTAGAACTTAAAAAAAGATCAAGAAAGAAAACTAAAACAGTAAAAAAACAATGGATCAAGAAAAGATATGAAGAACTGGAAGAATTTGATCAAAGCATTATGTTTTTAATACACACTGTAAAATAAAAAAAGTTACCGGAACACACAAGAAAACCGCACCGAAGAAGAAGACTTAATCAAAACTTGAGAAAGCTACATTAAAGAAATCTTTAGGGACAGAAATATGGGAATATATGAAAATCACAGACAAGGTTCAGAAATATTAAAAACAGAGATAATGTCGGGATTGATACTCAATCTCCAAAGATAAAAAAAATATGGGCCCAGATTAAATATTAATGAAGGCGTTAAAATTTATGAAAGATGATAATATTGATAATATTGATGGCCCTCCGAAAAGCAGGTTGTGTGAAGGGTTGGTAGCAAAATTTAATTGATACTCGCAAATGAAATAGTTGCCTCGGAACCCGGACTGACGTTAATGGAAATAAGGCCCATGCTATGAACAACAATAGACGAATGGGAATTGCGGATGAATTGATTGCTGCTGCATGGAACGTTAGAGTACACAATGAAATATGCTATAATGATAGGTAAGAAGTGGAAGAAAAGAATAAAGGAGTATGAGTTCGTAAATAAACGAATAATAACAGTATGCTTCCAACACGATAAAAGAACCTTTGCAGTAATAGGTGTGTATGCCCCGAAAGAGGGGAAGAGAGAGGAATCGGAGGTGTTTTACGAACAGCTACAAGAAATTGTTACTAACCATGGGACTAAAGAAGTGATTATAATGGGCAATCTGAATGCTAGAATTGGAAGGTACCCTATACCCAACGTGGTTGGAACATATAGAGAAGATACTTTAAACAGTAATGGCGACCGACTCAGATCTTTTGCCACTTTCAATGACCTAAAAATGAGAAAATCCTTCTTCGGAAAGAAAGATATAAAAATATTCACCTGGCCAGCCCGTGATTCCAGATCAATAATTGATTACGTAATAGTTAACAGAAAGCTAGCAACGCAAGTTACAAACACTCATGTATTCACTATGATATATATCAAGACCATTACCGAGTTGTTTCAAATATATTCTTATACGATAAATAGAAGAAAAAATAACCAAAAAGGAAAAAGATTGGGGCATACAAAACCTACATCAAAACAGAATACAAATTATCGGACAAGAATACACCACAAGTGATGACATCAAGATCGAATGGAATAATATCAAAAATTTAATTAGAAGAGCAGCAATGCAGGCCCTCGGTACAAAAAAGCACATACAACAAAAATACAGTATAAGAGTATGGAGTGAAGAAATTGCAGGAGCCGTAAGGGAGAAAAATAAGAGATACAAGATAATGTTCTCTAACCCAACAGAACAGAATAAGGCGAAATACAAGACGATCAGAAACCAAGTCAAAGATATATGCAGAAAAGCACATCAGAAATCATGGGACAACTTTATCAGTAAGGTCGAAAATGATTTGCATGGAAGAAATGAATTCGCATATAAAGTCATGAAAATGCTAAATAAAGATCAACGAGACAATGCAAAACCCAACTGCATAAATAGAGAAGAGTGGATTGAACACTACAAGAGACTCTGGCACAATTCAGATATACAAAAAAAGAAGAAAAGTTCCCCTACAATGACAGAGTAGATTCCATAGATTACAATGAACTAGAACTAGTTCAAAAAACTGAAGAACCGTAAAGCAACAGGCTTGGATGACTTAAATTCAGAACTCTTTAAATATGCAAGCCCCTTTATGATACTACGACTGCTGAACTTTATAAATATGTGCTGGAAAAAAGTAGAAATTCCGAATGAGTGGCTAAAGACGAACGTGATTTCTTCCTTTCAGAAAGGTGACAGAACCGCTGCGAAAATTACCGAGGCATAAGCATTGTTAACTATATTCCTCAATTATAAACAACAGACTTAAACTATTAATGGACGCAACAATATTACAGGAATAATCAGGATTTAGAACGGGACGCACATATATAGACAATATCTTCATACTTCAACAAATAGTTGAAAAGCACCCCGAATACAACAGAGAGATACGTATTGTTTTGAAAAAATGTTTAATTATATTTGATGACTAATGTATGACATTATGTATGATAAGTCAAACATGATGAGTCATATATAATGAGTTATGTGGGATGAGTCATGCATGATAACAGCATTACTCATTCAAATATCACTGAATTTACACTCCAGAAGTGTATAGAAACTCGTGGAAGTTTCTAGAAGCTAATATTTACGTATAAATACAGATACTTTCCTGTGACGAATTCAATTCCAGTTTGAACGTGCAAGTGTTAACATAAATGAAGTGAAGTGATAAACAATATACTATAGTGTTTAAATAAATATAAACTTAGTGATAAATAAATTGCAGTAGTAGTAGTATAAACGATTTAATTTTCGTTACAGTATGGCCTTCGTTGACTTTGTGAAAGGCTTTGATATAGTGATTAAAAAAAGCTTTGGAACATTATAAAAAAGAGAAAGTACCCACAACATCTCAAAAACAACATCAAGGCCTTATACAATAGAACATCAATACTACTCCAACTTGAGGAGAGACTCACTGAAGAAATACCGACCAATCAAGGCTTTAGACAAGGATGCGGTCTGTCCCCAACGCTCATAAATATATACTTGGACGATTTAATACGATACTGGAAAAATGAACACAGAAAGGGAATTCAAGTTAACAATGAGAAACTTGCGACGGGAACTGTCACGTATGTGATCACACGATTTTAACTTTTTCCTATTGATTATTGGTAAAAAACCACTTTTCTAAGCATACTAGAACAAAAATTTTGTTGGATTATAAATTAATTCTCGAAAAAATCGAATTTGAAAAATTTAAATTTACATGTATTTTAGATACACCTTTTAACACGGCTGCATGATTAGCCATTTTTGTGTAAGGCAAAACAATTTAAAAATATTCCTGAAGAATGATAGAACTCGGCAACGGTGGAACTCGAAGCCATAGAACTCGTCTGGGTGTCGAACGCGACTGACAACAACATTAAGAGTATATTAAAGCACACGTACCGTCAACAAAATGAAACCGTCACCGACGAGACCGTACCTCAACGTGAGACCGACCGTCACACATCGGGTGTATCATATTACATCTCCCTGCATTTGGTAATTTTAAAATGCCGTTATTTCGACAACTATTGCATAATCCAAGAAATGTTTGTGTTAATATACTCAGAAGATTGTTCTCTTTCCAATGCTCAATAGGAAACAGTTCAATTCTTGTGATCACATACGTGACAGTAACCCTTGCAATAATTGCTATATTCTGATGACCAAATGGTGTTCCAAGAAACATAAAACGATCTCTAAATAGCGGTTTGCAATCAGTTACATCTCCTATGTTCGGATTATAATTTTAAAATATCAACAAACAAAAACAAAAACAATGGCATTCGTTGGAAAAGACCCAATAAGGACCAAGATTGTTATAGACAACACTATAACTGAAGAAGTCCGACATTTCAACTTCCTAGGCTGTGACGTTACCTACAAGAGAAGCAATGATATAGAAAACAAACTAAATAGATTTAGAGCTACATGCAGCACAATCCACAGATATTTATAAAATAAAACCAAAGAATGCTTGCTTAAAATTCTACAAAACTGCAGCAATACCAAGACCAAAGACTCAGTTTCTGGAGACCATCAATGTAGGCTTGTTTATAAAATCACGTGTATTTGCAATACTGTATACGTTGGTAATCAAGCAGGAAGCTGTGAGTCCACTTAAAAGAACTTACTAGGGATTTTAAAGCACGTGATTCCTTAAAGAGGGTAATATAGAAGAAGAAACAAAATTATTAAAAATTTACTACTGTATACAGACATACGGTGGAGGAGAGTCATGGCATCAACTATAACTGTTGATATAATATGACAGTATCGATATTTTTAACTGAGAGAAGCTAACCAAAAAGGGAAAAATTAAAAAGGCAACAAAAGTCAACAAATAACAAAAGGGAAGTCAAATATTTTGAAGGGGGGTGTTCTAGATATATTGACTTCAGCATAAACTGGCTTATCAAATGAAATACTAACTTGAAACTTTTCTTTCATTTAATTAATTTTATCAATACCACGAGGTAGTTTTTTAAATTAAGATAATACCAACCGAATTTATTTCTACACTAGACGTAACCTGGAGTAGAACGATTTTATTCAATTTGAATTTGTCTAATATCTTTATTAAATTTAAAGTAGACGCCTCGTGTGGGATAAATAGAAAACTTATTTAAAGTAAGGATAGTCTGGAATATTTATAATTGCTCTTTATTTTATTATTATTACCTTTATTTTTCTTTTAACAGATTAGTATTCTATTGTAAGCATTTCAATATAATTATATATTTGTTTTGTTTGAAATTTACATATTTTTATCTTTATATTTTATATTTTTACATTTTTGAGCTTTGATAATAGGCCAGTAAAAATACCCGAAACGTCAGACAAAATACTATTTTGTTCTAATGACCTCGGGGAGTAGGACGTTAATGTAGACCACGAATTCAAAAATTTCTTCTTCACACTAAGAAAGACGTCAATTTTCTGAGTACAATGAAACAAAAATTTTTGAGTATTATCCATTAGTTTTCAAAAAAATCGAATTTAAAAATCAAAAATTTTAGATAGGGAAATGTTTGCTTTTTCTTGGAGGTGCGATTTGTCGTGGTTGAGTTTGTAAAACACATGACGGATTTAAAAAAAATATCCCTGTAGAATGACAGAACTCGCCAAAGGTAGACTCGAAGACACAAAACTCGAACTCGAGTTCCCGTGGCTCTACCTGTGACATCGGTATGTATTGTATTACAACTCCCTGCTTTTTGAAATTTTAAAATGTCGATTTTTCTACAACTAATAGATAATCCTCAAAAAATATTTTTGCATTATACTCAGAAAATTGTCATCTTTCTTAGTGTGTAAATAAAATTTTAGAATTCGTGGTACACATTAACATCCTAAACCCATGACCTCGTTTTCAACTGTTTCTCCATTAATTAATACAAAAATTCAACTAAATTCAAACAATTTTAATAATTTCATTAGTAATTTTTTTATTTTTTGAACCTGAATATGGTGTTATTCCCTAAATATGTTAACTTGACCAGTTGATATGTAATACATTGATAGCCAATATACAGGGCAAAACAAATTTATTATTTCATCCTTTTAGCGCCATGTCTACATTGTCTGTGTTGTTTAATAATAAAAATTATGTGAAAAATTAATAAGTACAGTATTTCAAACGTGCCACTCCAACATGATCAAATTGAAATTTTTCGAATGATAGTAGAAGGCTGCAATATGGCAAAAAGTGTAAGCATAGAGAGAGTTTGGATTTGAACTCAATTATGCATTATATTACAAAACAAAACCTTTATTTATACAACGTTATTACATATATACTTACTACTTTTATATTGGAGTTTTAAAAAGCTCAATCCATTGCAATTGCTTTATTTTCTATGTATCTACATAAATTTCTCTATCATTTATTGCTGAAATGGATAAATGCAATCTAGTTACTTTTATAATATTTTTAAACAAAACATAAATTTTCACTTAGCAAAATTAAAACGTTATTACAATTTTCGATAAAAACATGAAAACCTTTCGAAATATTAAGGTTCGATAATTTAAGTACATCTTTTCCTGAAAGCTTAGGTTAATAATAATTGGGTTGAACTGTAAAATTAATTATCAAAATTTCAATTATTATGTATGTTTAAATTATTTGTTAAGTAATAATTATACTAAATTTGAATATATTGCTATGTTTTTTTCTATCTAGAGAGGCTGCCGAATCAAATATTATAAATTTGCATTTTTGGAAAGTTTTTAACATTTGTTGTAATGAGCAAGTTGTAATTTTATAAAGATTTATGATATTTAAAAGATAATATTATTTTAAACGAAATAATAATTAGAAATGCGTTTAAAGATCATACTATATTACTACAAAAGAGGTGATAATTCAGTTATAAAAATTTTATAGTGAATTTTATAAACTAAAAGAAGATTGAAATATTAGTTTAAAAATTAAAAGTTTATGATAAGAAAGTTATGCTATGCTAAAGTTATAAAATTTAATGCCAGTATTTTTATATATACTGTCGTGTTTTAAAATCATAAAAAATCTGTTTTGTTTATTTTTGTGAATTTTTAAAGTTTATTTTATTTTGATTTTAAAATTGTGTTACGTCTTGCAGTTTAAATTTTGTAAATTATTTTATTTTGATTACGAGATTGGTAACGAAGGTGAGAACTATGCTTTATGCCGTATGAGTACAAGGAGGGCAGACGTAGGTTTGGCAGAATTTCTAATAATTTGATATATTTTTGATTATTTTGGAGAGTGAAAGTGATTTTTATTACAAAAAAGCATTGTTTTAATTAATTATAAAGTATTGAAAGATTGGGAATTTCGGAAAATTGAAGATTTTGGTGACAAGGCAAGCGCAGATTCGACGCGCACGAATGTTTTATGTCCATATAAAGAAACATTTAAACAAACAAAAATTTTATGAAAAGTATCATGCTATAAAGATGTGTCTGCTCTAGCTAGGCGTTTTTCTGCGGTAGATAATTATTTACAATTTGGATTGCTGGGGGCATAGCAATACATAATATGTATCTAGATATTATAATGATATTTTGGTGAAAATTTCGCAAATATCACAATATTTGTTTACTCTGGGTAGCTCTGGTGTACGAAAGCAGTCGGGCTTCTTTAAGGTTTACTTATTTTTTTGTTGTTTGTCTTTTTGATAAAAGGAAAATCAAGTTCAATTTTATAAACTTGCAATAAAATTATTTTAAACTTTAAAAATTTTATGCTTTGATCGATGATGGAATTTACGATTTCAATTTATTAATGAAAAGTGCTATCAATGCTATCAGCGCTCTTTTAAATGTAACTTAACCTTCCAAATGGTCCAAATTAAAATCAACTTCAAAATTATTATTTTATCAAAAAAAAATTGTTTATACAAAAACAATACTCTACTTCTTTATTAACTAAAAAAATATCCAACTTACGAGTTTTTCAAAATTATTTTAGCTGGGGTCAAATTCAGCAAAAAATACTTTCAATCACAATACAAATTACAATATTCAAATCCAATCACAACTCAGTTTCAACTT
This sequence comes from Cantharis rustica, assembly GCA_911387805.1. NCBI lineage: Eukaryota > Metazoa > Arthropoda > Insecta > Coleoptera > Cantharidae > Cantharis > Cantharis rustica. The sequence goes on from OU426880.1 coordinate 36,643,570, forward strand.
CTTTTCTAATATTCCATCTCGACTGCTCTCAGCTTTCCATTATTTTTCTTTGACAGTGCTCATACTTCTAACCCATACACCACCACTGCGGCTTTACTACAGTCTTGTATATTAGTCGCTTTACCCTTTCTGTTAATATATTATTCCAGATTATTGGGTGTAGTCTTTTAATACATACTTTTCTATGCGCCATTTTTGCTTTTTTTCATCTTTACAGCTGTTTCCATTTGTGAAAACAATTCCCAAATATCTACACTTTTCTATGTACCGGATCACCCCACCATCGATACTAATATATTCTCGCTCTTTGCTCCAATCACCTATTTTTTTTTCTTTTTTGGTTTTGTTGATGTTTATTATTAGCCACCCCTTAATGTATACTTCTGTAAGCTTCTTTAGAATATATTGATCGTCGTACTCATCTTGTGCGTATATGACCTGGTTGTAGGAAAATTGGAATATATAGAGACAATCCTCTTCTATCTTGTAATGAGAATATTTTTACTTAAGCAAACAAACTCTTTAGAACACCTGGAACAGATCTTTTCCAGTAATTAGTGTGATAAACCCAGATATAAAAACTACTAGCTCTGTTAAATTTGGAGGTACAGAGCGTGAATCCTAAAAAAGAAAAATTTGCTTCCACTTTCTCAAAATAAAAAACACCGATAATTTTAATCGTATAATGAAAACTAAGTAGGTACAATCTACTACAAAACGTTATTACAACAATTTCCAATTTACAAATTATGAGGCGGCAGCTAAAATGTGGCGTACGGACACGTCGCACTACTAATCAGAACCAAATACGTTCCTAATAAACCACACTTAGAAAGGAATCAGCAGTATAAAAAAAAAGACTTACCCAAGCGCTTAGGTACGTTTACAAGATCTATATCGGCAATGGTTATACTACCAAAACCCTCTGTGCTTCCAAAATTGAAGGCAATGATGTCGACGCTTTGTTTTGCCTTGCTGCTTGAAAAACCTAGTAGCTTACAGGACTGTCGGTCGAAGGATAATGAGATCAAAAAGCCCGAACAAGAATCACCTTGTGCACCAATTTCGAAGCACTTTGCACTAATACACAAAAAATTAGGTCGTAAATTCTGACTCAAAGATAGCAAAATAACCAAACACGACTTCTCGTCGTTTTTAAGGTTAAACCTCGTTCATACAATTAACACCAATGTCGGCGCTGGCGTTGTTGGCGTAATCTTTCATATCATGGGAACCCACACTTTTTAGAATTAAAATGTTTTTTTGAACTAGCTATAGTTCATCGCCTGATGATACCATAGTTATCACTTAAAAAAGATTTCAGTTCTAAAATGTGTAAAAAAAAAGACATTGCAAATAATCTACGTGGTAAAACTATTTTTAGTACCTTAGGCTGGGTATAGGACGATAAAGTGCATCACAGAATTCAAGTTTTATACTAAAGATTCTTATGTAATATGAAATTGGACATTATTACAAAGCAAATAAACTGACGATTTACATATTTTTTTCTTGAAATTAACAAATAATTAAATTTGAAATATCGGTTTTCACGTAAGATTGGCTGTTGACTATGTAGTTGTTAACATCATTTAATAAATCACACTTTGCCAAGTAGACTATCTAAAGAGATGTTTTTAACATTACAGCTCTTGTCGAAACGGCTCGGACAGCCAGACCGGACGGGACGGAAGCGTAGACTGCTGCAGAGAGTCGATTTTAACAAGCGCAACTACGGCAAATCTTGGATTTTTGATCTTAGCCATTACTACAAAAATTTAAAACCTTAATTCAATAAGTTTTTGATCAGTGCACTAATCGAATGCAAATTATGCCTAAATATAGTTTAACAAGATGAAATAGCAAAAACTAATAATAAGCTAATCTTATGGTAACAGCCAATATGGAATGTACTGTTGTAAATTTTAGCCCTCTGTACGTGTATTTTTTAATGATCCTCAAAATTTTATTTATATAATTAAAATATACGCTATTTTCTACCATAAATTCCTTAAAATATTTTGAAATTCGTGGTGCATTTTATTGTCCTAATTTTAAACTCAAAACAAAATGAACTTTAAAATAATTTACAATATAAACAATACAAAATTTAATGACTTCAAAACACGACATTATTACCCCTTTAAATTTTATCAGTGAACCAATGAGTTTATGATTAAAATTTATCAAGTTGTCGTAGTTAGACAATACAATTTCAAAACATAAAGAAAATTAAACATTTTTAATGCAATAAATCAATAAATTATCTCCTCGGTAGTCCACACATCCGGCACCAATTTCTGTCACTCCCTACTCTTTTATATTTTGAAACTTGATCTACGTTTTTTCTACTGTTTATCATTACATCTAACCTAGTTATGATTTTTCCAAAATTTGCATTGAAATCCTGTTTTAACTATTTTTTCATTTTCTTTATGTCCTCCTTATCGTGTCGCTTTATGTGCATCATTGTCTTTATTATTTGTTTTATTATTTCTATATCCGACATTTCAGTTTTTTCTTTCATTTTTAAGTTTTCTTTACAATATCTTTCTTAACAATGTTTTAATTAAATCTCAGGGTCAATACGTGTGTTTAAATTTATTCATCTAACCCCACGTTGCATGCGACAATTAAATGCGATATCTACCCTGTATTAATTTTTATAAAAAAAATATTATTTATTATAAAATGTTATTTTTGTCGTGGGTTCATGGTGACATGCAAATATTTATTTAGAGCATGAGACTCTTTTTATTAATTTCTAAAATAAATTTTTACGTTCTTAAATTTTATTCCAAATATAACCATGTAAATTTTCTTCAATATTTTATTACCTTATTGGCATATTTGAGAATAAAAGCTAAACCTTTTAACCTTTCAATAATAAGCGTGTACGCTCCAACAGAGGAAAAGGAAGAAATCGAAAAAGACAGGTTTTACAGCGAAATTGAGGAAATAATTGAGAAGACACCAAAGCACGACACGCTTATGATAATCGGAGATTTTAATGTTTAAATTGGGAAAGAAGATTTCTTAAGGGAAGTAGCCGGAAGATATACGTTGCACGAAGATACAAATGACAACGGACAAAGGTTGGCAAGCCTGGCGGAGTGTCACGATTTAACAATCAGTAGTACAAAATTTAACCATAAGCTAATACACAAGATGACATAGAAGAAACCAGGTGGGAATACCGAAGATGGAAATCAGATAGACCACGTACTTATAACGAAACGTAGAGAGAGATCCATAAAAGACGTCAGAACTTATAAAGGTGCAAACGTAGACTCAGACCATTTTTTAGTAATGACCACAATAAAACAAAAAATAGCGATAGAAAAAATAAAAGTATCAAAGACTAAAAAGTGGGCAGTACAAAAGTTTAATGAAGAAAATCCAAGACAACATTACATTGAAAACTTACGTGAAAAAGTGACGAAAAGAAATGAGGAACAAGATATAAACCTTAAATGGATGTTTTTAGGAGATGCAATCCAAACAAGCGCAAAAAAAGCGGTTGGATATAAAGAAAATAAAATAACCCAAACATGGTTCGACCAAGAGTGTAAGGAGAGAATTGAATCAAAGAGAAAAGCAAGAGAAAAATGATTGAGGACCAGCAGACAAGAGGATAGAGAAGAATACGCAAAATGGAGAATAACGAAGGCATTTAAAAGGTGTAGAAGGAAGAAAACCCTATGGATAGAAGAAGAGATGAACGAACTGGAGAGAAGTAATAAAGCAAACAAAACTAAAGAATTCTATATAAAAATTAGAAAACAGAGAGAAAGACAAAAGACAAAATCGAAAGTCTTCAGAGACACAGAAGGAAATTTGGAGAGTGACACAGACAAAATAAAAGAAATTTGGAAAAAACACTACCAAGACCTACTCAACCAAAGCGAAATATGCACGGAGCCCCAACCCCAAGAAAAAACTCAAAGCAAAACAGAAGAAGAAAGTATAGAAGCGCCCACATACACCGAGTTTAAAAAGATAGTGTGCAAACTGAAAAATGGAAAAGCAGCAGGTAGAGATGGAATCACAGGCAAACTAATAAAAAATGTTGGGAAAGAAATGGGAGTAAGACTGTTTGAACTCATGGGGAAAGTATGAGATACAGAAGAGATGCCAGATGAATGGAAGATAGGACAAATAATTCCTCTGCACAAGAAAGGAGATAAAGAAGAATGTGCAAATTATAGAGGAATAACACTTTTACCGGTTATATATAAAATACTGTCTACTATGATTCAAAGCAGGCTTGCAAGAGTAACGGAAAGTCAGATAGGAGACTATCAATATGGCTTCAGAGAGGGAAGAACTACAGTAGACGCGCTGCTCATTATGAAGCAAATAATGGAAAAATGTCACGAGCACAACATAGAACTGAACATATTGTTTATTGATTTCAAGCAGGCTTTCGACTCGGTCAAAAGAAGAGAACTAATGCAAATCATGGAAGAGATGAAAGTGCTGTCTAAGTTGATACGTTTAGTAAAGATGACACTAACAAGAACGAGGGCTACGGTGAAGGTTTTAGAAGATGAAACAGAAGCTTTTCTGTTCAATGGGGGAGTACGTCAAGCGACCTTATTCAATATTGTTTTAGAGCGAGTGTTTAGAAAAATAAACTGCCAAGGCACAATAAAAACCAAAAAGGGACAAATTCTGGCATATGCGGATGACGTGGCAATTATAGCAAGATCTAAGAGAAAACTAATAGAAATATTCAAGAAAATCGAACCAAACGCAACAGAAGTGGGTCTGAAGGTGAACGAAAGGAAGACAAAGTTTTATGAAGTGTGAAAGAGAGGGTGTAAAAATTGTAAAGCAAAATTTGAAGATAGTAAAATGCAATTTCGAAGAAGTTGATGGGTTTAAGTACCTGGGAGTAGAAATTGGAAATAACAACGCAAGAGATGCTGAGGTCAAACAAAAAACACAGAATGGATATAGAGCGTACTATTCTAATAGTAAAGTTTTAAAAAGTAGAAATATATTGAAGAAAACAAAACTGAAAATTTACAAGAGCCTGATAAGACCTGTTGTGATATACGCAGCAGAAGTGCTGTACATGACAAAGCGGGAGGAAGAAATCTTAAGAGTTTTTGAACGCAACATTCTGAGAAAAGTGTTAGGTCAGAAAAGAACAAGCGAAAGAGAAAGTAGACTAATGATGAATTTTGAGCTCCTGGAAGAGATGGAGGGAGAGGACATCGTCAGAATGATAAATGCTCAAAGATTGCGATGAACAGGACACGTAATGAGAAAAAAAGAAACAGAACTCACAAGAGAGATTACCGAATGGAAGTCCGAAGAGAGTAGAGGGAGGGGGAGACCAAAAATAAGATGGATGGACGGAGTAAGAGAGGATCTCAATAAAATGGGAGTTATTGGGTGGAAAACAAAGTGTCAGGATAAAACCGTATGGCAAAAAATAGTAAGCGAAGCGAAAACACACAGAAAACTGTAAACTGCAAAAAGACCAGCCATGAGGATTAATCCACCTCGCATAAAGGATTGAGGAGACCTTTAACGGTAGCTATATTCCGAAGGGAATAAATGCTTTGATGATGATGATTGGTCATGAATATGTTCTTGCGTATATTGTTGCGCAGCTGTCCTTATCAAACTTTAGTTGTTTCTTCGACAAATCCCCAAATCATCAAAGTATTAAATTATCAGTCTACTGACCTTTACGCTTCTCGGCATAAAGTTCATTCCTCGTTACCTACCTCGTAACCAAATAAATATTTTACAAAATTTCAACTGTACAGCATGTAACAAAATTTTAAACTCAAAATAAAATAAACTTTAAAATAATTTACAATATATTTAGTAAATAAAACAACATTTTTTTGGTTTCAAAGCACGACAAAACATTATTGCTATGATGTTTTATAAAAATAATACGTATTAAAATTTTACAATTTTAGAATAGACTCGTCCAACACTACCTCCGTCATTTTACAATTAAAATTCGCAATATAGAAAAAACAGTGTTGCTAGACAGATTAAAACCTACTCACTTGTTAGAGAAAACTATTAATTAAACATTTTTTTAATTTATTATTTACAATTTATTTCCTGTATTCCTATTTTTCTTCTTACACTTTTTCTATACGAGGGAGTAATGTGGCGGCATAATCACATACGTGCTACATGCATGCTGCTTACGTTATGTAGCTTTTGCATTTACTCAATACAAACGGCAGTTTTAAATTTTTAATTGCTCTTATTGAGTTTATCTGCCCAATTGCTCCCTCTAAATAAGTTAATGAAACTTTTAAAGCCCTTAATTAACCAAAAAGTGATGAAGAATTTGTAACGCAGAACTGAACTTTTTAAGTGAATTTTAGCCCCTTTTGGTGTATCGGAATGTAAAATCAAACCTGTTAATATACTAAGCATAGCATTTGAATTTTTTCAATTATGTTCTTTTAATCTTCTCCGGAATTGTATCGTAATTACTTCCTCTCGTCATTTAAGTGCAGTAAAGCATACTGTAAGTACACACCGAATAATTTAAAATAAAAACATTGCTTAATTAAAACTTTTGCAAGCTATTTAAACAAAATTGAATGCAGGTTTTTGTTGATATATAACCAGGTTCTCTCTGTATGTGTTATACTTGTTAATTAAATTTAAGCATTCTCGAGGGTCAAACAAGCAACACCAGCATGGTCAATGTTACCTTTTTGTAATTTAACAAACACGTTCACTAGCTTAATGAAATTCATCATACGCAGCTACTATATGAAATCGATACGCACCTGAAAATTATCAAATGGAGCATGCTTAACAGCTTTGAGCTCTTCACTTGTTTAATTAATCGCCTCGAATAAAAAATTTACAATTAAGCTAGTTTTTTCCGAATATTATCCGCTTCAGAGATGATAGGGCGTGGGATCACTCTTTATGTTATTTTGACTCAACAATTTGAAATATGATAAAAAAAACTTGTTCGTTTTATATAAATTACGTTTTCTTTCGCATTTTAAACTTTTTCTAAACAGAATTTGCAAGTTTGACATAAACTTTTTTAACTTGCTGGAATGGAGGTAAAGTGAAAGTAAGTTATTTATTATTTTGAGTTTATTATATTTCGTATGACAAAATCTTAAACAAAATATGTAGGTAAACAGAATACATAATTTATGAAATCAGAATTTTTGATAGTAAAAAAATAAAAGAACAGTAATATCCGATTTATATTAAAAACGTTTACTTTCCTGGGATAATTTAAATAATAAAATAAATGTAAATATAAAAAATAGTAAATTGTTTCATAATTAAAGTGAAGATTTGAAAATTTTTCAACAAAAGCCGTTAATTTTCAATCCAAATAAAATACGCCACTTTTTCTGAAAAAAAAATGTTATTACTCTCGGTACGCCTAAAAATAGGCAACTTACACTATACGGTGAAACTCGAACTTTTAATATAGGTTATGTTTTTTTTAAACTAAAGTAGTAGTTAAGTAGTTAAAGTAAACAAAAGCTATTTAAATGCTATTAATTAGGAATAATTATAATATCCACATGATAATTTAAAATTTATTTTTAGAAATCATTTTTACCGCATACAAAGTCAAAGTCTCGTGAGATAGAAACGTAGAGTGAGTTCGATATACCCGGTAATAAATTTACTTACATCAATTTAATTACCAAATTAAATAGACTCCTAATTTGAGTTTCAAGAATCTAAGGAGAAGCACGAACAGCAAAAAATGAAACAAACTCAATTTCAATTATGATCAAACAAGTAGTAAAAAAATTAACCAAAACTACCATAAAATTATACGCCTGGATAAATTCATCTTAATGAATATTCATTAGGGTAGCTGATCAAATCTGAATCAAACAACTCAGCGCTTCCTTTTCAGTGCTTCTCGGTATTTTAACGATGCGGAATTAAGACTTGGATTTCTTTGCATCAATCGCCAAGTGCTCTAAGATTCACTAATTACTTAAAAAGATTTTAACGATTTCATTTCTTGCACACTTGAGTGCCTAGTTACGTGATATAAATAAAATAAATAAAAATTGAAATGGATACAACTTCTAACATGAAATAAAAATAATTTTTATAATTTATCATAATTAAGAGAAACCTTTCTCAGATTCGGGATTTTTCTATGAACAAATTTAGTTCAATTTAAACAGGTATACAAAAATGATATTAGACGCTTTTAATTGAAATGGCTGAGACGTCACTTGTAAAACTATTGAAGTCTAACCTTGATTTTATAGAATAAAAATAAATAGGCGTAAATGCAAATTTATTACTTTTATAAGTATTGACCATTTATGTGATATTTGTTGGCTATATATACTGTAGTGCTTACCTACTTTTTAGTAACTCTATCGCTTTTATGGGTCGAGGTGTTCTCCGAAAGTAAATGGTTACAAGTAAGACAATAAAACAATTGACGGTATAAATGGTATTTATTTTACAACCTATATAAATAAACCATAAATAGCAAACAGGACTCATGCAACTTGTATGCCAGCACGGATTTGATGAACTAAACACTTTCTCTCTATAGACTCGCCGCCTTTCTCACTTTGATAAACGCGTGGCGGAGATCATTTTCAAACTTAAAAAATATCGGATCTTTAGTCCACACTAATTATTGTTAAGCTTTATACTCAAACAATTCCAACACGTTAACAAAACTCTTGATACGCGTTAAATTTAAATAAATTTGCTCGATTTGCTCCGACGAAATCTAAGAATAGCTAATGATGTTGGCCGTTGTTATTTTCTATATCTCCAACGTTCTTGATGGATTATCTCTTTTCATTGATTCTCCCACGATTCTTTAATTTTGACTTTGATCTATATTTTTATTTGCATTAATTTTCTAAATCAATGTTACGTTACTGCATGTCGGCTGTGCTGTTCTGTTCCGTACTGTCTGCATGTTGATGAGTCATAAACATGTCAACAATTAAAAATATAAATAAAATTTTATTTAAAATTAAATTAGTAACTAAAACGGAAAACAACTTGAACTAAACAATACGAAATAAATAAACAAATACAATCAAATCGCCCACCACATAAAATGTAAACGCAGAATAAAAACGTAAAGTCCTGCTTTATTGTTCCTCAGGTTGCAAAGTCAATGTTTTATTTCTAAATATGCAACCCATCTCTTACCACTTGGTGTGAACACAGCAATACTTAATCAACGGGTAATTACACTAATATAAGTAGTTACATATGAAATCAAGTTAAAACGTTTCTTTATGGAATCAAATTGGCTCACTCACCTGAATGCGAATGCGGAGAGGTCTGGACGTAGGAATATGTTCTCTTGCACTGCTTCATGTACGATGACGAGATGAGAGAAACTTGGGAAGTTCCTGAACATCTCCGACACTCTGGGCAGCCTAATTGCCTATCGTGACTTATTTTTAGATATCACGTGTACGAAAACACGATATTTATCAGGCGCCGCGTGCGCAGAAATAATGTTTGACGCCAAGGGTCACATAACACAACCCTAGTTAACCCTAGTATGTCATAACAACAAGCAATAGGTGCTAGTAAAGCAGCATTGAGGAGCTGATATCAATATGCACTCAACATTGAGTGATTAACCAATATAACCACACAAAACAATCCGGGAAACCTGGTCCACACCCGCATCTTATGTACTACGCAAATAAATGCCCCCTTAATGTGCCTGCGCGTTATAATAATAATAAAAATAATAATATATATTAGGCCATAAAAAAAACTATACATTTATAGGAACACTAGAAGTGTCGTCCGCATACATTAACGTTAGAAAATCAATAAAGGCTACAAGATCATTGACAAAAATAATAAAGAGAATCGGGCCCAAGATGGAACCTTGCGGCACCCCCATGATCACAGGCAAAAACAAGGACTTATAAACATGTTAATTGCCGTCCGAGTCCGTATATGCAACACCAACAAACTGCGCCCTATCTGACAAATACGACTGGAACCAGTCGGCCACCACACCACGGACTCCGTACTTCTCCAGCTTACCCATCAGCAGAGAGTGGTCCACGCAGTCAAACGCTCTACTCAGGTCACAAAAAACCGCTGCAGGGCGCTCCCCGCGGTTAAATGCACTCACAACCGCTTCCACAAAAGCATCAATCGCTGTCATGGTAGAATGTGAGCACCGAAACCCATGCTGCCCGGCAGAAATGATAAGATGTTTCTCCAGGTGATACTGCAATCTGTGCAGCATTGCATATTCAAACATTTTTGACATGCTTGACGTCAGACTTATGGGGCGATAGTTAGAAGGACAAGTCTGCTTTCCCCTCTTGTGAACGGGAAGCACCGCAGATAACTTCAATTGGCTAGGAAAGGTGCCGCCAGAAAAAGACAAGTTTACAAGGTAGGTAAGTGGCACGATAAATAAATGCAGAACCCTTTTCAAAACACCACAGGGCAAACCATCCGGTCCAGACGATGGCCTATTCTTGATCTTATTAAGAACAGAAAGCAATTCGCGTTAATCATACGGGAAAGCACACATGCTGCTACCAACACTAGATATCCGCGGAAGCGCGCCAGACGGTCGAGGAATTTCCGACACGGTATCCCTGACCACGTCCAGAAAATAAGAGTTAAGCCGGCTAGATATTAATCCAGGATCACTGACCACAACCTCGTCAAAAATCAAAACCATATTCTTATTTGATCGCGACTTTATATTATTATTTCCAACCTGAGCGATAACAGACCAGGCAGCTGCACATTTGTTATCAAGGCTGCAAATCTTTTCACTATAAAAACTTCTCCTGGTACGTTCAACTAGAGCACTATGTTTACGTCTGTCATCGAGAAATGCAGGCCTCAAAGTAGGAAACCTTTTCTGTAAACAAAACCTGTTATGCAAATCAGTACTGGACCTCTTAATAATATCGGTAAGCCATCCCTTAGGAGGGCGTAGTCTTCTCTTTACCAGAGGAAAACAATGATTAAAATAAAACATAAAAGTGCTATAAAAATAGTCAAAAGCACGTTGCAGATCATCGCACAGATATAAATCAGACCAATTTATAGCTTTGAGTAGGTCCTCAAAACATCTAAAATTTTGTTCATTAAAAGAACGAATTTCTTTGCTAACCAGTGCAGGATGATGAGTTTCACCCGCACGACACGCTAAAACGTACCGATGATCCGAAATCGTGCAATCCATTACATTAAAAACAAAATAAAAATCCAAACTACAAAATACATTATCAAGTATGGACGTATTACGAGTAGGTACATCAATAATGTCAGTCCTATTATAAGACAAAAAAAGACTTCTCAATCGAATAACATTCATGTCGCAATCACCATTTTGAAAGTGAACATTAAAATCACCCAACACCACATATCTATACCTACAGTCATAGATTGATTCAAACGCGTCCGACAATGCGCACAAGAACTTATCAAAATCACCAGATGGAGATCTGTAGCAGAGAACAACACATACAGTCACATCCCCGCCATACCAAACCGCACCACAAAGTTCAACGTCCAGCTCACAACAAAACTCACGCAAGTCCAGGTCAACAACCGCCAAACTCGACCTGGTCCATATAGCGACGCCACCATGAATTCTAATAGATCTACAATACGAAGAAAACACGGTGTAGTCCAAAAAACAGTCAAAAGAACTCATCGACTCAATTTTAGCCCACGTCTCGGTCATGCAGATAATACCGGGATGCGCATCATGGAAATCAATAGCAATCTGATCGATCTTAGCAGCCGTTAAACCCTGCACATTAAGCAGCAAGACATCCAAATCCAACATCTCACGGGTATTCGTGGTCTCTATTTCTGCTTCGCAGCTTTCGGATTCAGAGAAAAATCCCGCTGAAAAAAACCAACGCTCCACTAAGCCAGACGACTGGATCCATGGCCTCCTCCAAGTTTTGCAGGCTGACAGTTACCTTAAAGGATGAATAATGCTAAGGAAACCTGGACACGATGGTATTGCATTCTACCTCAGGGAATCGGTTCTTAAGCATTGCAACCAACACATTTTCTTCAGCATCAGGCGACAATCTGGATACAAACAAAAACGCCTTTTTACATGCAGCCTGGACCTCAGACTGTGGGCCACTGCCAATCACCACACCAGATCCACCACGACTTCTTCTTTTCTTATTTTTATTCTCAACTTTTTTCCATTCCGCAGCAGAATCTTCAGTCTCAACTATAGAACCGTCACTCAGAGAAGAGTCGTCCCCTCTCCGCATATGCTGAGACTGTCCCGAGGCATTCGCAACCCCATCACCCGAAGCCCCAACAACCGATGATTCTCCAGCACCACGAGGAGCACCTCCACTCAAAGCATCCCCGGCCGCCAGTCTTGTCTTCACTCTTTTCGAGTTAATTGATTCTTCAGCCCTTCATGATTTCGGCCACACCGCCACCATCCCCGGCACGGCTCAGCAACAATTTGCCCTCATCGCGAGAACCACCGAACCCATTTAGGTCATCCTTAATTTTAGCAACGTCAACCACCACCGATCTGACTGCTTCCTCCAATTGCATTATCAAACTTTTCTGGCTCTTGATTACCTTTAAACAGTCTTTCAGCATGTCGCACATATCGGAGTTCTTATCGGGCACACCACCTGACTTAAAACGACTCGCAACAACACACTCAACACAGAACCACTTTAAGTTGCTATTATTAAGTAAACAGTTCAATTTGCTTTTCTTTACGGAAGCACAACCCATGTGGAAACACCTCCCGCAACTTCCAGAGCAATACACATGCGGGTTCTCCGCCAAAACAAACAAAACATCACAGACACCACAAAGCAACATATCGACCGCCGCCATTTTCAATGCGGTATTCAATAGGTATTGAACTGGTAGTGGTTGTGGTTGTATAGTCACTAGGACTGGGCAGAGGTCTTTGAAATAAGACCTCATATGTAAATTGTGTTGTCATCAATTACAGAAGCAAATAGAAAGTATTCAGGCTTCACCCGAAGAATTTGTCACCTCGAGATGAAACGGTAGATACGGTTTACAGTTTACAATAGAACCCTTGCTTATAGAGGCCGTGCTGGGCAATGACCTATCCCAGAAGGACACCTGATATCTACAAAGTCCGCACTTAATATTTTTAAGCGGTAGTTTAAAACCAAGTTAAGACGAAGCAAGAAAGAATCAACTTTGCGGTCACCCTGATCCGGTGTTAGATAAAAAGCGAGATTTATCTCAAAACCCGTTCTCAAGGTGAGAGTTTGTCTTATCTGCATAGAATAATAATAGCTATAATAATAATAATAATAATAATAGCTTTATTCATCAACTCTTACTTACAATAAAAAGAAAAAATAAATACATTTCATAAGAAAAAAATAAATACATTTCATAAAGCAGAGTCGATGAAGAGGCAAAACAATCAGCAAAGCTGCTTTTCAGTTCTACCCTAGCACGCATTTTGCGCAAGCATCAGAATCTTCTTGATCCCGCTTCTAAAGGAACGGCTGGTTCCGCCGGTCAAGAACACGTCCAGATACCTATTGTAGATCTCCGCCGCTCGGTACTCGAAGGAGCCCTGAAACTTAGTTGTCTTGTGAGACAAGATTATATGAAGTACATAGGAAAGTGCATACACCTGGTGTACCCAATTGTATAGCAAAACAGAGGAGAGAGCGTTGAACAGAAAAAGTAGAAGAACTTCAAGAAAATAAGAAGAGCAGAACTCGAGAAGACTAAGAGTAAGACTCAGTCTGAGAATACAGCAAATTAGATTAGTAAGAAACTAAAGCAGGAGAGGCCGGGGGATTTTCAGAAATCCGCAGGATACTTTGCAAAAGGAGTAGGAAAATATTATAGAGAGCGACAGCTGATCTACATCGGCGCATAACTGTACTAGTAGTATGAACTTTGCTAATGTCTTAGACGCCACTTTTAAAGCCTCAAGCGTAGATGAAGATGGTGACAAGGTCCTTCAAGAGTTTGAAACTCTTGATAGATGCAAAAGCTGCATCATTTTGAAGTTCGATCAGATGGAGAATTATTTCATAGATAACTTTATGCAAAATAAGGTTTTTTAGAAAAAATTGGATGAATACATAAAGTCTCTCCTGTAGTTTTTCCTTCTAGAGTGGTGGCCGTGCTTTATCTGTTATCTGTTTCTCTGAATCGATTCGTAGAGCACCTGTGTTTGGAGGAAAGATACAGGAGAGGATAAAGCTTATATTTTACATCTATGGAAATTTTTATAGACTCCTAAACAACCAGGTTTTTCTGTGGTGGATGATTTAAATGATGATGTATTTAAAATTAGATGAATTATTTTGATTATTTTTGTGATTAGTTTTGCTCTTTTCACAAATTCTTGTGGTTATTTGGCACAGAGAGAGTACTTTGAGAAGCGAAGTCGTTAAGAAGATCTTGTAGGAGATGGCAAAGGAATTCTACATCGCGATATACGGGCAGTCATGATGATGAGAACTATATTATAAGTAGTATTGAAAATTCATACAAAAGTGAAGGTTGATTTGGAATCGAAAAATTAGCCACAAAAAAAGTGGCAAAAAATTGCCACATCGGTGATGGTTTGGCTCGTATCCAAGCTCTTACAATGGCCAATTCCGCCAGCTGTTCACCAAATTCTTTTCTACGGCAGCTGATTGAGATCTACTGGTTTTGGCGTATAGAAATAATTATATACACCAGCTGATGGATTTGATGGAAAAAGGTTTCATCGCTTGTTACTGCCCGTTTCCTAAGGTGATGATATTTCGGATATGTTTAACTTCTTTAAGAAGGTGGAGATAATTAATGTCTAGGCTGCACACAAATTTTCGCGGAATAGTGAGTACTGACGAATAATTAGCAAGTTGAGACGGAGATTGCGTTAACTTCGCTCGTTAATGCAGCTTAATTATAATAATTTGTCGAATTCAACGTCTGGTTCTGTTGTTTAGGTAGTCTATAAAATGGTGGATATTTTTCTTTTTTCGTGGCTCGAATTATGATGGTGAGTCAATGCATTCCAGCTATGTGTGAAGGATCTTCAGAATTAGTTTTCCACTTTAATCAATCTTGAGAATAATTTCGGAAAATGTTTCATCGATTCCTTGTGCTGGTAATCTGATTAGAAATGAGTCCATAGCACATAGCACATATGTATAGTGGATGTGGTATAGCAAGAAGGTCAGAATCGGAAGCAGAAATTCTTAACACAACAAAGTTCTCGAAGAATTCATACTTTAGAGTAACCTGAACGCATTTAATGCTTCTTGTAATAACTTTCGAAACACTTTTGGCAGGGCTTGTAAAGAATCTAAGATCGACGTGTCGTTGGCAAACTATGTGTGGATCTGGCGGTTTGGTAGGTCCTGATATTATGTTAAAAAGAATAAGCTTTTTAAATAAATATAATCCTATCCAAATTGAGAGTGAGTTGACTAATGTTTTGTTGGTGAAAGACCCTGACTGCATCCTCTGTTCTGTTAAGAATTCAAATTGAAAAAACTTCTATACAGTTCTGTACGATACTTAAAACGAAGAGCAAGATTTTCTTGGTTGTTCTGGTTTTCCAAGCTTGACTGCTTGCAGAAAGATGTGAAAAATGTAAATAAACCATATCGGTACACGCATAGGCATATTAAAAAGGGCTTTAGATGTTTTGAGCAGGTTATATCTCAACTTATGGTGTATATTGTCGTGTTTCAAAACCCATAAAAATTATAATTTATTGTTATTTATTTATTATTATTTATTTGTATCATGTTGTGTAAAATAGTTGAATTTTAGATGTAAATAAGGTGGGAGCAATAAAAAGTGACAGAGTGAGGCTTGAAGGTTGTACAAGACACTTGGGCTGACGCCTTCGCGTCAAATAGACGACGAATTCTTAATTTTGATTGTTAATAAAGTAAAAGTAAGTTGATTTAAAATGAGGGTGGTTTTTTTTGTTTTATTTTAATTTTGGTGAAGTGGGTGTTTAGAAAATAATAAATTTGTAATTTTTGGATAATATTTGGTTATTTGTTGAAATACGTCGCACCAAATTTGTTAAACCAGCTGCAATAACACATGCGGAGCGTGCACGTGCGCTTGAAAGGCCACACATTACAAGGTAAAAGTTGAGCATTTTTAATTTACAATTAAATTAAAAACAATTGAAGAGTCTCATGTTGAAATAATGGATGACTCCGAGCAAAAGCAGTAAAATTTTAAAATTAATAAAATTTTATAGATATGTATAGCTCTGGTCATCTCAATATATAAGAATGGTATTTGGAAGAAGAAGCTTGTGGTCTAGAAGAACTTTGTTGCAAAGAAGAAGAACGCTGTGCCCCGCTGAGAAGTCTACTGTATCTACATGAATGATGCTCGTAAACAAGTAAGATGCTAACCTTGCTAGATGCATAGCCCATAGGTAAAACTTTGGCTTTAGATCACAACAGTGTAGTTGACGCGATTATGGTTTCGCAGTTTCCCGCGTTTCAATATGTCGATTAAGCAATTCCAGCGACGTTCCTTTGCTGCAGAATTTAACAAAGAAGAGGTGCACAATCTCATCACAGCTTCCACAAAACAGATCTCTATTCCTGCAGTCCTAAAAATAACTTATCGTCCATGAAACGAATTTCTTCTCTCCTGTCTGTTTCATGCAGTTCTTTGCATATTTCCTACCTAAAAATTATTATCCCACAAGAACTCAAGCTTTATGCCAGAAAGGACTGGTAAGTTTTTTGTTTTTTCCTTACCTCAATTGCCCAGAATATAGTGATGTAACAATTTGGCTCAACTTTGTTAGAAATAACTCTTCTACACGAAGGTCTCCAGTTTCGAGAAGGATAAGTTATAAAATCTTTAGTCAACAGGCTACCCTTCTGGACATATACTCTTTGAACTCCGCCGGTAGAATTACTGTACGAAGAGTAGAAGGCAGCTTCCGTTTGTCTTTCTTCTGACAAATCTACACTCATGCATCCATCTCTGTTTTTATTCAGTAAAAGTTCTTTTCATGTCAAATTTTAAGATGATCTTATTTTTAATGAATTTTGTCATAATAATTTTGTATGATAATGGTAAATAAATTGGCTGATTGATTAACTTGAAATGAGATTACTTTTGGGAGCGCCTCTTCGAATCCAGCCGACTGCGTCTTCTTAAATATTTTTTAGAGAATACAAAATTATCAAACTGTATGAAAACAGGTAGAAATATTTTCTTTCAGTAATAATTTATTTAATAAAAAGTTCTTTTGATGTATTGAGTAACCCAATAATGTTGTTGCTCTGAAATCATTAAAAAAATATTGACGATAACTTTGAAACAAAAGTTTTTAATGTTTTCAGTTTAGTATTATTTTACTTAATAAATAAAAATCTACTTTTTTATAAAAAATTTATCGTAGTACATTCTTATAAATTTTAGAGAATATAATATTGCTTTGCCGTGAAATATGGCTGAAACATTAAAGAATACCTGCCTCAGGTTAGCGGAGCATAAATTAAAAATTAAAGCAATTTTCAACAAATTTTAGTTTGCCCACAGTTACATGAAAAGAGGTGCTTTACAATCTAATTATTTTTTCTTCAACTTTTACCTCATAATTGAATTTTATGTATTCTTTTTAAATATTAATCTTTTAGAAAGTCTTAATTAAAAAATTATTAATTATTAAATTTTATTCCCAAGTTTTCTAATCAAAATTTTCTCCCTATGAGGTACAATCGTTAAAATATAATGTTCAGCGACGTTTAAAATAATTCTGAGAAAAATTTTAATTATTACTCTACATACGTAACCGAATCTCTTTATTATCCTGTTTGCTACTGAAATAGAAGGAAAGGTAATAAAACAAACAGTAGTTAAAGCCGCACCTGCAGCAAATGGCCTCTTTTTGTTTGAATTTGTGATGTTTATGTCGACGGTCTGTATATCCATTAATCTTTAGCAGGAAATGAGTTACGGCTTCATTATTGATGTACGAGCACTTTATACCAACTATTGTATGCTAATACGTAATACAAAATGAGATTAGTGCAAAAATATTATTACATAGCACGCATTACAGGCGACGGGCGACATCTATTTCTTTCAATTGCAACTTTTAAGAGGGAGAAGGACAACTTGATGCATTTTGAAAGAAATAAATAAAAGCTTAAAATAGGAGTGAGCGTTGTTTGCTTAACATAGAAAATATGTAGAATTTATATTTAACGTTAAACTTTAATTGGGTTCGTATTACAAAAAAGGTAATTAAAGCTAAATCCTCTTTTACAAAGGATTACCTTCATATACGAGAATATGACGAGTCAGAAGTAAACACTAAACACAGGAAACAACCCGTTTGTAATGTAGAATTCCCTCTTTTCGAACCGGAATTCTCTTTGTTTGAAGTAGACAACACAAAAAATGAAGTAGACGAGAAACAACAATTTAGTCGGTCCCTCTTGGAATAAAAACGGTGAGCCTAATTGAGTTTCACGATAAATGAATACTGAATGAAAGCAAAACGAAGAAGGTGGATGTTAATTAAATGAGGGTTTTAATCATTGTTTTATAAATAGATGCGGAATTATTCTTTTTAAACAAAATGAAATGCCTTTAATGAAATCTTTACTTTTAAACAAATCTCTTTTCATTTATCATTTTACGTTTCCGAACGTTTATTAATCAGACTTTTATTGCAAAATGACAGTTGCAGATCCAACAGATCAATTAAAACTGGTACAAAATTATAGCTTTTAATTAAAAATCTTCCATAGCCCATGTGGCTACTAGTTGCCTACGAGCGGCCACTTTGACTTAAAGGTAGGTACTGCAAACAAGAACTGTCAGTCAAAAACTAAAATGGATGATTGTATATTATATATCCGGAGTAAATCGTTTATTGTGTTATTATACCGAAAAGTGTAATATCTCAAATCAACTTATGCATGCAACATAAAGTTTGATATAGGATAATATTTTCTGTTATGGTAAATTTTATAAGTTTCTACTGGTATGACGATAGTTGGAACAAATTTATTAAAAAACGCTGACAACTCTTCAACCGATATGTGCACAAAATATTCTTATTTGTAACAAAGCAACTGTAATTTTAAAATGTCACAATTCCAACACCAACAAAAATATTCCAATTAACAAGAAAGCATTATTAACTCGATGCCATTTAGCAACGACTATAACATCATTATCTTTTGTTCTCTCATTTTTGGGTTTAATGAGTTGTTTGTATTGGTGATGCCTTAATTACGACTTAAGCATCTGAAGCTTGCTGATTGGATTATTAGTTCCAACAACGATACGGGCATTAGTTAGCGGATAACTGGGTTCAGCTATTTGCTGCTCATGATTAAGGTACCTTATTCACAAGAGGGTGATGGGATTCCCCCTCTTATAACTAAATATTAAATTTTTTGCAACTTGGAAATCATTTCCAACTCTTCATAATATTTTGTATTCGCTTCCGACAGCGTAAATTATAATGTATGTTTATTTGCACACAGTCTATTTGGATTTATGTTTTCTGTATATCCTCAAGTGCCTCTTTAAAACCTAAACCAGAAAAAGACAAGAAGACGCACATCTGCGGAACTCCCTACATTTCTCTGTCAATTTTAATTTGGGCCGTCTGATTGAGTACAGATTTCCTAACATAGAGGATCTTTTTTCTCTATATCAAATTTTCTGTTTATTATATTATATTTGATATTATACTTATCAAAGACCTTCTCATAGTGTATTCAACATAAATTTATGTAAAATAAACGTTAAAAAGATAATAATTTTATATTTTAAAATACATACTAAATTACTACCCAATCTACTTGAATTTATTTTTAAGTTTGTTTCTATTATAAAGATATGTTCTTTCTCTGACTGTAGCATTTTGTATTAGTATCAGGTTATACGAGTTGCGACTATTGCCTACCTTGCACTGAGGTCTGTGTCAGTAAATCATAACAAATCAAACCTGATAATAAAAATGTTCGTGAGTATATAGAAATATTATTTAAATCAAAATTTGGTTTTGGCAAGTTTAAACAGGGAATATTGGAGAGATTCAAGAGATTGGCGGAAAACCGTGGAAAGGTTGACTTGCAAATAGTTTTTCTGGTCACCGAGAATTAGTTTTTCTGGTGCGAATTTTACTTTGTGGAAAGTGAAGTAGTGCTGAATATTGAGATATTTTTGTCAGGTTTCGAAGAGAAACATCTTTGCAGTGAGACGTTTTCCTGAAAGTCATTATTCATTATTTTATGAAAGTCACATTTTTTGTTACGATAAGACGCCACGTTATCTTGAAATCAGGATTCAAGATTTGATGAAGTTAGAAAACCTACCTTAATTACGTTTAATATTGCCTGAGGATTATTACGACACAAGTAATAATTTATGAAGATTGCACTGAGCGATACTCAAATTTGTTTGACATTCAAATTAAAATTATCAACGATAACGTGGAAGAAAGCGCGTGGTCACCACTCAACTTCAAACCACAGCTACTGTTTACAGTAAACTAGTACGAGATCCTACTGAGTCAGTGGCGTATCTACAGGTAGATAAAACTATTATAAATTTTTGAACTGCAGTATTTTTTATTAATTTTTATGAACATTGATTTTTATCTACATTGTACAAATTTCTGACACTATTACACAAAAAGGGTTAATAAAATTAGATGCTAGTGCGATTACGATTAACAATAAATGTGCATCCAATTTTACGAATTATCACAATACACCCAAATTTTAATCTGCTTAAGGTAAAACTGTCATCTGTTAAAAAACCATCTTTGATCAATAAATTTGATTCAATTTGCCTTAGAAAAAGGTTTTTTATTTTCTTTCACTGGCAATAGAGGCTTGTCACGGGAACCGACTACTGAGAAAAGATCTTGCTCTACGACTAATAACGCAAGCCGATGTAATGTGTAATTTTTGGTTTTCAAAAATAATACAGTAGGACTTTATGCCCTACTCAAAGCAAACAAGAAAATAATTAAGCTGATTTTTCTTTTTTAAAGTAATTGTAAATGCGTATAATGCGTAAAACTAGAGGCGCAAACAACGTATCAAAGCTTTTGCTTCCAAAATCGACGTAATCAAATAAAATAATCAATGCTCACCCAATCGCAAAACGCTGCTGGCAACTCAGTTGTCGACTGAACTAATAGTCGGTGATATACAAGATGATTATCATCAAACAGGCAAAGGCTGGTGTAGTAGACACAGGTGGAGCAGATAGAACCCACGAAGGTTAAAAAAATGAAGGGATAACACTCCAAAATAAAACTGGCGTTATCAGGCTTCGTAAATTTTGATTGGCTATCAAAATTGATGTTGAGATTGATGTTGAAATTGATATTAAAATAGAACGTTATTTGAATTCAGATTAATAATTGATTAATTAAATTAAATAAAAGATTATAATTAAATAAAAGATTAATTGTGTGATTAATAATCACACAACAGGAGCTTATCACAAAAATTCCGCTTCCGCAACTGAAGAAATCCGTAACGGGTATGTCAAATATTTACTCTTCTAGGTGCAAATTTGAACAAGATTCAGAAGTAGAATTCGCCATCACTTAAAATTAATTACTGGACACTAATTTTTACGAACCACAAAATATGGCGTTCTACTATTAACTGTCTTTTTGATAACCCTTTCAAAACCAAGCCAAATTTTATTTATTTTACATAGAATTTTTGAGATTACCTTAAAAGTTTAAAGTATAGGGTGTAACTAAATTTTGTGTCTACTAAAAATGATGATATGATGTAAATCATCATTCTGTCTTAAACAAAATGATGATGTTACATATTGTCTCATCAGCAATTTTGTCGTTTCTTAGGCAAATCCTCAAATATTCCTCACACATGTGAAGCCAACAACACGCAGAAGCCATCACATCACCAAGCTGCTAAGTACCCAGCAAAGAAACAAACAAGCATTCCATCAGCAAAACAAGCGTCGTGTATGATGGGCTTTAATAATTTTTTGAGTTTTCAACTTAACCATCAAAGAACTCAGCTTTCTTCAGTCTACTTAATTTAGTACATTCATCGTCAAACCAAAACATTAAAATAAACCTTTTATTCACAATCAGTTAGTAATCGACACATTCCTGACTTTTAAAAAGTTGGGAAGCTGTTTATTATTTACTTTCACTTGACAACCAATCAGAAAGCTATTTTGTTTTACTTCCCAACCTTAGGGTGGAAGGTGATCACTTCCCGACCTGCAATGTCGCATTGTCGGTAGGCAAGAAATGGAACTAACAAAAAATGTGCGTTAATAAATGAAATTTAATGATCTTTAATAATTTACAAACTTATTTTGAATAATAGTATATTACGTGCCGAGGTGGAAAATGCTTCATTACAGCCGAGCGCTAAGTTAGTTGACTGAGGCGCAAAGCGCCGAAGTCAACTATAAGCGCGAGGCTGGAATGAAGCTTGACACCGAGGTATGTATACAATTTTATTCACAATCAGTTTTAAATAATTAAAGATCATCAAATTTCATTTTATTAACGCACATTTTTTGTTAGTTCCATTTTTTGCCTACCGACAATGCGACATTGCAGGTCGGGAAGTGACCACTTCCCACCCTAAGGTTGGGAAGTAAAACAAAATAGCTTTCTGATTGGTTGTCAAGTAAAAGTAAATAATAAACTGCTTCCCAACTTTTTAAAAGTCAGGGATGTGTTGATTACTAACTGATTGTGAATAAAATTGTATACATACCTCGGTGTCAACTTTCACCTCGGCACGTAATATACTATTGTGGTATTCTTCTTTTTCATTATTTAGCATAGTATTCTTTGTTGTCCCTCCTGGCCTTACTTACGTATATTATTTTAAGAATTTTTGTATTTGGTAAGATAATTCCGCGAATAAACCACGATATTGGTTATGGAGGTATTAATATTTATAAATTAAAAACAATTCGTATTATATTATTTAACGTCATATTAATTAATGTTGATTTGCTTTGGTTGTCATGGCAAAGGTAAAGAAAAAAATATCCGCAAAATTTATTCACTTGCAAATTTGTCTCTTCGTAAGTACAATTTTTAGCTGCTAGCAAACTGCCAATTTTGACATTTCTTATGGATTGTTTTATAATATATATGTGTAATTATCGTGTTTAAAAACCATTAAAAATTTTGTTTTGTTATTTTAATTTTTTTTTTAAATATCAATTAATTGAAAGAGTGTTTTGTTTTAATTAAAAATATACACAAACATACTGTTCATTTAAAAACTGTAAATTATTTGTTTTGGTTACGAGGTTGGTAACGGAAAGAAAATGATAGCTTTTTACGCCAGGAAGCGTGAAGGTCAGAGTATTGATGTTCGTCCGTTGAGCTATTAATTTGATAATTTTAATGATTTTAGAAATAAAAGTGATTTTGATTTACATTATATGTTGTTTAATTTAATGAAACTGTTCAAAGATAAAAATTTGAAGATTTTGGTAAAGTTAGAAATGATTTCACTAACGGTATGCGCAGAAAGATTTGTGACAATAAGGTAATAAAAATTTATATCAAAATTTATGACCACATTTAAAATAAAAATTGAAAACTATAATTATTTACAAAAATTAAAATTTAAACATATTAACATAATATTATTATTTAAACAAAAGTAAAATTTTAAGAACAGTCTCATGCTGCAAATATGTATGTTCTCCATACATACACAAACGAGGCGTTTTTCTGCGGTGGTGAGATTTTCACAATTTCCACAGCTGGAAGCATAGAAGTATATATAAGCAAGCCTTCCATTTATTGATATAAATTGCAGTACTTTATTAATCCTTATTTTTATAATTATAAATGCTGTACCGTTTCACCCGTTTCTTTACATCTGAGCCATTGGTCCGAATAAATCCCATGCTGATAATTTTCCGTCATAATAATAGTTGCAATTTTAAATCTACATAAATTTTATTTTATTTTTGCAACACACGTCTTCGCCCCGTCTTCGTCTTTCAAAACCGCCCCGTTTCAACATTGAATTGAAAAAGTGCGCATTACCTGTAATTATCCTCCCCCCCCCCTTACTTTAGTAATTGTATGGAATAGTTTTTGTAGAGAATTTTATTTTTACCTAATTAGTCACCTGATTATGTATCTTAAGTACTATTATTCTGCAATGCAATCTCTCTTTTCAATTGATTGATAAAAAATTATCAATTATGTTTAATTTGTAATTATAATCTAAGCAATTGCTGAACTTAAATAGTGTAGTGTAATTGTAAAACTTTGAGATAATCAATGCTTTGAGTCACAATATATGTACTAGGTTGTAGTAAAATAAATGATAAACAACTGTAAAATTGCATCATGCTATTATAGTTTTCAATGCAAAAGTTATAAATTTTTAAATTCAAATCAAATTCTGTTTAATATCAAAAAATTACAAATAAAATAAAGAACTAATATTCTTAATTTAATTTAACATCGAAAAAGCTAAATTACTACATTTCTCTGCACTGGTAATAACGCTGAATATCAAGGTATTCTGTGAACTTCTTTTCTTCTTTTTTTATAAATTTTGATTCAGTTCTATGTAACTAAGTTTACCCGACTACTGCATAGTTTATTAATTGTAAAATTTACTGTATTGTCATGTTACAAAAAAGTGATTTTAGCCGCCCCTGATGAAAATTGTAAATTTGTTGTGATAATTTTGAATTTAAAATTTAGGCGGTGAAAGCTTTGTAAAGCGAAGGTTGGCGGACGGTTTAGAAAAATAAGAGGGCTTTTCTGCCAAAGATGGACGCCGGAGCGGTTGATTAATTTTTGGCTCCGTAAAATTTTGATTATTTTGTGCATAATATTTTTTTGAAATTGCGATTTGATTTGAAGATTGTTGAGCATTTTGTTGAAAAGTGTTTTTGGTCGAAAGTGACTGCAGCCAAGATTGTTTTATTGTGAGTTTTCTTTGGAATTTTTTTAACTATTAAAGAATATAGTATTTATTAATAAACGATTTTTTTTATGCAAATTTTAATATTTTTTTTATTTCACTTCTTTCGTATAAGCAATCTATCAATTTTAATATTGGATGTGATTTTAATTTGAATTAAGTATTGGAAAATAAAATTAAATTTGAGAGAGCCGATGAACGTGTGGCGTTGCTGATATTGCTTTGAATTGATAAATTGAAATTGTCAAGCAAAGTATCAAAATTTTTAAAGTTTAAAATAGTTTCGATTATAAGTTTCTAAAATTGAGTTTTGGTAATTTTGATTTTTTAACAAACATCGAATCTTCGACTCTGAATAAGCCCGACTGCTCCCGAACACCAGAGCTACAGCTACCCCAAGCAAGCACCAGTGTTTGGTATTTTAGAATTTTTAGGTTTAGGTATTTTACATAAGGATCATTAACAGTTTCGGGTAAAAATGTTCAAAAAAACCCAATGCAAATATTTTATTAGCTATTTCCATAAGCCCATTTGTCATAATTTGGCAATATTTAAGTTACATATCATCGAAGCTGTTTATATTAAATTATATTTTTTATTATTCTTAACAAAAGAATTCGTTCTGAAGTGAGTTAGTCTCTCAGCCCACACTTTTAGAGAAAAAAAACATTCCTGAAGGCTCTCCAAATGCGAATTACATGGTAAAAACGTCCCTGGGAGCCACCCTTACTTGAAAATTACGAATTTAGAAAGATGAATTCTTCGGGCACCTCAAATTATAACTATAAAACTAAAATAAACTGTAATACGTTGTTAAGTACGAAATTGTTTATTTTAATTGATCAATTTTGTACTTAAGTCTCATTCAAGATTAAGATCAAATTCGTATACTATCACATTTTTTGCATATATTTTAACATATTAAATTATGTTAAAATTTGCCACAATTTGCGCGGCTACATATTTCGCATACTTCTCATACTTACCGGCTTATTCCATATTTTACTTATGATTTACTCTATAGGTTCGTAAATTAAAATAATATAACGATTTAAAATTTATTAATAAGGAATAGTGTAATGTCTAGTGTTCTATATCCTAGAGTGCTACCAACGACGTTTTTACTGTTTTTGTTTTCTAATTTGTGAAATCAGATTTCGGAATATTCGGAATATAGAAAACCTTAGATGCATGATAGGTTCAAAGATGGTAAGAATTTCAATAGAGTATATTCTTTGTCAGGTGACAAGCTGAGCATTTTTTGGAGCTAGATAATTTTAACGAATTGATAAGTATGACCAGCAGTATGGCATAAGGCCACACAGACGGATTGGGAAGCGAGAGACCGCGGTTCGAATCCTGTCGGATACACTGCTGTGATGTCAAGCCCAATATCGTTATATAGACTATGAAGAAGGAAACGGGAAACTAGTTAATTAATATTTCCCTAGGATGTCAAAGATTTCACCTTAGATTCTGCCAAGTTAGTCGCCTACGTACTGCATGTGTATGATACTCAAAAAAATAAAAAAACTGACAAATTAAATTAAAATTAAAATATGTGACGTTCTAGTCCAAATAAAAGAAACAAAAATTAGATGGTATTACACATTTACAGTAACCGAGTTAATATTATTGTCAATAAAAATGCAATGTTCGTGAGTTTTAATAAAATTAACTGCTAAGTTTTTTATATTTAACGTCAGCAAAAGATGATCGTTATAGTAAATTAATTGTAACCTTTATTTACTTTTTACCAATTTTTTTTAATACTTGGATTACTAAAGTTTTACTTACATTGTAAAACTTGAATTATTAAATCGCCTTCAGCTAGAAGTTATTCTTGGCATATACCATGTAATGTTCCTTTGTTTATTTATTTTGTTTATCACAATAAATTACACTTTAACAAATTTTGAAATCCTGCATGCTGTAGTTTAAAATGCTGTGAATAATTCTAACGAATGCTATATAAAAAAAGTTTTTCAATTTTGCATGATTTGTTTAAAAACTGTAAAAAAATTTAAATGATTCATTGTAAACAACTGATTTTACTGGTTTGCTTAGTGAGTTATGAATTTAATGAAAATTTAAAATGCAATTTAATAAAACGTTAAATAAAGTTATCTTATCAAATTTCTTATCAATCAAAGAAAACAGGAAAACAGTCGTGAGTTTTAGTCGAACGGATTTAAAAGGCAATACATTTTTAAGTTGGATTTACTAACTGTGGATGACTTTATGCTGGTCATTCTTCAAGAAGTTTTGTTTAGCTGCATACTGATCAAAACCTCAGAGACGGGTGTGCATAGGAATCGTTTCAAATGTGTGATTTGTTAGAATTTTACGACAGATGCACATTTTATTCAACCTAGCAAGTCAATATACTACTTTTTAAAATTAATGTACTTGAGAACAATCGTTTTTATTTGGCAAAAAATACTACTGCATGTGTAACATTTGCGAAAATTTCATAGTATTAATGAAAATAATTCATTGTATTTATAAATTTTTCATTACATTTATGAATTTATTCATTGTATTTACAATATCTAATATGGAGGGCGAAGGGAAACTGCCAAAAAGAGCCAAGAAAATAAACGACGAATATAAGTTAAATATTGTCGTGTTTCGAAATACATAAAAGCCATTGATTGATTTATTTTGTAAATAATTTTTATAATTTAATTTTGTTATCACTCATTTAAAACATTCTACATTGTATTAACATAGTTTGTAAATTTGATGTAAATAAAGGTAGAGGAAGTAAGAGTGGGAGTACGATCAGTGGGTAGATGCAAGGACAGACAGGCTACGGCCGTGGCGTTAAAAGGTCAAACGGATGAAAGGCCATCCCCGATATAATTAAAATTGGTTTTTAAAAAAAAATAAATATGTTAATTTGAGTTGATGTTTGTTTTATTTTAAATAAAGTGAAGTGCCAGAAAACAAAAATAAAAAGTGAAGAATTGATGATAATTTTGGTTAATGTGCGAAAATACGTCGCAACAAATTTATTTAACCAGGCGTACATAAGCCAGCTGGCATAACATACGCGCTTGGAATACCACATTGAATACAACATTGCAAAGGTAAATTTAAGCATTACAATTTACAAATTTTAAACTTGAAGAGTCTCTTGCTACAAAAAAATGGATGCCCAGCAGTTATTGGATTGAATTAATTTAGCAAAAACAAATTTTATATAAGTATTGAATAGTCCGGGACATTACAATATAATAATATAACTTAAATTATAAGTTATATAAGTTAAATTGTTTTTAACAACTAAAAACTTAATTTTGCGTTCACATTTTGAAAACAAAAATTTAAGCGGCTTACCGGCTGCCTTGACTTCCTAATGCGTGAGAAAACTCTTTTATCTAGCACATATTAGCCTGCTTGACCTATAACCTGTCGTTTGTGGTGTTTCCCTTCGAGACGATCAACTATTTAAATAGTTGTGTATTCCTAGTCGTTAAAAGCTTTATAAGTATGTAAATTTTTTAGACTAGCAGTGTGGTATAACGCTTAAATCGACATGCTACGGAGTGCAAGACTGTGGTTCAATGCTTGATCGCCCCGACTGCACTGTTGTAATCTAAAATCTACGTTTGATCTATAGGCTGTAAGCTCGCCAAAGCGCTCAGCAAGCGTGGCGTTTTAACTGCCAAAACATTATTTAAAAAAACCTCAATGGAAGGAAAAAAGAGGCCTACGGTCAGAAGTGGACGTATAACGGCTGAAGAAAAAGAAAAAAGAAACGTTCAGAGCGCTATTCATTTGGGCTGTAGATTTGTATAGCTAAACTTACAAATAGACAGACAAAACTCACGAATATATTATTAAATTTCTATCTAATAGTAATTAACCATTCAAAGCTCGTTTCTAATACAAACATATTTTATCATTATCTTTCCCCTAGGGTCTTCAAATTGTTTTTAAAATCATCCAAATATATAATTACCATTATGTAGTAAAAGCTGTATAATTCGTCACGTTATGGAGAGAGGTGAAAGGGAGTAAAAATTTAAGAATTTAACAATATCTTAGATTAAATACTTACAAAAAGTTTTACTCACTGTCGTACGTACAATTACGTACAAAACTCACTCGGTAACCAATCAAAAAACAGCAACACTCTGATTGGTTGGCTTTTTTAGCAACGAAAAATACTTTTGGATAAGAAACAAAGGTGACCTCTCACTGTATCTACTTATTGGAAGGTCAGAGCGACAGGTATAACAAATAAATGTTTAAATTACGTTGCAGAAAACTATGTCTATCTATTAGATTTCTATTCTATTCATTTACAGATATAGAAGAAAAATATACAACTAGTAATAATAAGTAAACCCAATAAACATCTAGACACAAACTGGGAAAAGAGTGTGGAGAGAATAGTGGCCATCCACACTTCTACAGGCATTCCCATCTATAATAAGAGAGAAAGCGCAGCAGACAAGTACCTGCTACTTCTCCCCAAACAGGTAAAAAAGAAGCGGCGGAACAACTCAAGTTCCTCTTTCTCGAAATTAAAAGAAGGCAGAGACCAGCTATATTCAGGGGATACTTCAATGTTAAGTCTCCTGAGTGGGAATCTTCAAAAACCAACCAAAGAGTAACATTCTAGCAGAATTGATAGCATTGCAAGAGGTGGTCCTGATAAACAAAGGCAATTAATACATCTTTCAAAAGGGAACCTACACCTTTATATTAGATTTGATATTGGCAACAACATTCCCATCTCTCATGGGAGATGGGAATGGGAATTCCCAGTCTCATACATCGGTAAACACATGGTACAACAGACGTCATGAAGAGACGACTTACGAACTGACCCAAGTTCTTTTTGGACATGGGTGCTTTAAGGTATATCTATACAGATTCTAGAGATTCTCCAGCGACAAATGTCCCTACTGCAAGGAGATTAATTCACCGGGGCAGACCTTCTATGCCTAAAATTCTAGGCTAGAACATCCCCTCACACCGAAAAACTCGATTAACCAAATGCTTTTCTCTTAAGAGGCATGAGAAGAGATAAGAAAAAGAGCAAAGCAGATCATAGTCATTAAAAAGAAAGAACAAAAAAAACAAGAAAATGAACGAGAACTCTCAACGCAAACGTAGTTGAAATCAAAAAAGAAAAAAAAATCCCGAAAAGGTAAAAAACGCGCGTGTGTGCAAACAAATGCGCTAGCAAATCTCTGAACACAGACGGATAAGACGGGTTAGTGGGTAAGAATCCCATACTACCACCCAGAATAGGGTAGTGCGTTTTCTTGAAGACTTTCCCCCTTTGGACCCAAAAAAAATATATTTTATGAAATCACTATTTTGAACGTTTTTCAGCATGATGGTCGTGAATGGATTAACAAAAATCCAATTATTAAATTGGAAAAATATTATTTATTAATATTGTCGTGAAACAAAATATTTCGACCCACCCTGTGCTAAATAGTAAAAATTTGTTAATTTTATTTTTGAATGTTTAAAATCATATCAAATTTTTAGCATAAACTAAAAAATGCACAAAACACTTTTTCGAAAACTAAAATGTTTAAGTTATCACAATATATAAATACACTGTATTATCGCAAACGTTTTCACCATACTATGGCATCATCAGGCGATGAACTAACTATGAATTTGAAAAGAATGTTTAAAAATTGGAAAAGTGCAGAGTGGGGAGAAAGACAGAAAAAAGACGCCTTTTGGTGCCAGCCGTGGCCGACAGCGGGTGAAATT
Organism: Cantharis rustica; assembly: GCA_911387805.1. NCBI lineage: Eukaryota > Metazoa > Arthropoda > Insecta > Coleoptera > Cantharidae > Cantharis > Cantharis rustica. The sequence goes on from OU426880.1 coordinate 36,674,256, forward strand.
TTTGTATGCCCGCTGAGTTTGAGTTTGAAATGAGATTTTGTTATTTGAAATTGTGAGTAATATTTTGATTTTGATTGATTAAATAAAGTGCGTTTGCATTATTGCGCCTTTTTTGGATATAATTTTGAGAATTGGAATTGGATTTTTTGATGCGTTGCTACCGAGCGGTAGTGGATTTAATTGATTTGATAAATTCGATTGATTTGATGAATTTGAAAAGAGCGTTTGAAGTTAAAAGTTTAAAATTGGTTTAAAATTCGAAGTAAAATTTGCATTTGTACGAGTGTACAGCTCGATAACAAGGCGTTTTGAACACGCGTTAAAAATTAAAAGTGCGAGCCCATTTACAATTTCACATGAAATTGAATTTGAAATTAAATTTACGATTAATAAATTTGGATAATTAATTTTAGAAGAAGAATTATTTTGGAATATCGTCACAGGAATTCACTCCTGAGGTCGAATTGCTCCACCGCAAAAAAGAGCTAGTCGAGGTATTTTTTTTAGTATGGTAAAGGATTTGATTGTTTCAAAAACAAATCAAATACCACCGCAATATATTGAAATTTTTTTAAAAATAACTCCACATTCCCGTTCCGAGTCTTTCAAATTTTTGGTTCCTCCGAATTCACAAATTTCCGATAATTACATATGAAAAGGCAATAGAACTTATTTTTGCTGCTTGCTTAAGAGGTTCATGTTTATAAATTGTTCATAACTTTAGCTGCAATGTACTGGAAGATCATAGCAATCGTTAAGTAGGCTTATCCGCTAGATTCACATAACTTGATCATTTTTTAGTGTAAAAAATTTAGAAATGAGAAAATGTCGCTATTATAAGTATGCTGACACTCATACGACACTCGGATCAATTTCCTACTTGACATTTAATCTCTCCAGTATCACGATTTTTATTAACTTTATCTATACTTTATTGGTGTGTTATTATCACCGACCAGATATTTTTAAATTTAAGATTTTGTAAAAAAAAATTTTTTAGTGTGGAATAATTAAAATAATTAATGTTATTAACATGTGAAATTTATGATAACATTAAATTTTTAATATGTTAGATGAGATTGAAGTTAAAATTTAATTCATAACTTACATTGTCTGATGAGGATCCGAAATTTGAAACAAAATGTTGACAATACAGTCAATTTAAATTTAATTTAAATTTTATCTTACATGTTAAAAAAATGAAATTATTAAAATTATTAATTATTAAAATATAACTTTGAAAAATGTACTTACAATTTTTTCTTAATATTATGCATATGTATTAGGACATTAAAATCCGTATCTTGGCATCATAATATTAATTTAAAAAACTTATTGTTTTTGAATAGAATTTTTTGTGATTTTCCACAAATGTCTTGCAGCTTTTTAGAATAATTGAAATAAAACGTTTCAGTTTTTCATTTTATTTGCTTACAAATTTATATTATACAGAGTGCACAAAAGATACAATTTACATTTTTTTTGTGTTTAATATAAAAAATAACAAACAATTTTTAACTTTACCTCACACAAATTTTAAACACACAAAATTTACTTGTCTTCACATCGTCCTCTTCGTGCAATTCTCAAATTTTCAGGTGAACGAGCTTGCTTCCAAGCACACAAAAATTCACAATCGTTGTTGTAAGTGTGACCATTTGTTGCACAGAGTGGTTGATAAGTTCTTGGACACGAGCAATATTCTTCTTCTGTTAAGCTTCTAGCAGAAGTTAAACAAACTGCAGCTACCAGCACAAGAGCGAAAATAATTAAAGACTTCATGGTGTTTTAATTACAACTTATAATGTCTGATGACTGGTTTAATCAAAAACTTCTATTTATATTAAATTTATCGATTATTGCAAGGAAATAAGATTATTATCAGATAAAAAGAATTTTATGTATGATTCACGATTTTTCAAGAGCCTTGTTTTCCAAAAAATGCGCTATCTTGTCTTATTTGTTTTGAATACGTGTTTCAAACTCATTTGCAATTATTAGGTAATGGAAAATTTTTCAAAAAAATATACAAAAAATTTAGAAAATATAACCGCAGTCGGTAGGATTCGAACCTACGCTCCCAGAGGGAATCTGATTTCTAGTCAGACGCCTTAACCGCTCGGCCACGACTGCTTGATTAAAATTGTCATTAATTTCCAAAGTGATTGTACCGGTTTTGTAAAGTACAAATAAATTCGAATTAAATTTTTTAATCGAAATTTTGATTTTAAAATTAATTATGAGAAAATCTGTATTACCACAAATAAAATAAATAAGATTTTTAGTAAAACAAAAAATTAATTTTTTTACTGTTTAATTAAATTTTGTTACTAATAAAATATTTATTATGTTTATGAAGTAAGAAAATACCTTTTAACGGCAAAAATAAAAAAAGACATAAAAATGTCAATCAAACAAAACGCAATTTTCTTTGTTTCGAGTTCACGAGAAAAGTAATCACACTTTGACCACAGCCCTTACAATGATAAATTTATCTTGTGCTATTTTCGTATTTTACTTCCTTTAGGTATACACACCATTAATTTTTCTGCAGTTACAACACACAATTTTCTTGTATTTTTTAGCAGAATTGTTTTTTTATTAAAAACGCCACGTAAGATTAAGTAAACCTTTGGTCGTGGTCAATAACTCTAATATTTAACAACCCCAGTGATTGTTGTAACCACTAACCACAGTTAGAGTCAATTAGGGGCTGCTTGTTAGACATCCCTTGTAATTTGAGATGGAACACCTCATTTATTAAACTGGCGGGACTAAATTTGTTTAGAGTTCATGAAGTCTCAAGAAATTTGAGACCTTAATCTTTCGAATCCCTATAACTTAAACAAAATTCAGAAAATAAACTTCAGAAATCAAAAAATTTTATTTTTACAAATTCTCGTTCAACATAAATATTTGGAGAAGCCAGTGGGGTTCGTTAGGCGTTTTAGTTTTAAATTTAAATTTTTAATTTAAAAATAATTTAAAATACTCGTAATTATTTAGTTTATTTAATACTTAAACAAAAAATGAGCGAAGAAAAACAAATTTACTGAAATGTATTATTGCAAATGTAAACTGGAGTGCAATTAGACTAAACAAGTAAGTTATAAGAAAACTCGTTCAATCTAAATAGGTTTACCTAAGCACTATTTTAATAGCTTTCTGTAATAAACAAATTAAAAACAAACAAAAAATAATTGTTTTTCTTTAACATAAAAGTATAGATTTCTTTTGAAAATAATTTTTAAAATGTAATAAATTAAAAACTTTTGCATAATTTTACACAAACAATAATGATGACGTTTCGTTGAAAGGAAATTTTTAGGTAGGATAAGATTTTCGTGTTAAGATCTATTTGCACTTCATATTAACAGGCCGGTGTTCAAACTCTTCGAAAATTATAGGTTCTAGAAAAATACTATTAAGTAGATAAGTACTATTATCATAATATTAGAATAAAATCATTTAAATCATAATATAGCATTTTATATTATAACAATTATTGCTATTTCAAAAAGTCCCGTAGCAGTTTTTCCAGGAATAGTGTACAGTAACTGTTGTCTCCCAAAAATGTATAATAAAATTATAGTAATTGAGGGCGTAATTTACAAATACTTGTGGCGCTCTCTCCTGCTGCTGCTCCAAAAACCTACTTATACAGGGTGTCCCCGTGACCGTGGAAACCCTTTGAGGTGGTGATAAAGGACACTTTTCTATGACAAATTTTCAAATAAAATTTTTGTCAAGTCCAAACCCTTGGGAGGTACCTCCCTCTAAAGCAATATTTTGAATTTCTGATTTCAAACGGCCATAGCTCCGATATTATTAACTTTCTAGACCTAATAGATTAGAGCTATTTTAAAGATTATTTAATTATCTACAAATTAGTTTATATGTCCTTATCGTCTAGAATATACGGTTTTTGAGTTATAGATTAAATTAAGAGAAAAATGTTAAAAGATTCTGATTTTAATTTTTTTACCTTTCTTGTAAACTGCGTATCTCTTAAACGGAACGTCTTAAAAAAAACTAATGGCTCAAACTAGATAGAGAATTTAATAGGCTACAACTTTGGTCAAATAAATTTTTTTGGGAAACCAACCGTTTTCCCAGAAATTCTTAAAATAATGAATAAAGTGTATGTAAAAAAAATAAATAACGAACTAATTAACAATAATAAATAAACAATATAACTGAACAAAGTAATTAATGATAACCTAATGCGATCTATAACAATGTCGCTCAAACGTTAAACGCTACAATACGTTTTGACATTAAAATAAATTGTAAAACGAATGAGATTTTTAGAAATTTTCAGAATTTATTTCTTTTTTACCTACACTTTGTTCATTATTTTCAGAATTTCTGTGAAAATGCTTAGTTTCCCAAAAAAACTTATTGGACCAAAATTGTAGCCCGTTAAATTTCCTATTCGGTTTGGCTAGTTAGTTTTATTCCAACACTTTACGTTTAAGAGATACGGGGCTCACAAAAAAAGTAAAAAAAAAATAAAATCAGAATATTTTTAACATTTTTTCTCTTAATTTAATTTATAACTTGAAAATCGTTTATTCTAGACAATAAGAGGATATAATCTAATTTGTAGATAAGTAAATTATGTTTAAAAATGTTTAATCCATTAAATCTAAAAAATCAATAATATCTAAGCTATGGCCGTTTGAAATCAGAAATTCAAAATATTGCTTTAAAGGAAGGTATACCTCCCAAAGGTTTGGACTTGGACAAAAATTTTATTTGAAAATTTGAAAGCGAGAAAGTTAAAGGAAATAATACACCAAAAACGCAAGTAAATTAAGTTTAATATAAAAGGTGAACTATGAACAAAATAATTGATAAATCCAAAGATAAAATCGTAACAACAGACTGTATAATAAATCAAAGTTAGCAAAAAAATAAAACCAGTCGCAGCTGAGCAAATGAAAATTATACCGATTCAGAATTCTGAGTTGGTTTCCAAAAATAAAAATAGGGCTTTATGCCCTACTCAAAGTAAACAAAAGTAAATAATTACGATGATTATTATTCTTTCTTGAAGTAATCGTATAAAATTATTTTTTATTATTATTATAATTATCGTATTAAAGTTATTAATTCACATAATGCACCAAAATTTAAATCTGCTAAAGATGAAATTGTCGCCAACTAAAACTGCATCTTTCAAAAATAAATTTAATTCAGTTTGCCTTAAAAAGAGCATTTTTCTTTTAACCGATAATAGAGTTACTTGTCACAGAGACCGACTTCTGGGAAAGCGCTCAACGAGTACAAACGCTAGCCGACGTAAACTTTTTGTTTAGCAAAGGGTTTTTTCTTATTAATAAGGAAAATACCGCTACAATACTTTTAGTTTATTCGATTTATTCTTTTAAATTTAAAATCTAATTGTACAAAAAAACCTTAGTACAGACGCCTATGGCTTGTACTTAAAAACCCGTTGTTAAAAGTTGGTTATCTTCCTACCTCTTTTAAGTGGAACTTTTCTTTTGTTTTTTGCTCTTTTTCAATAATATTTATTGTATTAATCTTTCCTCAATTTCTTTAATTGTTTAAAAAGTATGTATATGATATCTATGATGTATGTAAATAAATATTTTTAAAAGTAAAAAATAATTTTTTTTATATTTTTAATAAATTTTAACTCGTAAATAAATTTCTCGTCGCCGAATCGACGTAGTCAAAGCTTTTGTCGCCGAATGGGAATCGTCAAAATGCCGATACCGAATTGGAATTGCCGAAATTCGCATAGCCGAATTTCGGATCGTCGAATATACGATGTCGAATCGTTTTCGCCAAACTGTGGTCGCCAAAACGACGTGTGTACCGATTTCTTTAATACACAGGATAACCAAATAAATACCAGGGAAAATCATGAGATCAGATAAAACCTTAATGAAACGCCCATCTTAGCTCAGCCTCACAGAAGATCTTCCCATCATCGCTTGAACTTACAGAAGTAACCTAGCACAAAAATTAATTTCTTATCAAATCAAAAGTACAATTCACAAAGATTTGCTCTGTCGTCAACGGTATGCAAGTCCATCCTGCCACAGAAAAGGATTACAGGAAGAAGAGCAACCTACTGGAAGAAAATAACATCTCAAACTATAGTTACAAGCATGTTAGAACAGAGTAAACTCCTAAAGGTGAACATCGGAGGTTAACCAATCACAATTCTGCCAGATGAATTAAAAAAACCTTTTTTGGAACAAGAACTACAAGAACTGGAAATGAAACAAAGTCGCGACCATCACTCTTTGCCTCTCTATCTCTTATTCTCCACGACCACGGCCTACGAGGTAGGCTTTATCAGCATTGCCAGCGATTCGGACCCGCCCAAAACTGTTGTCGTACTCAGAAAAAATGTGGAAAGTATGGAAACCATCAAACCGCCAAATGTACGTAATTTCTCAAAGACCTGCAAACTGCATTAACTATTTAGGTCCACACACGAGAAAATGCAAAGGATGCTTCCCTTATCCCAAACTTGGGAGATATGGACAACCCAGAGCGTACTATCTACAACCGTAGACCCAGGCTAATCAAAAACTAGACAACAACACCAAACTTCCCGGATATATCCTATACCAAAGCGATCGACAACATACCGGTGTTTATGTTCAGACTACCATTAAGCATCAAGAAGTAACATATAGCTTCCCTCCTAGACGGACGCAAAGAAAGAGTCATTACGAGCGATTTCAACGGCAAGCATACTACCTGAAACTACAGAGATATCATCACGATAGCAAGACCCTTTTCCACCTTTGCAACAAAGCTGGACTTCGCCATAATAGCTCAGGCAATACTGAATCTCTTCCAGCAACTGTCTTCTTAAACTATTCTTATATAAACTATAACTATAAACTATATCTTAACATTCATCCAACTGGTTGTCATGTTTCTTGGTCAAACTCGAAAACACTCGCTTCTACGTGCTTTTTATCACCGCAGGAGTACCACATGAGCCCATCTTCGCCATCACCTTCTTCAACATTTTTATGAGTATTATTCCAACCCTACTCAAACCGAGGACAAAGATTGTGTACAACAACAAACTCCTTATCTTCAAGGCAATCATCGGGTTAACTATGACGTATGCAGCCCCAATGTGGGGAACGTCTTCCCATGTCATCAACAAGATTCAAGTCAACCAAAACAGGTGCCTTTGACACGTCTTTGCCTGCACATACCACGTAACCTATACTACGTAGCATGGAAAGTTAAAAACCATCAACGAGCACTCCTTTATTCTTCAACTCTGACAATACGAATACGTCGGCAACTTAAGCCATAGCCGCCCCAAAGACATCTTCGTCTCGCTCAACATAACGATCTCCTCTTTGTCAACTGGAGCGTAACCATTTTTTGTTTCAGATATCAATCACATCTAACGTCTAGGTTTCAATCACCCTGCACATGCACTAAAATCTAAAAATTTCTGAACATCCTCGCACCTGCGTTTTTCGAATGAGGTTTCTTTCGATTTTTATAATTGAAGGATCCAGCCAGTTCTAGCCCAACACTAACCAAAGAGAAAATCACCTCTCAAATTCCACAGTCAGTTGCCACCATCAGACTAAGGAAATAATACTATACATTTTTTAAAACGATCACGACTATGTATTAAAAATGAGGGTGATTATTGTAAATATTTCAATAAAAATAAACATTTTGCTAATTTAATTTTTGTTTTGTAGCTGCCATGTTTATTATTTTCTAATTTTCTGTCAAATGGATTTGTTTTACAAAAAATTTTACTAGACAAAAGTTGCAGTCCATTAAATTTCCTATCCGAAATGTTACAAACAAATTTTTCGTTTGAAAGATGCAGGATTTTGAAAAAAAAACAAAAAGAAGCTCGAATTTTTCAACATTATTTTACTTACTTTAGCTCATAACTCGAAAGCCGTTGATTTTAGACAAGAAAAGGTTTACGTCTAGTTTGTAGATTATTTCACGCTCTTTAAAATAGCACTAGGCCAGTTTTACTAAAGCATTAATATTTTCGGGACTATCTCGTCCTTACGTGTGCCTTATAAGTGTTCTCTATCAACACCTAGGTTATGTAAAGTGTATCCGGGAACAACCTGTATAATATGACAAATATTCAGCGTATGCATATTAAAAGTTTACTAATATGCTCAAGAAATTTTTAATAATTTGTAGCCTTAAATATTAATTTAACAACAAATTTTGTTACACTATCGTTCGTCTTTGTATTAATTTCGTATTTATTTATATTTATATTTTAACATTGATGATTCCAATAGTGATGGTATTTGAGTAATTGAAAGAGAAAATTTAGAAATTATAAGCAAGTTACAAATTGGACCTCTACTGCACGTAACTGTATTTTACAAAATGTTTTGAAATTTTAATTAAAAAAATGTTTATTAATAACTTATAAAATTTAATTCACAGATATGTCCCTATGCGCAGTAAAAATAGTAAATAACTAAGCTAGGAAGGTTTTAAATAATTTATAAAGAGAATGTCGTGGAAATAAATCCTTTTTATAATATTTTGCTACATAGCGATAGTGATATTTTAAAAATCTGGAAATGGCATGTAATTCAAATGAACCGTGTATATTCACCTATCCAATATGTAAATTCAAAAACCTGAAAAAACTTACATTTTATATATTTTACTCGAATATTCCATTTTATATAACGTTCATCCGTTTTAAAAACTAACTCCAAATATGTATGGATATACATACATACTACGTATATTGAGAAAATACATTATTTACTTTACCGATGCACTTCTACTGCATGTTATATTAAATTTTCGTTTTTCAAGTTAGCAATTTAAGTGATTACTTTTCCAAAAAAATTTATGTTTACCATGTTTAATTGAATTTTATTACCTACATTGTTCTTACGACTGCCCTTGTCTAGAAATGCCTTATTTTGTGCCCCCACACCCTTATAAAACAGAAAAATAAACATTAAAGAGGATAAAAACGTTATTTTATTACAAAAAATAAATAAAAACTATGTATTTAAACTTTCTTATCAAACGCGGAACCATTTATTACCTATAGAAATTGTGTGGCACAGTCGATCGGATTCTTTCGGTTTAAATTATGCAATCATCTATACTTTTGCGATAAGTAATTTTCTTATCATTTCGGCTCGACTAAACTTATTTTATTACTCACCAATTCTTAATAAAACAAAATCAATCGTTCCATATCAGCATACACTAATAATATATTGTATCGTATGCTAAAATTAATAATAAATTGGTTTGTTGTGATAAGCGGTTGAGTATAGAGCAGTAAAGAGAGTTTTGAATAAATAATCATAAGTAAATTGAAAATAAAGATGTATAGCTAAAGCGTTATCAAAATGATCAAAGGCCAAAAAAAAATAATTAAAATTTATGAGTAAAAAAATTATAAAGCAAACGTTTCCTTGAAGTGAACTCCACAAGTTTGGTAGTAAACGCAAGCTTTTATAATTAGGTAAGGATGTTTTAATTTTAATTTTCCCAAAAGAACCATGCAAATAAAGAATGTGAAAGCGACGGAGTTGTGAAGCAGCCAGACTCGAATCTTTATTGATCCAGGACGTAAATACTTTACGCACCTGTGCTTTTATAAAACTTCCTGTATTTCAAACGTACCAGACTAATAAAACTCATTTTTTAAATAAAAAAAAATTGTCTATATCAGATTAAATCTTACCATATTTTTTTTGCTCGGATAAATTTAAAAAGTTCTGCGTGAATGCAAGAAGCTTTTCCGTATTATTTATACAAGGTGCGGTACAATGTCATGTAGATCTGTTTGTTTATTTGCTTATTTGAACTCGATTTTTAAGCAATCTGGTGAAGCATTTAACTACTCTATTTTACTTAGAGCTTGCAAAAGCTTTCGTAGAGACTCTTAAGAGATAGCTGATTTAAAAAAAATTATACGCTACCGTCGACATAAGTAGCTACTTTAGTTACAGATATCAACTTAGTGTAGACAATTAAGAGCACTTTACATCATATGATTTTTCCCAATGATTTTGTATAGTATAGATACCAAGACAATATCTAAACTTGTGGCCAACATATCTACGCGTTAATTTTCTATTGCTATCTCTTTCTACATTGAACTTTCTGTATTTGGCATTTCTTTCGTTAGTTCTGGCTGTGAGCCAATTAGAAATTTTTGTACGAAATCACTGCAACCAATACCAGACGGCCATATTAGATGGGAATATTTTAAATTGAAATAGTTAACCCGTTGTGATGTTATTACTTCGTAGTAAAAAGTGATTGTAGTAATTTATTATTTAAATCCAATATTACATCATTTAAAGTATTAGGTTAAAGGATATCAGGATTATTTAAATGATTGTAGAAAATAAATAACGTTTCTTTTTTAATAGAAATATTAATTCTTATAACTAAATTCGTAATTTTTAAAATTGATTAAGCAAGAAAATGTTACAAATTCATATCAGAAAATAATGAAAATGCAAAATTCTAAGATGCGAATGTATTTGTATTATATATTTGAATATATTTGAATGTAAATTAAATTAATTAATTTTATTGAAAAATTATTTTATTAATTAATAGGTATATCTTTTAAAACAATCACGATTGTGTATTGAAAATGAGGGTAGTCATTTTGAAGATTTACTTAAATTATGTAATAGCTCAACCTTAATTAATACAATAATTTTTTAATAAAATCCGGGGAGATCCTGTATAAATTTTTTATTTTTGTATAAATTTTGTTTTCGTTTAGGAGAATAGTAATAAATTAACTTTTTCTATTTTGTATTGGTAGGTTTTTTTTTCAAGAGAAGCGCATTAATTTTAGTAGCACAGGGGCGTCGTATATCTTAAGACGGCCCTGCTTTCCCCACCTTGACAGCGTTGACAGTAACATACGTCTTTACTAATCTGAGAAATCTGAGCCTGTAAAACTAACGAAAGAGACAGCCTATTGTAGTACTAATGTAAAAGAAGGAGATGGATACAAAAAAATATGTCGAAACATCTTGGTACAACGGTTCTTTCAAACAAGTATATGGATATTGATATCTATACTATACAAAATCACTGATTTTTCCTATGATTTTTTATTTTTAGTTTTATTAATTGTGGGAACAACATTTTGACGTTTTCGGGCATTCGGTTCAGTTCTTGTAGAGATTGAGATTTAGCACACTGACGGTTTTACAGTGATTAATTTAATTTAATTAGCATAAAATAGGCTTATTAAAGGGAAATTATGCAGAAAATGCAGAAAATTATGCGATATTTTTGTGTGGTAAAGCCGCATTTGAACGCCGACAAGAAAATCTTTAGATCACCGATATTTACTTTCATAGAGAGAACGAGATATCTTCAGAAGTTAATTAGGAAGATTAGGAACAATTAAGAAGATAAAATTTAACAAGTCAACAATGACAAATAGTCGATGAAGTCAGTGTACAAAACAGTAAACTAGGGAAACAGTAAACAGTGCAAGAAAAACCTGTGCGTAGTTAACAAACAAGGGACTAACAATTATGCCCGAGAAGATGAGGACGGTCCTTGTCTACGAAAAAAGAAAGCACCTGTCAATCAACATGCAGGTGGAAAATAAAAACATCAGTCTTACCGAATTGATCAAAATACTACGCATCCTAAGTAATCGACCGCAGTTTGTCTTTCGGGGAACATATTCGCCACTCTGACTGTAATCTTCAGGCTGCTTTCAAACATCGGCGACTCATCCGAGCTCAAGAGACGTGTCTTGGCTTCTGTTGCGGAGTCCATCTTTTTGTGAACGACCTTGTTAAGAATGACCATCTACACGGAAAAGTTCATCCGTGTACAACAAAAAAAGGCCTTTAAAGTGGCGAAAGCCTATAGGACTACCTCCACTAATGTCCTTTTAGTGCTGTTGTCGGTGATCGCTGCCGATTTGCCTGCCACAGAGCGCGAAGCTTAATTCAAGGAAGCACAAAGCTACGATTTGCGTCGCTGCGCTCATGGCAGACTAGATGGGATGCGCGCGTAAAAAGAAGATAAACACATAAGCTTATTCCAAGAATAAATAAGTGGTAATCCCGACCCCTCAGGGGAATTACCTACAAGTTATTATAAAGATCTTGAAGGCTTGATGGTTCTTCCAAGAATACTTGAATCGTTTCAAAAGGGCGAAATCCAGCAGCTGCCTATACTGTGATAAGGAAGATACAGTGTTCCATACCATCTTTGTGTGCCGCTATTGAAGCACACAACGTCATCTTGCGGAAGTCAAGTTAGGGAGCACACTAACACCGCACAAACTGATGGGGGTCATGCTAGCTATCAAAGAAAGGAAAGTGGTGGAAGACTTGGTGAAAATAATAATCCACCACTGAGAAGACAAAGAAAAAAGTCCCAAAAGGGCAAAAAATCATAAACCTATAGGTAGTGTAAAACCTACTCGCTAGTCGCTACCCATTTAAGCACACGCAGTGAAGTGCACGGAAGTAATGGTACTTCCACGGAGTAGGGTTTTAGTCAGTAGAAATCTGACACTATCACTTAACAATAAACGATTAACTACTTGGCAATATGGAGTTCCAGGGCAATCCCTATATCTCCATTCGACTGAAGTTGGCGGCAGGCGATGAATTTTGTGAGGTTGAATTCCTCTTCATTAGCGCTAGGCTTAGACTGGCTCGATTCTTGGGTCTTGGAAAGGGTGATGGGGTTCGTACCGAGCGCGTATAATATAGAAACCCGCTTCTCAGACCGCGGGTGCGGAGAGCGGTGTAGTTTATCTTCTTCTGCTTTGTTTCTTCTTTATTTTTTCCTCATTATTCTTTTTCTTTGCCGTCGACGAGTGCGATGAGGTCTTCCTGGAGGATTTCGCTGCTTGGTGGATTGTAAATCAAGGAGATCTAAAGCTATCTGTGTTGTTTGGTGCGGATGTTGGTCGTGGTGGCTTTTAGGAGTTGCAGTTCCATGCCCAGGACTTTGTGGTGCTCAATGGTGGTCTTGATGTAGATGGCACGGCGCCACCTTCTCGAACTTGTTCGCGATGGGTTCGGTACATGGTGTACCCGAGGATCACTCCAACTATCAAGGTGGTGTTTTTTAGAAGATTTTCCCACTCCCAGCTTACGAAAAAATAACGTAGGAAGAAAACATTTACAAATGAAATTAGAAGAATTCCGGCTGGCTTACTGGCAGTGCTTTTCATATAGTAATTTTTATATTTTCTTGTTGATTAAAATATTCCAAGTTCAAACTTGTTAAATGCTAATGAATGTCTTTTTTTGATTGTTTTGTTTAAATAATATTTTTCTACGTACGTATGTACGAAGTGGATCAATAAGTCCGTGACTTTTTAAATGAAACACAGGTTTTCTTTTCAACATAGTTTCTATTGAGCTCTATACACTTTGTCCAACGTTTCTCCAATGGGTTTATCCCTTCCAAAAAATAAGATTTGTCGACGTCATAAAAATAGGTATTTATTTGTGAGATGATTTTATCGTTGGAGTCAAATCTCTTTCTGCCAAGCCATTTCTTCAGGTTTGGAAACAAGAAATAGTCACTCGTGACTAAATCCGGAGAATAGGGAGAACGAGGGAGCAATTTGTAGCCTAATTCATGGCTTAGATAAAAGAAGAAGAATAAGAAATCCTCATTAAATTGACCCAATAAATTGACATAATATTTGCCATTGATTGTTTTACCTTTTTTAAGGTAGTCAATGTGGATTATACCGCGTGCATTCCAAAAAGTGGTCGTCGTGATGTTATTGGCTGACAAACCTACCGCCTTCTTCTGCGCCTTCTTCTGGCCTTCTTTGGCGCCGATTCATTCAGAGAAACCCACTGTTTTGACTGCTGTTTGGTTTCTAGTGTGCTGTGGTAAATCCACGTTTCGTCTACGGATACGAAACGGCACCAAAAGTCGTCCATATTGCGGTTAAACAGCGCCAAACACTTCTGCAAAGTTGTCACACAAATTGCGTTTTCTCCTCAAATCACGCGGTAGTCTGTATCAATTGCTGTCAAACACAAACTAAATGACGCAGCTTGTTTAAATTTAGACAGGAGTCAACTGACAGATGCCTGTTGACAGGAGGAGTGTTGCTCTTTCAGTTATGAGACGCAAAATTCGAAAAGTCACGGACTTATTGACCCGCTCTATTCTTTACTTTACGGTTAAAATTAATTATATTACCGTTATTGTTTATTTTGTTTATTTTTAACATTACAAACTACTTACTTAGAACGTAGGAATTACCGCAAAATTCCATTTAAAAAATTCATTTTTAAGTTTTTTTCTTATTAATTATTTTAATATCAATAAATTTTAAATACTTACACAAAAACAATAACATTTTGTTTTATATTTTTATAATAATATTATTTGGTTTTTGTTGTCAATTTTTTTTTGTTGTATGTTTGTTGATATGAATAGTTATCACTATGTTTTTTTATTATATTTATTGATAGAGCGCTAAAAGTGTCAAAACAGTGTAATACAATTCATTTAGTTTCAGGTGAGCTTTAGAATATTTTTATTAATTGGTGGTAATAAATTTGGTTCACGTTTTTTTTTTGATTGAATAATTGAAGCTTAGAAAATTAAATTTAACCGAATTAAATTTTATTTGTTTGCGTAAGATTACTAATCGATTTTGTAGTCGAAACAGATATGCACTAATTCCGCGTGTTTTGTTTTTCTCTTTTGGTAATTATTTTATACGTATATTTATTGTAGATCATGAATTTATTTGAATCATTTTATTTTGTTATCGCTGTGCGTTTTTGTCGTGTTAGGTATTTTTCGCTTTCAGATTTAACGCTTTTTCGTTAACGGTAAAAATTTTTTCGTTTATAGAATTTTTAAGGAATTTTGTATTCTCTTCGAAAACACCTCACAGCCAAATTCTTTTATGTCGAGTCCAACCGAGGCCATGTTCAATTAAATCAAAAGAGTTAGTTAAAAGCATATTAGTGAGCAGTATTTCTCGCCAACGCTTTCAGGTGACGCTGCAACTGATTATTTGGGTTTAGTTACAATGTAAATTTTGATAAATGCAATTTCATTAGCATAATAAATATGTAGTTTACCTTTGAACTCGACACTTTCACAAAATGGTTATTAATCACGGCTTTGTCACTCGACTTAACGTCTCGTGACATTATTCACGCATTCGTGATTTATAGTATAGCGGCTTTGCCGTAATAAAGTTACGGTTAAAAATAAAGTTTACAAGTCTATTTTCTTATCCGACGATATTACTGAATAATTTCAGAACATCAAAAATTTAAATTAAACCACATTAAATAAATTTGCTATTAGGTATATATGAATTTATCACTTGCTAGTAATATTTAATTTTTAAATTTTAAATATTGAATAAGCTACTTTAAAGCTGCTTGCAGGATTACAAGTAGCTTATAAGTTATAACTACTTTTTTGAAAACTAAGCTACATAATTAGTTATTACAGCTACTTTGTATCTCAACTGCTGTTCAACTTTGTATTGCATATTTAAACATTTATTATTATCTGTACAAAATTTTTGATTTTATACTCCCATGGAAATAGAATAGATACTTTTTGTTAAGCTTCAGCACCTATGATTTTTTTTAATTTGGGGTCAATGTATATTACACAATGTATGTTTTAGTTAATCTAACCTCATTCGACAATCTTCATCAAATCAAATCTAGGTAACCTTTGTTGATTAACGATTAAGTCACGAGTGCATTGAAAAGCTTAAGTACAATAGGCAATTTTATGTAAGTCACTGCTGGACTTACTCTGTTTTAAAATTATAGAGTAAATAATTATAGTTAATTTCCAGATCTAGCTGGACGGTGCTATACGTCAGCAAAGGTGATTTTTATTATAACTGTTCCAATTAGCCGTAATTAGCCTTATAATTTAAAAAAGTTTTAATGTGGTGTTGGCACTGTAATTTCCCAACAAATGTATTTAAAAGCACTCTAGAAATCATAAATTTTTATTTAAATAATTTCTTTATTTCGTAGCCAGTAATTTGACCACCAGTAATTAATTTGATGCCCTGGTAATTTCACTCCCGCTAATTATGTCACCAGGTGATTTAATCGGGCGACTCTAAATTGACCGTTAGTAATACCTACTCTAAGTTAATAATCTTTTAGGATTATGTAAATTATTTAGTATTAAGATTAGGATTAAACGATTAATAATCGTTTAGGAATTATAGCGTGAAAATAATTATAAAATCGCGAATATCACAGCGTCGAGTGCACATCCAGAAAGTAGCACACTTTACCGAGAAAGACCAGTCTAGGGGATATTTTTAAAGATTACAGTGTTTGTCAAAATGGCTCGGAATAGAGAGATTAAAGGTTGATCTCGGATGCACCTTAAAATCCAGCTATCTAATCGTGGTAAGAATTAACTGACATCTTCCGGGTAATTAATTGAATAAACCAATAGACAATTATATTCTTAGGTTAACTGTTAGGTAGAATTTACAGAGAGTAAAACTGCCAGAAGTTAAATTACTGGGGGTAAAATTACCGAAGACTAGAGGATCTAATTACCGGGAGTCAGTTTACCTCGGGATTAAATTACCGGGGTCAAATTACCGGGGACCAAATCACCTAGTGCCTTTACCATGTAAAAATCTCTTATTTGGTGATTGTATTATCATATATTTTAAACATAACCTATTTCGAGTTGTTTCAATAAATAAGAAAAAATTATTTACATTAATCAACATAAAATTAATTAAATGAAAAATTTAAGTTGGATTTAATAAAAAAAAAAATAGATTAAATCTAAAATTAGATTAAATTAAATTACAAAAGCAATAGTTACAGTACAAAACGGTAACATACTATAAACCAAACACAGTTGACAAACTATGGTAAATCGAACAAGTCTAGGATGATATTGCACCACACAGTAATTCGTGCACTTTTGGTGCTACCAGTTCATAAGGGACGCTAAGACTTTAGATATTTTACTTCTAGAACTATTAAGGCCACAATTTTTACGGGTCTCCTTCGGCCACGTAATGATTAAAGTAACGTGATAAAGTGTTTTCAGGCTGTACAGGTATCACATTCTTCTGCCTAAATCGGTATCGGGATACTCTACTGATCAAATTTGAGGAGTCTTTACTTCTAATAGTATCTATGTGAAATCTGATTAAAGGACAGAAATATTTTACTCTTCTCCCCCCCTTCAAAAGTAGTTAATGGTCTCATACTTTTTGAGGTCGACTGCAGACGACACACATAAAAAAACACCTCAGACTAGACTTAAAATGTTAGACACCAAGATTCTCTGGAGCAATACCTCCAAATATTTGGAAGTAACATTGAACAGAAGACTTCGGGGGGTCTACATATCAAAAACGCTGTCACAAAAGCTAGAAGAAAAATGAGAGCGTTAGGACACCTGCTGAATAAAACAGCATGATCAACGTCATGAATAGACTGATGTTGATCAAAGCCATCATCATACCAATCTTGACGTACGCTACACCAGTGTGAGGCTTTGCGGGCACCAGCCACATTAAGGATCTCCAGGTGTTCCAGAATATTGCCATGAAGCGTACTACGAAGCCCCAATGGTACGTCTTTAACAAGAAGCTGCAAGAGGGCTTAAAAACTGAGTCCATCGTGGAGTTTATCCGCAAAGCATCGGAAAAAATCTACAAAGCTGCGAGTTCTTCTGATAACCCGTTATTTTAAAAGCTAGGTAAGTACCAGCTCGAGGACTTCCTGACGTACAAAAGACTCAAGGCAATCCTGCAGCATCCACCCTCACTGAACATAAACGATCATTAGGAAACTCATAAGACGCACAATCAAAACAAGGACAACAACGTCTTTTTTGTATTTTGTATTTCATGTTTTATTTTTGTAAGAATTTTTTATTTTTAATTTTTGTATTTATACATTTGTTTTTGTATTTTTTTATTTTTATATTTTCATTTATTGTAAATTCTTGTTCATATACTTGCTTATTAATAAAGTAAACCACCTCGACGAACTAGACTAAGATGGTCGACCTATTGTCGACATTGTCCCGCAGGCGGAACGATGGCCAAAGCAAACCTGGCTAAAAATAGACCGTCTCGGTCTAAAAATAGCTGAAATCACAATTAATTGCTATATCTAGTATCTGCTAATTTAATGATCATACTGAGGATATTCATGCAGTTTGTTATAGTACCTGCGATAACTGCAGTTTATACAGTCTTGGTAAAGACGTTTGGTTTGATGGTTTAGAGATCCTAGTAGAGAACCGAAATACATTTTAGTCATCATGTCTAGAATGTTGTTGTTATCCTTTCCTAAGAAAGTAAATGTGAAAATACCGGCTTCTACAACTTATAAGCTTATATTCGCATACTACATATAAGCGGGAACCAAAGTGTCTACTCAATTTTAAAAAGTCTTTATTAAAATTATAGAAGATAATGACGTAAATAATTATAAATATTAAAATTTATGAACCATTCAAAAATTCGGACAATTAAGTTCAAAAAACTTTAAATTAAAAAGTGGTTACTGTTATTAAAATAATTTTCATTCTAAAATCACCACTGACTGAGTTTTAGAATGGATCTGAGATTTAGCGTGATTGCAATTTTCAAAAGTGATCCGGGATGTATTTGACAAACGCTAAACTTATTCAAAAATTTCCCCGAGCTTGACAAAACTCAAAAGTAACAGATCTACAAAGACAGATCAATGTTTTTAAGTTAAATTCGGCAAAAATTAAGCAATTGCTATTTTAAATAAATTTATAACATGATGGTAATACTATAGATGGTACAATTCAACTGTAGGTAGCCCTACCCAGTAAATCAAGCACGGTAGAATATTTACGTAGAGCTCACGCACCGCCCACAGAATGAGCTCTTTTCTGTGTATAAATCGGAACTTTAAAATTGAATATTTCCTAAATTATTCGACATATAGAGTTCGCCTATAGTTTAATTGCTTTATTTTAATGTTATCTATCAAATGCCGCAAGAATTTTAATCGTTTTATAATATTTTTAGTGGATACTTCGACATCTACTCCCATAAATCACACTTTGCCGAGTTGGACTGGTCAGGGGGTATTTTTAATTAGTATAGTGCTTGTCAAAGGGCTTGGAGCGGCCGGAACCGAAGGGACCAAAGCGTAGGTTGCGGCGAGTTAATTTGCAACCACGGTTAAGCTCGGATCTTTGGTCTTGGCCGTTACTACAAAAATTGAAAATCTCAATTCAATAAATTTTGTGTCTTGATAAGGACCGATACAGTAATCGATTGGAAATTATACTTTTACGGAACAATGATTAATTATATTTAATGACTAATGTATGACGTCATATATGATGAGCCGTACATGATAACATCACTGTCATTCAAATAATGTTTAGTTTGCAGTCTAGAAATCTATAGAAATGTATAGAAATTCCATTGAAGTTTCTGGAAAACTGCATTTAAGTATAAATACAGATGATTTCCTGTAACTGACATAATACATAATTCCGATTTGAACTTACAAGTGTTAACATAAATAAAGTGTAAATAAGTAGTAGAGTAATATATCAAATGTTTAAATAAATACGGACGTTAAATAATTGTAGTGTAATTTAGTATTAGTGTTAATCTTAGTGTAGTAATTGTTTTATTGTTATTTTTATCTTTATCTTTACTTAACTTTATCTATATATATTTTTTAATCTCTTAGAAATTAAATAAACGTTCTAATTTTCCTTACAATAGCCAAAAATGGGCAGAGTTAATCTTATGAAAAAGCCAATGAAATGTATTGTTGTACATTTTGGATCTTTGTACGTGTATTTATAAATAATACTCAAAATTTTCTTTATACAGGGTGTCTCAAGGATACACTTTACATAACCTATGTAGGATAGAGAACACTTTCCTAAGAAACATTTTTAACAAATTTTTTTTTCTAAATTTAAGCCGTCCGTCGAGAGTTAGGCTTCTTTAAAGCATTTTTGATTATTGATTATTCAGTAAAAGTAGATTAGTGCTTTTTTAAAGAGCGCAAAATAATCTACAAACTAGATTCAAACATTTTTTGTCTAAAATCAACGGCTTTTGAATTATGAATAAAAGTAAGTATAAAAATTGGAACTATCTTTTAATTTGTTTTTTTTTAAACGAAACATTTTACAAAAATTTTGACGGTCTATTTCAGATAGGAAATTAAACGGACTACAACTTCTATCTAGAAAAATTTTTTTGAAAAACGAATCCCTTTAACAGAAAATGAGAAAACAATAAACAAGGCAGCTACAAAACAAAAAATTAAATTCACAAAATTTTTATTTTTATAGAAAAATCATTTTATTACTTAAAGTTAAACTATAGTACATTATTTAAGTAAGTGTTTAATACACAGTCGTGATCGTTTTAAAATATGTACAGTATTATTTACTATATTTTCTTTTTCGTTACCACTACAGCATTCGTGATTTCTCTATTAGTTCCACTCTGGTATCAGGCTTTAACAGCACATCATAAAAAATAATCAAGAGGAATTAAATATAGGAATTTTGCTGGCCAATTAATTGTTCCTCCTCTTCCGATCTCTTTTTAGGATATTCTATTGATTATATTTAATGGGGTGCTGCTGGTTTTGTAGCTTCCTTGTTAGTTTCTAATTTTCTGTGAAAGGGATTGGTTTTTCAAAAATGTTTTCTAGACAAAAGTTGTAGTCCGTTAAATTTCCTATCTGGAATGGGACGTCAGAATTTTTGTAAAATGTGTCGTTTAAAGGATACAAGATTTTGAAAAAAAAATCTCGAATTTTTCAACATTTTTTTACTTACTTTAATTTATAACTCGAAAGCCGTTAATTTGAGACAATGAAAAGTTTAAATCTAGTTTATACATTATTTCACGCTCTTTAAGAAAGCACTAATCAATTTTTACTCATAAATTAATATTTTCTGGACTATGGCCACGTGAAGGTGGAAATTTAAAAAAAGTGATTTAAAGATTCCTAACTCTCGAAGGTTTTAATTTAGAAAAAAAATGTTAAAAATGTTTCTTAGAAAAGTGTCCTTTATCACCTCTTAAGTTATGTAAAGCGTATACAGGACACCCTGTATAATTGAAATATAATACGCAATTTTCTACCACAATTTCTTTAAAATTTAGAAATTCGTGGTGCACTTTATCGTCCTAGTCCTCAGCTGAATCTCTGGCTATGGTTTTGGATATATTTCTTTGGGGAGTCAAGAAACTGTCAATTTACTTTAAATAAATTGTAATGAATTTGATCACGTAAGTACGATATTTAGAAACCCTCCCGAATCACTTACGTGTGATCACCGCGCGTAAACAACCTGAGAAGTACACATGTGCTATTTTTCCACATGAAAGCCCACGTCCCTAAACCAATATGATTGAGTAATGCTTGCAGAAATGAACGTGCAAGTATCAGAATTCACCTTCCATTATACTCATATTTCCGCAGGCTTGAAAAAATACAAGGGGAGACTTGAGCAGAACTACCGATTAAAATGTACAAAAGTATTTTTGTGTAAAAACTGTAAGAACTCGGACACTGTAATTTCTAGTGTCGTTCGTTAACATTAACCTAAATACATTTCGTAATTTATATTCAATATTGTAAACTGTAAACTATTTTTTGGATAATTTTTAGTCCGGGATGGATTTATTAAGTAATATTAAATAAAAACTTTTTCCTCCATTAATATATTAAATGATAATACATTTAAATGCGACCTCGCTGCATTTTTTCGATTTTATCAAAATTAAATCTATAATAATTAGTCACACCTCCTGTGCACGCTTTCCTCGAGAATTGCGATACTCGAAAAAAGCAATCTAAATTGGACTATCGATTTAACCAACCTCAACTTAAATACTGACAGGGTAGCTATCGAGACACGTGTGAAATCACGGGCAGCACTAACTTGATTCTGAACATCTTGGACTAGTTTTTCATACAGAGCACGCGCTACGAACACCCCCACGTTTTCTTATTTTATTAGGAAAATTGTGTAACGCAAACAAAGTTAGTTTTCACTTTTGACGAAATTTTCGTGCTAATCGGAATAATTTGAACTGGAGCGATTAAAAATGTTGAGATTCTCTGTTTGAATATGAAATAAATTTTAAACGGTGATTTAAATTTAAAGTGTGAAAATTGCACGATGAGTTCTGAATATTATAATACAGGGCTATAATTTAAATTTTTTCGGCTTGTCTTATTATTATGTTATGTTTAACCGATTCGTGTAACACGACAATGATTAATCACCCAGTTGATTACAGATTACATAATAACGACTTGATGAGCTTTTAAGTTGAAGTGGTATCACACACACTTGAAATTTAAGCTAAACTTAAAATTTTAGTAACGACTTAATTATAAAAAAACCGTAGTGTTGGTGGTCGCGAAGCTGTCACAAACGGGATTCCTTTTTAAATTTTTTGTCTTAAAGATTAATTTTGCCGCCGTTAATATTTAATTAAAGATACAAAACAGAAAACATTAACGACTAACAAGCTTAAGAATTATAAAGAGATGCGTGACGAATCCAATTGTAGATCAGGTACTATAATGATTATCTGACATTTAATCATGAGTCTAACAAGCCATTTGGGATAGAAAGGCGGTCTCATAATTATAAAGCATCAACATGAAAATGTTGTTTTCAGTTTGTCGGTTCTTGTTTTGTAGTCATCAATCTTCTTATAAAAGATGCACCGATATCGTAGAAAGTACGGTGTTCGGCATAGGGCAAAATGGGACCGAAAAGTGCAATTATCTGCTTCTGGCAGAATACAGATTTTATTTTCTAATTACCTATCATTTACGAAAAGGTTCTTGTCATGTGTGGCTAAGATGAATGATTGTGTGCATAATTTTATCGCGACAACCATTAGGTACGTAAGACAGACTACGTATGAATATTTAATTCAAGAAATGCTCGAGGACTTCCTTCTACTTGAAAGTTTGATATTTTATTTCTGTAATTTAAGCTAAAAATAAATCAGAAAACAAAAAATATGAATTCATTTTAAATAAAAACTTCAATTGTCGCTCATGCAGTGGCGGCTCGTGATTAGTTATAAAGAGTTAGCTAATACTACTCACACTCAAAAGATGTTATAAATTACAATGTTGTCTAATTATACTGTAAACGGCTTCATGAAAAAAAAATTTATAATATTTGTGTGAAAATCGTAGTCCTATTTCAATTAATTCTATTATTTTTTACAAATTAAATAGAAATGAACATAAATATTAATTTCAAGTCAATTTTTGTGGTAATTATAAGTAGTATAAAAAACGTTAAAATAATAAATTTAAACTGTAAAGTAAAGAATATTTATACAAAAAAAAATATTATTTAAAAAACAATAAAAAAGACATTGATTTGTTACATTTAACAGGTTAGGACTTAAAATATTTGAATAAAAAGAAAAAATAAAGTTGCGTTTCGAAAATTGATAACATCTTTAAATTAAAAATTGGGTAAGAATATTTAAGGCGGTATTCTAGTCTAGAAGCTTAAATTTTAGGTATTTTTTTAAGTGCAATAACAAAAAACATAAAATGTTTTTATTGTCCATTATTTTACAAGATGTTTATTAACGTTTAAAGAATACATGAAAAAAAATTAAATGCAAAAATTCAAAATTCAACTACCGTAAAATGGGGTGACTGATCAATTTAATTTGTATTTCGCATATTATATTAGATTTGATTGTTTATAACTTTAAAGTTAAAAAATACCAAACGATTGGTGATGGCATGCAAAGACGATTTTATGCTAAAGAGAAATTAATTTTTTGTAATACGCGCAGTAAAAGAATAACAACTTGCTGATCAACTTTACACCTCGAGTGAAGCCACTTTGAACCACCCCCCCTCCTGGAAATACGTTTAAAATGCAGAGAACCTGTCTAGAGTGATTACTTTCGCTTCACGTTAAAATCGGTGTTGTAGTTTTTGAGTTATAACAGATATTGTTTTGGGAACGACTTTGATCGAAGTCTTTTTATTGTATATTATTATTATTAATTAGCTTTACATTCGATCATAGAATATAGCTGTTCTATTGAACTTACAAAATCCATTTTTTTGGGTGGATTAGTCCCCGTAATACAACTTGTTTACTTATACACACAATTCAATTTATAAGTCTCTGTGTGTCCTGCTGGTATTGACTATTCCCCTTCATACCTCTCTATCCGGCACTATCCTCTTCCAGTTCTTCACCCCCATCTTCTCGAGATCGACCATCACTCCGTCCCACCATCGCATCTTAGGTCTTCCTCTCATTCGCGTTTCACTGGGTCTCCACATTGTTAGCAATTTAATTTCTTCTTCGTGTTATCTTTTCTCATCACATGCCCCAGCCATTTTATACGTTGTCCCTTAATATATTTTACAATGTCCTCTCCTCCCATCTCTCTTAGAAGTTCAAAGTTCATCCTTGTTCTGTATTCACCGTTTATCTTCTTGGGGCCTACTATAGTTCTCAGCACTTTCCTCTCAAATACTCGCAGTTGTTCTTCTTCTCTTCGATTGAAACACATTACCTCAGCTGCATAGGTGAGGACTAGTCGTATTAGTGACTTATTGATGTTAATTTTGGTTTTCTTGGTTATTTGTTTATTCTTCAGAATATTTCTATTTGCGTAGTACGCTGTATTTCCTGCCAGTATCTTGAATTTAATATATATATTAAATTCAAGATAGAAAGAAGTACATGTACTTCTTTCATTCTTGTTATTAATCTGTATGCCCAGATAATTAATATTTTCAACCTTTTCAATAACAAAGTCATATATTTTTAAATCATTTCTGGTATTGCCTTCTCCTCTTTGGCATATCATATTGTCGTGAAACAAAATATTTCGACCCACCCTGTGCTAAATTGTAAAAATTTGTTAATTTTATTTTTAAACGTTTAAATTGGAAAAGTGCAGAGTGGGGAGAAAAAGATCGAGATAGAGGCTTCTTTAGCCAACTATGGCCGACAGCGGGTGCGTGATTTTGCATGCCCGCTGAATTTGATTTTTGATACGCTGAGTTTTGATATAAATTTTGAATTTGTGAGTAATTATTTTGATTTTGATTATTTAATAAAATAATTTTGATGCGAATGCATTATTGCGTGTTTTTGGATAAATATTTTTGGTATTTGGAATTGATTTGGATTAATTTTGATAAGTTGCTACCTAGCGGTAGAAGATTTGATTAATTTGGTTAATTGGAAAAGAAGAAGTTCAAATCATAAATTTGGATTTGCATTATGATATTGGAAAATTAAAATTTATAATATTTGTAAGTGTGAGCGTGTAGCCAGATAGATAACACGTCGATTTGGATAAAGGCAAATCAAATTTCATTCACTTCTAATAAAAGTGAAATTTTACATTACAGCGAATTTAAATTGGATTTAATAATTATTTTTGGATTTTGGAGAGACAGGGTTAGTCCTACCTTACTTGACTCTCTTTCTATTGCCTTAAATATGTCTATTATTCCTCTCTCTGTCCTTGATCAAATAACCACATCGTCTGCGTAAGCTAGTAACTGGCTTTCCTTATTTATTATAGTGTCTTTGCATTTGGTACCTCTGATTATTTTTTCTAAGACGATATTGAATAGAGTTGTCGACAGAGCATCTCTCTGTCTCACTCCACAGTTTACCTCAGAACTGCTGGTTTCTCCTTCGGCCGTTCTTACGGTAGCTGTTGTCCCCGTGAGTGTCATCTGGATTAGTCTTGTTAGTTTTTCTAGTATTTTAAGTTCTTTCATGACTTTAATCAATTGCTTTCTGTTGATTTTATCGAAAGCTTGCTTGTAGTCTATAAAAAGCATATGCACATCTATACCGTATTCATAACTTTTCTCCATAACTTGCTTCATTATATGTAAAGCGTCTACTGTCGATTTTCTCCGCCTGAAGCCACATTGGTATCCTCCTATTATTTTGTTTGACTGTTTTTCAAGACGACTATGTATCAGTGATAATAATATTTTATATGCTGTGTTCAATAACGTTATTCCTCGGTAATTGTTGCAGTCCTCAGCGTCTCCTTTCTTCTTCAACGTTACTATTACCTCTTCGTTCCATTTATGTGGCATTCTCTCTTGTGTCCAGATGTATCTTATTAAATCGTGAATTTCGGAATACAATACTTCTCCCCCATTCTTTATCAATTCCGCCATTATTTCGTCACTTCCAGGTGATTTGCCATTTTTTAATGCGTTGATCGCTTCTAGAGTATCTTCATAATGTAGGTTCGGGTACTTCTTTATTATTTCCTGGGTCAGTTGAGTCGTTTGTTTCTGCTTCCTTCTGTCTCACGTTTAGTAATTTATGGAAATGATTCTCCCAAACTTTTTTTATTCTATCTTCGTCGGTTTCCAAGTTGCCCTCTTTGTTCTTCATTCCCCGTACTTTTATACTGTGTGTTTTACTCATATTCTTTATTTGGTTGTAAAATTTACGTGCATTGTTATTTATGTTGCTCTCTTCTATTTCTTTTATCTTTTGATCCATCCCTAGATTTTTCTTTTTTTTGTACAATTTATATGCTTCCGTTCGCTCCCTTTTATACTAGTCTAAATATTCTTGTTCGTTTGTTGTTAACCATTTGAGTCTTGCTTCTCTCTTTCTAACATTAACTCTTTCACATTTCTCGTCGAACCACGCCTTCCACTTTTTTGGTTTTCTAAATCCTAGTGTTATATGATAAAAAATACATATTCTTGTATAAAAAACAAAAAAAAAATAAGTGCTTGTATGTTTATACCTAAATATAATTTTGCAGTACTTATTAAAAACTTAAATAAAATTCTCTGAATGGTGTCATCCAGTTGGCCTTGTGAGTAATGCTTATAATTCCTAGTTCCGGGTTTCCTCTTATAGACTCGGGCCATCTGAAGCCAAAAATCGCCAAAATTTGCTCAAAATAACCAAAAAACTATTGAATATAAGAATTAAAGTCACCTCTTAGTTATAATCAAAGTAACCTCACGACGGTTTAACAAGATTTTTAACCACATGATAGTTTTTTTTGTAATGTTTATTTGAGGTTATATGATCTCAAGACATGCCTGATTAAAAATATAATTATAATTAAAAAATACTATAAAATATTACCAACCTTTGCACATTTAAAGTTATAACAACTAAAAAAATCTTTTTAGGCCGATGACCGGCGTTTTTGATCAAATTATTGCACGTTACTTTATAAAAAAAAAACTATTTTTACAATGATTTTAAGATCTGTAGGGGTGGACATAATTAATGCAATTGAAGCGGTAATTTTAAAATGTACCAGTGCGCCGCTAGCGAGGTTGCAGTTTACAGTGGGGGCAGTTATCAAAGCCGTTCCGTGATATCAAAGTCGCCCCAATTTACAGTAACCAAAAAAAAAGTTAAAAAATTTTTTTTTCGCAAAATTGCGGCTGTCTAAAAAAAATTATTTTTATAACTTTTTTTACCTTTCCAAATTTTTTAAAAATAGTAAAAATTGAAAAATTGTTATAATTTTAGTTAGTACGATAGAGAAATGTATAGAGAAGATTCACACCAAATATCAAGTAAATCGGTTCAGTAGATCTTGAAAAATCGCAACAAAAAATTTTGAAATAAATAGTTTCGAGAAAAACGCGATTTAAGTTTTACGTAAAGTTACTTCACTTAGAACACATGTGTCTACGTTACTTGAATGTTAGACTGTCAGATACTATCAGACATCGGCAGACACTAGCAGACATTGGCAGACACTGGCTTCAACTGAACACTGAATATGAAAGATTATTTCAAAGCTTTCAAAGTACATAGAGTACATTCGGTTTGGATAAGGCGTCACTAAAACAGCTATATCTCCAAAAATAATTTAAATTTCGAAAAATCTTTTTAAGAAGATATTCTTGAATATCTAAACTATCGAAATATAAAAAAAAATTTGATTTTTTCAACAATCTAGACTAGACCGCCTTAAATAAAAAATTCATCATCATCATTTTTCGTCCATCGTTTTTCTTCTTTGCCAATTCCGTTCCGAGCATTGTCATCGATCCCAAAGTTATGATAGATTTTATTACTGGAAACCATCATTTGACTACCAAAAAATTGATGTTCAAGTATGTAAGCTCGGATGATGTAACAAAGCAATTCTTGGACTGAAATCTTATGCAATTGGTATTGATGGTATTTCTGCCAGAATGCTTAAGCTGGGTCCACCTTACTGCTTAGGACAATCAGTGATATCTAATTTATTATTTTTTTATTTGACTTCATATAAATATTACAGTCTATTCCGACCGGGATAATAAGCAACATGTTTGTATTCATTAATTAATTATATAGACATAGTAGAGGCCAACACATTAATTGACCTCGTTTATACTCTATTGAGACCAATTAATACTCCCGTTTGCTGCTTCAGACTTATCACAGTTTACAAGCCGTTATTTACGTTGAGGTAAGTTTATTGTATCAAATCGTTTCAATCTTCTTATAGTTGGGGCTAAGAGAAGGTCCGGTGTTAAAATGTTGGAGTGGTTACCTAATCTTGTCTGGTAGTTGGAGTTTATGACTGAGATTTTTTCCTTTACTGTTTTAACTCTCCGGTCGGAGTGTAACACTGTGTTGGGTACATACTGAATCGCTGCAACCTAGCTATGTTAGACTCGCTGGCAGCCTCCCATAGTTGGGAACCGTATGTTCATATTGGTTTAAAATTGCTTTGTATAGCAGTCGCTTATTTTCTAACGAAAGGTTCGATTTACGGTCTATTAGCCAATACATCTTTCGATAAGTCAACCCCAATTGGAGTCTCTTGCTACAGATGTATTTGGTCCAGGTCAACCTGCTGTCGAGATGGATTCTTAGATACTTGACTACCTCTTGTTGGGGGAGAATATTATTATTCAGTGTCACGCTAGGTCGACGCTAAGCATGTACCTTTCCTCAGTGTGAAGGTAATATGTGTTGATTTTATGCTGTTAACTTTTATCCTCCATTTCTTCAGCCAATTTTCTATCTTGTTTAGATAATTTTGTATTTAAAAGCTGAAATTAAATAATTTTAACAGTAGCAACCAGAAGCAGATGTTTCCAACTGAACATGCAAAATTCTTCAGCAGTAGCCAGTAGCACATATTTTCCTGTGGATTTGATGAGTGGAAGTGCCGACTACAATTAAACAAGTACGAGATCTTATTGAGCCAGTGGCGTATCAACAGGTAGATTAAAACAATCATAAAAATATTAAACTGCATTTAATTTTCTGAACATTAATTTTTGATTTGATTTACATTGCACAAATTATTAACACTATTACACAAATAAAATTTATAAAATTAGATGCTAGTGCGAGTACGTTTAACAATAAATGTGCATCTATAAGTTTATAAATTTACACGATACACTAAAATTTAAATCTGCTTAAGGCGAAACTGTCACCCAATAAAACTGTACCTTTCAAAAATAAATTTGATTTAATTCGCCTTAGAAAAAGCATTTTTGTTTTAACCAACAATAAAGTTTTGTCACAGGAATCGATTCCTGAAAAGAGCTCATACTCTCTCTAGTAGGAATACTACTCATACTCTAGTAATGAATGAAATAATAAAGTCGGTATAAAACATGAAAGAATATAAAATTGGTTCTGGTTAATTTAATATTATCTGTTACGCGGACGACGTTATATTAATAGCAGACAATGAAAATGACCTCCAACGACTCTTTTACACATTTAACAGTACATGTCGATAGTATAGTATCGAAATATCTACAAAAAAACGAATCTATGACGATCGCAAGAGATCCTGTGAGATGTAAATTGGTAATCAAAGACAAAATTGTGGAACAGGTAATGGAAATTAACTATTTAGTAGTAAGATTACATGTGATGAGCAAATAGAAAAAAAGACTAGCAAACAGAACATAAAAGCAAATGAAGTATCTGAATGATAAACGATTTAATCTAAAACAATAAATATATACAGAGAGCGGCAAAAGTAAGACTATACAAAGGCCTAATAAGGCCGATCTCCACTTACGCAGCTGAAACTAGACCAGACACTGAGGCAACAAAAAGACAAACTGAAGTTGCAGAGATGAAGACATCGAGAAAAATGCTCAAAAAATAGAAAGGGACAGAATACCAAACATAAACATACAAAAAGCCAGCAACGTCACCAACATCTGCATCACAAGGTTCTATAAATGCCAAAAATTATATTAGGTATACTGAAAAGCAGTTTACAGCCGTCGGTATTAAATTTATATGCAGAAAATGAAGAGCGATATTTTTTGCAAATTAACACAGTTTTGTATAGTGCAAAAATCGTACGAAATATTTTTGTAAGTAATTTTTTATTTCAAAATTTATTACTCACACAATAATTTTAGTACATTTAAGTAACAAATTATGCAAAAATATCCAATTGATATTTTTTTATTTGTTACAGGTAATTAATTATTTAATTAATAATGCAATTTATGTAATCGATTAGCCAGGTAATAGCCAAAATTTGAATAGAATTAAGAATTGGTGGACACTAATAAAACGGTACGTGCTTCAAAACTCTTCATAGAGTAATCCTACGTAATATATGTATTGAAACTTGCATGGGACAATAATTTAAGGGTCGACTACCTGCAACAGTTAGCGTAACGATTGTCTCGCCCTTTAAAAGATGTCCTAAAGGTACGATGATGTTCTACAAAATTTTAATGAAACAAATATTTATTAATAAACTATATACAACATAATTTTTACTTAAAATAATTTTTTTAATTGAAATTTCTGTCATTATTGATTTGCAGAAATATATCTGAAAAACGTACTACTTATTAAAGGGTTGAATTTAGGGGATAAATATATATTATAATTATCAAATTTGTAATTTTTATGTATATTATAGTTAGTTAATTAAAAAATATAAGTATTAGTTATATGTTAATACAACATCTCTAAAAAAAATACTAATAACTTAAATTTTTATGACCGGGCTTTTCATATTGCCGCCACTGTACATTAGGTATACTATAAATATCTTAAAAAACAAATCTGTTTCGCACATTCGTGCTCTTTCCATACATTTTTTATAACTTTTCGTCAAGTTTCGTATGTTATTTTTTAGCTCGTTGTTGTTTAACATCCTGTCTTTCAAATAACATTTGAATTGTGTACCTTGCCAGTATCTGTTGGGTACTGTTTTATTTTAGATTCCCCAAGTCTTCTTTGCAAAATTATAAAAAAAATTAAAAATTAACCCTGAAATAAAAAGGTTACTAAGCATTCAAATAACGACTGTTTTGCGCCATCCTGTATATGCTGATATGTTTTAAATACTGACCAATTATTTAAAGTACCAACCGTATTATTTAAATCACTGACTATTTATTTAAAATACTGACCATTTATGTAAAATACTGACTATTTATTTAAAATACTGACCATTTACTTAAACTACTGACCATTTCAATAAAAATACTGACCTAAAATATTTTTAAATACTGACCAAATAAATACAAGCCATAAAATAAATTACAATTTTGAATAGTTAGTCCAGTTATTTTCAGAGTTATGTAAGAATAACTTGGTATGACATTTTTAATAATACTCTTTTATTATTCACAATCTTAATTTCAATTTTTCAAGTTTATGTTTCAAGTGAAAATAAGAATACTAAGAATTTCGTCTTTAGTTTAGTAGTTTAGTAAAGGTTTAGTATCCCTCAGACACCAGCTAGTTTAATCTCCTGCTATGTCTAATAAGATGAACTATTTAAATATAAAAATTGCAAATAACATTGAAACATGCCATTTGAAAGGCCTATATCTAATAGCCAAGAAATATTTTCAAATTTGCATATAATATGTTATGAAGTTTATTTGGGATTAAAAAAAAAAGAAAGGCTGCATGATCTTATCTTATCTTCATGATAAGTGAATACTTAAAAATAAAATAAATCAAGCAGTGCACAACTTCATTGGTGTGCACTTCGATTTGTGTCCCCCTTGATTGGCGTGGAACTTTATCGGTTGCGTTATTTGCGGTTATTTGTTAAGTTGGTAAAAGAAATTGAGCAATGAGGGTTTTTTTAAGTTGATAACGTGATTACAGAGAAAAGAAATAACAGAGATTTATATAAATTTATAAATCAATGTACACAGTAGAATTATTATATTTCGTATTTGAACAAAACTCTTAATGGCTTTTTAAGAACAACTACACATAAGGTAAATGTTCCTTTTTTTGATTAATAGGTTTTTTTAACTTCAATTTTTTTATATCTGACTGAAGGTTGATGAGGCGTCACCTTACATTTCAAGTATAAAATATTTACTTATTTCGGCTCGTAGGTTGATGTAATAGAGCGATGTTATTTCAACGACATTTTGACGTTAAATTAACGTTGCTTTATTACTACAAACTTTGAGTTACCGCTGATTACCACTGCATTGTCTTAAATAAAATACCTAATAAATGCATTCGCCCCAAAGAGACAAGAAAAGTAAATTTATAATTTGTTTACTTTTTTGTTTGTAAATTAGAACGTACTCGAGAGACTAACGCCCAACAAGTTTCACTATTGTGTAGCTAAGTGCACTTTTAAGATTAACACTCTTGTAGACTAAATATAAGTTTATGCTAGAAGATGGATTCTATCGAAGTGGGAAGAAATTCCAACCGTACCTCAAGCTTCTGGGTTTGTAATAGATGAAGCAGTTTAAAAATTTAACTTTTCAACTGATGATTATGGAAATTGACTATTAATATCAACTTACCAGATCAAAATGCTATCAAAAATGTATTTCTATTTATTATTTCCCAATATGTTCAACGCGTTTGTGCAGGGTGGAAGCTACTTAGATGAATGGAAGGACGTAACTCTAGTAAGATTCTAATTTAAATACAAGATCCGATTAGTAAATCGTCGTCGTATCGTGAACTGTCTCCTAAACTATATCAACAAGAATATTTTTGAGTGGATGGTCTTCCATAGATTAAGATCAAAATAGAAACAAGAAGAGAACTTGTAGATAATTTGACAGCAATGTAGCTCATTCAAAGCATAAGAAAGTAAGAGAAAAGTGCCGAAATCATTGCCGCAACGCATCATGTTGTACAGGGTTGCATATAAGATGATCACCTTGAAGATCAATCCTGAGAAGTTCGAGAGACCTGCTACCAACTTTATAAATATCTGAAGAAAAGATGGGATGCCACCATAAGAGGCACGGCACTTAGATTAATTTTAGTTATATCACATGTCAATCAATTTTCATTTTATTTTGTGTAGAATTAAATCATATTCGTAGATAGTACATCTACACCTCTGCATCCTCATCAAGATTCGGCTATCTTTTAACGACCATCAGGTCTAACATATTGTCGTGTTTCAAAATGGTTGCGACCTACCCTGTACATTTTTAATGAAAATTTTGGTTTCTGTGGTTTTAAGTTGTAAGACTGTGAAAGTTGAACAGGTGGGGGCGAGCCGACGTAAAATTTTGGCTTTTTGCCGTCGAGCCGCGCGAGAGAGCGAGCGGGCCGATTTTTGGCTCGTTGATTTTGACTCGAGTGAGTTATTGTGGCAATTTTTGAATTTTGAGATAAGTTTAATTTGTGAATAAAATTGTGAGTAATAATTTGATTTTTGATTGAATAAATGAGTTTGATGCGAATGCATTAATTGCGTAATTTTGGATTAATTTTTGATAATTGAAATTTGGATAATATTTGGATAATTTTTGATGAATTGCTACTGAACTGTAGATAGATTTGATGGTTTTAATTTACATTGGAAAGAATAATTGAAATTATAAAATTCGAAAATTGGTGTATAATTGGAAAGTTTAAGATTACATTTGTCCGGGCGAAGGCAGATGGTGATAACAAGGCGTTTGGATAAATGCATAAGTGCGAGCCCATTTTTAAGATTTCACACAAAATAAAATTAGAACTTAAATTTACGATTTAATAAATTTGGAAAATTATTTTAGAAGAAGAATTATTAAAAAATCGTCACAGGAACCCACTATACTGTTTGATCTCATGCTCTCGGCTGCAATAAGTTAGTCGGGAAAACGTTAGCTAGTGCCGGACAGGTATAAAAAAAAATTTACGAAATCCCACTACAATATAAATATAAACTATTAGGCACTTTGAGAGTGAGTAATATTTTTTACTGCAATTCCCCTTATTATTTAAATATTGTAAAAAGTTTATCTAATCCAAAAAAATTTTTGACTGGAGCGTATTTATTTTTAAATCGAGTAAGAGCTGTGAGACTCTTATTCAAAATTTTAAGTTTAATTTAAAAATATAATTTATCGTATCATTTTGTAATTTTGTTTCAATTTTTAATTTTCATCCAAATGTGGTTAATAAACTGTTAATGTTACCTGCATGTGGTATCATAACCGCACGTAGCCGTTCACAGCTGCTCGCGCCACGTTAAACAAATTCGCTGTGGATATTTCACAACAACCCAAATTCTTCAATCTTCTTCAAGAAAAATCTTTTAGCACTTGCACCCCAATTAAAACAACCATTCCTTTTCTTATAATTAAATTCACAATTACTTTTTATTTAAATCATCAAAATCAAAATTATTAAATCGGAATAAGCATTCCTACCGCTTTGCCTTGCTGGCGCAACACCGTCTAAAAGCCATTCTCCTTACTTACTTACGCACAGCACGGTTACCAACTTCATATTTTTACAATTAAAATTTTATGTACAATCTGCTTACAAATAAATAATGAAAACAAAACAAACTTTAAAGTAATTTACAAAATAAATAAAATAATTAATAAATACGACAGGATAATATATTAAAATTGAAAATTTCGTCTAGATTCAAATAAAAAAAGTTCCTTTATAGAGTTGATTTCTTATAAGCGACAAGGAATTTGAGTATGCGGAAACTTTTATAATATTAAATATTACATCATAAATCTACTACATAAGAACTTAAGTTTAATATGCAAGGATTGGAGTACTTAATTTGAAATTATTAGGTTTTGTTAGAAAAAATTTGGTGCCTAAACATTTAAGTACATGTAACAAAGGAAGGATTATATAAAATCAAAGTTTACATTACGTAGTTTGGACAATAAAGTGGACATCCTATAAAGCACCAGAACGACAAAGCGGAATCGGCTTACTTCTTGTTCATTATTAATTAGGCTTGCAAATGTATCTTAGTTTACAAGTCTTCTAATAGGATTAGAGAGTTTACTTTACCTCAACATCAGTCTTATTACTTTTAAGTTATTAACTAATGGAACAATTTTCCCAAATAATTTTATCTCTTGCGGAACGGGGAAGTACAGGAGAATGAAACAAGTATTTAAATTTGTCACATAAAACTACCACTGAAAAAAATAATTGCAAATTTATATAATGTATTATTTACATAATTTTATAAATATAATCACGTAATTTTACATTAGTTTTTAACGTCATTACATAGATAATGTAAAATTACATAATGTGTAATGTAATTTAACGTTAATGATCCATGATCACTGGTATTCGTAGATAGCGTATGTAAATTTAGAAATTACTTTTTTCAGTGTAGCAATGTAAAATTGTCGATTTACCATGATTGTACAAGGTTTGTAATAAGCGTGGTCTTGGAGTTTAATTCCACCCGATTTGAAGCTTTCGGTTAATTAATATTTACGTAAGGTACACACGCTATCGATGAAATTGATACGAATGCACTGGTAGAAGATAATTACTTCTGTCATCTGTTACGGACACAGCACTAATATAACATAAACCGTCATTTATTTAATGTCGTCTTTTGTATGCAAATAAACCGACTGAAATTGAACAACTTTATAGTTTCCTTTAATTAAGCGTATCTACCTATCGCAGCTTTTAAAAAGTAAATAGCTAAATAATGGAATACTTCTGTATTTTCAGAATTGATTGCTTCTATTTTATTTCAAATAATACAAAATTTTGACAGATGATGTGTAAACTACTTTTAATGATCAATCAGAAACTTGCAAGATATATTAAAAAGTAAACTCATTGGAAAGCTGAAATATTACAAAATATCTATTAGCTACGCCCACTTTATAATGATATAATTTTTTTATTGAAAATATAAGAAATTTGGTGTCGTATATTTTTTGTGCTCCATCCCAGTTTGTTCCCTCCTGGATTTAAAAAATGTGAACATTTCTAATTCATGATGAAGATTAATACTTTTGTTAATTTAAACTTTGTTGTATTGCACGTTTATTCGCATTTTTTTAATGCTTCTCTTGGGAAAATATATTTTTATACGTTAAAATTTTATTTTTGAGTTTGCCTCAGTAGAAAGGATACAGAGAGCTTGATGCAGTTTTTCAAAACTGTTGCACTTACATATATTTTTCACTATGCTACGCCTCTGAACTTATGCCGGTAAGAAAGGGAATTTGTAAAACTGGTTTTGTCTGTCAAATTAAGTCAAGACAATTGTACAACTAATAATTTTTGTTAAATATTTTTTTACCAGGATCGTACCTTTGTTTTCTTATAAATTCGACGTTTACAACTATTGTAAATTTTAACAAAAATAAATTTTACTTTATTTTTAATTTTTTTATTATATTGATAATGTTTATATTTTAACTTGTTTGTTTTGGTAAATAATTACTGAAGTTAATGATCGTATTTAATCCCAATGGTTTCCTATTTTTTGTTTTAAGCTTGGCGGTTTAAAAAATTACTAATGATTTAGTTTTCAACCGGTTGATAACTTTAATTGACTGTTTTATTATTAACAATTTTATTTATGATAACTGCGGCGTCTTACATAAAATTTCTATTTTTTAGTTTAGTTGAGATAACGCCCGAGTGTTATAAGAATTTCACGTTGTAAAAAACCTGTAAACGTTTATCAAAAAATAAAAGAAGTTTATCTTACCACGCTCTCAAGACCGTTAAATTAAATCTTAAAATTTAGTCAACCAGTTAATAAATGGTAATCTTAATTTATTTTTAATTTATTATAGAATGTATTCACATAGTGGTGAGTTTAATTTCAAGCAATATTTTATTTTCATAAAATGGTAAAAGTTATTAACATGTGATAATATTTATATTAAAATTGATTTTTACATGTTAGATGAAATTGAAAAACAACAGACTAATTTATTTAAATAGTTTTTGCACAATTTTATGTAAGTTATGGATTTTAATTATTTTTCAATTTCATCTAACATGTAAAAATCAATTTTAATATAAATATTTTATTTTCAGATACCTATACAGAAGGGACTCATAACTCTTATTATTTGCAGAATAAAGTAATAGCAAGGCAAGGCATTAATATAGTTTTTAAATAAATTATTAACACTTGACAACTAAATTTTTGATCAGTATTTAAGTTTTTTTTTAATTATTGGTTAGTATAATTTCTTATTTTAGTCAGTATAATTTGTTAATTTGGTTAGTATTATCAGTTATTTTGATCAGTATAAATAAAAAGGTTTCAATAGATGGCCCTAAATTGGCCCTATGTATTCTAATTGTAAAAGATTGATTCTCACCTCAAAATTATTTCTTAAAATGTTGATCTTCTTGGGCATTAGGGAATGCAGTATAAATAAAAGACAAGCGGGAACATCTACTAGTTTCGATTTTTAATTAAATCATCATCAGGACTACAAAAAATACAACAAAGGCAAATTAGATGGGTACGAGTCGCAACAAAAAACATAATAATTTTACCTCGTAACCCAGGTGTTGAACGCTTTCTCAAAAAACTGAAATACATAAGATAAGCATGAACGTAAAGGTGTGTAAGCCCGGCATGAACACCGCAATATCAAACATACAAAATTAAAAACATAACCAGAAGAACTGTAAAAAGGATCCACCTGTAGTTAAAACAAATTGTCAAATTATTAAAACATAAACAAGATAAAGCAGTGTTATACCAGCGCCGCCACAACAATACGCAAACACACAAATATAAAAGTTTCTACATCAAATCAGTCAAAAGGTAAAACAACAGTCAACAAAATACTGAGGAATATATACAATAATAAAAATTATTCCACATAAACCCTCAAAAGCAGGCACAAATAGAACGCACAGCGAGAAACGAAAACATACGAGCCGGTGCAAGAAGTGAAAAGAGGGGGAGCACAATTATTATCAACCCTCTGGTGGTAGATCGACAGAAGAGCCCTATACGTAGTCTCAATCTGTAAGAAATCGGTGTTCTTATTAACGTTGGAGGGCTCCATCCTGATGTATGAAGCCTCAAGAAAAGACCTCTTCTGAAAACAACTTTCTTCAGCCAGCACTTTCACATCCTTGAAGTCGAAAAGATGGTTATGGACAATAAGATGCTCAGACAAACCAGTTTTCTTAGAACCATTTATGGCATCTCTGGTGTGTTGTTTAAGTCTGTTGTGTAAGAGTTGTTTGGTCTGACCAATGTAAGAGCTGCCGCATTGGCAGATAACCTTGTAAACCAACTCACTTCTACACTCAAGTGGCACTCGGTCTTTCAAGCCGGTGTAGACCAAGGTTCTCAAATTGAAACGGTTGTGAAAAGACAAACAGATGCGTTTGTCACGTATGTGGTTATTAAGGATACCCTTCATCCGACCAGCCAACCAAGGGTGAAAAGTAACCTTGTGGTATTTAGTACCCCCAATATTGTCCACCAAAGACGCAAAGGAGTGTGCAGACAACTTCTTACCCGCGCCGAAAACAGAAAGGTGGGCCAGCCTGTGGGGGTAATCATTTTTGATCAATTGGTCTTTGAGACAATTAAGTCTCAATTCACGTAGGTCTGGACTCACAATGGTGAGAATACGATGTTTAAGAGTGTTTATAACTCCTATTTTTTGCTTCATAGGATGTGCCGAATGAAAGTTAAGCAATCTCTCGCTGGATGCAGGTTTCCTATAAAGATCAGTATGCAGTGTGCCATCGAATTTCCTATATATGAATAGGTCCAGGAAAGGAATGGAACTGTTGGACTCCAATTCATGAGTGAAATGTAAAAGACCATCATAGTTGTTCAATATATCCAAACAGACATCCAATTTATCGGACGGGATCCCAGTAAGTATATCATCAACGTACAGCATGAGAAAAAGGAGTTCAAAATCAATGACTCCAAGAAAACTCATCAACAAGTGATTCATCACAAAGTTGGCAAATATAGGACTGCAAGGGTCACCCATTGCAGATCTGACAAGTTGGGAATAAAAATTAGCATTATACTGGAAATAACTGTTTTCGAACACCGAAGATACCATCATGATAAAGAAACCTAACGGAATCGATGTAAAAGAAGTGATGAGATCTCAATTGTTAGTTAATGATGCTATGACCGCATCTTTGGATATGTTAGTAAACAAAGAGCTCACATCAAAAGATATAAGTGTGTAGTTATGAGGTAATTTAGCATTGGTAATTTTCTCCATAGCATCACTAGAATTTCTGATGTTAAAAGGAAACAGTGGGGTAACATTGCTGAAGATAGAGGTGATAAACTTTGCCAACGGGATAGAGGGAGATCGAATGCAGCTTACTACGGGTCTCAAAAGGACGCCAGGTTTGTGAGATTTAGGCAGTCCATATGCCTTGGGTGACCGGGCATTATAGCAAGTGAGTTTTTTCCTGGTTCGATCATCAATGTATCCTGCCTCATATAAGGACTTAGCAATCTTATTAAAGGTGCTTTGCACGGATGAAGTAGGGTTCCTTCTGAGTTTCTCATAAGTAGCTGGATCCTCGAATAATGTGTCCATCTTATCTCTATATTCTTGGATGGTCATGACTACAGAGGACAACATTTATGTTGTCATAAATGTTATGTTGTGTCAGGACAGACACAACATTTTATGAAATAATTTTGGGGTGAGAATCAATCTTTTACAATTCAATTATAGGCTTTTACGACGAGATAAGGGCTGATTTTGGTGTGGAGGCGGAGTCAATAATGAAGAACATCATGAGAATTATTCCAAAGTGGGGCAAGGCGAAGAATAGACGCATATTTCTGTGGAGATGCCGGTCAAGTGGTGTGTTTCTTGCGTTTAACAGAAGAAGGTTGATTGTTTGTCGCAGTAACTGATCCCAGATCGTGGTATACTGATGGAGTGTGATGCATTGTTAAGAATATTTAAGGTCGGTATCTTGAGTGTGCACATAAGAATCGCGTACTCAGTCATTCGTCGTCTGACCGCAGAGTTAGACTCCCAAAGAAGATATCTTAATGCGTACCTTCCCATAAGTAGAGTCAATAACTTCATACGTACTAACTTGCAAACTTATGATCCCCTATTTGTTAGAGTGAGAGGTGATAATTGCAAAAAGTTTGACAACTTGATTAAAAAGAATTGCCATAACAACTTCCTAGGCGATCCTACGTGGGTCCTCAACAGATCAGACGTCCATCTCCCAGAGATAGTGTCAAAGACCATCTCATTGAACCCCAAATTCAGCATCATCCCCTCACTAAGGGAATTTCCCATTTATGCTTTTTTATCAGAGATCAACCACATTCTGACCAATTTAGACGAAACTTCCGAATACAAGTCTGAACTACGTAGTAAATTACTTAATGTCACTTATAACTTTATAAATAGAGGTGATAATACGGAAAAAAGATGCCATATTAGAAGACAGGTTTACCAAACCAAAAAGTTTCTGAAGGATAACCCTGAACTTTGCGTGATGAGAGCAGACAAAGGCAACTCCTCTGTAGTCATGACCATCCAAGAATACAGAGATAAGATGAACACATTATTCGAGGATCCAGCTACTTATGAGAAACTCAGAAGGGACCCTACTTCATCCGTGCAAAGCACCTTTAATAAGATTGCTAAGTCCTTATATGAGGCAGGATACATTGATGATCGAACCAGGAAAAAACTCACTTGCTATAATGCCCGGTCACCCAAGGCATATGGACTGCCTAAATCTCACAAACCTGGCGTCCCTGTGAGACCCGTAGTAAGCTGCATTCGATCTCCCTCTATCCCGTTGGCAAAGTTTATCACCTCTATCTTCAGCAATGTTACCCCACTGTTTCCTTTTAACATCAGAAATTGGTTTTACACTGCTTTATCTTGTTTATGTTTTAATAATTTGACAATTTGTTTTAACTACAGGTGGATCCTTTTTGCAGTTCTCCTGGTTATGTTTTAATTTTGTATGTTTGATATTGCGGTGTTCATGCCGGGCTTACACACCTTTACGTTCATGCTTATCTTATGTATTTCAGTTTTTTGAGAAAGCGTTCAACACCTGGGTTACGAGGTAAAAGTATTATGTTTTTTGTTGCGACTCGTACCCATCTAATTTGCCTTTGTTGTATTTTTTGTAGTCCTGATGATGATTTAATTAAAAATCAAAACTAGTAGACGTTCCCGTTTGTCTTTTATTTATACTGCATCCTCTAATGCCCAAGAAGATCAACATTCTATGTATTCTAAGTTAATATTTCTTTCGGGTTATGTAATTTATTTAGAATTAAGCTAATAATCGTTTATGAATTATTATAGGGTTTAATTAATTTATTATAAAGTTGCAAATATCAGAGCGTCGAGTGCACATCAAAGAAGATCTACCCCTTCCCTAGTAGAACTGGTCTAGAGAGATATTTTTAGCGAGTACAACGTTTATGAAAACCGCCCAGAACGCAGGGAACTGGAGCGGATAACCCGTTGAAACAAATGCAATCACAGAAAATCGAAGGATTGACTGATTGTTGTGTTTCCTAACAAACATTCGCTTTTATCCCATTATCTAATTAATAGTAAATGTATCTTTTACCATGTATCTTTACCATAGAACCAGAAGAATAGGTTTTTTACTCTTTTTGTTGCCCTTAAAGTGTTTGCTTTCAGAGATATTTGCTCATCCGAATATACTAAAATAACTTGGGGATCTGTCATTTAATCCATCCCACGATTAGAACTTTTTCCTATCGACTATTGGAAAGAGGACACTTTTCTAAGCATACTATAACAAAAATTTTTTAGAATTTTGCATTAGTTTTCGAAAAAATCGAATTTGCAGAAGGATTCGCGATTAGTCGTGGTCAAGTTTGTCAAAATACAGACCCGGAGGGAGCCGAAACACATAGACTGTCAACAGAATAAAAGTGAGTCACGTACCGTGCGAGTACCCGTTGCTCTTCCCGTGGTATCGGTATGTATCGGATTACAACTTCCTGCTTTTTGAAATTTTACAATGTCGTTTTTTCGACAACTAATACATAATCCTAAAAATTTTTTGTTCTAGTATGCCCAGAAAATTGTTCTCTTTCCAATAGTCAATAAGAGAAAATTTAATTCTTGAGATGGGTTAACTGACAGTAACCATAACTTACAATATTTTATAATTTTTTTAAAATTCTACGTATGCATGATCCGTCCTTGCTTTTCTTGTCTCTATTAATTTAGCAAAGCTATGTTATAAACTGTTGCAAATTAAAATTACCGATCTACTTTTATAATTTATAAAATGCATTGATTGTTTCATTTATTTCGCCGGTAATTACAGGTACATTTTAATTAAAATCACGAATTTCAATAAACACAATTGTAGTTTTGCACGAACTTACATTCTTTATTGATTACAAAAAGATATACAAAAAAAACGACTAAAAGTATCTGCTGCAATTAGAATTTTATTAAAAACATTAAATTAGTACGGTGTTTTGCATTAATTTTTGATATTTTCATAGCATATTGGCGACTGGTTATGGTAAACATTTGAAGGTATTTTAATAAAATAGGAACAAAATTAAAAAATTTTCTTTTCAAAACATAAGATAAAAACATTAACAGAAAATGTTGTCTACTACTTATTTATAAACAAACTTTTGGTACACACAGGAAGTTCTGATGAAATATGGCATACGAGCGCAAGATGGGAACACTAGCTCAATATTTTTTAATCGTATGATTACTCTAAATAATTTCTTTTCGAATAACATACAATAAAACTTTTAAACAGTTAAACTAAAAGAGTTGTACTGCTCGTGATTCCTCCTCGCAACTATATTAAACCAATATAAAGTACATCAACTCTTCAACTCCAATAAAGTCCACCACTAGGAAAATTGGAAACTGGTTAACCAAAAATGCAAGTGTACCATAAGAGCACCTCTGCTATTGCTTTTTTTCTGCTTTCTGCAGAAAGGAGGAAATCTCGTACTGACTAAAACCTTCCTCCTACTTACCTATAGCTTCAAGAATCCGCCACTCTATTATGTTCAAAGCTAGGGTGGCAATCTCGGTTTCTGAACATTATTGTCTGTAGCATAGTTAAGATTTTCGGGACTAAGTTGAGAACCCACACCCAGCTCAGCTGTTATTCTGGTTTGCTTACTTCTTATACAAATAAATATTGTGTGCTCTGCTGGGTCAGCTTTATCGCAATACCAGTAGCTGGTGGTTTGCTCTAATACCAAACCTGTAAAGATATGCATTAAGATATTTATGACCCATGAGAACTTCTTCGTCAGTTGAAAGTTTACATCAGCGTGCTATCTGGAGACCCAATTACGGATATCGCGAAAGAGTCTTCTTATCCACAGACTGACCTTTGCTTTCTCTTATCTTTTCTACCACTTATCCAAGGTGTTTCCTTTGACTAATGCACTCACTTTTTCAAAGTAGATTTTTGTCCGTTCTCCGTCTAGTAAGTGAACACCAGAGACGCTTCCAGAGACACCGTTTGATATGCACTAGCCACTCTCAAAGCTGTTTTTTTTGGGCTTTTAGTAGCGTTTCTTTGTTTTGCTTTATTGCAAAGGCAAGTGTGCCACAAAGTAGCAACTTAGAACAAAATTGATTGCGTGACAGTGGCCAATACTCTACGCCTAGCCGCCTTTGGCCCTCCTATGTTTAGCATAAGTTTTATCAATGTTGATGTCGAGGTCTCCACTTTTGCTACTGTGTCTCGAATGTGTTCGGCAAAGTTATGGTGTGTCAAATCTCACACCAAGAATGGTAACCGAATCCCTGAGGTAGATTTGAAAGCCGTTTATCTCTCTGATGATGTCGACCACTTTCCGCCTTCGCGGACATCATTATAAACTCAGACTTGGCCGGGACTATCGCTAATCCCCTTCCGGTGACTATGATCTCATTGACTTTATTCTCTACATTTTGTGCTACTCTGTCTTGGATTTGGATAATTAAGGTGAAGTCATCAGCAAAACCCACAGTAGTTACGCCGTCGGATAGAGGAATTTGGAGTACTTTGTCATACATGAGGTCCCACAATGCAAGCCCTAGCACTGACCTTTGCCGAACTTCTCCACTGGTTGCTTTTTTCCGTTCATCACCAAGCTCTCTTTCTAGCCAATTATCGTGCAGGTAGCTCACTACTATGTTGTATATGTTAGAATCTTTAATATTCTCCCGCAGAGTACTTAGAATGTGTTTCCATATCGCGCTATTAAAGGCGTTGGCGACATCAAGAGTCTCAATAATGCAATATTTTGTATTATGTGCCTACCTAGCTTGGTTTCTTGTACAACCATCTTGATAGCTAGAATGGTATCTGAGGTGGATCTGCCTTTCCTGAACTTATATTTGCTTGGGGCAAGTCATCTAGCGCTTGTAACGTCCTCTTTAGGGCTAATCAAAATCACTTTCTCCATTCAATTGCCCATATGA
Organism: Cantharis rustica; assembly: GCA_911387805.1. Classification (NCBI taxonomy): domain Eukaryota; kingdom Metazoa; phylum Arthropoda; class Insecta; order Coleoptera; family Cantharidae; genus Cantharis; species Cantharis rustica. Next base: position 36,718,949 of record OU426880.1, read on the forward strand.
ACTAGAAGGGTAGGTACCCCGTCCGGACCCGAAGCTTTGTCAGTTGTGAGACTTGCCACTGCTACCCGAAGCTCTTCGCTGTTGAAGTATTCTTATTTGCTGAGAAGAATGCATCGACCACATACCAGACCCTGAATAGTGTCAGTCAAAAGATTATAATTTTGCTACGATCTTATAAGCCTTATCACACGGACCCTCATTCAGGATAGCGAGTAGACGGTCGACTTAGCGGTACTTTTTAAGTGCTTCGTCTCGATCGGTAATGGTTCTGTTTTGAGCCAATCTCCTTACTTTCTAGGTGATTTTTGGGTTTGGTGAAATGAGCGTGCATATGTCCCGCTTCACCCCGCCTGGGCATAGTCGCATCGCATGATTTCATACGCACACCAGCAAGTTGTTCAGCACCTCGACATTAAAAGTTTCCAATAGCTTCTCTCTGTTCATTCTATAAGAAAGTCAACTCTGTGGTGGAGAAGATTGATTTTGATCTCTCTACAATGAAAAAATCTAGCTATTGTCGCTTAAAAGTTAGATCTATGATCAATACGGCTTCTCTTAGCACGAAGGTTGGATCCACGTCATCCACGTAACACACAATTATCTAGAGTATCTGTTAATGCTTCTCCCCTTACATTTTTCAAGATAGAACCCCACTGGGATAATTTGTAGTTATTTTGCATTTGAATTGAATCTAAATAGAATCTAAATCTAATAGGAAATTCACCCGAAATGTTGTTAATGAAAACCGGTTGATTGTATTGATTTATCTTGAAAATTATTAATAAAAAAGTTTTGATATATAAATTATTAACATGCGATATATTATAGAAGTATTAAATAAGTTTTATACTTATATTTTATGTACATATTTTGAAAATAACTTACAATTATTGTAAGTACCTAATATTAATTGCTAATGTTAATTTTAAATCGAAAAACTTTTCAATATGGCTTAACTCGCCGGTCATAAAGAGTCAACTGATATTTCTAATCTTTAATCGATGATTAACACAACAGTCTAAAAAAAAACATATAAAAATTCAAAGTCGAGCTTCTTGTGCAATCACCGCGACGGCCTCTCGCTATTATGAATTCCAGCAGCGCAGCATACACAAAGTAAACTAAATGCTGAAGACAGTTGTGAAATTCTCGAAAGGCAAATGAAACGTCTATTTAACAAATTTCCAAACAATTTAATCCTTTTCTTGGCTGAAAAGGCTTATATGGCGAGAAATCATCAGGTTGTCGTTGATTTCATAAACTATTTTGTCATCGCCTCATCGCCGGCGCAATTTTTTGCCATCGGAAATTTCGTATAAAACCAATTTCAAATTTTTCGTTCATCTGATAACAACATTAATTTGTATTGTTAACAAAATAATATTTGGTTGTGTTAAAAGATTAAAAATCAACAAATATGCCGGTCTCATGTTCTAAAAAAAAGTTGTGGTTTGGTGTGTATCGGTCAACTGCGTAAGGAAACATTCGAGTAGTATGTCTTAGGGGATATAATAAATTTTCTTATCAGAATCTTGTGGAAACATTTCGAGAGCTATACTGTCGGATTTCGTTTGAAATAAGAATCTAAAATTTAAATATTGAGATGCTGAAATCCAGGTAGGCTAATAATGTAGACACAAATTTTAAAAAGTAACACTTACTACTGACCTTTTAGATAATTCATTGTGCAATTTCACTTTTATTTCATATCTTAGAATTCATTTCCCAAGAGATTAGCAGTAAAACTACAAAACCGCTCGTTGGTTCGTGAAAGCTAAAATTTTATGGATGCAGCCGTGTAAGAGAACAAGAAGTATCCAGTCGTGTCCAGTCAATTTCAAGACGTATTTCAAATTTATCAACTTTACGATACATTTATTTTTGTTTTTAATAGTAAATTTATTCGAACCACACACCTCAAATTTTTCATTTTTCCAATCTGCACCTAACGCTACTGTTCGATCAAGCACAAACGGTGAAGTGGGCGGTGCAATTGCTTGTCAATCTTTTCGCTGGAAACATTGTTTTAGTGTTTTTGTTTCTCTTTTAACCAATTAAATGGATCGATTTAAGTTATACAATGAATTCATCAAATAGCCGCACTTTCTAAATAATATGTTGAACAATAAAAAAGAATCTTAAATTTTAGTTCTGCATTTGTATGATTCTAATAATGTCTCGAAAGATGAAATTTATTATGTTGCATTAAAAATTCATATTCTATATAGCTCGGTTATTTCCCAGGAGGTTTTTCTCTTAAAATGAAGTAGATAGAGTCATTTCATTTTTTCTTCTGATCAGTGGCGGCTCGTGAAAAATATTCTTGGATGTTCTGCATTATAAAAATGGCAAGATATCAGAAAATGGCAATCTCAAAAAATAAACTTACTTATTGCACATTTTTAAATATTAAACGTACAACACTTATCTAGAATATAGTACTTTATATGATTTTACATTTTTACAATAAATTGCAATTCTAACTAATTTTCGAAAAAATTTTATTAAGTACGGCTTATGAGAGGAGTTGTGTTAAAAATATTAGTAATATTTCATTTTATTTTTTCTTCATTTAATATTCATAAGCATTTATTTTATGTACTAGTAGGTATAAGATACTATCTTCGATATTCATAATTTCAATTAAAGTTCATAACGCAAGATGTGTTTAAAATAAAATCGTATATGTTTGTAAAACCAGAGCTGAAATATGAGCAGAACGGTTGTACGTTGTACCATGGTGGGTTGTTCCTATATCTTGTAATCTGCGAGTTTAATAATAAACATTATTATTGTAGAAAAAACCTACATAATTTTAATTTTACTGATATTAATAATTAAACGTAATTTGATTTCGAGTTTCTATTATAGGATCTGTCAAAAAATAATTTTACTTCTATTTTGATAATAATATTTATAAGAAACTTGGTAAAATTAAAATTTGTACTAAATTTTTAAATTACACTATATTACGAGTATTAAACTATTGCATTTTATTGTTTAACAATGTTGTTGAACAATCAATGAACAAAAATTAACTTACTAGTTGTTTTCATAAGTCAAATTTTAAATCATATATGACAAAAATACGGCATGTAATTCTGCATAAAGATGCAGCACAATTTGTAATGTATACCACATGTATACCGTGGTGTTAGGATTGTCCTAACACCACGATGTATACTGGATATGGATACGATTCCACCCGATAGCTGGCGTCATTTCATGTTCAGAATCATATCCAGCACATCGAAGTTAAACAGTGATTTCGAAAGCGTAACGGACTTGTATTAATTATTACAGTACTTATTTGACTGACTGATAAAGGTACTTATAACTCAAGGCAACATAAGAAGCGCGCTTTTAAACCAAAATTGATTATTCTTCAATTATTGAAATAATTTGAAATGTGGTGGTTATACTAATAAGTAATAATTAATTTGGTACACTTCATTCTTATTTTTGGCGGTTCTGCAGCTCTGCAGTTCCTATGATAGAACCGCCCCTGCTTCTGATAAATATAACATTATACATTTTGCTATTTATTTCATTAAATTTTGACCATGATTGATGAGCGTCGCATATTGTATCCAATTGCTATTCAGAGATTATTAATATGTTATTATAGTAAATGGTTGATTGAAACGTCGATGCGGTTTACTTCATTTGTCATCGCACACATGAAAATGACAATTTGGTAATTATTACTTTTGTGCATAATTTTCAATAAATTTTGTCTAATTGATTAGAAGTTGTATTATAGAAATTTTGGATTCATATTAAGCTAATTATAATGAGCAGACTCCGAAATGCTGCAATGCTGATGAAAACTCATCATTCCTTTAATCATAAATAAGTATTTTTTTAAATTTTTGTTACACCTTAAACACAACGTGCAACAAAATTTGTTTCTCAATTTTAATAATAAAGTACCTACGTAACCTACCTATAAACGTAATAAATAATTTATTTATGGTATCGTAGATTCACAGATATGAAAGTGCTCGAAATGACAAGAGTAGAATGATAAATAGTTTTGCTAATTACCCTAGGCCAATATCTACATATAATGGTACACTTACAAAGTTGCAATTATGTTTATTAATTGATTAATTTCAATGCGGTCAATAGCAATTTTGAATTATGGTGTCATCGTTCTTGTATGATCGTATCTATACTACCTAATGTACACAAATAATATCACTATATAATTTGCACTTAAATTTTTTCAAATTTTGCTTTAAAAATTTCAAATTAATTGGGTAGGTATCCTTGAGGCGTCGGGTGTCTTCTGTCAGATCAGGATGATATGTTAGGTATTTTTAAACTTTTTTTTCTTATTTAGCTTTAGGATTATTCAGTTTGTTGCTGCTGAGCCATCGATATCTTCTGTCGTGGTCTTTTTCAGGCATGGTACTGTTGTCGGCTGCCGTAACCTCTTAGTATTTGAATAGCATGGAACTCCATTTGTATTATAGTTAAAGATTTGTAATATCAGAATTTTTTAGATTAGTAAGATAAAGTGAACCAATCAAAGATGGTTTGATTATTTCAATGTTCTTTCTTACTTTGTTTTTCTTTTTATTATATTTCTTTCAAATAAACAAACAAAACAAATTATAAATATTGAATTTTAACTGTTCTGTAAAGAATACATTTACATAGAAAAATGATATTTAAAAAACAATAAAAATGACAATAATTAACATATAACAGGTTTGAACTTAAAATATTGGAATAAACCAGAAAATAAATTTAAAAAAGTTTACGTTATAAAAATGATAAAAATTTAGAATAAAAACTATGTAATACAATATAAAGGCCCCTATTTCACAATTATTTTTGATCATCAGTCGTATATAACATAAGAAAAACGTAAAAATAATGAAAAGCAAGAAATATATAGCAAACAAAAATTTTATCATTTTTATAACGTAATTTTTTCAAAATTCATTTTTTTGTTTATTCAAATATTCTAAGTTCAACCCTGTTGTATGTTAATTATTGTCATTTCTATTGTTTTTTAAATATTATTTTTCTATGTAAGTATGTATTCTTTAGTTAACAGTTAAAATTCAATATTTTAATATTTGTTTTGTTTGTTTATTTTAACATTACATACTACTAACTACCACAGTAAATACTTAAAAATTATTTTTTAGGATATTTTCCATTTATATTTCTTTTAATTTCAGTCAATGGAATTGCGAGTGAATGCATCCGTAACCGCATAGCCTAAGGTGGTAACATAAAGGTTAAAAGATATGGAGTTTGTGAGAAAAAAACTTTGAATTTTTAATTTATTCTTTTAATTCAAATTCTTATTTATAGTATGTTTATAAATAAATAATTTCAATAAATAAAATCAAAACTTCAAAATAATTTTTACAAATAAATAAATTAATGTTTTTTAGCATTTTTAAAAACACGACAGTATATACTTCATAACTAATTGCCTTTCTTTTGTTTCTTTCCTTCAAGAGCCTTTAGTAATCCAGTGTTAGACATAGGCCTCCTCTTTCTGTTTCTATCCTTTGCGGTCCGCAGTTAGTCTCATCCAGGAGAACCCGACAACCCTCCTTAAGTCGTCTGACCATCGCATCTGTGAACGTCCTCTTCTTTTTTTATCCGTCCATGGTCTCCATTGTTGAACTTCTCTGTTTCAACCTCCATACGTCGTTCTCATTACATGGCTAGCTCACTTCATTTTACCGATGCCGTATGTTTTATTACATCTATAAATTTTGTTTTTTCTCTAATGTGTTCATTCCGTATTTTGTCTTGTAGTTTTATGTGTAGCATTTGTCTCTTCATAGCCCGTTGTGTCTTGGCTAACTTGTCAACAATATTCTGTGTATGGGTCTAGGTCTGGACGCCGTATGTCAAAACAGGTGGCACGATTGGTTGTATACTGAGATGGCCTGAGCTATTCAAGTCTTCTTAATTTGCTTAATCCAAAAAAATTAATCTTTAGCTCGGTTTCATCCATTTTTTGTAGCAATGAGCTCTTCAATGTTTAAAAATTGTCAATTCAAAAATGCTCAAACTTTGTTACCTTTCAATCTGGTATTCAATGTGGTATTGTCGCGCACATGGTATCTTGCAGCTGGCCTAACAAATTTGTTGCGTCGCACCTTTTGCACATTGATTAAATTTTTCTAATTTCCAATCTTTGTTATTTGCACTTCACTTTAATTATTTTAAAATTAAACAAAATCATCAACTTAATTTATTTTATTTTCAATGTTTCAACCGTCTGACTAGACGTGAAGGCCAAAGCCTCTCTTACCACCTAAGTGTACTGTCTCGACCTACTCTCCTACTCCTTCTACGCTCCTCCCACTCTTATACAATGTGTTAAATAAATAAATACAAACTTTAAAATCTTTTACAAAATACATAAATTACTGTTTTTATATCATTTCGAAACACGACAATACATTTTGTTATACGATTAAAGGTATTTCGCTGTTTTTCATTATTTGGTTTTGTTTTCCCAATGCTGACCAAGCCAGCCTTATTCTACAAAATAAAAAGAAACCAGCAAAATATTTTCGGACTCTTAATGAATATATGGTGGTGTAATTTTGTAACAAGCTCGATTTTCGAATTTTTAATATTCAGTTTAACCACTACGTTTGAAGGTAACACATTTTGAAAGTTGAAAAAGCAGTATAATTTCATGTAAAACAAAACACACAATTACTTTTAACAAGTTAATTAAAAAGTGCGGTAGTCTGAAAAAGACAAATAAATTGTTCGGCACGGTATAAACGGCAAAGTGCGATTTAAAATTTTGTTTTATCAGGTTGAGGCAGGTTTTTGAATAGTGGCGTTGCGAGTAGGAGGACAAGTACAAGGACTACGCAAACGAAAGTCGTTCAATTAAGTCTTAAATTTGCGTTTTGTTGCATAATAAACATAATATTTGCGATATCAGGTTGATACCTGAAATAAAAGTTTAAAATTGAGAATCGATACAATCCCATTTCGGACGCCAAGATTTCAATATTAAAAATTGAAAAATCAATGCCGAAAGAATTATTTTGAGTAAATTAACACAACACGCTGGAATTTTTGTGTAGATCACGAAGAGCGAATTTGTTAAAGAATTAGATAAAAAATAAAAATTATTCCAACAATAGTCAAGGATAACATCTGCACCACGACACGAATAGATAACGAATACATCAAACGCTACCATCAAGCAACGAGAATAATCGAGCAGTTTCCACATAACCAGTGGCATTTCAACAAAAGGTATTTGAGAAAATATTTAATTTTAAATTTAATTTTAAAATTTAAAGTGCGTTTAAATTTTATTTTTATTAAACATTTTTACTCTATACAAAAAATAGAAACACATTAACACAATAAAAGCAAATAAAATTAGATGTTAGTTAAAGGTCGTAACTCACCTATCAGCACAGCTCCTGACAAGCATCATCACAGCACCGTCAAGTGGTCAACTTGATGGTTGTGTATAGTTACATATAAAGCCTCGGCACAGGAACAGCACAACCGCGGCACCGGACTCTAGACTTTACATGGCAAAGGTTGTTTGGTGGAAACCTGGTTGTTTCAAATTTTCTATTTCTTGCCAAGCTACTTCTTTCTTTTTAGAGTTTCTTTATTTACTATCACTTATGTCATATAAAAAACAAGTACAGTCGAGTCTCGAAATAGTGAATACCGTATATAGTGAACTACCGGAAATAGTGAACACAAAAATTTTAACATAGAGTGTATATAGGACTCCTATATAACGAACAGCGGTAACCCCGATACAGCGAACTGCGTACGAAATCGTGCAGTTTGAATGACACATCTATAGGGACTTCCCCCCCAAGACCAAGAATTTACATTAGGTAACATATTTACACTTTATTTTACTCGTAAAGTTAGCATAGAACGCAATTTTTATACAGTGGCACATAATGAAATCCGGACGCTCCTATGCTAGCAATGTAAATTGTACTTTTTGAAAACTCTCTTTCTATGTAAAAGTCGTTTTTACAAAAATTTTTTCAGACATATTTTGTAATCATATCAAATTTTTAGCATAAACCAAAAAATGCACAAAACACTTTTTCGAAAAACTAAAATGTTTAAGTTATCACAATATATAAATACACTGTATGTATATTATCGCAAACGTTTTCACCATACTATGGCATCATCAGGCGATGAACTAGTTTGCGATAATATACATACAGTGTATTTATATATTGTGATAACTTAAACATTTTAGTTTTTCGAAAAAGTGTTTTGTGCATTTTTTGGTTTATGCTAAAAATTTGATATGATTAATATCGAGTTACACTACTTAAACCACTTATCTATTGATCATATTTTGTAGATAATTTCATTCTCTTCATTTTTGTTTATATACATTTTTTTACTTTGTCGCATCGTTTTCGACTGAGAGTGACTTAAAGCAGTCTCGGTAAAAATCCAATGAGAATCCCCCGAAAATACCATAAGAATTCCATTTAAGTCATTTTCAGTCGAAAACGATGCGACAAAGTAAAAAAATCCATATGAACGAAAATTAAGAAAATGAAATTATCTACAAGAAATGTCGGAAAAATATTTTTATAAAAGCGAATTTTACATATTAAAAAAGTTTTCAAAAAGTACAAGTTACATTGCTAGCATAGAAACGTCCGAATTTTATTATGAGTCACGGTATGTTAAAAAATTTTGTTTTATATTTTTAAATAATATATTAGGTGGACATTTTGATAAGAATGAAGAAAATATTCCATTAAGTGTTTTGAGAACGCGCTTTATTACTTAAAATGAAACTTGTAATGCAAGAAAAACTCTTGAACAAGGTGGAACAAGGAATATTATAAGGAATATAATCGAATATTATTATACAGAGAACGAAATTCAGATCGATTCTGATTCAGAAAAGAAAGACGAGGATGAGATGGTTTCTTATACTTTCAATAAATCAAATTTTTATTTTCAAAATGTGATTTTATTGTAAATTTTGTAAATACCAAAATAGTGAACAACCCCGAAAAAGTGAAAGGTGTTTGCCATATTTAATTCACTATTTCGCGACTCGACTGTAATAAGTAAATTAAAAGCCTGTTTACAAAATAAATTTTTGTACAAAATTATGCTTAAAATTTTCGTTAAAAGGACTTTTAAGAGAAATTTTAACGAATTAAGGAATAGGGCGCACCTATTTCCTTAAAATTTTACGTAAAATATAGGAAAAATAAATATTACGCAAATCTACAAATTTTAAGAAATTTTAAAGAAATTTTAACGAATTTTAAAGAGATTTTAACGATAATTTTAAGCAAAATTTTATAATGTAAACAGGCTTTTTAAGTTTTTCAGAATTCATTTTGTTCATCGCCTGTACTCTTAAAATTGCTACAAGATTAATGCAATAGTGAAATATATCTACTAAAACAATTAGTAAAATTTGTACTAAAAGCGAAATGTGATGTTCAGGTGATGATATATGAGTGTATGGCATCGGCTAGGCATCAGCACCTTACAAGCACGGCGTCCGCAAAATATTCTCTCGGAGAAATGTCTAGTGGTCGAGGCGTTGACGTGCTTATCAGGTGATGTGCTGATGCTGTTAGATGAGTGTGCTTGCATTTAAATATACATAAGAAATAAAATTTGTTTGTGATGATCAGTCGCTGTCCCTATGCTATGCTGATAGGTGAGTTACGACCTTAATACGCTTGATGATAGTAAATGTGCGTCTGCTAAACTGCTAAAGGTGAGAATGTCACCGACAATAAAATTTTGACTTTCACAATAAATAATATTAAGTTTGCCTTAAAAAGAGCATTATTTCTTTTAATTCGTAAGGTTATTTGTCACAGGAATGCGCTCCTGAGGTCTCATTGCTCTACCGACAAGAAGGAAGCTAGCCAAGGTGAAATCTTCTAAGATAGTGAAGGGTTCTGCTCAGATTTTGGAAGAATACTACTACAATATAGAGCTAGGCAAACAAATTCTGTGGATAGACGAAACCAAATTTAATTTATTTTTCCGTATAACAAAAGGTCGCTTGTTAGCTGGGATCAGATCTACAAATGCTTCCCGCAGCAAGATATCCAAACGTTCATTTGATAGGAGCAATTTCGGCAACAGATGTTCTTGCAATGGAACGTCGGAGAGGTTTATTCACAAAAATTTAAACCAATGATTGGGCTACAAAGTTATTAGATACGTGGCAAGACATGGGGAATAAACTGTCAGATTTAGTTATTGTCTGTGATAATGCACCTTGCCATTCAAGACTTGAAACTGCTCTGGAAGGGATGTTAGCAACATTATTAAGGTTTGGACCGTCTCTCCAATGTTAAATCCCATTGAGATTATTTTGTTAAAAATCAAGATTTGGACTAAAGATAATATATGAGTTCTAGATGTTAGAGGTGCTATGGTGTTACAGAACAAAGATTGGTCTAGTTAGAAAAGATTATTGATATGGCAGTTGGACGTTAAATTTAATATAAGCTTAATTTTGACTTAGTTTGTAAATAATTTTTCCGAATTTCAATTTGCATTCTGAAATAAACTAATCGGAATTAAAATTGACGTTTTCTGAAATACAATTGACAAATCTGAATTTCAACTGTTCCGAGAGGCATTCATGTTATTGTAAGTAAACATTATAAGAAGCATAATGATGAAAATCATAAACGAATTATTGTCTGTCTGATCGCTGTAACTCATTTCTGATTGGTTCCTTCGTTTGTTCCAAACTAAAAAATATTCACAATTTAGAATAACCTTATAATTTAACCAAATAATTTTGAAATTACAGTCAACTAATCTGAATTACAATTGAGGTTTTCTCAAATACAACTGACTAATCTGAATTCAAATTAACGGTTTCTCAAATACAAATAAATAATCTGAATTTCAATTGACGATTTCTGAAATAAAACTGACTAATCTGAAATTCAATTAACGCTTTCTGAAATAAAAGTGGAAAAGGTGTAGCTCCATGTCTGGTGTTGTGTTAAATAAATTATGAAAAATATTTCATTGACATAAACCTTTGATTAGCATCTTCTGGAAAAGCTGTCTCTCTCTCTCTCTCTCTCTCTCTTGTGCATGAGTTTGAAACTAAATCTTCTTCTTATTTTCTTATGCTTTCTTTTCCCGGCTTTGCATTGTAGTCTTCCTGATAATTAGTAATCAGGATTTTTATTCCAAAAATAGAATTTGCTATTGGAAGCATGAAAACATGCATCTGGATTATAAATTCTGAATAAGCTTCCTTGTATTAAATAGATTTTTACCATTATTGTCTCCAAAATTGTGATTTTAAATTTTAAAGTTATTTTAAGAGTAAAAGATATTATAATATTTTTATTACCATTTTTATTATTTTTATTAGAGAAAACAAAATTAAATTTTAAATGTTTTTAACTTTATCTATACATTAAAATATTTAAAATTGCACATATATCATAACCTTGTCAGTTCACCTAGGCGATAATATTGCTTTTAATTTAATTCATTCAAATAAGGAAAATTAAAATATTTCGCAATTTTTAACATTTTCGTCGTACTAGGTAAGATTTTTTGCATTTTTACTTTATTGCGTTAATGCTATAATTTTAATTTTTAGTATTATCAAAATAATGGATTCTAGCGAACACGATAAGCTGTCTAACTGTTCTGGTGTACAAAACGAGACTCCGAGAATTGACTATGAAGTTTGGACAATCGATGAAGTAGCCGTATACATAAATTTACTTACCAAGCAATTAAGCGGCAGAGTATTTGGGCTTTCTTCGGAAATATTCAAATTTTTGCTTGATCGCTATAACTGGAACGCTTCTCAATTAAGCTATGATCTTATACACAAGAGAAAAAAAGTTTTTGAATTTGCAAAAATCAAAGATCCTCTTAAAAAGGGCAATAAAGTATTTAAAAAAATTAAGGAGTTAAAAAAGTATATTAGCGAAGACAATCAAAGTTGTCGATTATGCAACGGAGTTATTTTGAAAAACCCTTCGGTTGCTCATTGCAAGCACAATTATTGTAACGCTTGTTGGTCTCTTTGCATCAACACCAAATATTCAAATAAAAAGGCTGTGACCTGTCCCGAAAGTAAGTGTTTAGTTGCATACGACACGATCATGCATTACCTTAAGAAAAACAAAATTAACCATTTTCAACGTGTAACAATTTCAAATTTTGTAAGAAATGACGCTTCATACAGTTGGTGTCCCGAAATCGAAAGCTGTTCAAAGATAATTAAGGTAAAAATTATTTATTTCTAATTTCATTTTGTATTTATTACGACTAATTTTGCAGGTAGTCAACCCAAGTTTAAAAAAAGTGACTTGCACATGCCGAATGGTATTTTGCTTTGTTTGCAAAGAAAAATGGCATTCACCCATACCATGCCAAATGTTGAAATATTGGGAAGAAATGAGAAGAAAGCAAATCCAGTCGAAAACTACTGTAAAATGCCTCAAATGCACTTTAATGATCCGAATAAATGAGGAATGCCCAAAATGTTCACTTAGATTGGAAATCCAACGGAAACTTATCACCGATCGTTTCTACAAATTTGGCGATATATATAGGCTTTATAAATATCAAGATACCGTACAAAGATACGAGAAATCTTACATTTATCCGGAAAACTGTGATGAAAATTTGCAAGAAGTGTTTAAGATTTTACGTAATCTGAGCGAATTGCGAGGATTTTATAAATATTGTCTGGTTTTTGCTTATTTTTTAAGAAGAGATAATTATCATGCCGAAGTATTTTTCTATAACTTTAAATTATTCAGACACACAATGAACTACCTCATCGAAAATATTCAGATATTTTGTAAAAAAGATAGTATAAAAATTAGGCAAAATATTAAAAAATTTGCGAAAACGTCTTATGAAATAGTGCATACGTTAGAATCGTTATGTGAAACCGGATTTAAAAATAAGTTGTGGAATTTTGCTGAAAGTGGCTTCAGTTTATAGTTTTACAATTAAATGTTTTTATAACATTTTAATCTTGTCACTCACTCATGTTGTGTAAAATTTGTTATAAGCAAAATTTTTTGTTTATCTTTAAGTGTTTGACTTAAAAGTATTTAATTAATAAATAAATTTTAAGACTGATGTTTTTATACTTCAATTGAGATATTTGAACGCAGTAGAACAAATGTGGCTGAAGTTACATTCAGATTTGGATTTGAATTCAGATTTAATTTTTTACAGTGGATCAACTTAAATAGTTATTACAAATATAAAAATTAAATTGTGTCTTTAAATTATAATTTCTACGGAGCAAATACTATCCAACAGTAAATATAATGCCCTTAATATTCAGCAAATACATACATAGGTACATGTACGTATATGTAGGTAATATATTACGAAGAAACCACAAAAAAATTTTTCATTTTTTCAAGATTCTTTATTGTCTACCAGGAAGAAAAAGTAGTGTGACTATTTCAACAATGCTACAAAATCGACAATAATCAGTCTGCCTGCCAATACTTTACATCTTGAGTAAAAAATTTCAAATCTGCTCGAGCCGTCCTTGGGGGTAGATTTGCGACTCCAAGAATAAGAATAAAAAAAATTCAAAGTGTGCCAAATTTTAACCTAATATCAGACGATAACCAGACGATAAGAGGAATAACAAAACAAAAATAAAAGACCCAGAAAAAAATTAACCAAAAAGGTAGGAGTGGACGGGATGTCTCAACCTGAAGCTCCAATTACGATCTCAGAGACAAGGAAGACAACAGAGCAACTCAAATAAAGGAAACACGAAACGGACAATAAAAGAAAGGCAAACAAAAGAAAAGGAAATACGATGAAGATAGCAACATGGAATGTCGGAACTCTTTTGTAGACTGGAAAGATGGGAATGAACTGAAGAGATATAAAATTGATGTGGCTGCTTTGCAGGAAATTAGATGGAGTGGTCAGAGCGAAATAGCAAGCAACGGCTATACCATTTTGTACTTAGGTGAGGTCAAGCAGGGAAGAAACGGAACTGCCTTTATTGTGAGAATAGAGGATGAAGACAATATAATGCAGTTCAAACCGATAAATGGCATGATTATCTGCGCTTATGCCCCAACAGAAGACAGTGAAGCGGAGAACAAAGAGGAATTTTATCAGCAATTGGAAGATGTATGTGAAGCAGTGGGAAGGAAAATATTCTAATCCTAGTAAGAGATTTCAACGCCAAAATAAAGAAAGAAGATTATATTAGCGAAATAGCTGGAAATATACAATACATGATAAAATAAGTGATAACGGAAATTGATTGTGTAACCTAGCAGCAGCAGCAAAGTGGATATAAGTATTACAAGATTGAAGTACGAGAAATTGAATAAAATAACTTGGGCGTGGCCGAGAAGAAAGGAATATGAAAGAAATCGAATAAATCATGCACTGATTGCAAAGAAAATGAAAGCAATGATCAAAGATGTGAGATCCTACAGAGGAGCAAATGCAGACCCCGACCACTATATGGTAGTAGCAGAAATTAATGTCAAGAAGGCATACATTGTTAAAGTTAGGAGAAAAAGAAAAGACTTTGCGGTGGAAAAACTATCGGAGGAGAGAATAAGAAAAAGATACGAAGGCACATTACAGGAACATATGGAGAACCACAGAAGAAACAACAACTTAGATAGAGAGTGTGAAAGAATTGCAAACATGGTAAAAACATCAGCAAAAACAGTAATAGGATATAGAAAAAAGGAAAAGTATAAGGAATGGTTAGATGACGAATGAAATGAATGGGGAAGAATGAAAAGTAAAGCATGGTTGAGATGGCTTAAAACAGAGAACGACAAAGATTTACAGAGCTACAAAGAGAGAAGAAAAGAAGCAAATCAATTATACAAGAAAAAAAAAGACAAATGGATAGAAGAAATGATGAACGAAGTGGAAGAGAGCAATTAATCTCCTCTTCTACTTTTTCATCTATTCCACTCATTCTTTTGTTATTTTCTATTATTGTGTCTGTCCCTTTGTCAATGTTTTCTTCTATCCTATTTAGGCTCTCCACTAATCTTTCATGATGTTTGTTCATATCCTCCAATATCCAATATCCACAATTCCACATGTGATATCATGCAGCTGGCTTCAGTACGCCTAGTTAAACAAATTTGTTGCGACGTATTTTAACAAATAACCAAAATTTATCATAAATTCCTCACTTTTTTTAATTTTTTTGCATTTCACTTTATCAATTAATTAAAATAAAACGTCAACTTATTTTATTGATTTTAAACAATTAACAATTTAATTTTTTCATTGCGGGAATGATTTTCATCCGCTCGACGCAAAGGTGTCAACCCAAGTCTTGTACAACAACCTTTTAACTTTCAAGTCCCACTTTTTCTAGTTTTTCGTTCCTCCCTACCTTTATTTATATCTAACATCCAACTAACATTTTTATGTACAATTATAAATAAATAATAAAACAAAATCCAAACTTTAAAATATTTTACAAATCAAATAAATTTAATGGTTCTATAGCATTTCGAAACACGAAAATATACGTATGTACGTGTAATTATTTACTGAATATTTAGGGCATATATTTACTGTTTTATAATATTTGCTTTGTAGAAATTATAATTTAAAAACACAATTTAAAATTTTATATTTGTAATAATTATTTAGCTGGTCTACTGTAAAAAAGTAAATCTGAATCCAAATCCAAATCTGAATTTAACTTCAGCTACATGTAGAAAAATACTCTTAACAATAGCTACAGAAAAGGTTTTCTAATGGTTACCGACTTTTTACCAAGCAAAACTTGTCAGTAGCATCTTGAACATACGTATCTGCAAGAAGAATTATTAAAGCACAAATTTGTATTAGTAGTACATATATTAAAAAGAACGCATGTAGTCTCCACCGATGATCAGTAGTCAATTTTTCCTTTCAAAATAGGAAGCGTCGGGCACCCGTAAATTCTACCACTAACGGTAATTAGGAATTATAAAGTATTGGCAGGTGCACAATAGACAGATTAATAATTAAAATCTCTTTAGAAGAAGCTTTTTATTGACTGAGTATGAAACTATCAAAATATTTTATTTTATCGCTATATATTATATAAATGGATTTGAAGTTTTTTATTTTATTATTTATTTTACTACGAGTTTTTATAATCCGAGATTCGCCATGGTTCCGATTGTAAAAACGCCCTGGCGCGTTCGCAGCGGAGTGGACCGGAGCGGAAGAAAATTTTAGCAAAGGATAAAGAAAAGAATAAAATTTTACTTACAGAACAAATAATTGCACTCAGTAGTGCAACTCCAAATTCCAAAAAGTTTCATCATTACTACCGAAAACCTTATTTTTTCTGCTTTCAAGGTTTCAATGCAGAATATGCAACGCAATAGGAGTTTGAAGAAGCATATTGGTATAATATATTCACACTAAGAATAAGTACATGATTTTAAATTTTTAGATAAAGTTGCGTTCCAAAAACATTTAATTCTCGCGGTTAGAAAACTGTTTACCCGCCAGATTTGTGGAACTTCTGTAGTAAGTAAGAAACCTTCTAGTACAACAGAGAAAACATACGAGGGAAAACACTTTTCATGCATATTTTGCGATTATAAATTTTTTCATAAAAGCTATTCGATTGCACATTCCAGAAAACACACAGGTGAAACATCATCTTTGTGCTGAATTATGTGGTGGTATATTGTATTTCAATATTATTATAAATAATATAAAATTAAATAAATCGATCAAATTGTTATTTTATTTTCTTTGCGTTTCATATTGGACTTTTGTAATAAAATAATATATGAAATTATTTGGAGTTTTTATCGCATACATCAGTTTATCTTTAAAAAATCGAAACATATATAAACATAACATGTCGTAAGCTATTAAATCAAATTCAATACTAATAATTGTTGAATAATATACGAAATCTTGAGATTTCTTGTACAACTACTTGCATTTAAATATATTGTAGTAGTACACAAATTATTCTTTTTATCTTTCTAATTAATAAAAAAAATCCTTTAGTACACTTTAAAATAATTTTACCTCGATTATGTAGCTCTTGCATGCGGGAGTACAAAAACTCTTCTCAGGGTAGGTTCTGTGTTTGTCAAAATTTTAATCCTGATATCAGAATTCAATTTTAAATTATTTGCAATTGAAATTATTTTAAACTTCCAAAAATGTAATGCTTTGTTGGAGATTTGAACTTATGATTTCCAATTATCAACTTGAAGCGATATCAACCACGTCATACGCTGACTCTTTTAAAATTAAATTTTATAATCTAAACGTTTTAATTTCAATATTCTATTATAACTATTTCAATTTTTTTCCACAAAATCCAATTTTAATAATTTTCAATAACAAAATCGCTCATCTAAATAAAAATCATTTTAATCAAAAAATATCCAAAATAAACTCACAAAATCAAAAAATCTTGTTGGTCAAATTCGACCAAAAATACTCTCAAACAATAATTCAAATCATTACTCAAAATTAAAATCTCAATTGCAAAATTTGCTTTTAATAAAATTACATTCAAAAATTATCGGAACTAAATTCTATAGAAAGACTGATATGAAAATCATAAAAAGATATAAAATCGACATAAAAAAAGTTAAACTAGTTTTATCGTCGTCGGTTGGCAGCTTGATTTATCCAACCTGTATAATTATTGTAAGTACTGATTATTTGTGTTCTTTATATCTTTTAAGGAAGTTTTATTTTAACATCTCGTGACCTACATATTTGAGAAAATAATATCTACAATTTTTATTGGGTTTTACTATACTATTTTATAATATAATTTGCTGCGTATTATTATTTCTCAAATATATATGTCGATGAACTTTTGCAAGCTGTTGTTCTTAAAAGATAAATATTACATTCATCGAGCTTTATAATACAAGATCGATTATTATTATATTTCAATTACTCAAAGTTTCAGGCACGCCACTATTGACGTTAATTGACGGATTAACTTAATATTTTGAGAGCATATGTAGGTATACAACACATTAGGCTCGGTTTAAAAAATGTTTGTTTAATTGACAAAAAATTTGTTTAAAAATTTTTATATTTGTTTTTAGAATATTTATATAAATCATTATAAATCTATTTTTAATTAATTTATTTTTTCAAAAATATTTTCAGTTTTTTAATTTTAATTTTATTTTGGAACCTCTTTTGTTTGTTGCCCATTGGTACCACCCATTGGTTAGTTAGTTTTAAAAATGCCCGCAAGAAGCGCTAAAAGTAGAAAACTATTGAATATCTTAATTAATGACGAGTAGCAATGTTTTTTTTCCGAACAGGTACTATTACCAAAACAGTACGGCCAGGAACGGATTCATGAGATGGTAAACGGAGAAGTTCCTTCTCCGAAGTAGAGGTTCTTCAAAAGAAGAGATGAAAAGCAAAATTAAAATATCGACAGTTGGTAGATTGAAGATTACTAATTTTGTTAAATTATACTATCAATATAAAAACTAGCCTTACTAAAATTGGTGGTATTAAATTACCGAGCATGTTTGCGAGTTTAATTGCATAGCCTATACATCGACCTAGGACTTTAGCTCACAACAGTGTAGTAAACGAAACCTGGCATTGTAACGCGGTTTCCCGCTTCTTAGTCAGTCGTTTTAAGCATGACACTACACTGCTAGTCTACGAGATATCTAGGTACGCGGTTTAATTGTAAAAGTTTTAATAGTATGTTTAAAATAGACAAGAGCGACAATAAGACAAATGCTCTGTCCATTTCTTTTTTTATCAAAGTTTTCTGTTATTTATCAGAGTTTATTTAGTTTCTATTGCTTCTTCTGCACATCCGTTTCTCACTTTGGCCACCACTTCTGTCCACTAGTAGTTAGGGAATTTTCCTATTAAGCATGTGCTTTTCATCTCCTCAGCGTTGGCGTTGAAAAGCGGATTCATGTTGGAGAACTTCTGATCTAACATCATCAGTATTAGTAGCACAAGCTCATGAGTTTGGGATGCCTCGAGCAATAGAAAGAATGATTAACCGCTAAGAAAAATTGGAGGTAGCATAATTGGGTAATTTTTGAAGCCTTGGTGCATAGGAACCACTCTGTTCTTTTCGCATTTTATTTAAAATCTAGAAGTCAGACAGAAGCCTACTTATCTCATGTTGGATCAAGCCATGATCAGCTTGAACACTTTGCGGACATTATAAAATTCTTTGCTTTCCGTGCAGCTTTTTATGAAGCAGATCGCTACGTATATTAGTTCAGCAAGAACTTTCTCCCCTTTCCCCTATCATTATAGAATATTTGCATTAAAATATCATACTATCAGCATCGGATCATTGTGTAACCAAATATTATCTCGCAATTCCCAAAATTTACTATAAATTCTCTGTGTGCCGTAGATAGCAAGTCAAAAGTGGTACGAATAGACAGCCTTTGTATTTCCGGCACACTCTTTAAGTGTTAGAAGAACAGCGCCATTTTTCTAGACAAGATTTTTTCATAAAACTTTTAATAAGCCGTTAAAGTTAATAAATTATTTCTATTGGCTTGTTAGTACTAAAAGATCATTTCCATTGGTTAGTTAAATTTAACGACTTGTTAAAAGGTTTATGAAACCGAATATTAGATTTTATGTTTAATTATATTTTCACCGCTTTGGCTCTTTAGTACTTTCTGGTACAAATTATTTTATTTAACTGTTATCTTTGCCATCTGACTGCTATTTAGTTTTTCTTCTGTTGAATGAGATGCCACTTCGATCTTATATGTGTGTATACTTTCTTGTCTTCTTTAGCAAATGGGGTAGATATTTTGTGAAAATTTACTTGAGAAGAGATATAATGCCGATTAAGCCTGTTAACGGAAGAACTATATACATAAGAATAACGGCAAAACCGATGAATTTGAGTATAATAAATAGAGCCCGGAAAAATAAGTTCTAACAGCGTGTAAATAAAGCATTACTAGTAATTCTGAGTAGCAGGTAGTGTGAGATGGTAGGAGTTTGTAAAGGCTAATAATAGAATTGATAGTAATACTTTTTTTACACGTCGTTAGAACTTATTTTTCCGGGCTTTAATAATAAATGTATACGCACCAAATAATGAAGATAAAAATGACAACAAAAAGAAACAATTTTAAAAGAACTAGAAGAACTAGCTGAAGCAGTACTCAAACACTATACGTTAATAATGTTAAGAGATTTCAATGCTCAGATAGGAAGAAAAGACTACATAATATGAGAAATAACAGGTAAATTTACGATCCATAATAGAACTATTGACAATGGACATCAAATGTGCAATATAGTAGCGGCGCTGAATATGAGGATTAGCAGCATAAAGTTTAACCACAAGACAATGCTGAAAGAAACCAGATAGATCAGTCGGGGAGCGAATATAGATTCCGACCACTATCTAGTAATAGCAAAAATAACTCACACAAACTGGCCAAGGTAAGATTAAAAACGAGTATGCAGAAGAAGCAAACAAGACAATGGATTGCAAAACATTAGAGCAAAGCTTGGACGGCGAATAGAACATTATCAAAATAATAATGCACACTAGCGCTGAAGGAACAGTAGGTTACAAGAAACGCAGCAAAGATAAAAAATGGTTTGATGTGAAGAAGAATGTGAAGAAAAATCAGAAAGCAAAAGAAAAGCAAGATTCACATGGACAAAACAAATAGCAAAGAAAATCAGAATATATACAAAGACAGAAAAAGAAAGACATACAAAAAATTCAAGGAAAAGAAGAAAAAATGGCTAAATAAAACAATGAACAAAAAAAGAACAAGAAGAAAAAGAGAAAAAGAACAAAAGAAAAACTGAAATGTAAACAATCAGAACTAACTTCTGACAGACAAAAATGTAGTGCAGCGAGAAAAAAGTGGAAGAAATATGGAGAAAACACTTTTAGAAGCTCTTAAACCAATACGACAAAAGAG
Source organism: Cantharis rustica (assembly GCA_911387805.1). Lineage (NCBI taxonomy): Eukaryota > Metazoa > Arthropoda > Insecta > Coleoptera > Cantharidae > Cantharis > Cantharis rustica. Next base: position 36,739,894 of record OU426880.1, read on the forward strand.
AATTTAATGAAGATACTGAAGTAAAAGCAGAAGAGGAAATAGTGATGGAATGGAACCGTTGTTCAATGAGGTGGAAACGATAATGAAAAAAATGAAAAATGGAAAAGTGCCGGAAAGAGATGGAATAAACCGCAAAATGTTAAAGAATGCAGGCAAAAAATTACATCAAAGAGTACACAGGCTGCTACCAGAGATTTGGAAAACAGAAAAAATGCCGAGCAATTGGAAAGCCGGTAGAATAGTACCAATCTACAAAAAGAACGATATACTAGAAGATTGCCGTAATTATAGAGAAATAGCATTATTACAGACGACATACGAGATCCTATTGACAATTAGATACAATAGAATAAAGCCAGTGCTTGAAGACAGGACTGGAAAATACCAACATACCTTCAGAGAGGGACGATTAACAGAGGATATGCACTACACATTGTAAAACATATTACAGCAAAATCATACAAACATATCATAGAAATGCACTTGCTGTTAGTTGACTTCCAACAAGTTTTCAACTCCGTTAAAAGCGAAAAACTATGCAAAGTGATGGTAGAAATAAAAGTACCCAAAAAAATGAGAAGGCTTCAGATGACGATGAGAGATTTTAACGTAACTGTGAAAATAGGAGCAAAAGATACAAACGAGTTTGAAAGTAATGGTGGGTGAGACAAGAAAACGCACTGTCAACCGTTTTCTTCAACCTGGTAATTGAAAACATAATAAGAAAATTGAGAAATAGATCAAAGATAGCAACTAAGAAATGGCAAATATTAGCTTATGCAGATGATATTAATATTGTAGCAAGATTACGATAAAAAACTATAGGAACTCTCAAAGAAATGGCAAAAAATCTGATGTAAATGAGGTTGAAGATTAATGAACAAAATACCAAATACGTGAGGTTTAATAGAGAAGGCGGCGGAAGTCTGAAGGACATAAGAATCGGAAGATTCAAGTTCGAAGAAGTAGATAAATTTAATCATATCAAATTTTTTAGAATAAACCAAAAAATGCACAAACACTTTTCAGAAACTAAAATGTTTAAGTTTATCACAATATACAGTAGTCACTTATGTTGTAGATCTACTGAATTTGACTAAGAGAGAAGAAGAAAGGATGAGAACATTTGAAAGAAAGTTATTGTGAATGATTACAGGAACACTGAGAAACGAGAAAGAGAGGGCGAACAAAAGATAGATGGCTAGATAAGGTGATAGATGACCTTAAAGAAATAGATGTGACAAATTGGAAGGAGAAATGGGAAGACAGAATGATTTGGACCAAAATAGTAAACGAAGTCAAAACGCATATGAAAATTTAAAAGATCGAACATGGGAAAATGAGAAAAAGAATGAATGAATCGCCAAGACTTCTCGAAGGAGTAGGTATATTTCAGAAGGAAGCCATGCCTGATTATTATAATTATTATTGCTTTCTTTAGACATTTCTTGATAACTTTTTTCTCTTGATGCACTGGTTTTCAAGTTTTTCCAAATAATTTGTAAAAGAACTATAAAACCAATTACTAAATAATAACAGTGATATTTAAAACTGCTTTTATTTTAACTACATTGTCATTGTGGCTGGAGGGGAGGTAAGAATTATCATTAATTAATTGTTAAAAATTGTTAAGATAAAATACCTATTAGTTTATTATTTAATAAAAAAAGTTACGCATTAAAATTTACAAAATTTAAATGTCCTTGGACTTACATAGATAATGCAGAGCATATAGCAGTCTTATCAAACCACCATACATTGATAGTTTATAATTTATAACAAAAATATTAAACGCGTAGCAGCATTTTCTAAAATTATCTGTTTTCTGTAGGTTTGTGTACATATATAAAACTAATTTTTTTAAGTTATTAATTTTTGTGTTATACCAAAATGGATTGTACAAATAGTGAGACTTTATTAGAAGTGATGGACTCTACATTAACGAAATTAATTGTCGAAGAAAAGAAGCCCGAAACAAATTATCAAATCCTGTCTGTAGAAGAAATTATCGAATTGGTAAATTTAATTTCTCATGCTTTAAGCAAAATTGAGTTATTGCAAATTACTCCACCAGCGGCCAAAGTTTTGCTTGACTTTTACGGTTGGGATGTTTCCTGGTTGGAAAAAAATCTCTTGACAAATCGGAAGATACTATTCAAATTAGCTGGAATTGAAGATCCTCGTCCAAAAACCAAGAGCATTATTTCCGAATTTAAAAAAGCGGTCGGAAAACTTGCGATAAGCGATAAAGCAAGTGTATGTGGTTATTGTAAAGATGAAACATTTAATCAATTCAAATATGCTCCATACTGTAAGCATAATTATTGTGATCGTTGTTGGTTTATTCTCTTAAATCACCAGCTTAAATATCCAATCGCAACACTTTATGTGAAGTGCCCTGCGCTGAAATGTATAATATCATACAAAACTGTTATGCATTTTATCTTTGAAAATAAAGTGGCGGATTTTCAATATTCCACTATCCGAAGTTTTGTGGAAAACAATGATTATATTTATAGGTGTCCAAATTTAAATTGTACGTACTTAATAAAAGTAAGGCAATTATAATTTTAAATTAATTTTAAATATTTTAATTATTTTTTATTTCTTAGGTTGAAAATGTGCAAGTGAGAAAAGTACAATGTAAGTGCGGCCACACGTATTGTTTTAAATGCAAACAAGAATGGCACAGCCCAATTACCTGCGAAATATTACAAAAATGGCTCCAAATGTGGCAAAACCATCGGTCTAAGAATTCGAAAGCCTGTACCAAATGCAATTTAATTCTGAGAAAACAGGAGAAATGCCCTCTTTGCCTAACAAATTCTGAAAAGGAAGAAGAAAAGAAAAAAGGGCGACAAAAATTATCGACTGATGATTTTTATCGACTTAGCTATACGGGCATGTGCTACGAACTGGAAAGCCAAATTAAACCAAACTGCAATCTAAAAAGCTTAATTCGAAATTGTCTTGACGTTGACGAAACGTCACGAAATGATCGAGATATTGGTGAACTTCAAAAATATATTAATTATATTGTCGTTATCGCATATTTTTTAAAAGGCGACAACCCCTTCATCAAATTTTTTTTTAAATATTTAAAAAAATTGAAAAATGCTATTAATTTTATTTATAATGGTATTTCTCTATATTATAATAAAACGCTAGATAACAAATTTAAAAAGAAAATCAAGAATAAAATTCAACTTGCTTATTACTTCATGGAAATTTTAAACAATGTAATAACAGAAGGATGTAACGAGGGTTGGTGGAGTTTCAAAGAAGATCAGTGAATGATTTTAGAAATTGATTTTAATTCTGTTAAACTTTAATATAACTTTTCAACAAATTATTTTGTTTATGATATATTAATATTTTGACGACGTATTATTATGTAAAAAGTATATAGTAAATAAATATTAAGCCCAAATTGTTATACCTGATATGAAGACTTTGTATAAATAATTGGATAAAAATTACTTTGGAGTGTAGTTTCTCGTCAATTATTTTTGATCATCTCAGTGACTCCAAGAATTTTTTTTTTTTTTTTCTAAATCGACTTATTAGTAATTAATTAAATGATGAAAAAAATGAAATATATTTCAAAAGTATTCAAAGAAATAAAACAAATTTATTTTATATTTACCTACTCTTAAAAATGTTTTCAGTTTTATATTTCAAATTTAAACTAAGGATAGCTGTTCGATGTCACCAGTGGTTATAATTTGAATCAAACTTAGTTATGTTGACATAGGAATATTAGGGGAAATGTACGGAAATATGCCAAAATGTTCAAAAATTAAGATACTATATATGCATTTTAAAATTCGGAATTTATACCCTTTTTTGTACAAATCGGTTAGATATTAAAGCAATATCCTTGATCATAACTTCAAAAGGGAACATGCAATTCCACATAAATCTCGGCCCTAGTTATGTGTGATTGAATTGATTAGCAATTAACATAACTACGAGGTTACGGATTGAAAAAGTGGCAATGAATTTGATTTAATTTCAAGCGGTTAATTCTGATGTTTTAATAATAAAGCAATACGCAATCATAAATTGTATATCTTGGGCAATGTACCAAGAGTAGAGTGATGAAATATGCAAAAGTAAGTAATTACCTTCCATTACCGTTCGTAATAGTCCTTACCATTACTAAGAAAGTAGTCAGTCCTGGCGTTGTTTTTTTGCGTGGGATTTTATAGCATTGGAGCTTCAGTCTTCAATTGAAGTTGTCAATTTTAAGTTTAATTAAAAAATTTGCACAATGTTCAAAGATGAACGACAGACACATGTTTTTGACGAGGAATTGGTCATCATTAGTAGCGCATACACACGGAAGCACTTTCAGCGTAATCATTTGTTTAAAAGTTTATTGCATCCTAATTCATCACCTGATGATGCCATAGTATCGTGAAAATGTTTGCGATATTATAACATACGGTGTATTTATATTGTGTTAACTTAAAATATATTAGATCTAAAAGTGTTTTGTGAATTTTTTAATTTTTCTAAAAAATTTGATATAAATACTATTTTTACAACATGCAGGAAGTATTACTACTACTTTTTTATACATTAGACTGTACCGAAAAGATAACACTGCAATACATATGTTCAAAACAAAATAAACAGTATGTTCTTTATTTTTTAACCTGGGGAAAACAAGTAATTGCAATTTTGTAGTGTTCTAAACTGTAAGTGATGATCGTCCAGGTTATGAGGCCTATAGTCCGCGCTAACCGAATTATTTCAGTAATCAGAATACAGAATAAAAAATAAAAAAAAAGCCACTCTTAATTTTTCACTTAGTTAACAGTTAGTTCACAGTTCCCAAAAAATCAAATAAAAGAAGGATAACGACACAGCCCAAAATGCATGATAATACAAGGAAACTGACCGAAAGAAGTAGAAAAATTAAGCAAGAAAACCATGAGAAAATATAGGTACAACAAGAAAATAAGAAAAAGTAATAATTGAGAAAAACGACCAACTTCTGGAAATTGTAGAATGACTATGCGGTCCTATATGAATCAAATGTACCAAAATCTCATATAGAAAATATAACACGAATAAATAAAGGAATTATGAACAAGGATCGGAAGATGGTTAAAATGGCCTTGAAAGATATGAAAATAATTGAATCCCGTGAAGACAAATCCAGTAAACAATTTCTGCTGTATAAAAGATCTCTAAGTATCACCATCATAAAATTATAAAACCTATGGTAATATAATTTAGTAACGATACCTTTTAGACTCAGTTGTATAACAGAAGATCAACCTTAGATGAGAGTTAACCCACGGAATTCCCAGGCTTTCGTTACTAGTTTCCTAGGCTTTGTTTAGTAGGATCAACCATAAGTTGATTCTTGGTTAACTGTAATCCGATGTTGATCTTCTGTTATACAATTGGGCCTTAAAGAAGTATTAATGTTACCATCACTTTTTGGTAACAATATATAACTCTAGCGGAGTTTATTAAATATAAAGGTAGCGAGGTGGCGGAGAGAGTGAGTAATAATTCTGCTGAAAAAGAAAGGCGACTCGAGTGATTTCAGAAGCTATAGAGATAACTTCCCGAAACTATTAAGCCAAGTCAACAAAGACAGCACTACCGAAGAAAAGGAGGAACAATCACAAGAAATTACAGTGACAAGTCAACATACTACAAAATAGAAACAATTTTAAACTGATTGATGAATGGAAGGGTGACAGGGAGAGACAAGATCAGTGGTGAAATGGTAAAGTATGCATGGGAAGAATTACCCCGAAGAATTTTCGAAATGATTCTTAAGATCTGGAGAAGAGAAGAAATGTCGAATTAATGAAAATATGGGAGAATAGTGACGATTCACAAGAAAGAAGACATAGAGAATTATCATAACTACAGAGGAATTACATTGCAACAGGCGACTTACATATAAGATTATGTCGACAATAATATATAACAGAATGAAGACTAAAATAGAAAACAAAGTTGGACAGTATCAATACGGTTTCGGGAGGAATACTTCGGGAGGCGTACTAACACAACATTGAGGTACATCTGCTGTTCATTGATTTTCGCCAGGCGTTTGATATAGTAAGACGGTGGAAGTTATGCGAGGTGCTGATCGAGCTTGGCATTCCAAATAAACTGAGAAGATTGATACAGATGATGATGAAGGGATCGTGTGCAACCGTAAAGTGTTGCAAAGACGAGTCGAACGAGTTTCCAGTAAATGGTGGAGTGAGGAAAGGAAGTGCACTATTAGCATCTTTGTTTAATCTGGCGATTAAGAGCATAGTGATAAAATTGGAAAACAGAGCAACGATTGTAACGAAGAAATGGCAATTCCTTACATATGCTGATGAGAAACAGGCTTTAAAACTGGAACTAAAGATAAATGTAGACAAAACCAAGTACATGAACTTCAATGAAGAATACGAGACACGACAAAATGGAATAAAGATCGGAGGATTTACATTCGAAAAGGTGAAAAGATTTTGATATCTGGGAATACAACTTAACAAAGACAACGACAGATCAGCAGAAATTTACAAGAGTATACAAGTAAGATGCAAAGCCTTCCACACAAATTAGAAAATGCACCGCATATACATATGCATATACCGCAGAGACACTGAACCTTACTATGAGGGAAAAGGAGAGATTAAGAGTGTTTGAGAGAAAGATGTTGAGAGCAATTTTGGGTCTGAAGTGAAGTGCGCCTGAAGATTAATGAAGACGAGTATAAACAAAGAACAAATTGCAAGGTTATGAAGATGTTTGGAGACGAAAACATTGTGAAGCATGTGAAGGCGCAGAGAATTTGTTGACTGAGGCATCTTACAAGAAAAGAAGAACAAGAAAAAAATTACGGAATGCAAACCGAGTGAGACAAGAAAAAGAAGAAGAGCGAGAGCTAGATGGATGGACGAAGTGTTAGATGACCTGAAAGCGATAGGTGTGATGGAATGGAAAAAGAAATGCCAAAACAGAGCGTAATGGAGAAAGGTAGTACCCGCGGCAAAAACACATAGGAAGATCTAGCTTCTAGCACAACAAAGAAGAGAAAAGAAGAAGTAATTCACCTTGTAAAATGAATTGTAAAATTTTTTTATTAAGTAGGTATATTCCGTTGGTATATAATCCTGATTTTTATAAGAGAGAATAGCTATTTCAGGCAATGGAAGAAATAAAAATGCCAACAAAACTGATCAACTTGACAAAGATGACGATGGAAAAACCGTTGCATACATCAGAACAGAATGGCGAGACAGAAAGTTTTGAAATAAACACTGGCGTGGGATGATAATTAGACGCATTGCCAGCTATAATTTGTTTAACATAGCCGTAGAGAAAATAGTTAAAGAGATAGATGTAAAAGGCTCCTTAACAACAAAGAAAAAACAGATACTGGCTTATGTCGACGACATCGTCATCATGGCTAGAACACCAAAGAAGATAGAAGAGATCTTCAAAAAGCTGAGGATGAAAGCTAAAGAAATGGAGCTATTGGTGAACCAAGCAAAGACAAAGTACATAAGATGCAGCAAGACAAATAAATATAACTTATGTACCTAAATATAGTAATAAATATAATTATAATAATAATATAACTCAAAATTAAGTCTGGGAATGGGACTTCATCGGAAGATTGAGAACAAATTTAGATAGGTTTGCTGGTAAATTAAATAAGTTTTAAGTTTTATGAAATATTATAAAACACGCGATCTGGCAATTTGACGCCCAACGTGGGGTTTGAAAAATTCTTGTTATCATTACAATATGTTTTATTATATATACATCAAGTACATATCACATATACCTTTGTTTCTTCTCACGCCGAATGACGTTGATATAATATGAGGTTGTTAATTAATATTTAAATCCATGTTGCGGAGAATTCCATATTTCGATGGCTGCTATAAATTATCTGGATGGAATATTTATGAAGGAAGAAGAAGAATCAACCCTTTATTTTTTTAAACAAATTTCGAAAAAAGTTTACTGTTTTAAAAATTTAAAGTCTAAATAGAATATTTTTAAAACAAAGTTGAGGACAAAGATAAATAATTCAGAGAAATCTTATCAAAACTTTTAATATAATAATCAGCAAACAATTACTATAAATTTTCCTTAAGTGTCTTTCTTTTCGTTTTATATGTGCTATTTTCTTCTCTATAATTTAATAGTTTAATTTTTTACCTAGTATTGGAAATTACAAAAATGATAAACGATCTGTCTGCTTGTAATACAATCAATTTGCCATTGTTTGTTACCTTTCAATGAGTTGATCAATGAAAACTTCAACAGCAGAACTTTCAATTATTTCTTATTTACAAAGTACTGCGCTTTTAATCGACATATTCCTAATTTATTTTTTTGACATAAACAAATGTATTTTTGATTTAATTCTGGAAACTATTTGATGTAATAGGAATTGGAGGGTTGATTAAGTGGCGGCGGTGGAACTCGCGGTGCGCAACGTATTATTTTCCTATACACCCAAAAACTTTCAAAATCTCCTCGAAGTTATTTAGAAAAAAAATTTGCAGTGCAACAATATAACTTAAGATGCATAAGGACAATAAATTTTGAAATAGCATCCTTTATCGTTGAAGGCAGTTACTTATGTTGCTGGTTTGCGGTTAATCCTTCCCGGATTATGCAAATTCTGTCAGCCCCCGATGTCGACAGGACGTTGAAGAAGATCTCCATTATCTCCCGGTTTATAAGTTTTGAATATACAGTTGCGAATTCTGATGGAATTTACTTGTTTTGTTTAATCCTAAATTTACATATATCTTGTTTGATAAAGCGATTTATATCGGGCTTCCCATTTTCTCTTATTATATTTTCAATTATGAAGCACTTTTCAAAATTTAGTGTGTCAATATTGGAAGGCGATAAAAATAATAACACAAAAACTCAATTTGCTATTTTTTATGAACAATAACACGCAGTTTGAATAAATCTTAAAAATTATGCAGATACACTGCTACAGGGTGGTTTTGCAGCTTTATACTCGAAGCCTACCCTGCTTCATGAAAAATGCAAACAAAATTTCTGAAACTTAAACCCGGTGCGCATCGTTTTTCATTTCCTTTTCGTTTAAATTAACAAGCATAATAAGCCTCATCATGAATATCAATTTAATGTGAAAAAAATTTGATTTAATTTAAGAAAAGTTAATGCTCTCGTTTTACAAACTGAGTAAATTAGTGCAAAGTTAATTTTCAAAGTTTCATGTAAATTTGATGTGGGTTTTAGTGTGAAAATTCGGAGATTGAAATTTTTTTACAAAGTCGAATAAAAAAGTTAAACTCCATTCGAAACTTTTAATTTATTAAGGTTTAAAAGGTCCATTACGGGGGGGCTTCAAAAATTTTTGAGCTGTAGTTTCCGCTTTATTGTGCAACTTTAATTAATATTTTTAAATAAAAAGTTTTTAAATTAGCTTTTTCGATTCGCGTTTATAATTCATAAGGTGATTAAAAAAATGTTGCTGTTAAACGTTGGCTTCATAAAAGGAAATATCCGTGGAAGTGTGTTACACTTTTTAATTACACCGCCACACTTGCTTTTTCCGGCCAACGGGTTCTGAAATAATAAAGTTGAAACAAAACAAATGCTTCGGTATCACAAGAACATTTCGAAACGAGCTTATCGATCTCCTCGATGCAAGACGAATTTTACAACACACAGAGTAAAAAGTACAACTTTCCGTTCATTTAAAATAGAGTAATGTTTAAGAATTTCTAGAGAGAAATAAAAATAACGACAGTTTAAGACTTCAAATGAAAACGGCGTTTGAAAGTTAATCTTGTAAAGTGCTTCTCCAGGACCAGCAAATTTTTCAATGTTACTCGGCCTATCAAGCACCGCTTTGTCTTCAAAACGAACGATTAATGATTTATAAGGAAAACACAAAGGTTACGTTAAAATGCAGGTTAGCTGACAAATTTTTATGTCAATTTTTAGTTTGGTTCATTTTATCTAAAGAAAACCAAATTAATTCTCGAAGTTTTATGAGAATGTCACGTTACAACAGAGTTTACTCTGCATTTTTTTAAATACCTATAATTTACTAACAAATAATGATTTAAAAAAGTAAGGTTGCAATTTTTTATTCGGGTAGGCAATATATTAAGCATACATGTAAAGAGATACGTTATTTATGTAGTTTTACTTCGTTTAGCAATATCGTGCATTAATATTTAGAACCTCTAAGAATATATTCAGTAAGAAACATAATTCTGATGGGGGACTCCCCTTCCCCTTCCACTATTTTTGGATATAAACTGCAGATCCAGATTTCCGAACGTTTGTCGAACTACCAAACTATCAAGTCGACGATGCCAGTGCGTTACAATCTTATAGCAGTAAACTTACAAATTTGTTTGGCTTTTTTCTTTTGCATTTAAATTTTAAACGTAAGTTTTCCTATAGACTACATATTATGTGATAATATACGTTTTAAACCCGTGCAGAAAATATTGAACATCGACGGGATAGTAAACAAAAAAAAAGCTTATCTATAGCATTCCTAAGATTTTCCGAGCATCTAAAATCTCTTATACTTATACTCTGATTTTTTTATCACAAATTATAAATAAATTAAATTATTGTAAGTTAACGTAAACTATGTATTAACTACACATATTTTGTGTAATATTTTTATCTTTGAATTTTAATAAATTGTATATTTTGGAAAGTGGTAAAGTATAGGAAATCAAGTTTTTCTTACAGTGAATTATGTGAATTATTATAAAAATGTAGAATTTTATAGATGATATTAACTTTAAATGACGTTCAAATTTTTATTAGCGGAAGCACCTACTTGCTCGAAGTGGGTAAGACTTAACTTTTAACTTTATTATATTGACAGTACTATATTCAATTAACGCAAGTGATTCAATCCAACTGTTTTAAAACCAAAATCCCTTAGAATAACAAGTCTAAATTCCTTAATATAACCACAAAGAATGCGGACATCAGAGGGGCTTCTACATCAAAGATATGACAAACAATGCTAGAAGTGCTATAGCCGCACTAGGTTTCTTACTAAACGGACAAAACCAACTGAGTTACTGTTCAAAAACACAATTATAACAATCATGCGTACACTGCACCCGTGTGAGGCTATGTAGCCAAAAGCCACATAGACCAACTTCAGCGAGTGCAGAACATAGTTGCAGACGCTCACTGCAGGTCCCTCTGTGTGTTTCTATAAAATTGTTTCAGAAAAATCCAAAGAGGAAATTATAGAGTTTATCTGAAGTAAAACAGACAACCTCACCAGACACCTCTCTTCTCGATAGTGCAAAACAATCCTGCCCCTTCTTCTCACAACTAAAATAACGTTTTTTACTTTTTCAGATAATAAAAAAGTGAAAAACATGACGCAATACTTCATGGAGCAAGGATGCACGTCTTGGCTTGCATAATACACCCAGGAACTCCGGGAACTCCTTCCTTCTAATTAGCCTAATGTCGTTCCTGCTTAACACATTAGAGAATGATTAATAGACACATCAGAGATGATGTTCCGGCTAACCGGATGTTCATTTAGTATACAAGTAAAATGTCGTGTTTTGAAAAGTTAATAACATCGATTTATTTATTTTGTAAATTATTTTGAAGTTTGTTTTGTTATTGTTGTAAATTATTTATTTGTAAATGTACTGTACATAAGATTTAATTGTGAATAGTAAGGTTGGCAATAGAAATAAGTGGGAGCATGTGTTCAGCGAGTTAGTCGAGAAAACGCCGTGTGCGTTAGCAAGCGGGAGGAGTGTTATTCCCGACGATTGTAATACCACATGCAAGATAAAACGATACAAAAATTTACATTTAAAAATTATAATACTATTGTAGACTCATGTTAAGAATAATAATGAATGTACCCAAGCTAGATGGTGTTTTTGGATTGAGAAAATTTTACAAATTTAAAAAGCTGGGGACATTGCAATACACACATAAGGAGTGCAGCATTGTATAGGTGTGAGACGTGGATTATTGGAAAAGCGGGCAGGAAGAGGCTGGAAGCGTTTAAAATGCGGTTCTACAGAAGAACTTTAAAGATCAGCTGGATAGAAAGAATAACGAACGATGTGGTCCTGAGGCAGGTAGGGAAAAAGCGAAAATATGGAAGAAAATAGTCCGTAGGAAAGAACAGTTGGTTGGACACACATTAAGAAGAAAGGGATTACGCAAGGTAAGAAATCCAGAGGAAGACCCCACTTGAGATACATAACACAGATAATGATGGAAACAGGAAGCGAGAGCTATGACAGATTGAAGAGTTTGGCTTGGTCGCAAGCCAAAGGATGGAGAGTTGCATCAAACCAATTACTCGGCTGAGAACTTCTAGAGAGACTTTTCTAGACCTGAACACAGGACAGGAAGGACAATCTACAGAAATCAAACCAATAAAGTTAAGCCACTGATACTTCAAATAGAGCAGTGTGGAAGTATTGTTATCATAAAACGCCTATTCCATAACGTCCCTCAAATTTACAACAGCCGGGGTTATCTTCAAAAGCGCAAAGAGCGAGAACCAAACTATTTGAGTCCCAACAAACTTCATCACTGCATTTTCTCTACCATGTAATTCTTTTTCATTCACTTCTCAATCAAAGCTTAGGCTTTCAAGAGGGAGGAACACCCCAAAGCCGTGACTCTTTAGTGTGGCGTCAGCGTTTAAAGAAATCACTTTTACTTTGAACGCCCAAAAAGAAGTTACAAAAGCAGCACGATCACACCAAAACATCTCACTTAAGCTAATACCTGAGAAATCAAATCTACAGCTAAGTGTACGATCCCATTTAAAAAATATCTATAAAATCTAACAATTCTAGAGAAGTAGTACACAGCAACGCCGTGGTAAGACTGAACTAGTTAACATTGTAGCATTTTTTAGTTATAATTGGATGTTGTTATTTATAGCCGAATTTTACTTAAAAACAGAATTTCTTGCCCTTTCTCTTTTTGTGCCTTTCAAATATCTGTTGTTTTGTAGCATTTTTTGAAAACAAATATCTGAAAATCACTGATTTCCTGGTTTCAAGTTTTCTTATTTTTAATAATTCGTTGTATTAGGGAAATTTTTGAAAAACTTTGCTTATTTTTTGACCCAATGACGAAAATTGTTACATTTTCTTTTATAATTAATTATATTATAATAAATATTAATAGTATATTATTCTCGTAATTATAGTAAATTAATAGAAATCGTATAAATCTGGCATTGTTCAAAACAAACTGATATAGAATTAAGATAATTCTTTAAACTTCAGAAAGAAAATGAATGACCGTTATGCTGGGAAAAAATTTCCGTAAAAACACAAGGTGGTTATTATTCGTCGTTTAAGCTGACTAACTTGAACACTCCAAAAGGTGAACAAATTTTACCTTGTCCATGTAGCCTATAACATGCTTTAATGTTTGTTTTGGATCATTATCCTACTGAAATACCCATCTAGCTAGTAATTTATTCTTCATCTGAACATCCCGTTGGGTGCTTGAACGTAAATTTAATTTATACCTAGTCGTTATCCGAACCACATGTGAAGATATTTTATGAGATAAGCGAAAATGATAGCAGAGCTTCCTCCTTTTCATTAAGTCTAAAAGTGAATTCTACCAATGATAAATATTATAATTAAACATCTTTGAAAAAACTAATCTAAAATAATCAAAGTTTTTAAAGTTAAAACTTTTTTTTCAATTACGTCAAGCTAATTTTCCAAGTTTAGAGTAAATCAATTTAAAGATTTTGAAATTAACTCTTATCTGAAAACTTTAAAAGAAAATTTTTTAGGTAAACCACCCCATGGCAAAAATCTTTTAATTGAAATCAAACATGCGTTAATCTTGCATACGAAACTACCGCAATTAAAAATTTAGCTTAGATAATTTAAAATTTAAATTAATTTTTTTTTTAATTTGTAATCATGCACGAAGTGGTTTAGTTGGCATTTTTTTACAACGCGGAAAAGGATTAATTCATAATTCAATATAATTATACATACTGAGCGAAATTACATATGAATAAATAATAACTCATCATTTCCCTAGATGTGGAGGATTAGTGTGGTAACTGCCGTTTCCAAAATTTGTAATTAATCTAAATTATAAACGTAGTTTCAAGAACCTGTAAAGTAATTACATTATTAAACGACATTTTTCATAAAACGCAATCGATTTTAATAATTTCTTAGGCTCATTAAAGCGGGATAGTTAAATAAATTTGGTAGTACAGCTTATATTGAAATTAATTCTTTTTGTAAACGTAAATTTCCAAAATTAATTTCGTCTTTTTTTACTTTAATCATGAAAAATAACCTATTAATTATGTATGCTTTTAAATTATTCGTCGTTGGAATGGAAATATTGTTAAATATTTTATTATACAAACTTTTAATAATTTAACTATTTTTTGGTTATTAATATGTAATTTTATGGTTAATTTAACATTTAGCTTCAACCCCTAAACTTTATTAGTTCCAGTTTTATTTTACTAATTCAAGAAGATTTATTTAGATCGCACCGTGGGCTGCAGTACCGAATCTAGGGTTTTTGGTGCCCTAGGGAATGTGTTAGAAATTACAACCATATAAACTAGTGCACTGTTTAATTAAGATTAAAATACTAACAATTTTGAGAAGCATGTTTTGTATAATATACAAGATGATGTGAAATATGTGAAATATAGTCAAGCTGTATCTAATGCGAGAGTATTGCCTCCTTATCACTCTCGATGTTTGCAATACATTCAATTCTGCGCGATGGGAAGAAATCGTCGGGCTGGTAACCGCCAGGAAGATAGATGAAAGGATAGGGGTCTAAAGCTGATACCCGAGAAAACAGAAGCCGTACTCTTGAATGGCAAACGCAAGTGCGAGCAGCTTAACGTGATGTTGGGTGGTTGTGCGGTGGTGCCAAAAAAATCGGTTAAAGTCCCAAGCGTTCACCTAGACAAAAGACTCAAGTTGGACGTCCACGTGTGCGAGACTGCAAGAAAAGCGGCCGGGCTGGTAGTGGCGCTATCGCGATTGATGCCTAATATTGGAGAGCCGTCATACTACAAGTGGCGGGTGCTGAGTTGTGTGGCCCATTCAATAATGTTCTACGGATCTCTGATATGGCACAAAGCTATGAAGGTGGCATCCTACCGCCAAAAAACAAAAAGAACATTCGTATAGCGTCCGCGTACCGTACAATTTCAATCGAAGCCATCTCCGTAGTGGCGGCCTTGCCCCCGATTAATCTGCTCGCAGTCGAACGCACGGAGAACTTCAGTTTCCTGGCAAAGACGACAGCCGAAAGATGTGCCACGCGCAACAGCTTGATGCACAAATGGCAGTGCAGGTGGGCTGACTGTAAGAAGGAGGAGTGGACGAAAAGACTCGTCCCAATTATACAGCCATGGGTCGATAAAACATTTGGTGAATTAAAGCATCAGCTGAACCAGACTCTGGCCGGCCATGGTTGCTTCAACAAATACCTCTACAAATTGAAGAAGATATCCAGTCCCACGTGTTACTACTGCGGAGAAGCCGACGATGCCCGCCATACCACTTTTCAATACGCCAGGTGGCCGAAAATCTGAGAGGCCCAGCGTATCAGTACCTTGAACCCAGACTCCCTGATAGACAGGATGCTTCGGGGGGAGGCTGAGTAGGCGAAAATTGCGAGCGGGAAAACCCGCATATTGACCGAGAAATTTGAGGAAGAGCTGCTGCGCCAAAATACAACAAACTAATGAAGGAATTAAGAAGAACAAAGTCCCGAAAGAGCAGAAACTGATTGGCTGAGAAATACTGCAAGGTGTCTTATTTAAGATTTTCCTTCTTCTGACACGCAATAAACAAAAAAAATTTTTTCGTCTTTGCCCTTTTGGCTCTTTTTTCATAATTGTGAGATATTTAAATTGTTGACCGTTGTTGTTTAGACTACCTAGACCCCTACGAAAAAGACTTCTGTTTTTAATTGAGTTCCCATTTCTCTCGGGATGACGAATCCAATATCAAACATCTATAATATTACACAAACAAAATGAAAATTTGAACTCAAATAGTATGTTCTAGTAGATAGCAGTAGTTCTGCAACTGCAGAACTGCATTCCTGCAAACTGCAGGAATGGAGAGATAGTATATAGAGACTTATTTCCTAACGAGTCACGAGCAGAGACCTCGCATTATGATAGGATGACCATCCACCAGTTATGTAGAGAAAATACTGGTTCAAAAGGATTTCTTGAAATTTTAGCCTGCAATTATTTACAGCACGGTCTATGAGTGGAACCTGCAATGCAACGGTAGAAGGGATACCATATCTTCCTTCGAGAGAGTGGAAGAACTAAAAGAAAGTTACCACCTATCTGAGATATTGGGTACCTATCTGGTTATATTTAATGTTGGAGATGGCTCTATTACCTTTTAAAGAAATTGTCATAACCTTTTAACACGGAAGTTTTCTTTTGGAGAGTGCCGCGGCAACTAAAGCGGAATTTCTTAAGAGTTCCTTTATTATCATCTCCGATAGTTCATGGTGCAAGTCAATTATTGTTGAAGTGCTACATCTTGTTACTTCCGGACCCGTAGGTTAGAGGTACCCCGTATAAGGTAGAATTTTTATAAGCTCAACGATAGCTATCAGGATAATTAGTTTTTTTACTTCTACTCTGTTGGATCTGTATTTGATGTGAGCAGTTGATATACATTTTTCATCACGTTTAAAAGTAACATTACACACCCATTGACATCATACCCAAACTTTTGTTTGGTTTTTTATTAGATCAGTTTTATTATATTGTTAACTATTACCTGTGTAACCATGTTAATTTTTACATTTGAATCTCTCGTATTTGAGTATTATTATTATTATTTCGGGCTGTGGTAGTGATCCCACTGCACTGAAGCTTAAACTTATTGTGAACCTCTTCACAGAGTGTTTATTTGTGAGGTATTTCGTGGATTTGCCATTCAGACACAGAACTCCCGCTTGTTACTCATCCAGCGATCATATCACACCTCTACTGTGGACTTTTCATTGCCCATAGATCGAAATTGGATTTTTTTATATCGCCGCAGTGTAACGTGGTCATGGTCGAGTAGCGAACCGTCGTCTGCCGCCTCCAAGCATGTTAATTTAAGCATTGCGTCATACTGTTGATCTTGTATATAAGTAAATAAGTACTTTTTTACTTTTGCATTTTTCTGAGAAGCTAGACTTTTTTTTTTGATTATTTTTATCAATCTCGCTCTAGCTTCCGCGAGAAATCGGTTAGCTATAAGACCAATTAGAGCCCTCTATATACAGAGAAACTGGTTATTCCATCGTACATAGAAGAATTTTGATCTAAACTTCCAACTCGATTGGTGTGGAACTCAATTGATGTGTAACTAGGTTGGTGTGGTTACTGATTAATGTACAACTTGATTCGTATGAACTCGATTTTATATTTTATTAAGTTAATAAAATAGACGCTTATCGGAATTTTCTTTAGGTTGGTAATAATTGATAGTTTAGGCTTTCCCCGAATTCAAACCGGGTACTAAAGCGTCAGCAGTTATTCACTTATTCGATTAACTTAAGAAGCAATTGATCGCATATAAATAATACATATAATTATATTCTAGTAAGAATTCTGGAAACATCAATATACTTTCTTGCCTTGGGTAACTTTCGTGTCCGGAAGCAATTTGGACATTTACTTGGCAATAGAAAAGTTAAGTTCGATTTTACAAACTTGCAATCGTATTATTTTTAAACTTTAAAAACTTTATTTGTTTCCGTATCAAACCTGCGATTTCAAATTATCAACCAAACGTGATATCTTCTAATGCACACGTCGGTCTTTTTAATTTCAATTTTAATTTTCAATTACTTTTAATTAAATTAATACCAAGTCCAAAATGATTATTTTATACAAAAAAACAGCTTATAAAAAAACAAATCTTCTTTAATAACCAAAATTAAATAACCATCTTACCAAATTTTATAGTCTTCGCGGTCACTCTCTTTAGCAAAAAAAAGCCCCACTCTCGGAAAACTATCACCAACCTTAAATTTACAAAATTTTCTCCCCAAAATTGAAATTTACAATCATCAAAATTTTACAAACAACGACAGGGGTGGTCAAACCATTTTGTAATACGACATTATATGATAATAACATAGAGTTTTCGCGTTTAAATTAAATAATTTATTATAAATATATAAATAAGCTATTAAAACTACACAATTTCGATCTGCTGGAACGCTATGCATTTTCAAATCGATTCAGGCTGCTGCAAGAGCAAACGTGAACTATTTTATTGACTTAGCTCTTATAATAAGAAAATTATTTCTTTTTAACGCACAATTCTCGGATCGAGAACCTTTAATAGTACTACTTATGAGATAGGATATAACATTTTGCAACATTAAAATCATTATTTTATGTTTTTTATTCATATCTCTATGGCATTCTAAGTCGATTCACGACTCGCGTTCTTTTATAATCAATTATGAAACAAAGAGTGAACTTAGGTATATGATTCTAAAACAACTGAAAACACCACTTGGAAATTTCAAATTCTAAAATAAGAGAAAGATTTTTTCCAATTTCTTTTACAAATAAAAGAGATTCTTATACTTTCCTGCAAAATAAGTTCGAATGTATAAAAATATAATATAATTATGTATAATATAAAATAATTTACATGTTTTACAAAACAACAAAAAAAACTTGTAAGTAATTAAAGTTTATTAATTAAATACTAACGACATTTTATAAACTATTAAAAAAATGCAAATACGTGATTCTGACAGAATATACATGCAACAACACTGGCAGCTTTGAAATTTAGCTGTGATTTTCCAACATCAACATTATAAATTTTGCTTCGTCTCAACTGTCTCATAAAATATAAAAACTCCATTAGCGAATTAAATGGTAGAACATCTTGTGGTTAATTGTGATTTGTGTTTATTCATTTATAATGTACTTGAAATATTACCCGCGCAAAAATTAACTAACTGCTTTCTTTTAGAGTTATCATAATTATTATGTATTTTATAATAATTATTAGTGAGTTTTAGGTTTCATACTATAGTACATTGAAAAAAAAACTAGCAAAGAAATATTGGTCAAAATGAAGCCAGAGAATTTGAAAAAGGATATTAATACGAAGCGAATAATTAAAGGATCTACAACATACATTTTTCTTTAAAATTTCAAAATAATGAAATTTGAAATATCGATTATGTATAATAATAGATGTACCTACCACGCTAGACTTAGTAGGCGGGGCTAATGACAGTTGGATTGTAGCATTCGTACTGTTAACATCGCGTTATAAATTTATTTAAAATGGGAATTCCTTAATTTTAGACAAATTTAACTTAAAAACAAGGATCTGTGTCTTTGTAGATCTGTTATTTTGGTGTTCTATCGGACTCGGGGAAATTTTTTAATGGGTGTTTAAACTACGGCAAATCTGAGATTCACCGTAAAATTTAGTCAGAAGTAATTTTCGAGTGCAAATTATACCCAAAATTACTTTAATAAAATAAAAACACACTATGGGAGCGACTAATGTTATGAAAATAGCCAATGGAATGTACAGTTACACATTTTGACTCATTTTTTAGGTATTTTAAAATAATCCTCAAAAATTAATTTATACATTTGATACACATACTCCTGAAGTTTCTTTATACAATAGTTACAAATAGTTACAAAATCGAGGTTAAGCAGCAGTGCAATTTAAGTTTCTTATTATTACCGCATTTGAAAATATTTGATATTTTCAATATAAAAAGTTTAAATTACTCACTTGGTTTGCAATATATTACAACTTATGAATAAGTACGAATATTTAAATGGAAATGCAACCTATGAAAATTGTTCAAGAGGTACAATAAACATAACAAACCTTAGAAAGGAGGTCAAAATTTTAAGCTAATAAAAAAGATGTCACGATGTACATATAAGAAAACATCCTTCATAATAGTTTCCATTATGATGTAGTTTGCATCTTAAGTTAGTAATTTTAATATCTATGAATTTCGATTACTTAATTTTAATTTTTTAGGTTTATTATTATTGTTTTACAAGCAACTGACGATAGACTCGGGCCCCCCTTTTACTATTTTAAAGTAAAACCTTTAATAGGTAATCAATGAACTTTACCAGTATTTAAGTTTAATAATTCTACTAAAAAGTAACAAATACAAAAAATGTTTTTATTAGAAGTTAACAGAGTTTTTCGAATTGTTAGTTTATCAACTCAATTTAAATTTTAAAATATTCCTTTAGCAATCGTAGCAATTAATTGAATTATTAAAATTCCATTGCGAATGAATGTTCAATTGAACGTGCATCGATTTTAGTAAAATTGTTATAATTGGAAATGTTACCAAAATAAAATCGAGAAAAGAGCTTGCCTTTTTACAATAAAAATTAGCAATCTCAACCAAGATTTTTAATAAATCTAAAAATTAGAATAGGTGTATAATAATGTAAAAACACAATTCCCGCATAGTTCTTCTGTTTAAACCACTTGTGTCGTCAAGTAAAGTTAAAATTAATTGCTGTCTTAAAGAAACACAATTTAATTTTGAAGTAACTTCTTTTTAAAATTAAACTAAAGTTCCGAGTAATATTAAGAAGTGCACTTCAAAAGTTTTCCAAAGGAAAATTCTAAGAAATCATAAAGCAAAAACTGCATTAAAGGAATTAAGCTCAAATCTCAAGTTTTACAGAATTTAAGTTTTAATGAAATGGCAATTATTCGATTAGAAAACAAATTTTATAATGAATTTTAGAATTACGCTTTAAACTTTGAAATATATACGTAAATTAAATATTTCTGTGGTAAAGCAATCACTGCTACCGAGTGTTTAATAATTAAGAAAAAGCCGTCCAAAGAAACAATACATACATAGTTTTCCAAATCGGGCGTTTCAATTTAGCGCCCAAATCTGCGGCAAGTTCGGAAACTATTAAAATGGCTTGTGCTGCAACTGACACTGTTAAATTAACATTAATAGGGAGCTTATTATACTCAAAAAATGTAAACTCAAGCTGAAAATTTATCATCCGCTCGTAATAATAAAAGATATTTTACACAAATAATAGGAATCGGTGAAGCACCCTTAATAAATATGGCGCTCTTTAAAACAAACATTTACATCCAACATCTTGACGTTTCTTGTTTACGCTCCATATTTTAAAATAGACCTCTCGACACTTAAATTGTTTGAATGTTATGTCAGTTGTTCGCAGGATTAATTTCGTAACTACAATTTCGCTAAATTTAATTTTGCTTTCACAACAACATTAATCAGATCATTTTTGTATAATCCTCTCTTAACTACTACACGTCTGCCATTTGTAAGTGCTCCGGAGTGATACGTTAACGGATTATTTTGCTAAAAAAGTGTTTCTGCCTATTCATTAAATATTGAATATTCCGTCATATAAACTCTTAACTCATTTTTTGAAAATGCAGTTCATTTCTAAAATTAAAAACTAAAACGTACTTATTAAACTTGAAAATGTTATATAGAGGAGACAGGTAGAACAGAATTCTACAATAATAATTTTGAAAACAAAATCATAAGATTTTTTTTTTTAATTTTATTTTCACACACAATGGAATAACCAAACTTGATTATCTCTAAAGAAGCTTATTAGCTAACCATCTGGAACAATATTATTTAACGTAGAATCCGTTTTTATCCAAATAACTCCAACGATTTCGTATTTGATAAGTTCCCTACAGTATCCTTCAGCTAGAATGCAACAAATACTTGCCAGTAACCTGGAATTGCATTTACTTTTTAAATTTACGTCTATCATGTAAGGCGATTTGCGACAACATTGCTTTTTCGTATATTAAAGGTGCAATAAGTTTGGCTAAAATTCTCAAATATTTGAAATTTTTATAATCAGATTTCATGTCATTTTACTATATTCCTTTTCAATCTTGCAGTTTTTCATGATAGTTCCAAATACCTCCATATTAAGTTAACAGGGGCATAATTTGCTTTCCAAACGGCAGGAAGTACAATTTTTTATTGTAATTCAAATTTTAAATTTTTAAATTTTATTAATTTAAAATAAATTTTCGTTACAACTTTTTCTTGAACAGAATAAAAGACCTTCATTGTAAACAATATGGCAATTGATTTTGAAAAGACAAAGTAATATTTTTGTATTTTCAGCAATTACTTAAAAAAACACTAAATTTTGCATAAGTTATCTTTAGATCTGACGAAAATATCTTTTGATTATATATCTTTTATAATATATTAATTTTAATATAAAATGTCGTATTTTGAAACGTTAAAATCATTTTTTTTTTTAGTTATTTTGTAGTTTATTTTAAAGTTTGTTTACTTTTAATTTTGTAACATGCTGTACAAATTTATTTATTTATTTGTATAAAGGATTATGTTGGTAACGGTGTAAGTAAGAAAGAGAACGCTTCAGGCCAAAATGGCCGACGCAATAAACGTGAATTTTGTTCGTTGTAATTTTAATTTGATTATAAAAGTAATTTGATTAACCAACAGTGTGGTATAAGGCTTGAGTCGACAGGTTCGATGCTTAATTGCGCCGACTGCACTGTTGTGATTTAAAGCCTAAGTTCGATCTATAGGCTATAAACTTGTCAACACACTTGGCAAGCGCCGTGTTTTAACTGCCAAAACCTCTTTTAAAAACCATTAATTGAAGGGAAAAAGGAAAGGCCTATGTTCAGGAGTGGACGAATAACGGCTGAAGAGGAAGAAGAATTTGAGTTGAATCGAGAGTTGTTTTTGTTAATTGCTGAAATGATAAAGAATAAAAATTTTAGAAGATTTTAAAGTTTTTGGGGATTGTGGAAAAATATCACAGCGAATTTGTTGGATGAGTCTGCCAGCTGTGAACAGCCGGGCAAGTACGAGACCACTCATGCAAGGTAACATTTTAAATTTGCATGACCATATTGGAAATAAAAATTAAAACTAAAATTTAAATTGAAACAAAATTTTTAAACGATAAAAATTTTATACGAGTGAAGATTTTTCAATGTATTTGGAAATAAAAAAAATCACATGCTGATAATTATTTGCATGTAAACCCTAAACCACGATCAAATTTTAAAATTAGATTTATTTTGTGTATTCAAAATTGTTTTACAAAAAATTATACAAGGGGCATCGCAATAAATCATTAACTTGTGAAATATTTAAAATTGCAAAACAAAAATTTTACCACAATAGAAACTTATATTATAAAAATTTTAAAAGAAAGGTGTCATACTCATAAATATTTTTGTTATCACCTTCAGCACACGACAAAAATTGAAATTTATAAATTTAACAAATTTTTAAAATTTATATCGGGAGACATCGCAATATATAAGCGAGTATTTACGGTCTTATCCGTTTCTCGCATCTTATCCTCCAAGTCTCTTTATCAGTCTAATCTCTATGTTACAAATTTTTAAACTCGATCGTCTTTCCCACCTCTTTCTTCTAAGTTTTTGCTGACCTTCTACTCTTTCTTCTACAGTCCGGAGTTCAATTCTATATTTTTTTTGGCAATCTCCCATTGTCTATCTTTTGTATGTGACCAAACCACCTCAATCTCTTTCTATTAACCCTTTTATTACACATTGTTGTATAAATTTAATGGCAATTGATGGAGTTTTATTTGAGCTCTATTAACAGGATTAAAAAAATTTTTAATTTCTCAATGGTCTTCGAGTTCTGTGTCTTCTAGATTTTGCTCTTCGAAACTATTTGCCAATTGTTTCACGTCTTGTCTTCAAACTCTCTCGACAATATTTCAAAGTCGATTTTCTCGAAAATGTCTGGCCATCTGGCTCTACCGCTTTGAGGAGTTGTTATTGGAGGGCCGAACTTTCAGCACAATAAGTGGAAAAAATTACAAAAATGCGGAGGTCATATAATTTCTTTGTCAGACGATGAGTCAACAGGAATTTTGCCATTACCAATGTCGAGCAATTGTTTGGAAAAAACTTCTGCAGATGGGTCATTCTTTAATTCGACTCGCATATTCATATTTAATTTAAGTGGTTTGACGTATTTCTTTAAAATGGACGACTTTAAACGTGCATAAAGTTCGTCAACTGACGTTGATCGTAGAATCACCGGTAATGTTTGTTGAAAACCACCTGCCAATAGAAGCATCGTACTATCACTATCTGATGGCCTTCTAACATTTTCAAAATTTTGCCTAGTTTACCCGCTAGCCCCGCAACAAAATCAAACTTTTCAATATTTTTCTATCGGTCGTAGCGGCCTTATTTAACTATCAATTTTTAATTTAAAAATGGCTTTGAAAGCGTATCGCGATGCTCTACAAAATCGATGTCATACATTTTTTTTCCATCTTTAACCGCAAAGCCGCAAAATGCAAAAAAAAAATAAAAAAAAATTTCAAGGCGTTAGATTCTTTTTTGAAAATAAAAATTTGTAAAATATAGCTACTTTTTTCGGAATAGCATGTCGCAACTTTTAAGTATTTTCCAGAATTTTTTTATAAATTTACACCTCCTTCGATTAAAAAATTTATTTCAAAGAATTAATTTTTCATGAAACTGTAACTAAAATCTTTTACGGATAGGATTATTTCTATAAGTTTATTTCATACAAACCTTGTAATCAAAATTCTATTAAAGTCTTCCTGACGAGGTAACAACACCCAATAATTGTACAACACAATTGGCAATTGTAGAGCTCTAATCCAACCAATAGAATGTGATACCAACGCGACTCGAATAATCGATTCATGTTACTTTGCCAATTATCAATAATGTTGCTAAACGTGTGAACAACTTTTAAACAACGAAATTTAAATCCGAAACAAATTGCACAATTCGAAAATTCTTTTAAGGCTGCAGTCAATACGTGCGCCTTTGGCTGTGACTTACAGAAATCGGAACAACAGATTGCCCAAGATCAGTTAACTTATTTTCGAAGATGATGATTAGCTACTTCATTGCGAATATATTGATCTAAATGTTCGCAAACTACGGCCATTTCCAAATCGGGAACGAGTGATGCTGGAAAACAACTAACCATACCAGAATTTTCGGCTAGTTTTCTGCTCTAAAAAAATTTAATTATTCATTTTATAGCTCTCACAGTTCACAAACTAAGTATAGCCATTCAAATGTCGCTGCCTTCCATCTATAATAAAATTTTGGGGAGGTGAAGATGAATCACGACTGGAAATATGTATACAAAAAAAGATGAAGTTTCGTTGAATTATTGGAAGATTGTATATATAATTTTTGGTCACGGTTTACCCGTCGCTTATGTCAAACGTATTTGAGCTTTGTTTAAACATCATTGTGCTTTTCTTTTCTATTTTCCGGAGTTTTCTTTTCTAGTTTGCGGAGTAATTTTTGCGAAATATGAATTCTTCTATATTTTAGGAGAGGATTGTATTGTACTTACGGGTCGATTGACTACTAGAGCCTTACAGAACTGCGACCAGTATTGATCTTTTGTTCGTAACCCTACTAATTACGTTTTCAGGAATTCAATTTTGCTAGCAAAAGATATAATACTTTTGAAGGTTTTGTTTGCACCTTCTTGGATGTCAGTTGTACTTGTCCCAAGTATTTTAGCCTAAGTCGAGCTAAGGCATTGCAGCTACAGATAATGTGTTTGGCCGATTCAATTTCCGATTCCAGAGTTTGCATCTGTCATTGCCTACCAGTCTCATTTTTTTGAGAGTCTAATTTTGTTCTTTGATAGTATAAGAAGCTTTTTAGCTTTTGCAACCGAGTACTCTATAAATTTCTTTGCCTGTCTTTGTCCTGATGCACTATACCAGTAGGTTTTTATGCTCTCCGTTTCCCACTTTTGTATCTCTAGCCCCCTGTGTGTTTTGGATAGCCAGCAGAATGGTTCAGGTCCAGTCGGGATCGTTTTTGAGCCCGTTCTAGCTAGTTTGTCAGCTATTTTGTTACCCTCAATTCCCTCATGACCTGAGGGATGCTGTCATGTTTTATTTTCTTTTCTATTCCAAAGTTTTGTATGAACTAGATGTCAATCGATATACTTTTGCTTGCGCTTCAAAAAGCTTTAGTTCCATTGCTAAAGCTTCGTTATTGGGAAATCTTTGGGAAGAGATACTTTGTGGATTAACTGTTAGGTAAAATTCTCTAACGTTAAGGCAAAGAGCTAAACAAATAAGAAACATATTATCTTCCCAATTTCTCTTCCACTTTGAACTCTATGTAAAATTGATAAAAAACAAAAAGCTTCTTATAAGACTTAACGCTTTTAGCTGCCGCGGAATTATTTGCAAAATGTTAAGAGAGAGACATAAGCGTATTTTGTCACCATCTCTCACATAAAAAATTCAAAATAAATTATTATTTTTATTATTACATATTACATAAAATATTTTTCATAAAGAGGCTTGCGAAGCTAACTATTTTTAAATGATTTACAAATTTTACACAAAAATCTTATTTGTGGAATTACACAATATAGAATTTCAGAGTATAAAAAAAATAATATATTTTTACTTACCCTAAGAATTTTGTAAATAACTTTTGCAACCGCTGAAGCTGTAACGATGGGAATAGCGCTAATTGAAAATTAAACAAAGCTATACATTGATTGACATAAAATACATATACAAATATTTTGAATAGAAGAGAAAATAGAAAAACATTACAGCAATACAAATTTTGTAAAAGTGTAAAACTTTTTATTTTACCTGTTAAAAATTAAGCGTAAAAAATAAATCTTAAAATTAAAACAGACTGATTAAAATTTTTATTATTATTTTATCTAATAATAGATTTATTTTTAATCAGTAAAATTATAACTAAAATTAAAATTATAAAGTTTTGATTGAAAAAATATAATAATGTAAAGAGTAATAATTGTTGGTTCGGCTGTAAATATAATACAAAACAACAATATTATACACCAGCTAAAGAGATTTGCATTTTTTATTACAGAACATTTAAGTGAACTTATTCTGAGTGCAACTAAATAAATCAATATTGTCATTTAAAAATATTAATATTAAATTCGAGTACTTATTGTTCATTTAAATTTCTTTATTAACATTAGATATGCATACACAACGTTCATTCCTGCGAGACAGGCAAGGCCTCTTGAATGCTCTTTAGTAGATAAATATTTAATTTAGGTAAGTTAATATTTTTCTTCTTGATGCAAATGTAAAAGAACAGTTTCAGCTTGCATATGCGCACCTATTCTCAACACCTTAGGATCTTTAGAGATTTCACGTAATGTCGGCAAAAGATCAAATGGAGTGACCTTGGTACCTTGAGAGCAAGGAACAGTTTTGGTTTGGGACAAAACGTATATTATAAACTCTAGCTTGAAGTCACTTGAACATTTTGTATCAAATAAAACCGTTTCAAAACCGTGAAAAATAAAAATGTTTTTTTAGCTTTTACTGTAGAATCCTTGACTTGAAATAGAAATCTGAATACATTGATAAACACGCAAAAACAATTTAAATTCAAAAAATCAGTTTGAGTATCCAACGAGGAAATTCCGCTCAGTGCTAGAATAATTGATATTATCTAAATATTAGGTATTTTTAGCTTGCTAATAAATAACTTAGAATAAGTTTATGAGCCGATTTCATGAGAAAGTTAAAGGTAGCATTAAAATTTAACAGTATAATTACACAACATTGAAGATTTTTATTAATTCTTATAAATTTTATTTTATGAAATTAACTTTTAATTATTTTTAAGTAGATGTTTAGTTAAGTTTTCTGTAAATTTAGCAACACGGTGTTTTTTAGTAACTTTAGTGATATTTTAAAAATATATCACTTGAATATTTAAAAAATTTCAATCTATGAATTTATTTTTAATAATAACATTATTTTTAATTTTCATTACTTGACGTTAAGGAACAGTTTTAGCGGTCAATTTTTTAGGCTTTAAGTTAAGGGACACACTTAAGTTAGTGATACAATTGAAATAAGTAACGCTTAATAATTTAAGGAACACTTAATACTTTTAAGTGTAGGTGATACAAACAGATACTACAGTTAAAATTTAAGTATTTCTTAAATTGATAATGTCGCTTATTTCATTTTTCCATTAGTTGAACTAATATTTAAGAAATACTTAAATTATAACTGTTAGTGTGCAAACGGACGATTTAAAAAAAAAACCAAATAAGTGGATAATAATTTCTATACTAACGTGTTAAAATATTATTACAACTTGCACCTATACTTTCAAAAACAACTCCCTATAAGAAATATACTATATTGTGATGTTTCAAACACGGGAAAGCGACGAGCGATCTCTAGCTGAAGGTAAAGAAGTTATAAAAATTTGCAGTTACCATGTAGGCATGAGAAATTTAAAAATGAGGAATGAAAATTTAAATGAGTAATAATTTAAAAAGGTTGCAAGATAATCTAGATGGAAAACATTGTCATTTAAACACGAACTTTACACAAAGATTTTATATTCTGTTTAAATTTAAATTTTGCGCCACCGCAAGTGTACAAACGGGCATTTTAGGAATTAACAATTTCTAAAGTGAACAAATGTAAGAGTGCGCGTTCGACCATAGAGACATGAGGTCAATTTTTTATTTTTGTGGGGATTTTTCAGGGTTAGCGCCCTTGAGTTTTTTTGGAAGGTAGGCGTATGATCAATTTAGTAAAATCGATTACCAATCAAAGTTGAAGGATAGAAAGAAGATCGAAGGCGTTGATTGCAGTAGTGTAATTCAGTTTTCATCAATAAATTTTTGTCAACCGCTGAAAACGAGAAAAGTTAAAAAAAGCGGCCATTTTTGTGGCATCGTTATAAGAGATAACGACGTCGAGAACAAAGATGTTTTAAATATTTTATAAACAAATTACTTACGTTTGAAGATTATTTAAATACATAACGTGTTGGATGCAACACGTTTACGTTTACAGAAGAAAAATTAGTGCAACACAATAAAATTTAAAAATTCACAATTACGGTAGCCAGCAGATGTGTTACATTTAGAAGCCAACAACCAAGTGGTAAGAGATGAAACTATAATGTTTACACACATCTTACATAAACTTAATCAGTGGCGTCTCATTTAAAAGAAAAACGCAACATCAAATTTGTTATTTTTATTTTAAACAAAAATTAATTTTTATTTTACAATTTGTAACATCTTAAAAACAACACATTTTACACTTGATTAAAGATAACGAGAAGGAGCTTGTAACCATTTGCTTTTTCATTAACAGCACATCTCGTCATCTTTAATTCACACTTTATACGCCAAATTTTCCATGCGGAGTTGTATAACCGCAAATTTTTTAACAGATATTTTGCAACTGATCTGGAATGACAATCATTTTTATAAATAAATTATAAAACATAAATAAACATAAACATAAATAAATTCTTTCCTACATTTTATGAATTTCATTTATAAGAAAGAGTTTATTTGTTTCAAAGTATTAGAATCCACCCCGGAAATTCGATCGTCTTTACTCCCGCTTTCAAGAGCAAGCTTGGAGCACTTTGGAATGCTTGGAAACATAGCTTTTTGCCTAAAAAAACCATTCCAATATATTGCTATGATCTTTTATACAAATTTTAATATTTATAATGCAAATTTCTTAATTTTAAATAAACTCGTGCAACTAACCTTCGTTTGGTTTTTATTCTCATACACCTCAATAAAACAACTTTTCTTTTCTCAAAATTTACATTTTATACTTTAATATTTTAATTTTATGTGTGGATAACAAATTCTACGTCCACTACCTTGACCATCTGGTTTTAAAGCAAGAATCCCTGCTCGCAGAACAGCGTCGCACCAGTATCGGTGCGTAAATATAATATTTAAATATAATTACTTCCTACAAATTTCGAATTGCCTACAAAAATCATGGCAATATATTCTGGAAATAAAATTATGCTTTTGCGTAATCCATTTTTCGCATGTATGATAATTGAAGGTAAAATTTCTGAACATTATACTAAACGATTTGAATTCAAGAAAATTAAAAAAATTACCTGCGGGGCTTAATCGAATCAAAATCAAATTTTTCAAAATATCTCATTTTGATTTTGATAGCTATTTTAATAATACCTACCTAGTACTATAATCAAAGTTATTTCGTGCAAGCAAAGAAATTTTTAAAACTCGGCGCTCAAAGGCACCATAATCACAAGTGGTGATTATAGACAAATTTTTCGATATTTCTTATTTATGTCAATGTGTAACAAAAAAATAACTTAAATATTTGTTATAAAAAATATATAATTTTTATTGTTTAATTTACTTGGTAATTTTCCTCAAATGCTTAAGAAACCGTTGGGGGAATCCCAAAAAAGAGCAAATCTAACATGCTTTAAAATAAAAATTTGTAAAATTATTAAATGAAATGATTATACGCACCACACCATATCCCGCACCACCTAAAACAAACTATAAAAACATATTACAGTACATAGTATGAACAAACTAATGGTAATGGCAGTATCACGTTAACTCTGCCCACAAACTAAAAAATGTTAATGCAATTAAGATAGCTGAGAGATTAATTTCCAAATATAATTATCCAATTTTAATTTGGATTATAATCCAATTTTAATTTTAAGGATTATCTAAATATACGCGAAAAAACGACTAAAAGATGCAAGCATACATTTGATTGGCTGATTCCATAAGATAAAATGAACTCAAAAATGAAAAATTTAAAAGACAGATCGTGAAATACATCAAATAAATTACAAAAATTTCCTATAGAGAGCCTGAACTCGAAAATTACAGATCTAAAAGGCACAGATTTTTGTTTCGAAGTTAAATTGGATTATAATTAACAAATTTCTATTTTAAATAAATTTATAACATGACATTATTAGTAGCAATGCTGAAACTCAAGTGTGGGTAGCCTTTTCCATTAAAATACGCATTGCATATAATTTACATGGACTACACGTACTGTCAACACAATAAGAATTTCAACGACTTCCTCTTGAGCGTCTTCAACATCCTCATGAACGACATTCTAACTCTACTCAGCCCGAAAGCGAAAATTTCGCTTTATGCCGATGACACCGACGTGTCGACACCTCCATGACTCCAAGAAACCGTAAACGATTTAGAAAAATTGGTTTAAAAACAAAGACGGCAATGCCGCCGCAAATCAAACATCTTCATGTTCAAAGAGCAAATCCCCATAAAACCATATTCCAAGTACTTAAAAGTCACATTGAACTACTGCCTCAAATGTAAGTACTACACCGTCACCAATCGGGAAAAGTCATTTTCAGAATACCCTATCCAATGATCAATTCCAAACGTACCATATCAGACCTTTGTCAGACCTTTGTCTGTCGGTACAGACGCCTTCATGCCGACTCAAAATAGGAAACCATCGACAATCACATCAGGAAGAAAGCAGAGAAACTCTACCACTCCATCCAGTTTGCAGAAAACTCTCTCATTGCTTAACTCGAACAATATGAACACGGCTACAATATAGTACACGGCCGCCCCAAAGACATCCTCATCTCGCCTGACTCTCTGCCAACCGCAGTCTAATCAAAATTTTGTTTTTAGGCACCAAGTTTATCTAACAGTTAGGTTCCAACCACCTTGAACTCTCACAAGAACCCAAGAATTGACGCATTCTTCTCCGCACCTGCGGCATTCGAATTAGGTTTATTCTGTTAGACACCCTTTCAGACTCTATAGAACCTATAAAAATTATATTATATAATTAAAAATGTTCTAATGAAATTATGGTAGATTATGGCGTAAATTACGAATATATTTACATTAAAATTTATGTTTCGTTCAAAAATTCCAACAATAAAGCCAAAAAAACTGTAAAATTAGAAACAGTTACTGCATTGGTTGTTTACATACGATTAACCCCGCCTATACTGTGTTTTTATTTTAATAAAAAAAAATAAAATTTATTTTATTTGAGCATAGTTTGCACTCGAAAATTATTACAGATAGGGTAGATTTTAGAGTGAATCCGAGATTTAATGTGGTTGCGGTTGTTTTAAGCCGTTTTGACAAACGCTCTACTCGCTTGAATATCCACCTAGACCGGTCCTCTTATCAAAAACGCAGATCTTTATTTTTAAGTTAAATTCGGTTAAAATTAAGAAATTAATATATTAAATTATTAACAGTACCTATGTTACAATCCTACTGCGGGTAGCCTCGCCCACTAAATCAAGCGAGATGATTATTTATGAAACTAAAATTAATTATTTTCTAAATTTTTCGTTTCAATGTTATCTATCAAATGTCGTAAGAATTTTTATCGTATCTATAATATCTTCGATCGAAATTTTGGCATCCACTCTCAGTACAAGTAGTATTTCTTTTATGGTTTAATATTGAAACCCTCAAATTTAATATCATATTTGTAAAAATTAAACAAAAAATTCTATTGATTGCCAAAAATTTTGATAGAAAGGTAAACAGAAAAACATGTCTACGGCTTCTCCACCCAAGATTTTCCAAATAACTCCTCGTCGGTTAATACTTTATCGATGGGAATATTAGCTCATAGATGCTCAAATGAAGCCGAAAAGACCAATACATTCGCAAATACAGCAATAAAGTATCTAAAACCTAATACTTATAACTATAATAAAATAAATCCTAAAGTCTCCCATTTTAGTAACTGACAACTTTCGCCCCAAAACAACAAGTAGCTATGCAATTTAAATTTAACAAACAAAAATTGACTATGAAAGAATTAAAATAATAAAATAAATTTAAAAAAACTTTTTAAACAAACTTTTTCTAGAAATTGCACTAAAAAGTAACAAATAATTTTTCAAATAAGAGCAAAGTACCCGGAAAACATCAATATAAGGAGCTTCAATCAATCAATCAATGCAAAGAGCTTTGTTTATTCTTATTAGAAAAATTATTTGGTTACTGACAGTTAATTCTCAACATGAATTTCAAAATTTCAACTGCACTATAGGAAAGAGGACAATTTTCTAAGCATTTAAAAAAAATCCTTGAACAGTCCGTTAGTTTTCGAGAAAACGGCATTTTAAAATTACGAAAAGCAGGGAGATGTAATATGATATGCCCCGATGTTTGACGGTAACTAGCACGTTCAGTTCCCGCTCTTCATTTTGTTGGCGGTACGTGGGCTTTGATATACTCTTAATGTTGTTGTCAGTCGCAGTCGACACCAAGACGAGTTCTATGGCTTTGAGTTCCACCCTTGACGAGTTCTGTCATTCTTCAAAGATATTTTTAAATTTTTATATCCGGACGAAGGCGTCCGGACGGTCTGTTTTATTTTTTTGCGTTACTCAACAACGGCATATCATACACCCGTGTTAAAACGTGTATCTAAATACATGTAAATTTTAGATCTTTAAATTCGAATTTTTCAAAAACTTATGAATGATCCAGGAATTGTTTTGTTTTAAACTACTTAGAAGATTGTCCTCTTTTCTATACTTTAGTTAAAATTTTGATCCCAATTATTTTCAACTTTTTAATCTTTAAATTTTGATTAGTAAAATATCAATTATGAATTTTTTTTTAAATTGGTTAAT
This sequence comes from Cantharis rustica, assembly GCA_911387805.1. Taxonomy (NCBI): domain Eukaryota; kingdom Metazoa; phylum Arthropoda; class Insecta; order Coleoptera; family Cantharidae; genus Cantharis; species Cantharis rustica. The sequence goes on from OU426880.1 coordinate 36,773,463, forward strand.
AAAAGCCTGCAATTTACAAGATAAACCTAAAAGGGATTTATATTATTTTTTATGTTGGTAATGACTTTTACGAAAAGGTTTTTTTTAGTTGGATTTTTTTCTGAAAGTAAGTTAAGAAAAAGGTTAATAAAAAGTTAAGAAAAAATAAGAAAACACATAGTGAGTTGTAAAATCTTAAGTCTAGCCGCTTTAGTTTTGTCATTGCATATACACATATTTCATAGGTGTAATATTTTGCTTCTGCACGATAATCATCTGCAAGATAAAAATTATTTTAATTTTGTAACAATTTTTATATATTATGTACATTTCAATAAGTGTGCTGCTACCACACTTACCACACATAGAAAGCCGCCAGTGACTTTTACATGTTTTTGAAGAGCATAGTTATATAAAATTTTGTTTCAGGCATATTTCTCTTTTTCTAACATCTCCCCCCCTTTCAATAACTTTTGTAACTGAATAATCTTTCGTAATATTTTCTCAAGTTTTGGCCTAAATAAATACAAAATTAGTATAATTGTTAGATAGTGCAAACACTGCAAAGGTTTCGAGTTAAAACGGAAAGCAGTTTGTAACAGAAACATTATTAAGTTTGAATATTGAGTTAGGTAGTTGCACCCTTTACAGACTTCCTATTCATTAAAAATGAAGATTAAGCACTTCCTTTCAATTTTAGCAAGATAAACTATTATTAGGTATTGCCGTGCGGACTCTCATTAGTTAACGTCTCTTTCGATTGTTGTTGGATACCTACGTTTTCATTTCTAGACTATGAATAAGAAATATTTAAAAATCCGGTTCGAGTCTAAATGGGAACCAAACTTAATATTCGGTTAAATTAAACGTAGTTCGCTTAAAATTGAACCACAAAGTTTGAATAGAAATGCAAGAAGAGCTGTTTCAAATTGGCAATAAAAAATAATTTATGGGTAACCAAGTCTCGAGATAGAAGTAAGCATGGCACGTTTCAATACTAGAGAATTAAATGAAAAGCTTGTGCGTGTGCAGCTTACAATTGCATCGTCGTCAACTAAGATTTTCCCGGAGAACGAAACGCTTTTTATTCAAACAATGCGTTTTTGAATAACAAAATTAATTTGACGTGGTTGAATACACCGAAACACGTAAAAAGTTTAAATTGAATCTTGCGAATAATTTTTAACTAGAAAAGAACCGCCATCCCGCAAAAATCTAAATAGATGTTCTCCAAAATAAACAAAACCGAACAAATATACACCACCATCAGGATTGAAAACAAACATCAAATTTAATTTTGCCGCAGAGTATTAATCAACGTTTTATTTGCAACAAAAACCGCAGATGTGTGTTGTTATATTGATTAGATGAAAATAAAAATAAAAAGGGAAATAGAAAATGAAACACGTTCGGTAATAATCAAATTTATATTTATTTTTTTTTCGTCTTTTTTGGCTTGCAAATACATTTTTGTTTATTTTCGTTTTCTTGAATTGTCTGATTGATAACGCAAATGCGGATTGCTACGTAACAATAAAATATGTAGACATGCAACGCTTCATGTACTAGATAGGTAATTATATTGTTTTACTAGTACTGTTTTAGATTCCAGCAAACACGCTTTACCTCGAAGTTTTTCAAAAATCGCCTGTGGTGGTATTCTTTTTAGCAACAACCCTTCTTGCTTGTAATGTTAGAACTACATGAATTTCTCCAGGTTTCAACAATAAATTACCCTACCAAACTTACAAACTTCATTCTTGATACATCACACCATAATAAATAATAATCGTCAAGAAAAATTCGTAGGAATTTAATATTTAGTCCAGTGATGACTCAAAAATATTTTTTTCTTAAACCCTTTACTATTTAATCTAGATACTAGCCAATTTATCGACAAAGCACTCAAAACATACCAAAATTAGGTCTTATCGAAATTAAAGTAGATAAAATTGTGTATAAAAGTAAAAAAAATAAATGGAAAATATCCTAAAATTATTTTAAGTATTATTACTGAGGTAGCTAGTAGTATGTAATGTTAAAATAAACAAAGAAAACAAATATTAAAATATTGAATTATAACTGTTAAGTAAAGAATACACATACTTACATAGAAAAATAATATTTAAAAACAATAAAAATTACAATAATTAACATTATTAACATTAAAAGGTTTGAAATTAGAATATTTGAATAAACCAGAAAACAAATTTTGAAAAAATTTCGTTATAAAAAAGATAAAAATTTAAAACAAAAACTTACGATATAAAGGCCTATATTTCACAATTATTTTTGATCATCAATCGTATATAACATAAGAAAAACGTAAAATAATGAGAAGCAAAAAAAATATACCAAACAAAAATTGAAAAAATTAAAATTAAAAAATTTCAGTACAACATTGTTATTATAATACCTAAAATGTAGAAAACAAACTTTCCAACAAAAAAACTATTTTCAAAATATTAATTTTAAAAATTTGTTTTAACATTTAGAGAAGCCGGGATATTTGGAAAGCCATATCTCTAAAACTATTAAAAGGACCACCTTGTTTTTTGTTCTTTTATAGGTGAAATTTTATTTTCTACACTTTAGATAACGTCAACATTAGACCTGACTAAAATTGAGTTATTTGCAAAAATTTAATAAACATCAAAGGAGGAATCCTATTATAGCTACAAATCTGTTCTATACTAAAATGTACATAAACATGTAGATAAAAATGTAGATAAACAGAAAAAACTCTACACGAGAAACTGGAAACTACGTTATTGATAAAAATCTAGATGTGAACACTAAATCTAGAAAACTGGATGGAATAAAATAATATCTTATTAATACCCTTAAGCAGAATTTGATCTACATTAATTTTGATAAAACCTATTTTAGCTACAATATGTACAGGAAACTTTCAATTTAAAATTTTGTAATTTTTTATCTATAATTTACCTCTGTTCCGGTTCGGTAAAAAAACCTGTGGTAAAAAACTAAAACCCATTTCCTGATAATAAAGATCAGGACAACAAAATTGTTATAGAATTTAATAGATGTCATTAAAATGTATCGATTAAACTGACGATTACTTAGATCTTGACTAGCCGAGTACCGGGGTGATCTCCATATATCCTTCCTGGTACTAGAAACTGGCAGTGGGATTTGGGAAAATAGGTGTACTTTGTGGTTCTGGTCTTGTTTGCGTCGCTTTTGACTTGGGTATCGTCCGGAAGTGTGACTGCCGAGATGTCGCGAGACTTGGACTTCTGGAAGGCATTGGATATTTTCTAATGTAATTAATTTTGCAAGTTGATGGATTTTTAGTATCTATGAAGAAATACCTTTAGTTATGGTGGAAGTCGATTCTTGATGTCAGCGGCAATGATGGTTTTGGTTACGTGGTGTACGGAAATAGAAATTGACCATTGAAATGAGGTGGCATACCTGTTCAAGTCAGCGGGGGTATTAATAGAAATGGCACTCATTATTGTAAGAAGGTTCTCACGAAAAGCTTGCCAGGATATTTTCGGTCTGGTTAGGGTAATTTGTGACTTGGTGTTCCCAGATGTAGTAGATGTGCCTACGTATAAAAAGTGAGCAAGAGAGCGTCAAGAGCTTCAATTGCGAAGTCGATTTCGACGGCAAGATTGATGAAGATGTGTCCTTCCTACGACGATTGCCTTCCCGCCAAGCCTTTGAAAAGGATGTCTAGGTCGTCTTTTAGGATCATTTTTAGTGCAGAGGCTAACCGTCGTGATTTTCAAATGCTGGAGGTCCGTGGTCGGTATTCATGATGTTGATTTGAGGTCTTGATGTAGATGTGTCTTCCACTGGAAATTGTCGATCGTTGCAATACAATAACCTGCTCGAAGGCGGGTTTTGCTAACCAGAATAATGTTCGCCGTGTGGGCGAAGGCGAGCAAAAGATTTTTCTTCATGGGTATTCAATGGCGATTTAAATGTCAATCTAAAGAGAGGTAGGTTGTTGTCGTTGTCTATGCATTGGCTGACATAGGTTGGTTGAAGAAAGTACCTGAAACAGTCTGAAAGTAGCAAATCACGGAGTTGCTGATGTTAGCATTTCTGAGTACGTAGGCAAAAGTTAAAATTAATAATTCTCTCCAAACGTTTGGAGCTTGGGTTCTTACAGTTTCAACAAAACTGCACTAGGGACCTCTGTTAGAGCCAATCGGGCGGGGACGGGTCTTCTGAAAAAAAAGTTGTATATCTATAGCTCTTGGCTGGTGATGTCTTTTCGGCTTGGTATATTTAACGCAGCCTTTGTAATTTGCTTTGTGTATACTGTGTCAGTTGGCACACTTATTCATGTGTTTGGTAAATTCCATTATTTTACATATAAGTAAATGTTTTGTTTAATAGTTGCATCAGTGTGCTTTAAGAAGCGATACTCGTCGGTTTGATTAGTCTTGCTGCGTGAGAACTTTGGATATATTGAACAGATGTTGGGCTATTCTTGTTGACGCGTTACGCAATTTAGATTCCGCGTTAACAATAATAGAGTCAACTACTGCGGGTATTTCTAGTAGACTACCGGGGCGTCGGTAGCGGTGTGACTGGAATGCAGTCAGAAACAAATGATCAATCTCTGGTCTATTGACCACAGATACGTATTTTACCAATGTGATGTAACTCTGTATCCGCTGATCATTTATATTTTAGCTTAGCTTCTTGCTTCATACAGATTCATAGAGGTTAATTTTATTGACAGGTTTATTTTATTTATCACCTGTAATTGTTTTAATTTTGCTCTCCGCCGTGTCTGGTAACAACTCGGTAACGCCAAGAGTATTTTCCAACAGTTTCTGTTAACCTTAAAGTTCAGTCTTCAAGTTTTCATCTTAGATTTTTGTGTTGTTTTACAATGAACAAGAAAACGGCTACGGTTTGAAGCTTAAGTGCTTCGACTACCAAGCGATGATCTTTGGTTCGAGTCAGAGTGGAGCGGAAACTTTATTCTAATCGCTCTTCCTCGGCAAACAATGGCAAAACACCGAGGTAATCTGTCTTGAAAATCCTTCATAAAATGAAGTGGTTAGCCAAAACTCACTATGGGTTGTAGCGCTACTGTATATATTGTCGTGAATTTTTCTACAAGATTAGTATTTTGTAATGTGAAATGATTTTTTGAATTAAAATTTTTTGTTAAAGTGATGTTGGCAATAAAGGTGGTAGAGTGGAGGCCTTTGGTCAAAAATGGCCACCGCATCAGACGTTTAAGTTTTACTACGCTGATTTTGTGATATTTTAACAATTAAAATGTGTTGTTTTCTAAATAGCTATTTTATTTAAAATTTAAAGTTAGTGAAAAGATGAGTATTGAAGAGAATTTGGTGTTTTGATGGTTGTTTTAAAACGACAGGTCAAGTTGAGATTTTGGAAGATTAGAGGAATTACATAACAATAAAATTAAGTATTCATTTAAAAAAAAATTAATTAGAAATATTTTTATTACATCACAATATGCTGTCTCTGTTAACTTTGAAGTCCAGTCTTTAACTTAAATTTTTGTGTTGTCTAAAATTCTGAAATTTAAAAAGTTTTTTTTTTTTTTAATGGTACATTGTCAGGCGGGTGCGAAAAGTTTTAAAGTTAATTAATCTTTTTCCTTGCAGAAGCTTACAATTTAAAATTTTGTATATACATTTACTAGTGTCTTCGGTCAACGATGGAATTTTGTTTTATGAAACTTATGAAAAGCACCCATATATTATACGAAGTGATGAGGTTATACCAAATAACAAAAGTTGGCAAGAAACGTGGCTAAAAATAAACAAAACGAAGAAGTACGGCTTACATGAAACGAATTTATCTAGATGAAACACAATCGAAAGTTATTTTCACTGCATGCAACGAAGACGTGGCTTACAAAAAGCTTATGAGGAAATTTAGTTCTATGTTTTCGTGATATAAGATTTTGTGCAACCAAAGTATATAAATGGGAAAAAACAAAAACTCATTTTACAAGATTGATTTGAGAGAAAAATGATCCGATTGCGACACTTTTGATAATTTCAAACAGTTCGTGGCATATCATTGCGCTTTTTTGCTTTTTTGTAATTTTAAAGTTAAAATTTAATCTTGTGCTAAAGTTTTGTTAACACACTTACATCGTGATTGCAAATTTACATACGAAGATTGAAATCTTGGATGATCAAAATAAACCAATTATCTCGAAAGAAGTTTGCGTCGCCCACTCCACCACGTAATAATTTTTGAGTCAAAAGTTACATTATTTGTGGTGTGAAATTTTAAATATACATTTTCGTTTACTTTGATGGAAAAATAAAAGTTAATTGCTCGGAAGGTTTTCTAATTGTACGAACACCTTCATGTTTCAAAATTTTGAAAAGCATGTACATTTTCCGAATTTGTAATTTAATTAATTTCGTAAATCTACAAATAGTTGATACAATTTTATTGTAAGATGGGATTATAATTTATAGAAATTGCAGAATGCATGCATATTGTCGAATTTGCTTATGTAATGCTACGATACATACAGTTTTGCTTTATGAATAATTAATGTGAAAACCAGAAATGGCAGTATCCGACTACAATACAAGTATTTCTATATGCATGCATAATTACAATTCGATAAACATTCTAAATATGTGTGAACCTCAAATACTACAACATTGCAATAACGACAACAATAAAAGCAAATTGCTACAGTAAAACTAAAATAAGGCGTTCTGTTGAACCTCCTAAAATTTTTTTCTTCAAAAGTATAATGTAATATTGTAAATTTGAATTTGAATATATTGGGCGCGAAATTTTAAATTTAGTTCAATTTGGTTACCTTTAAATACAACGGTGGTAAAACGGAAGTAGTGGGAATTTTTTCCGCTAGAGTTGACCGTTAGGGAGGATAAGGGCTCTTAGATTTTTGAACGCCGTTGAAAACACTTGTTCTTTGTGCATCAATTTGAAAATATCAAGTAATTGAAATTAAAATTATTTCAAATCAGATTTAGTTAACAACAGAAGTAAAATACATAAGTTAAAATATTTGATTTATTTGTTAAAGAATATAATACAGGATTACGTTAAGATTTCGAGTAATATTTGTTGTAACCACGCGGGTAGATAATTTCGTTTTACATACACGGGTGCATCGAAGTTTTTATTAATATATCTTCAGTTATAAGATTTGATTACTGTTCAAGATGGTGATTTATTATATTATCATTTAAAACAGAAATGGGGGTATGTGATGTGAGGGATTGATTATTCATATAATGTTTTGCCAGTGGCGTACTATTATTAGAGTTGGTTTGGTTTAGGTTGTAAGGGGAGTCGTTGAAGGTAATTTAATGAAGTGTTTGAAGTGGAAAATATATTTATCGTGGGATAATTAAATTTAGATGTTTAAGTGTAACGGATTTAGTGGACGTTCAAAATCATAAGATGGCGGTCAAAATATATCTCAGTATGGCTTGTCACTAGAAAGGCAAGCTGTAATGGAACCGGAAGTGACATAGCAAATGCTGTGATGTCGTTCCTTTCTTTTTTCATATATCTAAATGATGTACTACAAAATTATGATATTTCAGAACAGTTATTAATAATTTTAACAATGTTCCTTATGATTATTTGCAACCACTTATAAAATAGTGACAATTGAATACATTTAACTTAATTAAAATTGAATACAATTAAAATTACACCATTTAACCTAATAAAAGGTAATACCAATTAAAAACGATATTAAAGAACTGTGTTAACAAAGTTCTTCATGATTATTGTTTGCGGCTATGATTATTTACTAGTTTAAGTATGGGGAATTTATTTAGTTAAGTACATACGACTTATTTAGATTTAAGAAAATGACCAATTAGCAATAAGAAGGACGTACTAGTTTAAGATGACAATATATTAATAAGATGACCATATAGTAATAAGATGACAAAATAGTAATAAGATGACAATATAGTAATAAGATGACAATATCTTAATAAGGTGACAATATATTAATAAGATGACGATATATCAATAAGCTGACGCGCTTGGTTAAAATGACGAGGTATTAGTTATATAAGGACGGATAATTTAGAATATAAGGGTTATGATTTAAGGTCTTACATAATATAAAAAACAATTGAGTCGAACATCGGTATGCATATATGAACTTCTTACAAATGACTATAGGTTGTGGTTGGTAATATAAATATGAATAATCAATTAGAAAACATTACGATCAGGGGATTAACTATCGAACAGTTATTAAATCAAATTTTAAACTAAAGTATGTTGAATTACATGATATCAAGGAGATTAACTTTGCTGGTAAATTGGTTGTCGGACTACCTTTTTTTTTTCTCGGTTAAAATATATACATCGTTAAACCGAATCCTGTGTTTTATTTAATTTGTGTGTACTAATTATTCCTTCAGGTGTCCTAGCAGTGGTTACGCCACTGGACAGATTTAAGTTGAAGTTAGTAATTAAGGTAAAACTACGTTAACATTCAAAGAGCCATCCGCAAATTTAAAAGGACTTGTAAGTGTTACTACGAGGGGAGATCACAACGTGCGAGGTTTGTTTGACGATCACAGCTTTGGTTTGGTTTGTAACTTTGATTTGAGAAGGCGGTAATTCAAATTGAAGAACCAAATATTACAATAAATTCAAAATAATATCCAGCTTATTTCATAAAGGTTTTTTTTTTAAATAAACAAAAAAAACCACTTCCCCTGCATTCGAGGCAAGTGCGCATTTGTTATTATTTACACTATTAAGTAACGCACATTTGTATTAGTGCAAACCTTCTATATTGTTCTGGTTTTCACAGAGTTAGAAAATTCATTTCTGTTTTCAAGTTATAAAAGTTTTCTGCAATATGAAAAGTAGAGAATCACCAAGTTCGTTGGTTAAAAATTTTTGAGAGAATTAACAACAACTTCAACAACAATTCGTGTAGAGGTTACTAGTTAGATAGGGAAATACCTCTCAGATATAGGTGGTACAGGGGAAATAAAATATTCAGAACAGACCAAAACTACTAACGGTCACGTCTGACTCAGAAGAAGCAGCGACAAACAGCATCTGTCCTCCAGGTTAGTAGCGGCTGCACTGTATAGAGGAAGGCAACAGAAAACCACCCCAATGAATTTTTTACCATGAAAATCGCTATGATGAAGAAACTAAATAATATAGCACCCAGTCTCGGGCGGCCCTTAAGTGCGAAGGGAATGCTAAGAATCCACCGGTTCAACATGACAAAATCCACAATTCCCATTGCAAGATGGAACGTCAAAAGGTTCTTTCAGAACACAAAATACGACAACACCATCAAGGAAGCACAGAGACTGAAATACAAATACTCGGAATAAGCAAGCTAAGATTGTCAGACACAGCAAAGAGCCAAACCGAGCATGATACCATATACTACTCTGGAAGCGAACCGCTCTACCAACAACACCGCAATGCCGTGGGTATATGTATGTGTCTTGAAAGAAAATATTTCGACCCACCCGGTGCTAAATTATTTATTTTTGTTAATTTCATTTTTGAAGCATTGATTTTAAAAATTGCAAAGTGGGGAGAAAAGAGAGAGAAAGATGGCTTTTTTGGCCAACTATGGCCTATAGTGGGTGCAAAATTTTGTATGCCCGCTGAGTTTTGATATTTGATAAGAAATTTTGTGAATTGTGAGTAGTACTTTAATTTTGATTTTAATAAAGTAAATTTTAATACATGTGCATTATTGCGTTGTTTTTAAAATTTTTACTTATTTGAACTTTTTTTTCTGATATTTTGCTACCGAACGGAGGTGGTTTGATTGGATGATTTGGAGAAAGAATAAATTGAAGTTATAAATTTGAAATTGGTTAATAATTGAAAAGTTAAAAATTAAAATTTAGAACGAACGTGTGGCATGATTGATAAGCGTCATTGGATAAATTTGAAATCGCAAGTTCAAACCTTGGAGAAGTATAAAAATATTTGCATTTAATTTAAAAGTTTATTTTCGAATGAAGATTATTTTTAAATACGATTTTTTTTTGAACTGGAATTAAATTTTATTTTGGAAACCAAAAACCCTCAACCTCTTGACAATTTCCAACTGCTTCTGCACACCAGAGTTAATTCGGACAATTAAGTGTTGTAAACAAAATTTCTACAAAAATATCATAGCGATATATCGAAGGAGATCAACAAATATGGTACCGGCTACACCCCAATATCAGACCGCATAATGATGATCCAATTACAGAGCCACGCGTTCAAAATCAACCTCAGATAAACGACATGACAAAAAAGTGGAAGTATTTTATGACTCTCGTGCTAAAATATTGGAAAGCACAAAAACGTAGGAGATTACACTTCTCGTGGATAAGTATAATGTCAAGATTGACATGAGAAGACAATCCGACTTGGTGGAGGAACAGAGCCTGCGATAGAACAATGATAGAACAAAAATATACTTTATTTCCTTTGCCAAAAAAATGAAATGGTTATCACAAACACCTGGTTTAAACTACATCAAAGACGCCTTTACATATAGACATCACCCGCTGAAACCCACAAGATATCAAATTGACTACATCCGAATAAATAAAAGGTTTAAGATTGTTGGGAAACGGGTAACAACCTATCGTGAAGCATATAATTGTCTCTGATCATAATACACAGAGAAAATAAAGCTGAAAACACAAACTCAAAAATAGTGCATACAGAAACTTGAGATGGGTAATATCAAATAACAAGGTCAACAAGAAATTAGCAGCGAAATTAATTTAATGAGTAGTTAATGAGAGCAGTGCTCACGAACCACCTGAAAACGGAGAAAATAATAAAGAAAAAGAAACGGATGACGGCAGATACCTTTTCATCGTCGGTATCATATTTTTTGACAAAATTATAGGTGCAGAAATACCGATAAATAATGTGATTCATTAAATAAATAAATTATCCCTTTTTGGACAATATTTATTTATGTATAAAACTGAACATTAAAAAAGAAATCACAGGAGGTAGTAGCTGTTATATATATTAATTTTTAACTTGTGATAATTATATCAAGTAAATTTAAAAGTAAACAAGTTAATTAAACGTTAAATATAATTTTATTTATTTATATTTTATAAGCTTTCGATGAGTTGTGTCACCTTCGTCAGAATAATAACAAGCAAAAAAAATAAAATTATATTTAACGTTTAATTAACTTGTTTACTTTTAAATTTACTTGATATAAGTAGCTGTTATAGTATACTTTAAGAAACTACATTAATTTTTTTTTAACTATTAAAAAATATTCTTACATTACATCTATATATTTTTATATTTATTAAATATTTTATATTCAAGTGGCTATTTAAAAATCTGTAATTAAGACAAATGAGCACAGTTGGTTTCATTTAGTAGATCATTGTTTACAACATTTGAAAAAACTGCTTATTATCAAAAAAAAAGTAGGCAACTAATTTTTTTATCAGTAATTTTTTAAATTAATAGCCAGATTTAATGGTCAGTATATTATAATAATATTTGATTAGTGTAAATAATAAAGTTGCAGTAGGCGACCCTAAATTGGGCACTAGTAATAACCATCTACTCTAAGTTAATAGTCCTTTAGGATTTTTGAATTTATTTAGGATTAAGTTAATTATCGTTAGGAATTTTAGCGTGTAATTAATTATAAAATCGCAAATATCATAGCGTCGAGTGCACATCGAGAGCGATTCACCCCCTTCCTAATAACACACTTTGCCGAGTAGGACCGGTCTAGGAGAATATTTTTAGCAAGTACAGGTTTGTCAAAACGTGGTTGACAAACGCAACCACAGCAAATCTCGACCCTGCACCCTATAATCTAGTCATCTAATCGTCGTAAGGATCGACTGACACTGACTGACTGACTAATCTCTTTATAACATAATTCTCTCCTTAGCGCCGAATATAAATGAACCTCTTATACTATAATCCACTTGTCAGTGCCCAATTTAAAGGTAGGATTAAAAAAGATTGAGATTATTATTTAAACCACTGACAATTATTTATTTAAAATACTGACAGTTTTTATACTGATTAATCTAATACTGGCCATTTTATTAAAAAGCTGACCAAAAATACCTTAAAATACTGATCAAATAAATACAAGCTAAAAAAGTAGATTTTCTTAGGTTGTAAATTATTTTTTATAAAAAAAAAATATATGCCACTTTATTTATCTTCCCAAACGATGCAAAAGATAAATAATGAATTTTATCAACGACCACTATATTAAGAAGGTTTAATACGTCCGTTTTCCGTGGATTAAAGGCCTTTTAATACACTAGTGGATTAGAATTCATAATACACTAATGGATTAGTTTTCAGCTCAAAATCAATTTGTCAAATCTGACGTTTCTCAAAACCAAAATTTGTTTTGTGGTTTTGGTCATGGTCGTGGATAAAATATTGAATTACATTCGGGAATTAACAAGCCTATAATCTTCTCGAAAAAATGTGACTCTCGGCTGCGCCTCGAGTGCCCATTTTTTCTCGTAGATTAGAGGCTTCTTAATCTCCTTATATAATTAATAACTATTATTCACAATCAGTTAGTAATCGACACATCCCTGACTTTTAATAAGTTGGGAAGCTGTTTATTATTTACTTTCACTAGACAACCAATCAGAAAGCTATTTTGTTTTACTTCCCAACTTTAGGGTGGAAAGTAATCTTAGCGCTATGGCTATAATGACTGTCTTCACAACCTTGGTCTATAATATACTATTATGTCAGAATGCAATAAAGTAACAGATAGCCATAAAATTAATAGAGAATTAAATTAGTTTTAGCTTTAATATGTGTAATCTTTTTGTAGAACCTTTATCTTTTGAGTAAATCGTTAGAAATGCACTTTGAATTTCGAATTTTACAAAAACAAAAACGAAAAAAAAATTCACTCTTAAAAATATCATGTATGGATCAATTTTTAGACAAATTGAACAAATTTTATTATTCAACAAGTATTTGAGGTATTTAAGCTAATTTTCAAATTACTATTATATGTTTGGCTGGGTTTCACAAAAATTTTGGCAATATGCATGTATTTAGCTTACGTTCTTATATAAAAATACAGCGACATCGACGATGGTTATCTTTGGAGTTTTAAGGTTATTCAGTGATCATTTATTTAATTTTCAAACTACATATTGAGATGTAATTTTTTTAATTGAAAAATTCACCACAAACCCGTAAAGTTAGCTCGACCAGCGTTCACTCTTCTTCTTAAATTATTGATTACCAATCCAAAAATTATTATTTGAAAAATTAAATTTCGACTTCGCCAACTTTAAATAAAAATTATTCTTTGCGAGGTTCCAACTTGCAATTTTAAATTATCCAAATTGTCGGCTTATATATCACGCCACGCGCTGGTCTTACAAATTTTAGCTTTACCTTCCAATGCAAACCAAATCAAAGCTTCCAAGAATCCAAAACATTAAATCTAAATTTGCAATCAAAAATAATATCGCTCATCCAAACAATCAACTTTAATCCAAAAAATATAAAAACTCACCAAATTTAGAACAACTTTAACTGCGGTCACATCCGACCAAAAATCATACAATCGTAATCAACTTTTACTTTTGTAAAATAATACTTGCATTAAAAATTTCACAAAAATCCTAATCAAAATTCTCAGAGCCAAAATACGTACGACCGGCTCGTAACGCCATTTCTGGCAAAAATCCCCGAGTTTCCTGTGATTGGTCCCCACCTAGCACATTATATAAAGTTATAACTTAATTATTAATACAAAAATTTCACCACAATGCATAGGATGGGTTTGAATCACTTTGAAACACCACAATATATAATTTTTTTTTAGATTTTGATAAAATTTCACCCAAAATGCCTGGTCTAAAAACGCAAACGGTTGTTAACCAATTTGAAACTAAATTGCTGGTATTTCTACAGTTGTCTTCCCACTTTAAAATGAAATTATTTAAAGAAGACAAAAGGAAAAATTCCTGAAGATCGGCGTGTCTCTTTCAGAAAACCTAAATTCCTTTTGTTTATAAATTGACACCTAATCGTTAAAATATACTATGCTGTGGTATGTACTGTGTCTGTCCACATTACAATTTTTATTTTAATAAGGCAGCCATTAGCCTAGTAAGTTAGGCAAAAAGTCTAATAATCCTAAGATCAGAGAGCAGTCTAAACTTTCTTATGAGCGCAAATGGACATCCCATATCTCAAAGATCACCAATCGCGCAAAAGGCATCACCACCAAGCTAAAAAAAAGATGTCACCTTTTAACAAGATCTACATCTAAAAGGTCATCATCCGCTCCACCATGACCTACGCCGCCTCAATCTAGGGAACAGCGGCCCCAAACCTCATCAAGAAAATCTAGGTGATCCAGAATAAGAGCCTCTGAGACTACAGAACTCCGGACACGGTTCTGTAGACGCTGATAACTCTAAAGACTACGCGTTTTTGTGCCCTCAGCAGTCTTTTTCGATTTCTTGCCATTTTCAGAGCATCATGCCACACGAGTGTTGCGTGTAATGGTATCGAGTGCACCACTGCGGATGACAACCTTGTCTTTGTTGCCTTTGGATCTCCGACGTTTATCCAGCATTAATCGGGCGATTGTCGTCATCGAGGTCTTTGCTTTAATTGCCGTGTCCCGAATATGTTCAACTAAATTGTGGCTTTTGTCCAGTTTTACTCCGAGCACTACTATGTAGTATAAAATCTCTGAGGTGTATTTGAGATTTTTCCATGTAGATGCTGATGAGCGGCATTTTCCTTCTTTACGAGATTATAACGGTCTCTAATTTATCCGTCTATTATGCTATTTATGGTAACTCTAACAGATGTAGTGAGCACCATTAAACTTAATAAAATTATTTCTCCTTTCAATACTATACACTATGCAGTTAGTGGGCATTTACTTGGCTAAAGTAAAGATGACTTACTAAAAGATTTAATTAATAAAGTGGTTTCCAGTTTCCTTTCCACATAACTCACAGATTTATTTTGGGTTTTAGATCAGAGCAGTGTATTCGACGCAACTAGGATTCGAACCGTAGTTATTCGTATCACAGCCATACTTCGTTACGCCATACTTCTGGTACTTTACTTATTAGCAATCAATTTAGAGCCGCCCAAAAATCTTCACAGTATTCTTACAATTTTATACAGGTCTACAAGTAAGTAAAAACTACACTAACAATGTTGAGAGAATAGATTAAAAAAAGCACTAAAATTAAGAAAACATCTATTTTTTTTAAAGTGCTATGATCAACTGTTTCTGGGAAAATATCGTTTAAAAGTTTTTAATTGTAATAACTAGGGCTGTGATTATAAGCAAATGCATATTTTCACTTATTGATATGAGAACGTCGATTTTTGAATATCTTTGCGAAACACACAAATTAGAGTAATTTGAGCCAAAATTTGTTTTGCATATTTTGCATATTCTCCACAATTAGTTCATATATTAGTGAAATTCGAATATTTATGCAAATATTTATTACAACTCATAAAATTACTATACCGGGTGACCGGCTAAAGAACTGAACATAGTGAAATAACATGGAATATTGATTTTTTTAAATTCCTGCTTTCCATTATAACGCATAAGAATGAAAAAGGTATCAAATTACAGAGATTTTTATTCCGCGTCTAAAGATGCCTAACGCTTGATATTTTATTCTTTAATTATTGTTAAAAACTCAATTGTAAAATTAAGAAAATATAGATTTAAAAAAAATTAGCTGGCTTGGTCTAATTGGTCTTCGTTCTAAACTGTGAAAAGTTCAAACCATCATCTAAATATTCAAATTATTTTAAGAGAATCGTTTGCATCAAAAAAGTCGAAAATATATTAGCTTTTTATTGCATATTTTGAACTTGAATTCTGAATTTTTCACTGCATATTTTGTATTTTAACTTGCATATTTTTATGAAAATTCGAGCATAAATATGCGCATATTTAAAAAAATTTTATGCATATAATTCCCAGCTCTAGTAATAACCAATGATAAAAACTATTAGTGCGGAAAAACAAACCTGGACCTTCCAACCCACTTGCGAATCAGTTACTATCTCAGCTAAAAGACCTTTGGATTTTTATTGCATAAACTAGCTGAAGTATTGCATTCTTGCAACTTTTAAACATTATTTTCTCAGAAACGATTGCTCATGGCACCTTACCTATCAAATATTTTCCCAATCCTACAATTATATTTGAAAAATTCTTCTCGTAAAGTTTCTATTAGTACTGGAATAACAAAAATAGCGGTAACGTCGCTGTGTAACAGTAAACTATCGCACTACGGTGCGGTGTAAACTATGATAATCAACTGGTGGCAGTAGAATATTTTTTATTGTTTTCCCCAAAACACACTTAGGCAACTTCACCTTATCGTTAATTATTTAAAATCAAGTTTTTGATCCGTGATTTGTTTAGTTTTCATTTGGGATCGAAGAAATTAATACTGATGAGTTTTACGTGTCGGACGTTAAGATGAAAAACCATTTAGCTCAAAAATTGATTAGCGTTTTTCTATAGAGAAATTTAATAGCAATTTTTGTTAAAAGCGATTTGGTACATGACCACAATTCAAAAGCAATTTCCTTTGTATTGATTTATAGGAAATAGATATTTATTGTTCGTCCATACGTACGGTCGCTATACGGTTGACAAATTGATTTGCAGACAAGCATACATTTCCAACTTTGAGGAACGAGTCATCAGGTGTTTTAATTCTACGCTTTTATTTTTATCGACAAAAAGGATTTAGAAAATTATGAGAAAAATTATGCTTTGTTAACGTTCCAACTGAGGAATCTAAATCGATCCGATTAATCGGAACTGGAAATTCATAACCTTTTCGATAAATTTTGAACTTTAGCTTAAACTTGACTTAACGTTAAATTTTCACCTATAATATTAATAATAAAGCAAACAAAGCTTAATGACACTCTAAAGTTATATACGTAATACAAAGGATGCTGTATGGGTTTATCAGGTAATCAAAATTAATTTCCCAAGACATTAATTTTAAACAGACTCCTTATTTATGACTCGCTTTCTAAACTGTAATTATCTGATCGATAAGTTATATTAGGTAAGTAGATCCGTATAGCTGACGGATAAACTGTAATTTAATATCTTTTTGCACTTCCTTTGTTATATAAACATAAATGCGTGTTTTCATAGTCACTTTTATCCAAGTACTAATCTAAATCCAGAATCACCTCGCTTTATCGATATCCATCACTTCATGTTCTGAATTTTAATTTTTTACACGTCCAGTAAGCCGTCAATAGAGTTAAGTCCGCCAACCTTACAATGGGGCTTTCCATTTCAATCATCAATGACTAACCTTACGAGAATTGGAAAACACCTGACGTAATTTAAAAAATTATCATCGAAAAGCGTTAAAAGATTGCAAATGCAATAAATTGCGTTATTTGTACAAAACTCCCATAAGGTTTATCTATTTGAAGTGTAGGTATTTTTACTTGCAGTAACCTTGAATTACGAGAAATAGTAAAAATATTGCTACCAAACAAAACAAGCCCACCGGTGTGGCGCAATGCTTATCATGACCACGTTGCTGTGATCTAAAAAAGCCCAATTTCGATCTATGGGCTATGGAAAATCTACAATAGTAGTGTGATATGATCGCTGGCTGAGTAACAAGCGGGAGTTCCATGTTCAAATGGCGAACCCATAAAATATCTCAGCTCGGCCTTCCTGCCAGTATCAACATTCTGTAAAAAGGTTCACAATAAGTTTAAGCTTCAGTGCAGTGGGGTCACTACAACAGCCCGGAATAATAATAATAATAATAATAAAATTGGGTGTAATACAATTATAAAAATAATACAAATAAAAAAATTTTAAAAGGAAGAACCCTTTACTATCTCTAAAGATTTACCTCAGCTAGCTTTTTAATCGTCGGAGAGCATTCAGCTCTCTCAGAACCTCTCCTGACAAAACCCTATTGCCGGTAAAAAGAAAAATGCTCTTTTTAAGGCAAACTGAATTTAATTTATTTTTGAAAGATGAAATTCGGTAGGTAACAGTTTCACCTTTAACAGATTTAAAAATTGGGTATATTATGTGAACTCTTAAATTTAGATGCACATTTATTATCAAACGTACACGTGCTAGCATCTAATTTTATTAGTTTTAATGGTGTAATCGTGTTAGCAAAATTTGTACAAAATAATCAATTTAATGTTCAGTAAAATTTAATAAAAACGCACTTTGAAATTTTATTTATTGCTTTTATCAAATACCTGCTGATATGCTACTGACTCGGCAAGACTCGGCATAGATTTGCTAACAACTGTTCCTTGCAGCTACCGTTGCAAACTTTAATCCGCTTCCATATTGCTTCCAAAATTCGTTCTTCAATATCTTCACAAATTTTCAAGTGTGTTGCGATTAATCGCATTCAACAATATTTAGGTAAGTAATTATACTTTATAATTTCTGTTTTGCAATTTTTCAAAATAACCGTGCACGTACCCTTCAATACAAAAACGTGCTTTGAGACATCTAATAATGGAAATTCAATTTCAGGAATCAATCTGACGCCGCAAATGATGTCGTTTCTTGAACGTAACGAAAATCTCCGTTTTCAAATTTATCTCGCCTTTCTCATAGATTTGTAAAAGTTTTCACTTACAAAAAACTAGTTGTCGCTCACTAAGACAATATGCAAAAATCGACCAGCCTGGGCGACCTTAGCGTCTCGAATTCTTCTTCTTCCCTGTTTCAAACTTGAAGAAACAAAATTCCAAAACGTAATTTAATTTTCGTACACTCGTTTCGGCTCCATAGATTTTAAGAGCATTTTTTGTGCAAATGGTTTTGGAATTGATTATTTTTTAATATCGATTTGAATCAAATTTGACCGCAGCTGAAATTATACATATTGTAAGTTTTTTTTTGCTATTTTTAATTAAAGTGATTTTATTTGGATCAGTGATTTTTTTTTATGAATTCGTTCAAGTTGAATTTTGGCGAGAATTAATAAAATAATTATAATTGGATATTTAATAAATTTTATTTGGATAATAAATAAAATTTAAAAAAGCGAAAGTGTGGCGTTGCTGATATCGCTTTGAGTTGATAATTTGAAATCGTAAGTTCGATTCTTGAACAAAGCATAACATTTTTGGAAATAAAAAATAATTTTAATTGGAAGTATAATTAGAAGAAATTCAAATTCTGACATCAGCATTAAAATTTCAACCAACACAGAACCTACCCCTGAGAAGAGTTTTTCTTGTTCTACCGCATACCAGAGCTAGTCGAAATAAAAGTTTTTATAATGTAGTAAAGAACTTTTTTATCAGTTATAAAATAAAGAAAATATCACTACAATATAAATTGTCATGTTTTAAAAGTGATTCGGACCCACTCTATACATTTTGGTAAAAATTTATTTTTTTTAAAGTTATGTTTAAATTTATTTAAGTTGTAAGATTGAAAAATTTGTTAGGTGGAGGCCGATCACAGGAAATGCGATGCTCTTTGTCAAAAATGGCCGCACGAGCCTGTTGTGCGACTTTTAGCTTTTGGGTTTTTGATAATTTTGAGATATATTTTGATGCGATTGTTTTGCAACTGTAATATTTTATGAATTATTGTTGAAGAGATTATTTAAGAGTAAATTTTGATCGAAAGTTAAATTTCGATTAGTAAATTGGATATTTTGATTTTGGCTATTAAAGAAGAGTTATTTTTTTGGTGAGCTGTGTTTTTTTATGAATTATTTTTGGAATTTGGAAGCTATTAATTAATTATATGGAAAGTGAATAAAAATTAAAATTTAAAAGACCGGCGAGTGCATTAAACGATATCACGTTTGCTTCATGATAGGAAATCGCAAGTTCAATCCTTTAAAGAATTATTACATTTTTGCATTTAATTTTTGAATTCAAATTATATGCGATTGGAAATATTAATTTGAATAACTGCCGTAACTGCCATAGGAACCGACTCTTGAGTAGAGCTCAATGCTGCCAACGATTGGAAAGCTGGCCTAGGTAAACTAAAAAAAACGATAGTAGATAGGCTTCTTCCAATATTTTTTGGAGAATACCACTATAATATATACTGTAAAATTTTTGTCGAAATATTATAATGAAGCTATTAAACAAAGAAACTAAATATATAAATTTTTCTTGAAAAATTGGAAATAATCTGCAATTTTAAGAGTCTTTGAAATTCTCATTGTATTGTACATTATGTGCGTGTATTTATAAATGTTATAAATGTTATCAATGTTATAAATTCTTTTTAGTTATGAATTTGTTAATTATAGGAAAATTTAACTTAAAAGCAAAAATCTGCGTCTGGATTTACTAATGTAAAGGGTAAGTTGAGTTCACACGCACTTAGGTTTCAAAATCGGGCCCATCGTACTACCTCCGGTTTGCAGTTTCATTCCGATCTTGTCACTCCCCAAGCCACTCCAGCTGTATATTCAATTTTATGATTTGGGCAGGCGGAGTGTCACTGATTCTGGTCATGTTAGGGCAGAAGCGCTCAACACGGATCCTCTTATTGAAGTCAACGCCGGACCGCAGAAAAGTACATGTTCGGCTGTTTCTTCCTCTTCATTGCATCCACGGCATATAGAATTATCTACATACCCCATCGTTTAAAGGTGTCCAGTGTAAGATTCCTGCAATAGTCCGTAAATTGACTCTGAATAAATTTGGATAGTACCTCGAATGTTTCCAAGAAGGCGCACATGTTGCAGCTCTTGGTTACATGCAGTTCCTTGTACCCATTTGCAAGTGTGCAGTGTTAAGATACATTCTGCGTCTAGAGTATAGTGATGTGCACTATCGAAATTTTTTGACTATCGATAGTTAGTTACTATTTTTTTTTTACTATCGATAGTTAGTAACTAAAAATTTAGTTACTAACATCAAATCGAATAGAAACTATCGAATAAAAAATACTATATAAAGTATTCAATCATTTTTTTAGATGTTTACTGCCCTTTACGGTATTTAATCCGATAATACAATAAATAATAATCCGATAATAAATAATTAAATACCATATAAACAATTTTGCTTAAAAATTTTATTCATACTAAAAATTTTTTAATAACTAAAAAGTTATTCGAATATTTTTAGTAACTAAAAATATATTCAATGTTTAGTAAATAAAAAGTTTATCAAATATTTTTACAGTAACTAAAAATTTATTCGATAGGTTTAGTAACTAAAATGTTACTCGAATATTTTTATTAGTAACTAAAAATTCATTCAATAGGTTTACTAACTAAAAAGTTATTCGAATAGTTTTAAAGAAACCATCGATAGTTCGATTGA
The DNA here is from genome assembly GCA_911387805.1 of Cantharis rustica. Lineage (NCBI taxonomy): Eukaryota > Metazoa > Arthropoda > Insecta > Coleoptera > Cantharidae > Cantharis > Cantharis rustica. The sequence goes on from OU426880.1 coordinate 36,794,775, forward strand.
AACCTAACTATCGAATAATTCGATAGTTTTTATTCGATAGTCCCATCACTAATCTAGAACTTTAACGGAGACGTGACGATCGACTCCGGACTGCAAGGAAAACCATTGGAACCATTTCTTTTTTTTAATTTTGGCTAGATATTTTATTCAGTATCTAAATGCAGTCAAGCACCAGACCAGAGGTAATCTTGTGGCCCGAGGTGCCAAAAGCGCCGTCCTTCTGTCTGAATGAATCTGAAGATTTTTGTTCTGGATGCATCTGTTCTGAACTATTTTTACGCAGTGTAATATGCCTATAATATGTAAAATTTGCTTGAAGTACGGATGTTGATACATATTGTCGTATTTCAAATTGGACGTAGGAGAGAAGCGAATTTTAACAAAATATGATCCGGAGAAATTAAAAAAAAAGCATGTAGATGCATATAAAATTTAACAACTTTTATTAATTATCTGATGCCACAGATTTATAAGCAAATAGCAGAGGATTGTTCTTCGTGATGTTGGAAACGACGCCAAGAAGTGCTCCTTTATAAGGAAAATTTTAATTTTATTTATGTAAAAATTTGTAGAGAGGTTTTTACATTTGTTTAAATAAAACAAAGAAGCTTATTGTTTATCGTGAGTTCGTGCTGCTATGAACAACAATAAGTGGGGATTGAAAAGTTAACAGCATAAAATTTTGGATGGAAAAGGGCTTTCTTGACGACACACCATCGTGGAGTTGGTTGAGCGTTTTGCGCTATCGACGCATTTTTGTGTGAATTTTAATTGTGACGACAAATTTTTTTTACGGTTTTCTTTTATCATAGTAATCATTATAAACTGTTTTAAGTTTAATTTTAAAAAAATAATTTTAAAGTAGATTTTTTGACTAAAATCAAATTTTTTTTTAAATACCAAAATATAAAATATGTCTTATTGTGCTCTAATGTGTTCCGCATGTACCCTCCAAATTTTAAATTAATCCGTTAAGCCGTTTTTGAACTAAACCTTCCCTAGTAAAACAACTTGCAAAATCCTAGCCTTAAAGAAATTGATTAAAGAAGAAGCTGAATATATTAGAAAGGTATAAGCATTATATTTAAAAATTTAACGTTAAATTTTGGAATCCATTGAAGGAAATGTGTGGTACGTGCACATCTGGAGAGCTGCACATGGTCAAAGAGCCTTCAATTTCAAAAATTTGTTCACGACGAACTTAGTAAAGTTCATTTTTATAAATAACAAACAATTTAGCGAAAACCATCAATGGCGCATTAAGATTTATTTAATTTATAACCTATGGTGTATTATTATTTTTGTAAATTTGATATTTCCTTTCTTTCTTGTAAATAGCAAAATTAGTTATATTTTAAATTTAGTAAAAATGTTGCTTTGCTATTTGCAAATAAGAGCACCATTTGATGACGAAATTATTGTAATAATTGTCGTTTTATATATCATATTTGTGGCAAATATTCATTTTAAAATTATATGAATTCAAGAGTCTCATACTTTTCTTTGAATGACATTTTATTTAACTTAAAGTCCAAGTAGGAATAGGACAGTTAAATTAACCCCCAATCATGGGGTTTAAATAATTTTTGCATTATTTCTGTAGCATTATAGCATAGCATTATTTTTGCAGCTGTCCGAGGATAGACGTACATGTCACAGTCAGATGCTCCGTTTGTATTTAATAGAACATCATATTTTCTATCAAATATATATTTAGGGTAGAGTTTATTGGTCTCAAAGTGCAACAGATGTATTCTCTTAAAACATTTCTCCAGGATCTGTATATAAGCCGTAGTTCCTTGCCTATCATTTCATATCTTCCTACTACGTAACTTAAGAGCACCTCTAAGCGCCACCTCTCGCACATAGAGATTAAGCGGTGGAAATCAGGGGAGAGTCTCAAGAGCTGCAATCGGAGCTATTTGCATTGCTCCAGTTACTAACAGTCGGGCTAATCTCTGGATCTGGTGTAAGGAAGACGCTGTAGTTACCTGCTTCATTTTGAGCTACCATACAAGAGCACTGTAGCACAGTAAAGGTCTGACAACCGCGATATAGAGCCAGAGGGTAATCTTAGAGGACAGGCTCCATAATACTCCCATTGCTCCCCGACACTATCAAAAAGCCAGTCTTGCTTTTCTATCCTGGGTATGCCATGTTCCCGATAGAAAGGAGTGGCGTGGTCGTATCTACGCAGATCAAAGCAAAAACGCAGACACGAATTCTTCATGAGCTGGAACCTGCACCTATATTCCTGCGTGAGAAAACCGTAATATACCGCTGCACAGTATTCTATGTTAGATAAGATCGTAGTACTAACAATTGACCACTTCACATAAGAAGGTAATAAGGTTTTAAACTGGTACAGCGATCTAAGCTTGTAATAGCACACCTTAAGCTTACGGTCCACATGTAGACGAAAATTGAGCTCACTGTCCAAGACCAGACCCAGACTCCGAGCACAATCCACAACCCTGACGGTTTCACCATCAATCGCAACAGACAATGTTGCAACGCTTAAAGCCCTACGCACTAGCCCAGGACTACCCAGGAACAGAAGCTCCGACTTCGCAGGGTTCAGAGTCAGACCATTCAATAACGACCAAACACGTATCGATTCTAGATTACGATTCAACATATCTATCGCAGTATCAATGTTCGAAGGCTGACATGATACATGTAATTGAGAATCATCGGCATAAAGATCGAGAAAGCAATCCGGATCAACTACTCTCTCCAAATCGGTCGTGTATAATATAAACAACAGTGAGGCAAGAATGCTTCCTTGCGGGACACCACGAAAAATAGTCAACGGCCGAGACACCTTTCCCGCTAACTCAACTACCTGGGATCTATCACGCAAATAACCCGCCAACCACCTACAGAGTAACTCGTCACAGCCATAATGGTGTAGTTTGGCTAAAAGACGATCATGTACAAACGAGTCAAAGGCCTTAGAATAGTCAAGAAGCACTAATAAGGTGACTTCAGAACGATCGATTGATGAAGCAATATCCGAGGTGAGCCGCAACAAAGAGGTCACAGTACTGTGGTGTGGTTTAAAACCTGACTGGGCAGGCGACAAAATATGGTGGAGTGCCAAATGCTCACGTAAAGCATCCCTAATAAAAGACTCAGCTATCTTTGCAAAAGGCGATAAAATGCTAATAAGACGGAGATCAGAGGGTTCTACGGCCATTGGAACCTTAGAAAGTGGTCTGACACGTGAAGCCCTCCAGATAGATGGCACCTCTCCGGTTCTAAAAGAAAAATTTAACAAGTTGCAGATCACCTCGCTGCAAAACGGAAGTACGAGCCTCAACATATGAAGACTGATACCATCAGGACCAAGAGCGTTGGAGCGCAGAGCCCCAACAACATCAATCAACGCCCCAGGTGTGACCTCACAAATAGAGAGTTCTTCCACCCCCGAAAAAGACGAACCATTCAACCCCAAATCAATCCCCGCAGAAACTTCCGGAACAGATCCGAGAAAGTATGCGTTAATAAAATCTGGATTCTCACACAACCGTGCAGATATCTGACTAGATGAACGAGAATGAACGCCCCAAGAAGACATGCACCGCCAAAGCTTTTTCGGATCTGAGCGATGAAGCACAAGCTGGCGGTTTATATAACTCACCTTCTCCCTTCTGACTAACCCAAAGTCGCAGGGGATTAGTCTGGAGAATATAAAATGGTGGTTGAAAAGTAAACTGGAACATGCCTTTAAGAATGCTGTTAGCAATGATTCCTTGAAATTGGCCTTCTACAACAATTTCAAATTGGAAAAAATGTTGTACTCCAGAACAAAGGATAGGATTCCTGCATTGGATAGAGCTAATGTGATTTACAGGATTAACTTTGAGTGTGGCCAGAAGTACATTGGACAAACCAAACAATAAACTAAGAAATAGAATCAAACAACATACGTATGATATCAAATGTGATTCTAAAAAAGCAGGCTTTTCGGAACATATCATAGACTCCTCTCATAATTTTGGCAACAAAGGTGTAACGTTGTTATTTGCTTGTTTACTTGCTCTGCATATCGTAATTGCTTTTTGTAATTTTAAATCATCTTCTGTCAGTAATTTCTCTCTTACTGCTTCCGACTTCACGCCAAAAACTATTTTGTCCTTAAGCATACTATCATTTAAGGATCCAAATTCACAGGTTTTTGAAAGTGTTCTAATGGTGTTTAAAAACTCATCAAAATTTTCACCATCCTTTTGTACTATTTTAAAGAAATTGTATCTTTCAAAGGATACGTTTGTCTTCGGTGTAAAATATTTTGAAAATGATTGTTTTATTTCGGTTACATCTTTTTGTTGTGTTGCACTTAGATTAAAATTATTGAAGATTTGTATGGCGTCGGGAACAAGCAAATAAACAGTTAAATGAAATTCGTAACGAATCTCATCAAGTAAACTTGGTTAAATACAATCAAAACGATAAAGCCAAAGACAACGTTGATGAAGAATTTAATTGTAAAAGGTGCAACACTAGACACAAAAGAAAACAGTGTCCAGCCTTCAATCATAAGTGCAAAAATTGTAATAAGAAAGGACATGTCGAAAACAGTTGTTGGAGCAAATCGAAGAAAGGGAAGATAACAAAAAAAAGAGGTTAACGCTATCAAAGAAGATGACGAAACGTCAGAAGAAGATTTCTTTGTAAATACGATAAATACAAAAAAAGAAACTGACTGGCATGAAGTCATAATAGTAAAAAACAAAAAATTTAAAGCGAAATTGGACACAGGAGCTCAATGCAACGTGATGTCAAAGGGCCTAGCAGATGAATTGAAAGCAGATATAAAACCGTCGAGAACAAAACGACTAATAGGATTTACAGAAGACAAAGTCGAAGTGATTGGACAAACAGAATTAAGTTGTATGGTAAAAAACAAGAGAACAAAAATTACGTTCAGAATCATAAAAGAAAAACTTCCAACAATACTAGGCAGAAAAACATGTGAAGATCTCGTATTGGTAACAAGAATAAATAACGTATTCGAAGGACTGGGATGTCTCAAAGATTATGAATATGATATCGATCTAGTAGAAAACCCGAAGTTTGAAATTCGACCTGCTCGAAGAATACCGCACTCAATAAGAGCGGAAGTCAAAAAAGAATTAAAATCAATGGTAAAAATGGACGTGATCAAACCAACAGCAGAGCAAACACCAGTCGTATGTCCGATGGTAATCGTCAGAAAAAATAATAAAACAAGAATTTGTATCGACCCAACAGATGTCAACAAAAATATTCTAAGAAGACACTACCCGTTAAAGACAATCGAAGAAATAGCTGCTAGAGTAAGTGGTTCTGAATACTTTACATTATTAGATTGCAGGCGTGGCTTTTGGCAAATCAAAGTTAGCAAAAGAACACAAAAATATTTAACGTTCGCAACTCCATGGGGAAGATATTCCTGCAAAAGGCTTCCATTTGGATTGGCATTAGCTCCCGAAGAATACCAAAAAGTAATGAACCAAGTACTAAAAGGCATCCCAAATACAGAATGTTCGATGAACGATATGTTAATTCATGCAAAAACAAAAAAAAAGTTGGAAAAAATAACAGCACAGGTGGTTAAAAGATTAGAAGAAGCAGGACTAAAATTAAATGCTGAGAAATGTCTGTTTAACATACAAAGCATCAAATTTTTAGAGCACATCTTTACCAACCGTGGGTTAAAAGCAGACCCAACTAAATTGTCAGCGATAGGAGATATAAAGACTCCGACAAACAAGAAAGAGCTGCAGCGACTGTTAGGAATGGTAACGTACCTAAATAAATTTATTCCAAACTTGTCGCAAATAACAGAACCTCTGAGAGTACTGCTACAAAAAGAAGTAAGTTGGGTGTGGAACAAGGAACAGGATGAAGCAGTTAATATAATCAAAACAGTTTTAACCGAACCACCCGTTCTAAAATTCTACGAAGTAAATAAAGACGTAAAGTTATCGGTCGACGCAAGCTCGACGTGCATGGGTGCAGTTCTGCTACAAGATGATCACTTACGCAACTAAAGCACTGACCGATGCACAGAAAAACTACCCACAAATCGAAAAAAAGCCTTGGAAAACCGATTTGCATGTACCAAATTTCATGAATACATCTACGGAAAAAGGATAACCATAGAAAGTGATCACAAGCCGCTAGAAGTTATTTTCAAAAGACCAATATTTAAAGCACCTCCTAGACTTCAAAGATTATTATTCGACGTGTTACAATATTCACCGAAAATAGAGTACAAAAAAGGCACCGAGATACCGATTGCAGATGCTCTTAGCCGAGATTGTAAAGTGAGAAACGACAATAAACAAGAAGAAGAATTGGAAATCCAAATAGTGCTAGCAATGTCAAAGTCAGCAAGAGAAGAAATTACCGAAGAAACAGCCAAAGATGAACACTTAACAAAACTAATCAAAATAATATTAAAGAGTTGGCCCGAGGACATTAAATTGGTACCAGAAGAACTAAAACATTACTGGAACTTCCAAGAGGAACTCTCTTACTATAACGGAATCGTCTTCAAATCCGATAAAGTAATAGTACCAAAAGTACTTAAAAGAAAAATGTTACAACAAATACATAATGGACATTTAGGTATACAACGTTGCTTAAAAGAGCTAGACAAGTCATATACTGGAAAGGTCATTCGCACGACATAGAAGAGTACATCAATCATTGTAAAGTTTGTCAAAAAACCGAAAGAAGCAATCTGAAAGAACCGATAGTATTAAAACAAATACTAACACTAGCGTGGCAAATAGTCGCGTCAGATATTTTTACATTCAAAAACAATGACTATATAGTAATAAGTGATAGTTATTCCGGTTTTGTAGATTTTAAAAAATTAAAAAACTTAACATCGTATGAAATAATAAAACATTTGAAAACATGGTTCGCGACCCAAGGAATACCGGAAATTCTAGAAACTGATAACGGAACCCAATACATGTCCAAGGAATTCAGAGAATTTGGAAGGATATGGCCATTTGAACACAAAACTTCAAGTCCTTATCACTCCAGAGGAAACGGGTTAGCGGAAAGAAACGTTCAAATAGCAAAGAACATGTTAAGAAAATGTAGTATGGACGATAGCGACATAGAGTTAGCTTTACTGAACTTTAGAAATACCCCAAGAAATCAACAACTAGGGTCACCAAATCAACGCTTAATGAGTCGAGCTACTAGAACAACGTTACCAACATCAACTGAAGTGTTGTTTCAGTTTCAAGTTTCAGGGCTCCTTCGAGTACCGAGCGGCGGAGATCTACAATAGGTATCTGGACGTGTTCTTGACCGGCGGAACCAGCCGTTCCTTTAGAAGCGGGATCAAGAAGATTCTGATGCTTGCGCAAAATGCGTGCTAGGGTAGAACTGAAAAGCAGCTTTGCTGATTGTTTTGCCCCTTCATCGACTCTGCTTTATGAAATGTATTTATTTTTTCTTATGAAATGTATTTATTTTTTCTTTTTATTGTAAGTAAGAGTTGATGAATAAAACTATTATTATTATTATTATTATTATTATTATTATTAAAACCAGTTATAATAAAAGGTGTCCCCGAAGAATTAGCGAAGTTGAGAAATAAACAAAAACAATATGCCGACATTCACACCAAACAGAAAGAAGAACTGCAAAAAGGAGATCACATCAAAGTTCAAATTGGTCATCGGAAATGGAAAGACGGAGAAAGTAATAAATACTACTGAAAAGCCAAGATCAGTAATAATTAAAACTGGACAACAAGTACTGAGAAGAAACTCCGACCAAATCAAGAAAACTGAAGTCAACTTAGAAGAGCCGCAAGAAGTGGTTGTGGTTCCCGAAACAGAAACAAAGCCAGAAACACCTCCCGTCGTCAGTATGTCAGATGGTTGTAAGGTAACAAGATCTGGTAGACAAGTGAAGCCAGTTCACAGATTAAACTTGTAATATTAATAATGTATTTTCTTACTATTAAAAGGGGGATGTAACGATCATAATTTGTAATGGTACATTAACCACTGCCACGCATAAAATTTCAATAAACGAACTTTTCTGGAGACCGCCTATATATCCACTTTGGGACCTAATGTTAACAATTGAATAGGAGATAGCGCTATTATATTCTCAAGATAGAAAGAGATAGTATTTTGACGTAATTGTGACAGCTGAAGTTTGTAAATTTTTACAAGTAATTTACAGCCGTGGTCATAAAGGCACCCTATAAAATCACGGATTTTTAACCTTTTCAGACTCAGGGTACACTATAGTGTACCTGCGTTTTATTAAATTATTTTGAAGTTTATGATGACAAACTTATATGTTAGATAGCAATTATTTTTTGGAAGAAAGAATTATTGAATTCCTCGTCGTTTTTTCATTGAAAAATGCTTGCTATTTAGCATTTAAGTTTGTCACCTCCGTGAAGTTGGCCTCCCATCTGAAACATTTTGATATAAAAAAATATGGAATCGTTAGGTCATTGTTAGGTCTCGAAAGGTCACCCGGTTTTATCGTTAGGTCACTTTTAGTTTTATCAAAAAAAATTATTCAAGTTTTGAAAAATTTTCTTGGTAAGTTAGCCTCCCCATTAAACGATTTCGACAAAATAAAAATGGAAACCGGTAGGAAATGCACTGCTAAGGTTTGGTCACGTATTTTTATCGTTAGGTCACCTTTCATTTCTTTGCAATTAATTAATTTCAATTTTATGTCCCTATTGCGCATGCGCTAAACAAAAATATAGTTGTGATGAAATTTTTCTTACAAAAGTAAGAAAAGTATAACATTTTGATATAAAAAAATATGGAATCGTTAGGTTGTCGTTAGGTCTCGAAAGGTCATTTGGTTTTATCGTTAGGTCATTTTTAGTTTTATCCAAAAAAATTATTCAAGTTTTGAAAAATTTTCTTGGTAAGTTAGCCTCCCCATTAAACGATTTCGATGAAATAAAAGTGGAAACAGGTAGGAAATGCACTGCTAAGGTTTGGTCAAGTATATTTATCGTTAGGTCATCTTTCATTTCTTTGCAATTAATTAATTTCAATTTTATATTTCTATTGCGCTTGCGCTAAACAAAAATATTAGTGTGTGCAAAATTACATCTTGGGACGCGTTCTTGTCAACTCTTGACTTGGGGTGCGTTCTCGCCAACACTTTTGTACATAACGTTCGCTCTAAATGGTTAGAAAAGTTTCGTAAGCGCGAAACTCGAAAGCAGTTATAGAGCGTAATCAAAACGTTTACAGTGCGAAGATCTTCGATTTAAGTAGCGTCTATTATTGATGTACTTGACGGTGATCCACAATTGCAATATTATAATTCACTAATGTACTAGGTGTTGAAACAAAACACTTAATCCATACAGAAGCTGCACTGTACCACATATCTACAGTGTATACTTAATATGGCATCAAATCACAACGACGTATTTGCACTGATTCTAGGTAAAATAGTCTAAGGAAAAAAGGTCTACGGTAAATTAGTCTAGGTAAAATGGTCTACGGAAAAAAAGTCTACGGGTAAAAAGGTCTAGGTAAAATAGTCTAGGTAAAAAAGTCTAGGTAAAATAATCTAAGTAAAATAGTCTAAGTAAAATGATCTATAATCTCGCGCTATTGGGCATACTATTAGATTTAGTGTATTTTTAATAATAAACTATAATTCTTAATAATATTGTTTTTTGTTTTAAACGTGAAGACATGTATTTTCCCAAGTGCGGATTCACACCGGGAGGGAGGAATAAATTCATGAATAGATTAAGTAGATTCTAGAACTAACATTTTCGTGACAGAATCGTAATTGCATCATCGTTGCATAACTATATAATATAATAGATCTTAGCAATGTTAGCGCAACTTTTTATTAAAAATTTAATTCAAGAAGTATTGAATTTCGCCGTAGGCGAGCGCTCATTAATTACATAGGGACGATTTTTGTAATTTTTGACCCCTTTCCTACGTAAGATTTTGGCACCCCCCACATCTTACGTAAAGGTTATTAAACAAAATGTTAGTCCCCCCTTTCCTTATAATAATATTATATACAAAAAATACAAAAATTTAAATTAAACTTTATGTATATAAATAAAAGTAAATAAAAATAATTAATTACGTGAAAAAGTTAACACAAAATTTTTTTTAAATATTTTAAGAAACTTACGTAAGGAATACGTCGGACTTCCCCCCCCCCCCCACGTATAAAGATCCGTAAGACTTTCGATACTCCCCCCCCCCCTAACTCTTATGTAATTAATGGACTATTTTACCTAGACAATTTTACCTAGACTATTTTACTTAGACTATTTTACCTAGACTTTTTTACCTAGACCATTTTACCTAGACCTTTTTACCCGTAGACTTTTTTTCGTAGACTAATTTACCGTAGACCTTTTTTCCTTAGACTATTTTACCGATTACGGTTTGCACTTCATTAGGAAATAATGATTTTAGTGTTGTAACTCGTTTTTTTAACATTAACATTATTTTTAATAATGTTTTCAATAAATTTGCTTTTATTTGAAGCAAATAATTATTTATTGCTAAATTTGAAGAAGTTCCTTCAGTAGGTTTATAGAAAATATCAAAAGGGTGCATATTATTATCTTTAATTATTATGAAATCGAGGCAATTGATTCTATGTTAACTTCTATTTCTTTTGTAAATTTAATACAAAATATGGGTTTTCTCATAATCCTTTCGAAGATAAAATTATTATGTTAAGATCCTGGTCCCGGCTTATGCAATTTAAAAAACCATAAAGCCCAGAAGCTTATGAATTCCTACAACTAATTCCTAATTAAAAAATATTTTTTAATTACAATTTCCTGACTAGTTACCGAGTTGGTTTTAGTATTATTATTTTCTAATAATTCCCGAACAGGATGTCCCGGTTTATGCAATTTAAAAAGACCATAAAATCCAAGAGCTTATGAATTCCTACAACTAATTCTTAATTTAAAAATACTTTTTAATTACAATTTCTTGAGTAGTTATACCGAGTTGGTTTTATTTTTATTATTTTATAATTTTTCAAACATGCACATTTACCATATGTGCAGATGTTTTCAATGTGAAAATAAAAACTCGAGATACATTTTACGAAAAACACGAGGATGTTAGAAGACCTTTAAAAGGATTACGACGGTAACAAGTAGCGAGAGAAGTTCTAAATGGAGGATGTAGTAATTGGTTAAAGCGGCAGGCCGCTAAATATGCTTCAGAAGGATCTCGATTGCCTCCAAACCTTCCTACTCTAGATGATTTGCGTCAATGCAAAAAAGAAGCATTCGAATTAAAAGTTAGATATTGAGGTTATGTCAAACTTGCAAAGCGTAATTTCAGCTAATAAAATAGTTTGTGTTGAAAGCAAAATGCGCGAAATCACTAAAATATAACAGCTGCATGATTTTAAACAAAAAATTCCTTAAATATTCAAATCCACCGTAAAATTCTACAGAATAGAAGATCCTCACACTTTAAACGCATTGTTTGATATATATATATTGTTGTGTCCGCACTAAGTGATGAAAATGGGTTGCAAACTTAGCAATAAAATGACGGTATTTGCAACTAGAGGAACCACAAAGCAAAACTCTATTTTAACATTTTATTACTAGTGTGTGTTTTATTTTTATATATTCTTAATTTTGATTTCAGTGTTTGTTTAATATTTTATGTTTGTCTAGTTAGTAAGTTTTTTTGTTTCGAATTTGATTTTTATTTATGTTTGTATTATGACTCACGTAAATGCCGACAACAGCAATATTTTAAATACTAGAAAATCTAGATGTAAAAAAAGAAGACAGTTAGTAAAAAAAAAAGATGGATATCCAAGGCGATTAATAAATTAATCAATGAATAATTAATAATAAAGTAAGACAGAAAGATTTGTAAATCGGTCAGTCGAATAAAGTTGGAAGATAATAAATCAGAAGAAGATTTGTAAATCGGTCAGTCGAATAAAGTTGGAAGATAATAAATCAGAAGAAGATTTGTAAATCGGCCAGTCGAATAAAGTTGGAAGATAATAAATCAGAAGAAGATTTGTAAATCGGTCAGTCGAATAAAGTTGGAAGATAATAAATCAGAAGAAGATTTGTAAAGCGGTCGGTCGACGAAGGTTGAAGATAATAAATCAGAAGAAGATTTGTAAAGCGGTCGATCGACGAAGGTTGAAGATAACAGTGTTTTGTTTGGAGAAAAGCTGGGGTCGGTTATTTGCGTGAGTTTTAATTTTGCTATTGTTTAACATTTATTACTATTTTTTTTTACATTTTAAAGTTGCAAATAAAAATTATACAAAACCGTTATTTTATTGTTTACTTGTAACAATTTCCACATTCGAGAACCTACGTAATCCCATTAAAGAGATAAGAGGCGCGCATAAGGTCGCAGCATAAATAATTGGCTCCCAACGTCGAGGCTCGAATAAAAATAGTTACATGCAAAGCAATAAAAAAAAAAAAAAAAATTTTAAAGGTCTAAAATTACAAATATCAATCACAAAATTTAATATAATTTAAATAACTATGAATACAAGAAGTAAAAATTTAAATTTAATAACAGAGGATAAGGTAGTAGGAGAAAGGGGGGATGTTGAATTAGAGGAAATGGAAATAATCGCGCCGGATAAGAACAAAAGGAACGACAAAACAATCATGGAATTCTTGAAAAGTATGAATGCTAAAATGGATGAAAACACAAAAGATATAAAAGAAGAAATGAATGCCATATTTGATAACAACTCCAAAGATATTAATGCTAGATTTGATGACAACAAGAAAGAATTAAACAATAGAATAGATAGTATAAATGAAAGATTTGACGGGATGCATCAAATGATCAAAGAGGAAATGAGTGAAAGATTTAATAAAAAATCCAAAAAAATGGATGATGAAGAAGAAGTTGTTGAAGAGGAAGTCGTGGAAAGAGAACCGCAGATTACCTTTTCGGATCCAAATGAACGAAAATTGGCGAAGAAGTTGAGGATCGAACGACGACTCGAAGCAATGAGAAAACAAAACATGCCAGAAGAAGAAGAAAAAGAAGTTGTAGTCGAAAATACTCTTCTGCAAAAACAGTTAGAAAAAAGTTTTAATGCACTAGAAAACTTAACGGTGGATGATAATGAAGTCGTTTCGAACGTCATGCAGGTTAGCGATTCCAGAGAGGTCGATCGAGGCGAGAAAGAATGGGCAAACCATCAGTTAATCGTAGCCGAATTGGAAGAAGAAGCAGAAAAAGCCGAAGAAAAATTCAACGAAATAGCAGATAAATGGCTGTCGATCATAAATTACAATGATCCGTTGAACATCAACGATGAAATTGGAGCTCAAAAAGACAAATATGCGAAATTTTACGGGGATAATAGGGTTAACCCTAAAATTTTTATTAAAAGTTTAGGGAATTGTACAGGAAGGGTTAAAGATGAACAGCGGTTAAAGAACATTATACGGGCAACGATGAAGGGGGATACCGAGATTAGGTACTACATGGTAGTAGAAAATATGGGGACATTCGCGCAATTTGGGGTAATGTTTTTGCGGAAGTATTGGGTGGATGAAAAAGAACAGGTAAACGGAGAAAGGTACAAGAAGTACGAAATATCCCAAGAGAACTACGGGATAAAGAAATTACGGGTCGGCATCGGTTAAATTTCCGATTACCTGGAAAAATTTTAAAAAACCTCACATTTAGGTTCAAGCTAGAAATTAATAATTAAATCACTTTTAGGCCCAAGTTGGAAATTAATAACCAAATCAATTTTAGGCAAAATTTAGAAAAAATAAATAAATTTAAAGAGACGTCAAATTTAATAAAAAATGTAGCAGGCAGATCAAAACAAGGAAATGTAAAAATAAATTCAATAACATACGTCAATAAAATAGTTGATTGCGAAAGACGATATTTAAACCAAATAAGTCAGTTATTATTAAAACATAATAAATTATTTAATGAAGAAGAAAGAATAGCAGTTGGATATGAGCACAAATTAGAGATCACTGACGAGAAATCATTTTCGTGTAAAACATATCCAATTCCTTTAGAGGAAGATTCAAGGAAGTATACAGGGTTTAGTTTAGATGGGGTAACTTTCTGTTTTAGAGTCATACCGTTTGGTTTAAATACAATACAGCAACAAGTAAAATTTTTGGGATTCAAAGTTGATAAGAAGGGAATTACAAAATATGAAGAAAGAATGAATAGTAAAATTCGAAAGAAACTATCATCCAATATAGGGGACAACGTAGTTATAAAAAGTCTGCGAACCGCAAATCGAGCACTTAATATTTGTGCCAAACTATCCTTACCATTTGAGGGACCTTTTTACGTAAATAAAAAAATAAATGAAAATGTTTATGAGCTAAAATATGAAGAAGGGAACATTCGGGGAAGGTTTCACATAAACCTCATATATCCATTTAAAAGGCAAACGTCAGAAGAAGAAGAGGAAGGAGACAGTGAAGAGGAACAGTAGAAGAGAAAGAGTGGTAAATTTATAAAAAGGGGAGTACGAATGATGGTAAAAAGTTTTTTTTTATATATTTTTTTTTATTTTGATATTCAAGTTTAGAAATTTAAAATTGAATTAAGGCAATGCTTGTTAACTTTTTGACATTCAAAACAAAGTTCATTAAAGATCAAAATTGAGAAACGTTTTATTAAAAAAAAAATCCCGTGAAGGTTTTATATTTCAATTCGATTTTGATTTTTGTTTTAATAAAACGGAGGGGAAATGTTGTGTCCGCACTAAGTGATGAAAATGGGTTGCGAACTTAGCAATAAAATGACGGTATTTGCAACTAGAGGAACCACAAAGCAAAACTCTATTTTAACATTTTATTACTAGTGTGTGTTTTATTTTTATATATTCTTAATTTTGATTTCAGTGTTTGTTTAATATTTTATGTTTGTCTAGTTAGTAAGTTTTTTTGTTTCGAATTTGATTTTTATTTATGTTTGTATTATGACTCACGTAAATGCCGACAACAGCAATATTTTAAATACTAGAAAATCTAGATGTAAAAAAAGAAGACAGTTAGTAAAAAAAAAAGATGGATATCCAAGGCGATTAATAAATTAATCAATGAATAATTAATAATAAAGTAAGACAGAAAGATTTGTAAATCGGTCAGTCGAATAAAGTTGGAAGATAATAAATCAGAAGAAGATTTGTAAATCGGTCAGTCGAATAAAGTTGGAAGATAATAAATCAGAAGAAGATTTGTAAATCGGCCAGTCGAATAAAGTTGGAAGATAATAAATCAGAAGAAGATTTGTAAATCGGTCAGTCGAATAAAGTTGGAAGATAATAAATCAGAAGAAGATTTGTAAAGCGGTCGGTCGACGAAGGTTGAAGATAATAAATCAGAAGAAGATTTGTAAAGCGGTCGATCGACGAAGGTTGAAGATAACAGTGTTTTGTTTGGAGAAAAGCTGGGGTCGGTTATTTGCGTGAGTTTTAATTTTGCTATTGTTTAACATTTATTACTATTTTTTTTTACATTTTAAAGTTGCAAATAAAAATTATACAAAACCGTTATTTTATTGTTTACTTGTAACAATTTCCACATTCGAGAACCTACGTAATCCCATTAAAGAGATAAGAGGCGCGCATAAGGTCGCAGCAATATATTATTTTTCTGTGCTTTATAGCTGCTTTCGAGTTCCGCGCTTACGAAACTTTTCTAACCATTTAGAGCGAACGTTATGTACAAAAGTGTTGGCGAGAACGCACCCCAAGTCAAGAGTTGACAAGAACGCGTCCCAAGATGTAATTTTGCACACACTAACATTTTTGTTTAGCGCAAGCGCAATAGAAATATAAAATTGAAATTAATTAATTGCAAAGAAATGAAAGGTGACCTAACGATAAATATACGTGACCAAACCTTAGCAGTACATTTCCTACCGGTTTCCACTTTTATTTCGTCGAAATCGTTTAATGGGGAGGCTAACTTACCAAGGAAATTTTTCAAAACTTGAATAATTTTTTTTGATAAAACTAATAGTGACCTAACGATAAAATCGGGTGACCTTTCGAGACCTAACGATGACCTAACGATTCCATATTTTTTTATATCAAAATGTTTCAGATGGGAGGCCAACTTCACGGAGGTAAGTTTGTCACCAACTTCAAAATAATTTAATAAAAGGTACACACTCTGGGTTTGAAAGGGTTAAGTAATAAACTTTATAAAAATATTTTTAACAGGTAGTTGTAACCCAGATGCAATTATAATGCATAATTTAAAAAACTTGGCACGATGTAAGTTATTATTTTGATCGTTATTCTGCATATCTTCCGTAAAAATTCGTGAAATTTGTTTTTAGTATTATATGAACGGAAATATATAATATTTTCGTCAATTTCGTCTAAGATCAGATAAATATCGTCGATAAGACACATTTAAAAAAATTATAAAATACAAAAAATACACACCATTTATAAATTTTAAGTTCAAATCTCACTTGTAACGTTTTACTTGGTACTCCAAGTGACTTGTAACTTATCTTACTCGTAACTCGTATTTACGAGACGATTGCCGCTATTGGTAGGTGAATATACGTTTACTAATAACTAAGTTCCTTGTAACGCTATTAGCCACTTTACGAGGAGGTGAATATATCGGCCCTTAGTGTTAAAAAGTTTATTACACAATAAGAAAAAAAATAGAACAACATATTTAAGTCCACTTATTCAAAATGAAGTTATTGGCTTATTAGGTACTGCAATAAAAAATAAAATAATCGAAGAAATAAAAACTGCACAGTTTTATTCTGTAATTATAGATACCACTCAAGATATCGCCAAAATCGATCAATTAAGTGCTGTTGTTCGATATGTCACTCTTGAATATGTTGAAAATAAACCAACAAATATCATAATTAAAGAATCCTTTTTGGGGTTTGTCCCAGTTGAAAATCAAACTGGTTCAGCTTTAAAAAATAATATTTTAGCAATATTAATTGATAATGGATTGCCTTTAGAAAAACTTCGTGGGCAAGGATATGATGGCGCCGCTAACATGAGCGGTATATATAAAGGCGTTCAAGCTGAAATATTAAAAGTTGCCCCTAATGCACCATATGTACATTGCGCGGCCCATAATTTAAATTTAATTCTAAACGACTCGGTTAAGAATGTTGAGGAAATAAGAAACTTTTATGGTTTAGTTGAAAGTGTCTATGTATTTTTTGGGCACAGTATAAAAAGATGGGCACTTTTGGAAACAACTTTTAGTTTAGCTAAAAGTAAAATTACTTTAAAAAAATTAACACCTACGCGATGGTCATCAAGACATGGCGCGCTAGAAGCTCTTCGGTTTAGGTATGTAGATGTTTTAAAAGCTTTATCGAAAAACAGTTTAACGTCCAATAATAAATTTGAAATCGATGAAGCTAAATCGCTAAAAACCAAACTGGAATGTTTTGAGACAGTCTTTTTAATTGTTTTTGAAACAAAGATTTTAAAAAATATTGATGTTGTTTCTAAACTATTGCAAAGTAAACAGCAAAATATTGAACAGGCGTCAAAAATGTTCAATACAACTTTTGAAAATATTAAAAAAATGCGGGACAATTTTCTTTCAATAAGAAATGAAGCTAATAATTTAGCTGGAGAATGGGGAACAACGGAACAACTCTAGAATTCACGAAGAAAAGAATATCCAGACCAAAAACATTTTTTGATGAAAATAATGATCATTTTAAAATACAGTCAAAAGAGGACTGGTTCAAAATAAATGTATTTTATAAAACATTGGATATTATTGTAGTACAGTTAAAACATAGAAGTTTTGGTCTAAACGAACTTTATAGAACTTTTAATGTTTTATCTCCAAATATTTTATGTAGTGCTTCTGATGAAGAATTGTATCAAATGGGTCAAGATCTATACATAAAATATTCAGAAGATATTTCTGATACAATTTCATCTCAATTGTTATCATTTAGACAATGTTTTAAAAATGAGTTATCTAAAATTAATTCCATAATGGAATTAACCGAATTTATCGCTATAAAAAATTTTTCTTCCTGCAGTAGTTTCAGTGAAATTTTAACGGTATGTTACATTTTTCTCACCATACCGGTTTCTGTTGCTTCAGCAGAAAGATCTTTTTCAAAATTAAAATTAATAAAAAACTTTCTAAGGAATACCATGGGCGAAAAAAGATTGTCTGCCTTATCAATTATTTCAATTGAAAATGAAATTGCCAGATCAATAGATATATCTAGCATAGTGTCAACCTTTGCACATGTTAAAGCCAGGAAAAATAATTTTGAGTAAAGCATCCTGCTTTATGCTTTATTGCTTTTATTATAATTGTTTTCTGTTTCTTTTTTGTAGATATTAATTATTATTAATTTATTTGTATTTGTACATAATTTTGTTTTGAATAAAATTCTTGATTTTCTGTTAACTGTTTTTTAACTGGTAGCTAATCTCTAGGGTGATTTAAATAAAACTAATTAACAATATTTATTATATTTTTTTTGTAAAAATTAATTTAAAACAATCATTCCGCTTATAAGACTATTTAAAAAAATTTTCACGTTAATTTAATATCTATTTAGGGGCCCGATTTGAGTCGGAAACACAGGCCCGTAGCTTCCTTGTTACGCCACTGCTTAGGAGTAATCTATAGAGGATGCTCATAAAAAAACTAACAGTAGAAAACAAAATGCTAAATTTCTAAAGACAATTTTGGACAATTTATTAAATAAAAGATTTTAAAGAAAGAAAATGGAAGATTAAAAATCACAATATTAACTATTTAATATAAATAGGAAATAAAATTAAAAATTTAAAGTTGCATATTGTTTTTATAGAGAGCTATGTTACCCTTGAATTTAAAAATAATGCATAATGATGTTATAAATTACATTACATATTATATTCGTATTTAACATAATTAATTATGGAGTTTTTTTTAACACCTTGATAAAAACTAACTTGATGAAAGTATTTATATAATATGAATATTATTATTATTAATAATCAGTGGCGGTCCGTGAGTAAGTAATTTGGTGAGACTGGAAGTCTGAAGTATTAAAAAGTACTAATAACAGTAGTTACTTATAAACTATGTATCCAAATAATGTACATAATAATTCTTGAGTTTAAAACTCAAGTTACACTCTATTAAATCATTTTGTATCGTCTTAGATGTTCATTTAAATATTATTGATAACAAAAAATGTTCTTTAAGTAACTTCTCTTCTTGTGCAAGTAGTTCTAGTAATTCAAGATAATTCTCTTTATTTAAAAATTTGTTATTTTTCGGATTTCCACGAAAAGCAATTTCTTGCTTACCCAAAAAGCAAACAACATGGATTAAACGTGTTAGTAAACGTTTATTTATACCGACTTTTTCACTATGTTTTAGGGCAGCAAGTTGTCGACTTTCTGATAGAACATGTTTAATTCTAACTTGACCCAAAACATGAAATTTTTCTTGATTTCTCAAGGGATTTTTTGAAATCCATTTTGCTTCACCAAAAATTACGCAAGTAAAACAAAACATTTTATTTTGCTTATCGCAACCAGTAAGCCACAAAAATTTGCTATACTAACCAAGGGCGGATTAAAGTACCTCTGCGCCCTTAAGCACACATGTATGGTGCGCCCCCCCTCCTCTAATAGAAAATATAACTAGTTATTTTTTATTATTTTATACATAATATGTATTGAGTGATATTGGTGTAAAATTTTCGAATATCAAACACACTTGCTTGATCGGTAAGCTCTAGTGTGCGGAAGCAGTCAGGCTTACTCATGGTAGCGGATTTAAAAAGTTTGTTTCTTCGATAATTTTAATTACTTTAATTACTTCTTCTCGGCAAATTATTACCAAGATTCAATTTTAAAAATATCCGTTCCAATTCAATTTAAAATGGTAACCTTAAATTTTATGATACCGGTCCGCAGTCCGGCTTATCAAACTGCGTTATCGTTCCTTTAATAAATTTTCATAGAATAGTATATAAAACATTATTTAATATAATTAATAATTTCCAATAAATAATTGTTCAACCAATAAAAAAATAGCTCATCCAATAAAAATCTATTTTAATAATCAAAAAAAAATTCAAAAAACTTACAAAATTAAAATCTTAGCTGCGGCCACTTTTGACCAAAAATACTCTCATAACAAAATTCGAATTAACAATATTCGTATAAAAAAATTCAATTGTAAAAACTATTCGCACAATAAAAACTCAAGATCGGTGAAGCAAAAATCTAGGCTTTTACCATTTTTGCTATTTTGGTAAAAAAAAGCCTCACTCCAACTCAACTTTTTGCCAACCTTCTACATTTTAAAATTGTATCACCTAATTCAAATTTAGAATTCAGAAAATATTAACAAAGCATCGGGGGCGGTTAAATCACTTCCTAACACGACAGAATATTCAAAAATTCTTGGTCGTAATTTAGTGACGCGCACATACTAGATTTCCGAAGGTGTAAGTTTTAAAAATGTGTTAAAAATTGTAAATGTTTCGGCCAAGACTGTATAAGCATTTTTTCTTTTCATAAGTTCTTAAATATAAGTATTAAATAATTCTTTGTCAGCAAAAGTAAAACTGTAATTTACAATATATTATTTAAGATGTAGTATATTATTGCGACGCCAAGTGTATGGTGTGGTAGACAAAATGACGGAAGATGTTTTGTAATCAGTAAATAGAAACTGCTATGATCATTGTACATTTTGCTACATTTAATTTTTGAGAATGTCATGTATTTTGCTTGGTGCATTGCGCCTCTTTATTGTGCGCCCTAGGCACGAGCCTAAGCTAGACTAAACGGTAATCTGTCTCTGATACTAACAACATTAAAATTTTCTTGTAAATTTACCTTCTTTAGATTCTAATCAAAGGCTGGGTGTTGGTCTATTAGCTTTTAATTTACACTTTTGTTCATAAGATAACGTATTGAAATTATTTTTTAACAAAAAGTCGAATATATTGTTTATTTCCATTGCTGAAAATTATTTAAAAAGTATAAGGGAATAAATGCACAAACACAGAACTTGTAATAACAAATACTACGTAAATTATGACGCCAGATACAGTAATACTATAGCTTCAATAGCCAGCGCTTAGGCCCGTGCCTACCAGATACTTGCAGTTATAATTATGATACCTCGCCATAAACAGGTTTTCTTATCGGACACATGCAAGCGGCATTTCAAAGCTGTTTAGATGATAAAAAGAATATTTATATCAAATTAAATAAATCAATTAAATAACAAAAAAAAAAAAATTAAGCGGTATTTTACACTTTGTAGTGTATTTTTATTATTGCAAAATAGTTTAAGCGGTAGGTATTGTCGCCTATCTTCACTTGCACTGTTATCAATACAAAAAGACATTCTTGATGAATTATTAAAAACGAACACATTTCACGACAATGTCATAGACAGATTTGCGAAGAGCAAAAATAAGAGAATCAATCATTGTTTATAGAGTTACTCGAAAAAGTATTCGAACATACCTGTGTTAGCAATGTAAATTGCTCTTTTTAGACATTGTTTTTATTATATAAAAATTGTTTTTACAGCAATACTTATTAGACATTTTTTGTCGCAAATTTCATTGTCTTCATTTTTGTTCCTATACATTTTTTTATTTTGTCGCTTCGTTTTCGACTGAGTGACTTAAAGCACACTCGGTAAAACTTTTTCATAAAATTAAAAATGCACAATGGTTTTCTCGAGGGATTCTCATGGAATTTTTACCGAGACTGCTTTAAGTCACTCTCGATCGAAAACAAGGCGACGAATAAAAACATGTTTGAAAACAAAAATGAAGGAAACGAAATTATCTACAAAAAATGTTTGAAAAGTATTTTTGTAAAAGCGATTTTTATATGCTAAAAAGAGTTTTCAAAAAGTACAATTTACATTGCTAACATAGGAGCGCCCGAATACTTTTTCGAGTAACTGTAAGTAATTCTATTATTTAAATAAAATGACTTAATAGAGCATATTATTATAACTCAAGAAAATATTCACATCTTCCGCAGATTTTATCTATTTATAAAATATTGCTGGCCTACCCAAAATTTTTCCCCACGAGCCGCCACTGCATAAACTTCGAAAAGACTTGGTTCGTTGGTAGATTTGCTGTATGCAATTTCTCCACTTCTACACGCTCCTACGTTATGTATTAATTGCATTTAGGGTCGTTATATTCACCTTCTCGTAAAGTGTCTTGTAGTTATCTGTTCGATAACTTTAAAAGTGACTTGTAAAAAATTTGGGTATATTTAAATAAAGATATCTGTCTTGTAACTACTTGCAACTTATTACGCATTGTTGATGTTTTCTTCGAGATAGTACAATATGGAGTAATGTTGTATACCTCTACCATATATTTTGATCAGCCATGTATATATTAATTTACTTTTACTATAGGTCAACTCTCATGCTTATCTTTATCATTACCTCTTATCAATACTTTCACTATTATCAAACCTCGGTCAATGTTTTCCATGATATGCTAATTACGTTCTAATCACTTTCTACTTTGATCATAGAAGAGATTAGAATACGATATAAAAGACAGATACGATAAACATAAAGCAGTTCTTCTTTGATCATCTTCGCATAAGCAAGAGAGTTGTGGTGTGTTACATGAAATATAAATAAACGGTGTTGTAACTTCATTCGTTTTTGTTTAACCGACAAGTCCCAAGGAAAGTGCTTCAACAGTAAGAGATAGCGCTATTATATTCTCAAGATAGGAAAAGATAGTATTTTGGCGTAATTGTGACAGCTGAAGTTTGAAAATTTTTACAAGTAATTTACAGCCGCGGTTATAAAGGTACCCTATAAAATCACAAATTTTTAACTTTTTCAGACCCAGGGTACACTATAGTGTACTCGCGTTTTATTAAATTATTTTGAAGTTTATGGTGACAAACTTATATGTTAGATAGCAATTATTTTTTGAAAGAAAGAATTATTGAATTCCTCGTGATTCTTTCATTGAAAAATAATTGCTATTTAGCATTTAAGTTTGTCAGCAACTTCAAAATAATTTAATAAAAGGTACACACCCTGGGTTTGAAAGGGTTAAGTAATAAACTTGACAAAAATATTTTTAACAAGTAGTTGTAACCCAGATGCAATTATAATTTAAAAAATTCGGCACGATGTAAGTTAATAGTATTTTGATCGTTATTCTGCATATCTTCCGTACAAATTTGTGAAATCTGTTTTTAGTATTATATGAACGGCGATATATAATATTTTCGTCAATTTCGTCTAAGATCAGATAAATATCGTCGATAAGACACATTTTAAAAAATTATAAAATACACACCATTTATAAATTTTAAATTAAAATCTCACTTGTAACATTTTATTTGGTACTCCAAGTGACTTGTAACTTATCTTACCCGTAACTCGTATTTACGAGACGATTGCCGCTATTGGGAGATGAATATACGTTTACTAATAACTAAGTTCCTTGTAACGCTATTGGCCACTTAACAAGGAGGTGAATATATCGACCCTTAGCATATAGATGCATTTTAAGTATGAGTCTTACGTCATTGTATCGTGAGTTTTACGTATCGCGTCACTTGCAACTGGCAGCCGACGTTATCATATCAGCAATTTAGCATCGCTATGAAATTTTAAACGCAGGTATTGATTTCAAAAGCTTTTGTTTAAATAACAATTGTGTAAAAATATAATTAAGAAATTAAAACACCACATAATTTTTTCAATACGAATTGTAAATTATGATTTTTAATAAAACATTTTTTTCTTGTTACTGGTTCACTTTCTGGGGAGACGCAGTCTCAAAGACTCCCCTGACGGGCCGCCACTGTTAATAATAATTTTTAATTAGATACTTAATAATATTTATATTAATATTAATTTAATTAATTTTTATTGTAATAGAAATGGCTGAGTTTATGAGCATTCATGTTGAATGATACTGAATGTTAGTAGAAGAAAAGTAAATCACCTTTAACATATGTAAATTACTCACAATTATCCGTCAGTTTTTGAAAATTTAAAAAGATTCTAGTTTTTGACAAAAATATCACATGCCAATTATTTTTCAGAAAAAGTTAATCACGTCGATTGTTTAAATAGTAATTTCATTACACAATATAGTTAGTAAAAAGTATATAAAAGATCGAAAAAGTAATGAAATGCACATTATTAAATTAAACTTCTTAAAATGAACATTTTTGTTGTTTCTATTTTACTGAATGTCGTGGTTTTAGTTAACTGCCAAGGGCACAAGGTAGTATTTATAATAAGACTTATTGATTTTTTAATAAATTTTGTAAAATTATAGAGCGTATTTATGGCGATTGAAAATTATCTTACAAGTAGTGGAGCTGAGTTAAGAACAAGGTGTATGAAAGAAAGTGGTGTACCAGAAGAAGTCATGGATGAAGCAGAAAAAAATGCTCAAGTTCCCGAAGGCAGAGAGTTTAAATGCTACTTAAAGTGTTCTTTTCAAGCTTCAAATTTAATTGATGAAAAGGGCGTTATGAACATTGATATCTTAAAATCGCTGTTGAAAGCCACAAGTCCAGCTTTTATTGATAAAGTTGAGAAAAACTGCAAACTACCAATAATTGATGATTTATGTGAATCTGCATATTTGAGTTGTGTTTGTTTTCTTAAAATGGCTCATGAAGAACACATACACGCATAAAACTCACGTTACATTGAAAACATAAACAAATTTATATTATTGATCAACAAATTTATAAATCAATAGATCAATGTAATAGAATGAATTTTGTTTATTTGGTTTTTTTTTATTTGGTTTGGTTTTGGAATTGGTTGTTATACAATTTAAGTAAATATAAATATATATATAATATAAATATATAATGCATAAAACAATCATGATATTATAAAGCGAGTAGATGAGAATTCATACTCTTACTTGCAAATATCATTACAATTACAGTTTATACCAATGTAACGAAAATTAAAACGTTTATTTATTTTCCAAGGGCTAATACAAATATTTACAGATACGATTAATAACAATTACTAAACTAAGATTAACACTAACACTAATTACAATACAATTTATTTACACTTTAATTTATATTTAACACTAGGTCTATATTTATTTAAACACTCGGTATAACGTTATTACTTCACTGTATTTATGTTCACTTGATTTATGCTAAGAGTCGCGCGTTCAAACTGGAATTCCCCCGTGACAGGAAATCGCGCTGCATTTATACTTAAATGCAGCCTTCCAGAAAATTCCATAACCATCTAGGAATTTCTAGTCACTTCTTTGCGTTTCTCGATTGATATCGAAGCATTATTTGAATGACTAATGATGTTATCATGCATGACTCATCACATATGACGTCATACATTAGTCATCAAATATAATTAGATGTTCTTTCGTAACACCAATTTAGATACGTTGACAATACAAAATAGGATAACGCTAAAAGAAAACTGTCAGAAAATCGGACCCACGATTTTCAAAATTTCATTTACACACTAAGAAAGAGGACACTTTTTTAAGCATACTAGAACAAAAATTTTGTAAGATAATGCAAAAGTTTTCGAAAAAAATCGATTTTAAAAATGTAAAATTTACATGTATTTTAGATACACCTTTTAATACGACTGTATGATTAGCCGTTGTTGAGTAAGGCAAAAAAATAAAACAAACCCTCCGGACGCTTTCGGCGCCCTCCGAGCCTGTTTTAGTTTTTCACCGTACACATAACAATTTAAAAATATCCCTGAAGAATGATAGCACTCGCCAATGGTGGAACTCGAAGCCATAGAACTCGTCCTGGTGTCGACCGCCACTGACAACAACATTAAGAGTACATCAAAGCACACGTACTGTCAACAAAATGAAGAGCAGGGACTCGAACGTGCTACCGTCACGCATCGGGGTATATTATGTTACATCTCCCTGCTTTTCGTAATTTTAAAATGCCGTTATTTCGACAATTATTGCATAATCTATAAAAATAATTAAACACTACACAAAATTAACACTAAAAAAATATAATAAATTAACAGCTTTGCTTTACGATTCCGACGCGAGTTCTTTTTTGTTCATCACGTAGTCATTCTTTCTTCCAT
Source organism: Cantharis rustica (assembly GCA_911387805.1). Taxonomy (NCBI): domain Eukaryota; kingdom Metazoa; phylum Arthropoda; class Insecta; order Coleoptera; family Cantharidae; genus Cantharis; species Cantharis rustica. Next base: position 36,820,888 of record OU426880.1, read on the forward strand.
TTCTTTTTTTTTTAATTCTGTTTAATTTTAGTTTCAAGATTCAGATTTAATTAATGTTTTTATATTCTTTTAAATATTGTTATTTTACCTTTAATCGAACATTAATCAAAATAATAACCATTCATAATCTGTTTAAATAGACGTATGTAAACTGCAGCGATGGTAAAAAATTAACCTTTTTCTTTGGGTTTTGACCGACGGTCACATGGTATCACTATCAGCCTGTTTCTTTCCATTGCTGGATAAATGCCTTCCCCATAATTTTCCATCTGTCTCTATCTTCCGCCACGTTCAACCATCCGTTGCCTGCTGCTTTCTTTATTTCGTCCCTCCATCGTGTTTTCGGGTGTTCGGTGCTCCTTCTTCCACATCTCGGTCTCCATTGTAGCATCTTCCTTGTCCACCTGTTACGTTCAGATTCCACCGCTACGCCCCGAACGTAACAAAATGCTTATTTTAACACCTAAATTTTGTAACAAATTATAACAACTTAATTTCATTGATAGGTACGTTTATTTACCAACAAAATTTTGATTTAGGCGCTTATAATTAAGGAAATGCGATATCTCTTCGAGGTTGAGGTTGGCAACAATTTTTCGCACAGATAAGATTAGTCTTCCTTTCTGAAATTTTGACGTTAGTTCGGTAGCCAAATAAGTGAGATTTACCAAGTGTTAATTACATCGATTGTTGGTTTATAAGTTGAGTTAGTTGGCAAGTTTGCGACAAACGGCTTTACAGTTTATACTGGTTCGAACCTCATCGATTATTTAAATTTCATCCTTCGTCGATACGTTAATGAAATTTATAACCCGTTACTTGGGGGTCAATAGTGATTGCACTGGATATCGAAGTTAGGAGGTTGCTTCTGTTCAAACGCTAGAAATAACCGAAAGTTACAATTCAAGTTAGGTTAGGATTTATTATCGTCTTACCTTTTATTGACAACAAGAAGTTCCGTAACACCTTTATCAAAGACCAATTCTTCGTCTGCTGTACAAGACTGGCTAATTCTAAGTATTCTTCTTAAGCTGTAACCATCCATCTAATCACAAACTTTTTTGAATATCGGAAGCCGTTTATGCGCAACGCAAGTGATAGTGGTCAACTTAGGAAGTAATAAAGCAGGGGCGTACCGACGAAATTGGTGAGCAACTATTTTTGTTTTATTTTGTGCGATTCTTTTTTTGAAAACCGAATCTACAGTATTTACGCGTTGTTTGTGTAAGATCGGCTTAAGATCGGAAGAAAGAAGATTACTTAATCAACCTAATTTATGATTGTTTGCGGATCGGGCGAAGCTCGATTATTATTTTGTTTTAGGTTAAGAAAACCTTCAGATCTGAACGGCACTAATTTATACAATTACAATCTATTAACTCACTGCGTACAGTTTGCGACACTTGTGTGGTACTACTTGTATATTTCGACGTCGTATATATTTTTTTGTGATTAAACGCAGTTTACCTTTACTGGTGTTTTATTTATACTAGCTTTTGCACTTTAGGTTACCATCTTAGGCGAGCGGCAAAAAGTGCATGGCGCCATTTTAAGCATTTGTGTTTTTTTTTTGAGTAGAGCAAGATTCAATCTTGACTTTCGACCCACCACTAATTTGCTTTCACCTCTGAGTTGAGCCGTAGCGTCGCTCGAAAGACCAGGTAAGGGTAGGCATTCAGCGTTAGTTAGCCAACTTTTGCGACTCGAGCGCAGACGGGTAGCAAATTTGGCGCCCAACGTGGGGCCATAACAAACAAGCGAGTTTGTTGCTAAACGAGCGTACGAAATAGTACAAGTATTGTTTTGTTTTGCGGGGTCACCAAAATTGTCGAAAATTTTGGGTGATTGGTTTCCCGATTAGTCAATCAATTAAGTACACACAAGGCAAACTGTGAGTAGAATAGATTTTGTTTTTTTGAGATCTTTTTTGTTAAAGCGTTTATACAAACAACACTGGGTTCCAATTTTAATTAGGCTCAATTGCGTGATAAATAGCGTGCGCTCTGCTACTGTTGTTCCAAGTGGCTATTCTTAGTAAATTTTGAGACGAGATTGTGTCGGTAGTCATGGCACAAACAAAGATGGATGTTTCGAGGCTTTCGAAAGAGGAACTCATTCATGAGATTTCGATTAGAACAGCAGTTGATTGTGGAGACAAAACGGTCAAGGATTTAAAGGCAAAACCTCCAGTTAGAGAAAACGATTAGATTTTATTCTTAGTTTAATTTTGTTCGTATATATGATTTTAATGTAAATAGTTAGATTTTCATAGTGGATTTTATTGTAAATAGTTAGATTTTCGTAGTACATTGGGAGAAGTTTAGTGGCTTTTCTCTTCTAGAAAACCCACTCGTGGTAAGGGGAGAGTTGTTACGTTCAGATTCCACCGCTACGCCCCGAACGTAACAAAATGCTTATTTTAACACCTAAATTTTGTAACAAATTATAACAACTTAATTTCATTGATAGGTACGTTTATTTACCAACAAAATTTTGATTTAGGCGCTTATAATTAAGGAAATGCGATATCTCTTCGAGGTTGAGGTTGGCAACAATTTTTCGCACAGATAAGATTAGTCTTCCTTTCTGAAATTTTGACGTTAGTTCGGTAGCCAAATAAGTGAGATTTACCAAGTGTTAATTACATCGATTGTTGGTTTATAAGTTGAGTTAGTTGGCAAGTTTGCGACAAACGGCTTTACAGTTTATACTGGTTCGAACCTCATCGATTATTTAAATTTCATCCTTCGTCGATACGTTAATGAAATTTATAACCCGTTACTTGGGGGTCAATAGTGATTGCACTGGATATCGAAGTTAGGAGGTTGCTTCTGTTCAAACGCTAGAAATAACCGAAAGTTACAATTCAAGTTAGGTTAGGATTTATTATCGTCTTACCTTTTATTGACAACAAGAAGTTCCGTAACACCTTTATCAAAGACCAATTCTTCGTCTGCTGTACAAGACTGGCTAATTCTAAGTATTCTTCTTAAGCTGTAACCATCCATCTAATCACAAACTTTTTTGAATATCGGAAGCCGTTTATGCGCAACGCAAGTGATAGTGGTCAACTTAGGAAGTAATAAAGCAGGGGCGTACCGACGAAATTGGTGAGCAACTATTTTTGTTTTATTTTGTGCGATTCTTTTTTTGAAAACCGAATCTACAGTATTTACGCGTTGTTTGTGTAAGATCGGCTTAAGATCGGAAGAAAGAAGATTACTTAATCAACCTAATTTATGATTGTTTGCGGATCGGGCGAAGCTCGATTATTATTTTGTTTTAGGTTAAGAAAACCTTCAGATCTGAACGGCACTAATTTATACAATTACAATCTATTAACTCACTGCGTACAGTTTGCGACACTTGTGTGGTACTACTTGTATATTTCGACGTCGTATATATTTTTTTGTGATTAAACGCAGTTTACCTTTACTGGTGTTTTATTTATACTAGCTTTTGCACTTTAGGTTACCATCTTAGGCGAGCGGCAAAAAGTGCATGGCGCCATTTTAAGCATTTGTGTTTTTTTTTTGAGTAGAGCAAGATTCAATCTTGACTTTCGACCCACCACTAATTTGCTTTCACCTCTGAGTTGAGCCGTAGCGTCGCTCGAAAGACCAGGTAAGGGTAGGCATTCAGCGTTAGTTAGCCAACTTTTGCGACTCGAGCGCAGACGGGTAGCACACCTATCATCTTTTATTCTGGCTACGTGTCCTGCCCAATTCCATTTAAGCTGGGATGCTCTTTCCACCACATCCTTTAGTCCTGTCTCTTGCCTGATCCAGTCATTTCTCTTATGATCTCTTAGAGTTATATTTAGCATCTGTTTTTCCATTGCTCTTTGGGTAACTCTAAGTTTCCTCGCATTGGACTTTGTCAAGCTCTAAGTCTCTGATCCGTATGTTAGGGCAGGAAGGATGCATTGGTCGTATACACGTCGTCTAAGCGACATTGGTATTGTGGACTTTAGGATATATTTTAATCCTCCGAATGCTCTCCATCCCAGCTTGCATCTTCTGGTTATTTTGAGTATCATATTGTCCTTATCAGTTGTTATACTTTACCCCAAGTATACAACCTCCTGCACTACATCTAAGGTGTTGTCATCAAGCGTAATGCGGATCTCGTCGTGGTTGTCTACGTTTGACATAACTTTTGTTTTTGATTTATTTATTTGTAATCCTAGCAGTTTGGATGCTCGTTGGAGGTCGTCTAGCATTATCTGAAGTTCTTCTTCACTTCCACTCATCAACACAATATCATCTGCAAATCTTAGGTGGTTAAGGTATTCCCGCCATCTATACATATTCCTTTTTCTTGCCAATCTAGGTCTTTGAAAACGTCTTCCATCGCTGTTATAAAGAGCTTTGGCGAAATTGTATCACCTTGTCTTATTCCTCTCTTAATTGCTATGCTATTTATTGGAACATTCGCTTTTATTTTTGCGTTTTCATATATTATGTTTTTGATTAGGGTGGAGTACCTGTCATCTATTCTACTGTTTTTTAAAGATCTCATTATTGCCCATATCTCTATGGAGTCTAAAGCTTTTTCGTAGTCGATGAATGCTAGGTATATGGGCATATTATACTCTTTACTTTTTTCAAGTACTAAGCGTAGGATCTGAAGGTGGTCGCATATGCTATATCCACTTCAAAACATGGTATAAATAACTTAATCTTTTTAAATGAAAGACTTACCAGTAAGTTTGTAATGCTTACCCGTAATGTTGTTACTCCACTGTACATTTGCTTTTTCGATTGTCACCCCTCCCGCTTGGTAATTTTTTGTTTTCTGACCGTTCTTACAACAACCCCCTTCCTAAGTTACGTCACTGATATTAAACCAAGAGTATAATTTCCAATACATTTTGATTGCTTCATTCACTTAATTACCCGAGAGCTCCTTACCACGATTAGATGACTAGATTTTAAGGTGAATTCAACATTTACTGCACCCTCCGCTCCGAGCCATTTTCACAAGCGCCGTACTTACTAAAAATATCCGTCTAGACCAATCCTACTCGGCAAAGTGTGGTAATAAGAAAATAGTGGATCTTCCTCGATGGGAGAATATTCGCTACTTTGTAATTAATTACACGCTTATAGCGGCTTATTCAATTACTAGAAATGGGAGCAAGTGGTCTCAGTAGTGTAATAATGCCTCGTAGCCTCACAAATTGAGACTGTATTGAACAATTCGCTACTGCACGCGAATAAGGAGTTAAGTCAAAATCGATGAAATAAAGAAAATTGAAATTGAAATTTTGGCTGGTAATGAATATTTTTTGTGGGGTTGTGTGTAAATTGTTTAAGATTATATTGATTATAACAAGTTATTGATGTCCTAGTCTGAAGGATAGTTATGATTATGAATTTTAGAGAAAAAATCAATGGAAAAGCGACTTTTCATTGTCTTAACCACCTTTGCACTTATAATTTTCCGACTTATCTCGTTTTACGCTTACTTTTCTTGTCCAATATTAAACAAATACTTGTATTAGGACATGAAACTAATAAAACCAGAAATATACATTAATTTTTTATTGATAAATTGATACAAAATTGAAGTAATACAAATTCAGAAACAATTTTATTATTATAAATATATAATTTTTTAATTCTTTTTCCAATAATTATTAGAATAACAAACAAAACGCAAATACATTATTTTAACAAAATTCCAAAAAATTCATATTTAAAAAAAATATAAAATTATAACGTTTGCTTTTAGGCTTCTTCATCAGAAGATGGATATGAAAGAGCCTCTACAACTTTACTGTTTGTGGGATTATTAAAAAAAATCCCATAATGATTTAGAAATATAAGAGAATAAATTCTTTAAATGTTATTTTTTTCTAGTATTATCGCTACTGATATACTGCAAGCACATTTTGGGACTAATGATTTCTGACAAGTTCCCCTCTTTTCAAAGCTAACACTTTTAAAATTCTTGTTTTCATTTAGAGATATATTAGAGAAATAAAATATTCCTTGTATTTTTTTCGTATCGCAGCCACCTAACTTCATTCTAATTAGGTTTTCACCTAAAATATTCTGTTTTCGGTTAGTTAGGTTTAAGCCAATAGTCCAGTAAAATCAAAATAATCTAATGTTTCCATATCATTTACGAAAAACAGTTTCTTTTTTCCATCTTGTCCAATCATTGATCTCAATCCTAAAGATGCTTAAGTTTTAAATTTCCTTTTTTTGCCTGGTAGAATTATAATATGGCATTTTAGCTGTAAAGTAGATTTATAGTCCCTCTTGATTGATAGTGCCAACCTAAACTATTAAAAGTAGAGCTATAGGCATTCCCCAATCCAGTTTAAACAGCAGTGAAGTGTAAATGCTGAAACCTTTTTCAAATGACAAAGAGGTTGATGGCACAGGAGTAGATTGAAGGACCGATGATAATAATTAGTGCCAGCTTGAACTTAATTTGTTTAATCTTCAGAACTCTCGGTTTTCTTCAATGAATTCAATGTCTCCCTGCTCTGCAATTAAGACAAGAGAGATTAAGTTTACTTATTTGGTTCAATGGGCTTTATTGTCATAGTTCCAACATTTGTTGCTTCTATTCTGCTATTTGAATTTTCCATCTCTGACATAGTGGTTAAAAGCCCAACATCCAAAACCTTTGCAGGACAACCTATTCTGTAAGTCTAAACGAGTTTGTCATTGTAATTCTCACTTGCGGTGCTTCTATGATTAGTTTTGAGTCTTTTTCGTCAAATGTAACGGTAATCGTTTGGATACACCAAATTAATTCTAATAGTTTCGTTTACCAAAATTATCAAAGTTGCTTATGAAGCTTTTATCTAATATGAAAAAGAAACCAAACGGATTGCAGAATCTTGTAATATAAACACTACATACAGAGATAATATACGCTAGTAAGCTTAAGATAAAGTGCTTTCATAAGGAAAGATAAACCTATTGATAACAGAAAATCTACCAAATTAATTTCTATTTTGCGCTAATTAATAAATTTGTCACAGCTTCTGGTGAATGTTTTTCTGAAAAGACTTTAAAATCCCTTGAACCTTTAGATCTCGCAGATTTTAAAGATGAAAACCTACATATGATAAAATAATATCTACTTTAAAATTATAGGTATCACAAATTTTATATGCAGGGTATACCAGCGGCCAATGAACAGCAAATTTAAAAAAGTTTAACTTTACATTTTTTTAAATAAAACTTTGTATTGGAAAGCTTGACACTGGTCTACATTTTTTGCTAAGTTACGCTACTGATTTATTGAAACAAATATTAAAAATATTATTGTGAAATAAATAATTTTCATAGACTACCTGTAGTTTTAAAAAAAATTACTTGAAGGGTAATTGCACATTCCACCGGCTTGGCGAAACACCTGCATTATGTTGTAACAGATGAGGTGACATCTATTGGATATTAGAATAAATACGTATAGTGTGTAACTTTCCTAAATTGTAAATATTTATATTTATTTTTACGCCAACCGCGATGCGGATTATTATACATGCGGATATTTATACAAGTTGGTCAATCCCCAGCCTTAAACCAATCGGGAATTAAAATTTCAACTGACACTTTTTGTAGCAAAAACATGATTATTATTACTTTAGTGGCGTCGTCGCCGGCAGAAAAGTATTATTAATAAACCTTTCAAGTTTTAAGTAAAAATAGTATGTTTTATTTTGAGCAAATGTACTATATTTTATGCCACGTCTGTATTTGTCATCCTGCTCTAATCAAAGAGTCTGATTCGTATTTTGAAGAAAACATTATTTTATAAACTAAAAAGATTTTAATAGAACAAGTTAATTAAACATCAATAACATTTAATATTATTGAGCTTTCAGTGACGGTTTGTTACCATTTATTTAGCAAATTGCTCTGAGGTAATTTACTGGAGAGCATGAGATGTAAATATTCTTACCTCTGGTCGTGGATTTTACGAAACTTATGGAATCAGAACGCTGAAGTAAATAATAGTCATTTAAAATTGTTAATGAAAATATAATTAATTAAATGAATAAAAAATGTTTTTACAATTATTTTAAAATTAATTATCAACGTAAAAAAAATTATAATCTTAACTAGTTAGAAACTACAAAACTTAAAAATTAATTTTTATATATTCAATGAGCGGAAGTTTATTTAGTTAGCTCACCTTTAATTTAATATTCACAAAAAAACTACCTTTGATGCCATAAAAAATGTTGGCAGATTAAAGTTGATTGTTGCTGACTGAAAGGTGATTGTTGTTAAAGGTTTAGTCAATAAAAATGTTACTTAACAACGCACTCTTATTTAGTTCACTAAAACGCACACTGGTTTAAAGTTTTTATATTTCTAATTTTAAAAATCCGCCACTAATTAAATTATAAAAATATACTAATACATAATATTTTCTAATTGCTCACAGTAAGTCTGGTTTTTTATTATTGTTATATTGTGATTAATTCATGTATTATAAAAAACTTTATTATTTATGAAAAAGATTTATAATTAATTGCGTAATAATTTGTATTAACTTTAAAAAATTTTTAATTGTAGTAAATCACAATTTTATATCTAAACAAAACTCAACGAAACTTTATTAACTTAATTTATTATTAAACTATAGAAACTTTAAATTATATTCTTATATGTACTGTAACTAAAAAAATTTTGAACCGTTTTGTCCAAAAGTTGGAAGAGAACTCCTTTTAAATCTTCAGAATGCCCTGAAGATAAATTAGTATTTCAAATCCCCTAATAATTAAAATTATTTTTATCGTGAGAAACTAACTCATAACATATTTTGTTCTTTTAAAAATGGTCAAAAAATCAATAAGGTTTTAAGTTTCGGGCCAGTTTCAAGCGTAGTGTTATTCAAAACTGTCAACCTATATGTTTTATGACCACTCTTAAGGGTCTCGAAAAATTAAACTATTTAAAAATATGAATTAATACTTTGTGTTCTGACTGTGTGAATTTGATATTTTTATAAATCTAACGCCTTTTCCTGTAATTTAAATTATAGCGTGACATTTGTTTTAAAGTAATGTTTTCTGAAATTAAAAAAATATTTTCTGGAAATATAACACAATATCGTAGGCGTAACTATGGATTTTGACTTTATTGAAAATATTTTTTAGTTACGGAAATCAACTTTTCGTAACAGGTTATCGCTTTCGACAGAATTTTTATTTTATAAATAACAAATTAACTTTGTTCTATTAAAAACTTTTTGATTTATTAAATTTCACAAGTTAATAATTTATATTAAAGGGAACTATACAGTCATAATACTGATGTCGTACGAGGTGGTATAATCATATTGTAATATTTCCCATTTGAAAGGTAAGTTAGAAAATACACTTTCAGAACTTTTTTTGATAGCTACGCTAATATTTTCAACACCTATTATAGGACATGCAAATAAGACAAAGAAATGTATTACAATATTATATAGATTTTAAAGTGTCGTCGATTCAAATTTTTCGATCAACATTGGATGACCTGAAGAATCGAATTATTACTATACATATTTGAATAGAGTTTAAGATTTTTATTACATTTTATAATATTTGAAATGCCGAGTTCCAGACGATTGAACATTGTATTTTTTTATGCAAAAAATATATATCCTATGAAATTCACAATGCAATCGGTCGAAGACATCTCACAAAACATGAAAGACGTTAGTAGGATGCGGAAAGAATCGCACTGGATTTTTATAATCTGTGGAGTGAGTTGTATCTTACAATTTTGTTAGTACGAATGAACTTTGAAATGTTATTTGTAATTGCTCATTGCAAATAACCTTCTTTGAAAGAAAATGTCGGCGGAGTTTTATAATTTGTAAGAAAGGAATTTTGTTATGGAAATCTAAAATAAAAATAACAAAAAACTGAATTATATTTTTGTATAAAGGGAATAGAAAAATTGTATACCGACTTAAAGGATTATAAATTTTAAGTAGATATTTATTAAAGCATATTAAAAATACGTAGAATTCTTTTAATTATTACAGAGTCCTTGCCATAATTCTAATTTATTAATTAATTCTCCTTAATATGTATATTTGCACAGAAGTAGATTTAAACGAAAAAGTACGAATTCAAATAAATTTAATTTAAATAGATAAACACAACAAACATATGAAAATCAATAACCGTTTTTAAATAATAGCACTACTATCATACTACCGATACTGGTTTAAAAACAATTCTATTTGCATCATATCTTCGACACATTGAGTAGGACACTCAACTCCAGTTATGTAGTATACAAAAGTATTTGCACAATTTTAAACGCAAATTAATTTGTGTTATTTTATATTTTGCAGATGTTCAAATTGATGGCAGAACTAATCTAAGGACTGCTGATAACGTGCGCCAAACGAGTCATTTAATTTTATATTTATGCTTTCCATAAACTTTATTGTTGACGAATTCTCATAACAATTTATGTATAAAAACAATTTTTAAAATGAATTGTTACGAAATACAAATTTTTAGATAGTATGCAACCCCTTTGACATGCGTTTATGAAGGTTGTATTATTTGTTTACGTCAGAGAATACCACTATTGCATTAATTCTGAGCGGAGAAATTTTTACATTAAGCAATTCTATCGTTATAAGTATACTTTTGTCGTTTTGAGTAAAACGGTAAAATCGATCACATATTATCTCTCTTAAATGGATAACTATATTATATTGTTGCGATTAGTAGTGTGCACAATGTATATCTAATTATTCTTTTGCAACTTACTGTAACTACAAAAATATGCTTACTGTATTACTACCTTACACCGCGATGGCAAATGTTTCCCACCCAAAATTTGATTTAAATAAAATTATATAGTCAAATGCTAAATCTCCATGTAAATGATTTTATTATGCTAACTCGATTATTTCACTCCTGAGGGTTAAAAATAAGTACATAGTATATAAAATATCAGTCTAAAATTAAACTCTAAAAAGTCAGTAACTCAGTCTAAAAAGTCTAAACTTAAAATTAAACTAACGGAGATGCGTTATTGTTTTTTTTTTACTTTCCAATACTTAACTCAAATTAAAATCGACTCCAATATTAAAATCGCATCAAAGAAAAATCACTCATCAAAAAAAATATCTTTTTTAATAATCAAAAAATTATATTCAAAAATTTGCTCGACCGCTCCGGCGGCCAACTTTGGCAAAAAAGCGCTTACTCTTTCCAAACATCCGCAAACCTTACACTTTACAAAACTACCAAAAATAAAATTTAAAGTAACAAAAATCTACAAAACACTACAGGAGCGGTCAAAATCATCTCATTTATAAAATTCACAAACCCTTGTTGTGCTACGAATCAAAATATCAAAAAAAACAAATTTACAATTTTAAATTAAACAACTAAAAACAAATTAAAATCTGATAAAAAAAACGCTTAAAAACGCAGTTTCTCCTTCTGTCATCATCTATTCGTCCAAATTTTTTCTTTTTTCCATGCCATTTCTCATTAATGTTATCTTCTTTTCTCCACAATCCTGCATCTTTCCAATTTCAATTACTTGCTTTTCTCTCTCAAACAATTCTTCGTTTTTTTGATCTTCTTCCAATAACTCATCCTTTTTTTTTGTTCTTATCGTTCCACCAATTTTTTTCTTTCTAACAATTCATTTTTTTTCTACTTCTTGTTCTAGTAGTTCTTCTTTTATAAATAATTCTTTTTTCTGCTCATTATTTTTACCAATAATTCCTTTTTCTGTTCATCATCCCCCACCCTGTTCATAACCTCTTCCTTTGCGTATTTAATTCCTTTTTTAAACATCTTCCTAATAATTTGTTCTATCTTTCTTAGTAAATCTTCTTTGTCTTTTTCTCTTCGTTCCTGTTCTTTCAGTAATTGTCGTTTTCTCTCCTGTTCTTCTAATCGTCGTCGTTTTCGTTTTTTTTCTCTTTCTTTTTCTTCAAAATATTTTATAAATATTGCCAATACCTCCGTCAACCAGCGACGGCGCCAGCATTTTTTAAATGGGTAGGCACAAAATGGGCCCTATATATTTGAGGTGGTCACACAAAGTTTATAAATTAACTAAGAACTTACAGTATTAAAATAAACACCTAAAATTTAAAACATACTATACTTACAAAAAATTATAATTAAATACTAATTAATTAATAGCATACTCGAGTGACTGTATAAAATTCATTTTAAAAATAAGTAATTTGTGAGGATGTCTTTGTGCAAATTCATTGATAATTGCAACAAAATCTAAATTTTTAGTAAATTTTTTTTTCAATATTTAAAATGGCTAAATTGCTTAGTCTATTATTTCCCATTCGATTTCTTAAATAATTTTTTTAATTCCTCAAACAAGAAAATGTTAGCTTGAAAGCAGCAGTTGATACAGGTACTGTAATACTGATTACACAAAATTTATAAATTTCGGTATAAAAAATTTCGGTATAAAAAGCGCTTTAGCTTTAAAGCGCTTTTTTTTTAAATTTCCATGTTCATGTGGCCATATACCAGAAAATATTGATTTTTGAGTAAAAATGAATTAGTGATTTATCAAAAAATTTGAAATAATCTACAAACTAGATTTAAACCTTTCATTGTCTAAAATTAACGACTTTCGAGTTATAAATTATAGTAAGTATAAAAATGTTGAAAAATTCTAGATTTTTTTATTGTTTTTTTTTTTTCAAAATTCCTAATTTTGTATGAATTTTATGTTTTTGCTTAGTGTAATAGTAATAAATTGACCTTTTCTATTTTGTATTTGTGTGCTTGCTTACGAAGAGGGGCGCATTAATTCTAGTAGCCCAGGGGCGTCGTATATCTTAGGACGGCACTGTACATATTATATTATATTACAAAGACCTAGCTGCCATTACCTACCTGTTGTTATATGATAATTATACATAGTATACTTATATCTAATAAACCCCTAATCAGTAGTTTTACTGATAACGCATAATAATTTCAATAATCTAAAATTTTCAATTATAATCTCAGGGTCTAAAAGTGCGTTCCAAAATCATTCATCTAGCTCCACGTTGCATGCGCCAAAAGTTGAAATAGTATTTTATTAAAAAAAATATCGGAATTCAATTTTTAAAAAACTTCGAATAAAATTATTTGAAACTTTAAAAATTTTATATTCGCTTCGACGATCGAACTTACTATTTCGATTTATCAATTCAAAAACTGTGGCATCTTCTACTCCACACGTGGTTCTCTTTAAAATTAAAAATTTACTTTTATAAATTTAACCACTCCAATTTTCCAATCTTGCAACTTTGAAATCAAATAAGTCACTTTAATTATTTTAAAAAAATAATCATCAATCCAAGAAAAAACTAATAGTAATATTGGTTGCGGTTACTTTCGACCAAAAATTACTCTTAAACGATATTCAAAAATTCGCAATCTCAAAAAAACTATTATTCAAAAATTTACGAAGCCAAAAATTTATTCAACGGCTCCGGCGGTCATTTTTGGCAAAAAAAAACCCCACTCTTCCTCAACATCAACCAAATTTACATTTTACAAAATTACCCAAATTCAAACCTAGTCACAAAAATCTACAAAACTCTACAGGGGCGGTCAAAATTACTTCGTAACACGACAGTATAAATAATTCACAATTAGTAAAATAAATTATAAAAGTAAAAGCAACTCAAACTTCACTCGGGCTCGAACCGGGGATCTCTTTTCGACGTGGGGGGGGGGGGGAGACAAATTTCCTTTTAACAAAGTTTAGCATCAGATTAGCCAATAAATTTTACCTACAAAAAAAATTTATGGACTCAAATATGCAACCCTATTAAAGTGCGTTGATGAAAGTTGTAATGTTTGATGCATTGAGACGCGGTTTTAATAAATCAGCGTCAAGACCTCCTTCTTGAGTGTTGCGTAGGCGAGCTCATTCCGGGAACCAAAAGTGAATAGCTAAGAAAATATAAAAAAAGTTTTGGGAGCACATGCAAAAATGTCCACCGAAGATAATTATTATAGATACGATTAAAATTCTAGCGGCATTTTATAGATAACATTAAAACAAATCAAATAAACTATGGGCGAACTCCATATGTCTAATAATTTACGAAATAATCGATTTTAAGGTATCGATTTTTTGTATTGAAAGTCCGCAAACAGTTCATTCTGTGTGCGGTACGAGTGATTCACGTAATATTCACCACGCTTGTTTTAGTGGGTGGAGCTACCGACAGTTGTATTGTAACATCCGTGTTGTTAACATCAGGTTATAAATTTATTTAAAATATGAATTTGTTAATTTTAGCCGATATTAATTTAAAAACAATGATTTGTGTCTTTGTAGATCTGTTATTTTCAAGTTTTTTTTATTTTCGAGGAAAATTTTGTTATCGAGTTTTAATGAACGAAGCAACCACAGCAAATCTCAAATCCGTCCTAAAATCTAGTCAGGGGCAATTTTTGAGTACAAATTATGCCTAAAGTACTTTAATAAAATAAAAACACACCGTGGGCTGTTTTAAATAATCTTATGGAAACAGCTAATGCAGTAGCTACTTTTTAGTTTTTTTTTGGGCTTAATTTCCCGAATTATTTACCATAATTTCAACAGAGAATTTTTAATTCCGTTGGGACACTTTGGCATCTATTCCCAGATTTTTAACCTCTACTAAAATTATAATTAAGTAAAATGCGAGATAAACACTTTCACTAATACTTATTTTATTGCCAAAACGTAATGAATTAAAATAACAAATTCAAACCTCGGCGCAGCATTTTCCTAAATCTTCCAACTCGGAACTAGCCAAATTTTTCCAAAATATGTGTTTTCTTGGGGCCATGTAAGGTAAAAGTTCTTTCAAAAGAATTTCTTTCTTTCTAGAATTAACTCCGCGGCAGGATTGTAACTTTTCCGGTAAACTAGAGATAAAATTTTTCCTCAAAACTGATGATTCACGAAATTCCTCCTGTTCCAGTTCCGATTTAAAAAACATTTTATTAGAACCTTTTCTAAACTGAACTGTTCTTACATCGGATAGTTTTGGCACAGTGCTGGAGCAACCATTTTGAAACAATAAAAAATCATCAGTTTGAAGACTGATAACTCTATTGCACTTATTTAATAATTCGATTAACTTCTGCAAATCTTCAAAATCGACTATTTCTGCAGCCTTTTTCCACCTGGCGCTTATTTGTGAATAAATCTCCTGAGCTTTCGTGGAGATATGGCCAGGTTCGAAGTATTTAAAAGTTATAGTTTGTGGTCCCCAATCTTGATTCACGAATATTATACAGGAAGTAAACAGAGTCCAATTTTTATTTTGAGCAGTACAATTTTCAGCCCAAAATATAACATGCTTGGTTTTATTTCTTCGCCTCAATAAGCAGTTATAATAGGCAGACACTACATCTGAAGAATTTCTGCCCGTAATACCTTCATGCCACAAAATGGATTTATTGTCACCATTCCTTTGTATACTTGCAAACGTTTGATGGAAAACTACAAGCCTACTAATAAAAAATGCTGCTTTTACATTAATTTTAGGTAGAATCAGAGCTTCTTCCATATCAACAGCATAAACTTCATATTCGCTTCCCCATTGTTTTAAGCCATCATTTCGATAATGTTCCTCTGTCGTAGTACAACTTTTTATATGTATACGAAGATCATCACACGCCGCGCATGTTTCGTTCTCATGACCTTCGTGAATTTTGTAGTGATTTTTAAAAATTGAACAAACGCTACATACATCTTGTGATGATGACGACGACGTCGTAAAACCGATGTTCTCCTTGTGCACTACTTTCCTGTAGGTTTCGTAAGTCACCTGTTTACATGTTTCCTTAAAATGATCATACATTATCCTGACGTTTAAATCGTTAGGCAAATACTTTTTATATGGTGCGTGAGCCAAATTATAGTGTGATACTTGTGGATGATACAGCTCGATGTGTTTCTTAATTTCATTATAATTAGCAAAAGCTAATTCTTTCATGTCTGCAGCCCTCTTCTTCCCTCGGTTGTCTTTTAAGTAAGGTAAATCGTCAGGGTTGTCCTTCAGAAATGATGTTATGATGAAGTCCGTTTTGTAACCAAGAGAGTGCAGAAACATAGTTTTACAAACGGTAACATCCTCATCTTGAGAATTGACTGTGCCATCTTCATCAGATTTATAT
The DNA here is from genome assembly GCA_911387805.1 of Cantharis rustica. Classification (NCBI taxonomy): domain Eukaryota; kingdom Metazoa; phylum Arthropoda; class Insecta; order Coleoptera; family Cantharidae; genus Cantharis; species Cantharis rustica. Next base: position 36,837,035 of record OU426880.1, read on the forward strand.
GAAGACAATCCTAGTGAACAATGTCGTGGTAAATGATAGGATACCGAATATCGTCTATTCGATGCAGCATCCACCTTGCGATACTTGATACAATTTTTAATTAAATATTTATGCAAAAATAAACGTTTTTCTCCAAATTCCAATTTGTTGTAATAATTAAAAGTTATTGCTCTATCTTCTTCTTTTAACTTCTCAAAACATTTCAGTCTACAACTTTCTTTACAAGGCGGTAAAAGAATGCGGGAAACAAACTTTTTTCTATTGTTTAGTTCTTGCTTCGAAGAATTTTCATCCAATGCATCATAGAGTGGTTGAAATTTCGGAACCAGCTGTAAAAAATAACAAATGTAAAACAAAGGCTTTAATGTTAAACATAATTATTGTATCACCCGGTATATGTAAAATTTCATATATTGTTGGGATTAAAATGTTTTTTAAGATAATCTACACGGTAGATTCACCTCCGTTAAATATACATTATGTATTTAACTAAAAAGTCAAGTAACAATAATTTCCGAAATTCAATTAAATTCAGCCGCACACAGCATTTAAATTCGTAAGAAAAACAAAACATTCTAAATTTGTGCCAAAAATATAAAGATATATTTTATAACGAAAAATGCGACTTGAGTTTTACCAATGCTGTAAAGCACAAAATTAGAACGACAGATGACGATCCAGTTTACCGAAAATCATTTAGGTACCCACATCATCTAAAATCGGAAATCCAAAATCAAATTCGAAAATTATTAGATAATAAAGTCATTCGTCCTAGTATATCCCCCTTTAGTTCATCTGTTTGGATTGGCCTAAAAAAGATAGATGCAAGCGGTAAACGAAAATGGAGACTAGTAATAGACTACCGTAAATGAAACGCTAAGACAATAGAGGACAAATATCCCCTCCCCAGAATCGAGAAAATTCTTGATAATCTGGGAAAGTAAAAATACTTTTAGAACCCAGATTTGGCACAAGGTTTTCATCAGATAGAGTATCCTGATTCCATAGAAAAGACTGCATTCACAGTAGATAACGGGAACTGAGAATACGTGAAATTCCTTTTGGACAATGTCAATGTCCTGCAATATTAAAACTTTTCAAACTGCTGCAAAAACAAACTTATCGCTGATTAAAATAGAACATAAGAAATAAGGTAATTTGACCCCGGTAACTTGATAATTTCACCCCCGGTAATTTGGTACCCGGTTATTTGATCTCCTGGTAATTTGACCTCCGGTAATTTCGCCCCCGGTAATTGCATCTCCGGTAATTTTGCCCCCGGTAATTAGTCCCCTGGTAATTAGATCTCCTGGTAAATTGGTTTGCAGTAATTGTACAGCTTTGCTAAATAAATAACATAAACTAACACTAACCTAGTGACAGATTCATGTCTTCGCGTGGATCTACCTTTTACGTACAGTTTAAACTACCAGGGGTGAAATTACCAGAAGATCAAATTACCGTATACAAAAATATAAGTAGTCAAAACAAGTAAGAAGTATGTCTATGTTGGATTCTTAAACTTCTTGAACTGATAAACAAACCACTGAAGTTTCCAGAACAGTATTCATAGCCTTTTGATGAATTATTGCTATATTAAGACGGCTGTATATGTACAATTCACTAGAAGAAATTTTACCGATTGTCACTATTTCCGTCTACGCAATCAGTGGAAACTAATTGAATAATACAATAAGTATGCATCTTTATCAAATAGCGTTCATGGTGCGAGAAGGCACTACCGTATAAAGATTTTAATGCGCTTTCTTATTTTGCAAATATATAAGGTTTATTTCTTAATATATTGTCGTGTTTCAAAATGGTTGCGACCTACCCTGTACACATTTTTATAAAAATTTTGTTTTTAAATGATTTAAGTTGTAACACTATAAAAATTGGACAGGTGGGAGCGAACCGACGAGGATTTAAGCGGTTGCCGACGAGTCGCCGCGAGTGACAACGCCGACTTTTGGCTCGTTAAATTTTTGCTTTTTCGCCAAGATGGCCGACCAAGCTGGTCGATGATTTTAACTCTGTGATTTATTTTTGAGATTTGTGATTTTTTTTGAAATTGTGAATTATTATTTTTGATTCGAATAAAGTGATTTGATGCGAATGCATTATTGCGAGTTTTTTGGATGATTGATCTGATTTTGGATAATTTGGATAATTTTTATGAACGGCTACCGAACGGTAGTAGATTTGATTGATTTTGAATAATTTGGAAAAGGCATTAGAAGTTATAAATTTCGATTTGGATTTAAAATTGGAAAATTTAAAATTACATTTGTTCGAGCGTGTGGCAGATGATAGATAAGCCGACGATTTGGATAGGCATAAGTTAGAAAGTGTGAGCCCATTAAAAATTTAACATAAAATTATATTTGAAATTATTTATGATTTTGGATTGGATTTAATAATTTATTTTGGAGAATTGATTTTTTTGGATTAGAAAGATTTCTTTTTGTTTTGATTTTGAAAACGCAAGAGCCCTTCACCCTTGAAAATTCCCAACTGCTCCCGCAAAGAGTTACCTGAGCAAAATAAAAGTGTGTGGAAAATTTCTACGAAAATAACATTACATCTTTATTTTGGCGCCCGAGCAGGGACGTTTCGTTTGCGTTTTTTTTTAAATAGTCTAAGATGGATAACATATTAGCCTTTTTAAAAGAGCAACAAAAAAATATAAGAGAGTTATTAGAAAACCAGGACAAAAATACGAGGGAAAGGTTTGATAAGCAAGACAAAAATATGAGGGAGTTAATAGAAAAACAAGCAAAATTTGAGGAAAGGTTTGATAAGCAGGACAAAAATACGAGGGAGTTAACCTTCATCCGGGCGCGCCCCTTTCCGTAACATTAGCGGGCGCGCAACGGTAATTTACCGTCCTCGGTTTTTCTTTCGTCATTCATCCAAAATCTTTAAAATCGGGATAAATACGATGAAAAACATTATAATACTATTTAAACGATAAATCATTTTTATTAAAATTTGAATAATAAAATAAGCTAACACAGTAGGGATAGGGATTAATTTGTAATCTCTATCTCGAATAAGAGTATCAAACGACTTTTCATTTTCAGTTTTTTTTTTGAGCAATGTAAATATTAGTGTACTTGATTATGTTGATTATGATTTCCAAAAAAATGATTTGGAAGAAACATTCAAGCCTTGTTTTACAGTTCTTAGCTTGGTTCTTGGGACCAGGAAGAGTTTTTATAATGTTTTTTGATTTGATCCTCGATGTTATTGAAACTGGTTTGTTAGCCCAAATAGTATCATTTTCCCTCTCAATGAAAACTTCAAATTTTGCATTTCCTGATCCCTCTTGTCACACTGATCTTCGTCAATCAGGTCGTGCATTGAGTTATGCAAATCTTCCTCTCAGTCACTGCTGTGTTCTTCTTGTTCAATGACTTCAGGTTCAAAATTAATATCGTCTTGATCGTCAATTTACTCTTCTTCATCCGAATCCATCTCAAGAAGTCGATGTATATGTATCTTCCGGATTTTTGAAACGTGCTCTGACATGAGACCAATACATGCAATATGCATAGTAAAAATGTGAAATCTGATATGTGACGTCACGATGGTGACGTATTTGGAGTATAGTTTACTGAATTGTGAAAAAAATAATTTGAATTGTGAATACCTACGAAAAATATAAAATCGGTAATTACATTTCGTTGCAATGGCTGAAGAAAATAAATATCACAAATGGGAGCGTAACTGGTAATCTACCGCCAATATTCGACTGTACAAGTTTGGCGTTGGCTGAGACAATTAAACATGAAAAGTAGGTAACAACGACACTTCTATCTAGTGTCATATTAAGTCAATTAGGAATACAAAGCACTTCCACCCTCCTTAACACTTGCACGCAAAAGTTTGCGCGTTATTATAAATAAAACGGTAAATTACCGCCCACGCGCCCGGATGAAGGTTAATAGAAAACGTAGCGAAAGTTGAAACAAAGTTAAATGAACAGGACAAAAACACAAAAGAGTTAATTAGTAATTTGAGTAGGAATCAGGATGAGAAAATTTTGGAACTGGAAGAATCCAGTGAGGAGGAAAAAGAATTTTTTGAAAGAGAAGTGTCCAAAGACGATGAGGGTGAGTTTTTTGAAATTTTTGAAGGGAAAGAACCATTGGATCAAGAAAATGAACTGATGGCACGAGAGGAAAGAGAATTTTTTGAGGGAAAGGAGTCCATTGACGATGAAAGTGGGTTTTTTGAAGTTTTTGAAAAAGAAGAGCAAGCAAAACCAGATGTTGAAGAAAACGAAGAATTGTTAGTAAAAGAAAGAAAGTTGACTTCGGTAAGAACGGAAAAAGAGGAAGAAAAGAAAATGTGCAAGGGTGTGAAGCGGAAATGTGCTAAATTGGATAATGTTAAAAAAGGAAAAAAGAAGGTTTGGAAGTTTTGGATGAGTCGGGGGTGGAAAGCAAGAAACCAGATCCCGGTGAAGTGGACGCCTCAAGCGAGGATCAAGTTGTGGAAGGTCCGAAAAGAAAAATAAATGGAAACCGAAAGAATGAATTATGGAGAAAAATTTGAATAATGGATAAGCTTTTTTTTAATTATTTTATTTGATTTGATAAACTTTAAAATTAAATTTATTTTTGTGTAAATATTGTAATGTCATGTTGAAAATTTTTAGATTTATTTTTGAAACACTTTTGGAGATTTTGCTAACTTTGTTTTCAGCTGCGCGGAAAACTGCCATTAGCAACGGGGGTTGTTGTTGTGTTTCAAAATGGTTGCGACCTACCCTGTACACATTTTTATAAAAATTTTGTTTTTAAATGATTTAAGTTGTAACACTGTAAAAATTGGACAGGTGGGAGCGAACCGACGAGGATTTAAGCGGTTGCCGCGAGTGACAGCGCCGACTTTTGGCTCGTTAAATTTTTGCTTTTTCGCCAAGATGGCCGACCAAGCTGGTCGATGATTTTGACTCTGTGATTTATTTTTGAGATTTGTGATTTTTTTTTGAAATTGTGAATTATTATTTTTGATTCGAATAAAGTGATTTGATGCGAATGCATTATTGCGAGTTTTTTGGATGATTGATCTGATTTTGGATAATTTGGATAATTTTTATGAACGGCTACCGAACGGTAGTAGATTTGATTGATTTTGAATAATTTGGAAAAGGCATTAGAAGTTATAAATTTCGATTTGGATTTAAAATTGGAAAATTTAAAATTACATTTGTTCGAGCGTGTGGCAGATGATAGATAAGCCGACGATTTGGATAGGCATAAGTTAGAAAGTGTGAGCCCATTAAAAATTTAACATAAAATTATATTTGAAATTATTTATGATTTTGGATTGGATTTAATAATTTATTTTGGAGAATTGATTTTTTTGGATTAGAAACTTATTAATTATTTTTGAAGAAATTATTTGTTTTGCATTGGAAAGATTTCTTTTTGTTTTGATTTTGAAAACGCAAGAGCCCTTCACCCTTGAAAATTCCCAACTGCTCCCGCAAAGAATTACCTGAGCAAAATAAAAGTGTGTGGAAAATTTCTACGAAAATAACATTACAATATAGATATTTAAAAAAAATTTAATTTTAATAGTTTGTATATTCATGGAAAGTCATTTGCAGGTTATTAGAATGTTAAATTAAAAAAATAAAAATAAAAATTTTTTTAAAAAAATTTGTTATGGACTTTCCATGAAACTAGATTTTTTTTCAAATCATTTACTTTAAACCGCATTAAATTCCATGCATTAGTAAAAAAGTTAAATGAATATTCGTTAAAAGTTAGGTGTAAAACCCTCTTAAAGAGTCAAAAAGTAAATAGGTTAAGAACTTAAAAGAAAATATTTTAAAAAGATAGCTAACAAAGTAAAGGAATAAAAACGGCGAGAGACTCAAATAAGTAAAGATGTAAAAATATAAATCAAGATAGAGAGTGAAAAGAAAACGAAAGGAAGTGGCTAAACTTGCCAAAGTTAAAATTGGAATTTAAATTCAAAGATGTTGAGAATAAAATATTTGAGAATAAAACCATAAAAATTTGCATCAAAGGTTTGATAGAATAATTCCTAATGTAAAGCCAGACTTTAATTTGGAATTTGGACTCTATAGAATATTTTATCCATAACATCCCCCTGAATCTTAACTCTAATCCTAACTTCCACAGATTTTTCCATTCTTAAGACTTACTCTATTTTACTTTTTATTTTTGCCATAACCATAACCAATCATAACCTATTATAATCTATATAATTATCATTTGTTTTTCTTAATATATTTTATTGAATATTACATTGAAGAAAGACTTTACTTAACTATGTTTTATTTACACAATTTATGCATCTATATAATGTTAATGTCTGACACGTCTGACTGTTCCACTTATTGTTCTTTAGTCTTCTTTAAACTATCCTGTAACCTGCCTCTTTTGTTGATCTCCTGACACGTCTTCTTCTTCTTTCTCTTTACAGCATCCTGTATCTCTTGCTTCTTAGCACTTAACGAGAAGTAAGTTAGAACACTTCCATAAGCAAAATAATTTTTTTTCGTCTCTTCATCTGGAACTTTGAAAATTATATTATCCACTGCATTATTTCAGACCCTATTCGTTTGATCTGTTTGGTTCTTATCTAGTCCAAGCGTTTCCTCTTGGTCTTTTTTGTTATAAAACATAAATTTAAGCACCACTCCTTTTATGTTGATTTCGATCATTATCAACCAGACTGCTTATTTTCAGTTTCTAGGTCCAATTTTCTGTTTAGTAGAAGCTGATACATTAATTTTTTGAAAGGTTGTGACACTGTGACGAAAACCACTCCGACAAGAAATTGTTGATGGCTGAAGTACTATAGAAAATAATACAAAAAAATTTTAATTTCATTTCAATTTTTCTTTTATTTTGATCAGGAAAAAAATTCCTTAAAATAGATCCAATAATTCCCACTGCTGAGTATCTACTGAACTCGCCGATTCGTTTGATTATACCGAAAAGCAATTTTCTGATCGTTGTTCCATCCCATTACAACTTTGATCACGATCAAGTTTAATTGAAGGTTCTGAAGCAAACGCGACATGTTGATATCATATCAAACTTGATAGCCTGCTACTAATTCTAAACAACTTCGTAGCGCATTCATTAACTCCAGTTTTGTTGCAAGTTTTCAAGCCTTACAGAACTCTATCAAGGAAGATAGTAAAAACAATAAAAATAATATACCTATCTTCATCTAAATCTGCTTGTTTGTTTCTTTTTTTTTCTGCTCCCCAATGAAGCTTTAAAGTGGAAAATAATTCCTCATGCCCAACTGCTTTTTTCGTAGTCGCTTGCTTCCTACTTTTCATATCAAATTTTTTAGTTTTTCTAAAAATTTGATATGATTAATATCGAGTTACACTACTATAACCACTTATCTATTGATTATTTCTACTTTTGCTTTCTTTCTCTCTATGAAACGATTTATCTTGTTATTCCTCAACAATGAGCTCTGAAATCGTCTGTGTTTTGGAATCTTTAATGTTGATAGCAGATGAACCCTTAGTACTAATCACAGAGGAACACTTGCTCAGAAAAGGCAATTGCTTAGTGTATTATGTATGACCTCTTGCGATCAGGGGGTGCACCAAATTTGATCTTTTTTAATGTTTTGAGTTCTCTAGTGTAGCTGTCGTGAATAATCTTCCATTTCTTCTAAAGATTTTGCCCTGTAAAAAGAAACTGTATAATCTTTTTTTTTCACTACAAGCTTCTCGTTTGTTTTTACAGCACGCATACTGACTTTGAACTACTACTATCGGAAAACTAATAAAGCAAGCCTGCAGAGTGATATGACAAAAATTAGATAAAAGTGCAGGAGATGGTAAATACCATGGTGGAAGTATGGTAGAGTGGATGGTACAGTTAGTCAACCTAAAGTATTTATTTGCTATTACAAGCAATGTGTAATTCTAACCACAACTTGTTCCAAGTACAGTAAAAACTTGATATAACGGACTAATTGAGAGGAAGGGATGTCCGTTTAAAGACGAAAATCGCTTATATAAAAATAAGTTTAAAATAAATCAAAACATTTTTTTTGAAAATACACTTTATTTAGATATAAATAAAAACACAAAACTCAAATAAAATTCTATTTAATTGTCTTCGGACACTCGTCGTGAAGTGACGTTGCTGTTTAATATCAACGCGCTTGCTTTCGGTAATCCTGCATTTAAAAAAAAATCAAGTTTTGTTTGCACTTTTGAAGTTTGTTGTATTTTTATAATCAACTCTATAATAAGCATGTATAATATTAACAGGACTTTTTAATTTTTTTACATTTGACAATATTTTTTGTCCGTTATATCCAAAGTCCGTTAAATAGAGGTCCGTTATATCGAGGTTTTAGTGTGCTTCTTATTATCCAAGCAAGTTGTGTTCTCCACAATTACGTGGGTGTTCAAGACGGCTACAGATTTGAAGACGTATTACAATAACCATATCAAAATTTTAGAAGAACCAAATAATGCACACACTTTTTAGAACTAAAATGTTTTCAAGTTATCACAATTAAAATATACTATAATATAATTAACTATATAATATAATTATTATCGCAAACTTTTTCACCATACCATGGTATGATCAGGAGATGAATTAGAGAGAAAAGAGAAAAATTCCGTTTGTTTTTTTAAACAAGTTTTTGGTTTTTCTAAAATTTTGCTATGGTTAATATCGACTAATTTAATCACGAATTCATTAATTATATTACAAGTCAACAATAAGAAAAAATAATAACTTCGGTTAAAATTATACCAAGAATAATACGAATCAAACATGACATTACTACGACAAAATAGAATATTATACACTAGGAGTTTCACGTGCTACTTTTTATTCTGATAGTAGAAATTTTTACACAAAACGTAGCGAAGAGCAAAAATCATATACATATTATGTAAGATAAAAAGTTACTTTACTTCTTTGGTTTATAAACTACTTATCGCACTTTCCAAAGCAAATATTGAAATAAAAGAAAATTTCTACGCATTGAAAATTAAAATTCACCCCCTTTTCGTTCCCTTCCAAAAATGCAAAAAATATATAGCATTATCTATGTACTTTATTTTTATTTACCTAAATCTGTCTTTTCTGTGTATGGAATTTTTTCCCCCAAAGAGATACCAATTCTTCCCATGCCTTCTTTTTTGAGTCTCTACTGCATTAGTTCTCACTTGTCAAGTCACAGATAAGCGGTCTTTTTTGCACTTCAATTATGAATAATTTCTATCAAACTGTACCATTTCCATCTTCTTAAAAGTATTTCACATTATGAAAAACATTGCTGAAAATCAAACTCAACCAAGAAGAAATTTAATAATGGCCACTCTCATAGATACTTGTACAAAGAATTGTGTAACATAAAAGTATTTGCAGTAATAAAAACCATTGGGTTGTAGCAGCCAAATGCATGCTTCGAACTGTTAATGTTAACTCTCATCGGAGGCTACGATCTGGCCACCCAGTGGGATCTCCCTTAGAGTTCGGATATATTATATCAGAAATCGTCAATTGTAATAAATTGAGATTTCAGACATTAAGATAGTAGGTGGGAAACGTCACATGAATACCGATTTAAATAACTAAAAATTAAATATGAAAACGCCAAAAACGCAAAGGATGTAATTTGCAATTGGGAAACACATGAATGCCGATTTCAATACCTAACAATAAAACATGTAAACGCCAAAAACGCAAACGATGTAATTTGATCCCCGGTAATTTGATCCTTTCATTCCCGGTAATTTCACCCTCGGTAATTTTATACCCGGTAGTTTAAACTGTACGTAAAAAGTAGATCCATGCGAAGACATAGATCTGTCAATAGCTTACAAGGAAAAGGTCAGGTATGCGAAATTTTGTTTTGGTTTATACTTACATTACGTAAAGATTACACCTAAGACATTACGTGAACAAAATAGTAGCGCGCCATATTCAGCCAATTTTGAGAAAATCAAATTTGAAAATTTCTTCTTTTTGCACGAAATAACCAAATAATAAAAGATAAAACTTGTAACAAAGGTTCCGTGGTAACGAGGTAGAGTGGTGGTTTTAATAAGCAAGGGTTCTAGCAATGGTTCTAGGTTCGATTCTAGCATCCGTACTTTTTTTTTCAAATTTTTTTTTTAATTAATTTTCTTTTTAAGTAATATGTAAATTAACAGATATTTAATAATTATTCGAAATTATTAATTTTTAATTAATTATTAATTACTAGATGCCGTAAAACTTACTGTTTTCCCTGTTTTTACGATGAATACCACCCGGGATCATGCGAAACGTCGGTGTAAAAAATTATACAATGTAAAATGATTAGAAAATAATTAATATGTATAATAATAATATACTGCATATAATATGTAAATACTTATTCGGTTACTGTCAGACAACGATCATCACGAATTTTACAATTTCAACTGCACTATAAGAAAGAGCACAATTTTCTGAGTATAATGCAACAAAAATTTTTGCGGTCCGTGAATTCGTTTTCGAAAAAAAGGCATTTTAAAGTTATTAAAAGCAAGGTAGTGGTAACCCGATACACCCCGTTGCAACGTGTCGAGCCACGGTCAACTAGCACGTTCCGTTCCTATTCTTCATTTTGTTGACGGTACGAGTGCTTTAATACACTCTTAATGTTGTCTTTCGTGATCGACACCCGTACGAGTTCTATGGCTTCGAGTTCCACCCTTGGCGAGTTCTGTCATTTTTCAGGGATATTTTTAAATTTTTTTGCCTTACACAAAATCGGCTAATCATGCAGCCGTGTTAAAAGGTGTATCTAAAATACATGTAAATTTAAATTTTTCAAATTCGATTTTTTCGAGAACTAATGCATGGACCGCAAAAATTTTTGTTCTAATATGCTTAGAAAAGTGTCCTCTTTCCTATAGTGCAGTTGAAATTGTGAAATTCGTGATGATCGTTGTCTGACAGTTCCCACTTATTCAATTATGTAACTTTTCATTTCTTATTAAATATATAAATAAAATACGAAAAAAATATAAATAAATACGTATTTAATTAAAAAATATAATTTTTAACAAATCCCAAAAACTTTTGAACGTTTCGAATAATAATCAATTTAAGAAATGTTTGAAAATACTGTTAGTAAGACAAAACGATATCGTCTGAATGTTGAAATCTGAAAAATTAATAATTTCGAATAATTATTAAATATATTATGTTAATTTACATATTATTACTTAAAAAGAAAATTAATTAAGAAAAAAATATTTGAAAAAAAAAGTACCAATGCTAGAATTGAACCTAGAACCCTCGCTTATTAAAGCCACCACTCTACCACGTTACCACGGAACCTTTGTTGCAAGTTTTATCTCTTATCACGTTATTTCAGGCAAAAAGAAGAAATTTTTAAATTCGATTTTCTCAAAATTGACTGAATATGGCGCGCTACTATTTCATTCACGTAATGTCTTAGGTGTAATCTTTACGTAGTGTAAGTATAAACCAAAACAAAATTTCGCATACCTGACCTTTTCCTTGTTAGTGTTAGTTTATGTTATTTTTTTTAGCGAAACTGTATTTAAAAGGTAGAACCGCGCGAAGACATGAATATGTCTGTTAGTTCTTGTTATTTGTTTAGCAAAACTGTACCTCAAAGATAGATCCACGCGAAGGCATTAATCTATCACTAGGTTAGTGTTAGTTTATATTATTTATTTACCAAAACTGCATTTAAAACGTAGAACCGCGCGAAGACATAGTTCTGTCGGTTCAACATAGTTCTTGTTATTTGTTTAGCAAAAGTGTAAAAAAGATAGATCCACGCGAAGACATGGATCTGTCAGTAGATTAGTGTTAATTTATGTTATTTATTTAGAAAAACTGTACAATTACCAAAAACCAATTTACCAAGAGAAATAATTACCAGGAGATCAAATTACCAGTGGATCAAATTACCGGGGGTGAAATTACTTCGGGATCAAATTACCGTGAACCAAATCACTTAGTGCCCGTGTTGAGGGCACAATAATTCAAGATAAAGAACAAAAACAACTTATTTGGTGTGGCCATATGAAACGAATAAACAAGCGATTGCCAAAGATCATAGACTGGTTTCCAAAAAGAAAAAGTGAACGACCGAGGAAGTCATGGAGTGATGCAATAAGAAGACCGAACAGAATGGAAGTTGCGCATTGAACAACGTCACAAGACGTTTTGAACCGACTATATACAGTCAGTGACAAAAAAATTAAATTAACATGAATTATACCTTATTTATAAATTTCTATTAATTTTTAGAATTAAAGCCATTTTTTGCATGCTTTTTTTACATTGTATGGTACACTTTTATGTCCTTTTTCATTGTACTATTGTTATTTCACGGAAGGTATATGTTCATATGAGTAAGGGTAAACTTTTAATAAATGCCTGAATACATAGTGCGACAAAATTAAATAAACACTACAAAAATTGAGATAATTCTTTTAATACTTTGTTGAACCTCCTTTGGCATTAATTCCAGCTTTCAATCTTCTTTGCATACTTGCAACTAGTTTTCCTGTTATTACACAGCCTAGGTTTTTTAGGTCATAAATTTTCAATGGGGTTTAAGTCGGACTTTATAATGACTAGTTCCATACAGAAATTCTTTCATCTTTAAAATAATCTTGAGCAACACACGATATGTGCTTAGGATCATTGTCCTGCTGGAACCCGCAGCGCTTGTCATTTGAACTTTTTCCAAGGATGATTGTAGATTTCTTCTTCTCTTGGGATTGCTTTCCTTTTTCGACCTCTTCCAGGTAAAATTTCAAACTTCAAAACAATCTTTTTAATTCCAGCTGGTGACAATAAATACTTTTCAGCCAATTATCTGCAAGTCAATCCGTGATTCCGATCAGCAATTATTGATGAAGAAATTTCAACTGACGCTTCAAATGTTCGTAGCATTTTCAAGTAAAATGTTAAACAATTATTCAGTTCGAAAGCTAGGTACACTAAAAAAATATGTATTTTTCAGTTTTTGACACAATATCATAAAAAAAAAATGGACTACACGTACTTAAAACCAAAGTAAAACTGAATGTTGACTTAATAGTCCAAGATACGGCATAAGAAATATATACCCTCATCTGTTATTTAATAATAATAAAGAATAATATATTATATTATGCTAGATAATGTATACATTGTATACACCCTGTATAATATCAAAACATATACAAAATTGCGAACAGATAGAAAATGGTTTATACTAACAGTTAGATGCAGCATACGCATGGCATAAGCCATGATAACATTTCTCCCAGTTGCAACCGTGGATGATGGCAACCACAAAAAAAGTCTTAGAAAGCAATCAAAAAGTTTGAAGCTTAAAACCTGCCACAATTTTGTTTCTTCAAGTTAGTGTTCCTTCAATTATACCACTGATTGCCATGACCACCACAACCAATTCTACTCAAGTGACGTTACCGCAATACAAATGTCACCACAATCACAGCCAAGGTCGTTACTGTCGCAAGACGCTTGGCATATAACAGCCAAAAGTTTAATTAATTAAGAATACAAGAGTCACTCCGAGCAATTCTCAGAAATTCTCAAGAATTCTTTACCACTTTACTAATTTGCTACTTTGATGTGATTGCATTATCTTGCAGATATCTTTTAGTTTTATCTACTTTATTACCGTAGAGCGGGGCTAAGTGAACCAGTGAGTGTAAAGTGGTCCAAAAGCACAATTTTAAATAAAATATTTTTAAAATACGTTTGTAACAACTGGAATAGCACTTCACGTATTTGTGACTACTCTAGATAGTCTAAGCATCAGTTGACCTTGAGCAGCGCAAGTGCCCGGCGGTTTTAGCTTTGAAACACTTATAAGTAAAACACGTTTTAAAAACATATTTTTTAAAATAGGTGACAAACCTCGTTTGCAGTACACAGAGGGTAAGTAATTCGTTAATTATTCATTGTTGATGCATGCTACCATACCTCGTTTATGCCAATCCACATTAGTACTTATAAAAAGTATTATTTTTAAACAACAATATTGAAATATTAATGTAAAATTGCAAAAAGTGCGTATAAAGTTGACCGGTCCATTTTAGCTTTAAAGTTAGATATGAATGTTTATTTCAAGTTTAGTTAGGTACTTGTTTTATTTTAGGTACTATATTTAATCGAGTAGGTACCCAAAATTAGTCCGTAAAAAGGAAATTAGGTAAAGTTCCCAATATATTGTCGTGTTTCGAAACCATAAAAATCATAATTCATTTTGTAAATTATTTTAAAGTTTAAATTTGTTTTATTATTTATCTGTATCATATTGTGTAAAATAGTTAAATTATTTGCTATGTAAATAAGGTGAAGAACGTAAAAGTAAAAAAGAGAGGGGCTTGAATAGAGACACTTGGGCTGACGCCTTTGCGTCGAGTAGACGACCTGACGTCAACTTGACGGCCGATGAGCATAATTCCCGCAATAAAAATTTAAATGTTTAATTGTTTTAAAAATTAATAAAATAAGTTAAGTTGAGTTGATGATTTTGTTTTAATTTAGTGGTGAAGTGCTAGTGGAAAAGATTAAAAGTTGGAAATAAATTGTAATAATTTTGGTTATTTGTTAAAATAAATGGACAAACAAATTTGTTAGACGAACTGACGCCAGCTGCAATACCACATACGGAGCGTGCACGTGCAAGTTACAAGTCCAATACCACATTGCAAGATAAAAGTTGAGTATTTTTAATTTGCAATTGAATAGAAAATTAAAATTACAATTTGAAGAGTCTCTTGTTAATTAATGAATGAATCCCAGCAAAAGTAATTTTAAAATGATAAAATTTTTATAAATTTGTATAGCTTGGGTCATCTCAATATTTAAAAAATATATTTATTTTTTACTCTTATTTGGTTTTGTCCTTTTAAGTTTATCTTGTAAACAGTAAGTGCTATGCAGTTATTACCAAAGGCTGTGGTTTTCTATATTTTTGAACCAACTTTGGTGGTCCACTTTACCTATTAGGACAAAAAATAGTGCCAAATCTAGTTATTAAATAGGGTGGGCCTCTTTCCCCACCTGTGGGTAAAAAGGCTTTTTAAAAAAATATATAAATTGATAGGAGCAACTTTAAGAAACCAAATTTGGAGGACTTGTATGTAATACCCTCAAACACCTACATTTCAATTTACACCCAAATATCTTGAATAATCTTTACGTAATTCAAAAAAAATATGGAAATTGTAATCCACTTAGCCCCACTCTACAGTACCACCTGAATGTTATCCTCTGATTAATCAGTTTTGTGTGAAATTTTGTATGACCCTGAATGAAGTTAATGAAAATAACTACATTTTAAGACTTGAAGGTGGTAATTACAGTTGACTAAAAATCTTAATTACAATTGACGCTTTCTGATTTAAAACTGGAAAAGGTGTGATTCCTTATAGCTACAGAGTACAGGTTTATTTTCGTGGAATGCGACGTCACAGGGGTAATATTTTTTTCTACTTAAGTAAAGAACCATCAGGCCATTTTCGAAGGATTAAATAATTAAAAACCTTATTTTTAAGGATTAAAAAAATAATAGGAGACCTATCTGGAAATAACTCTAAAATTAGTTACAAAAAAGTTATTAACAATCAAGCTTTTATTTAAACCTGTTTAGACTATACGATTTTGCTTACGATAACTTATATAATATGTACACCATACAACCTTTCATAAAAGTGGAGTCGTGCACAAAGTCATAAACTCAATCGTAAGTAAATAAGTGATACATTTTTGAATTGAGTTTGTAATTGTTTGTAAATGTTTTTGCAAATGAGTTTGTAAATGTAATTTTAGTTGCTACAATCAATAATTTCGTATTTGGATGGTTTTTCACCTATGTGAAATCCAAAAATATGTTGGAATAATATTTGTGTGATACCCTATAACTACAAATTCCGTGGTGATTACCTTGATAAAACCTACATTACAATAATAGTAATAAATTTAAGTCACCTGATTCGACACAGCTGCATCGTTTTTCATGTCATGTCCCTGCGCAGTTGTATTTGGTTTGGATATTTCCGTTACTGAATCATCTAGTTCTTCTTTAATAACTATAGCATCATACAGTTCTACATTATCATCAAAATCCTCCACTTTAACTTCCATATCGGAATAAGCATTTTCTAAAAATATATTTCTGTAGTATTAAAAATTAAATTACTTCCGATGCAAGCAAGTAAGAACTGTAAATATAAGTATTTTGTTTTTTTAAATCTAAAGGCTGTCTTGATGTCACCATTGACAACTTATCTTAACACACCGCAATTTTTATCATGAACAAAAGGCAAATCACAATATAACCTGACTTCGTAACTGTCAAATTTGGAATTATCCTACCTGCTGTGATATTATTTGATGATGAATCAAAATTTTCTTCTATTTTAATGTCAACGAGTTCTTCTTCTGACATTTCTGGCAAAATAGAGTAATAAAACCCGGAATAACATGTAAACAATAATTAAGAACGTTATTTTAACAAACACTAAATACAGATCCGGCCACACGGATTTGTGTACCAATACCAATATTAGGTAATAAAAAGTTATAGGATACAGGTTATAAAATTCAGAGGCGTAACAACTAAAACATTCTTGATGAATATTTTGGTGTGAATGAACCCGATTGCGGAATGCGACATTCCACCATTCCGTCGTCGCCATTTCGCAGTCGGCCATTTCGCCGTTTCGCGGTCGACCATTTCTCCGTTGCCCATTTCACTGCAGACAACTACTATTTAATTTTTTAATTAACGTACATGAAAATCCAAAAGATAATTTTTGGATGTGGGATGCAAACTCAAAATTTGCTAGACGTAAATCGAAATGGAAGTTTTACTACTGTAAGCGTTGGCAAAGGTTTTTCGTTTTAGAAATGATTTTAAAAACTTGTAAGGCGTTTCTAAATGAGTTTGATTTCAATTGCAATCCATCACGTTATGAATTTCAACCGCATTGAACTGCCAGTTGTTTCTCCATTTATATGATCAAAGGATTAATTTGAGGTGGGATTTCTAGCAATGTTTTTCAGCATATAACTTTTCTACGGAATTCTGATTGGCCCGTACAGAATTCAAACTTCAGAATTATAAGCAACATTGAGTTGTGTATTGTAGTGGTATTTTCTTTATTTAGTAGCAAAATTTAAAAAAAAACTCTTTACTACACTTCAAAACGAAAAAACTTTTCTCAGGGGTAGGGTAAAACTTTGAAAGTTTATTTAAAGTAATATTTAGAATTCCCTTTTAGACAAGAGAAAATTTTTAACACTCGAGCCCTAAAGATCTGAAATTTCTTGGACAAATATAAATTTTCTCGTGCATAATTATAATTAAAAAAATTTTTATTTTACCCAATGTTTATTTAATTATCAATATCAGAACTCAACCCCACTGATCGATTTTATGCTTCCGACATTTTTAGCTAGTCAAAGCCTTTTGAAATTTGGTAAAATTAAAAAAAAACGGTTTTATCATAACAATATATCACTTTCACACAGTCTCGCTGTACAATCTATCAAAGTATATAAAGCGAAATGAGATATTTCGCCGTCGGCCATTTCTCCGCCGCAAAATATAATATTGCATTTTTAATCTAAATTTATAAGATTTAGTACTACAATAGCAATAAGTAATACTAATAAATGTAGTTCTACTTCTATTAGTACCCATGGAATAAAAAAATTAATACTTTTGGGTTTCGTGGCTTTTTTCAGTTTTAAACTTTTTTCTAAATATTTCTCGACCTTCCATTTTTTTTATCATTGCTAATTTTTCATTCCATTATCTAACTAAAATTTCTTTATAAAAAAAATTATATAATATAGTTATGAGTTTTTTCATTACATTTAATTACTGAATATTTCAGCTGGAGTGACTTGATTATTTTTAACTTTATGTATATTTACAGAATATAAATAGGTGTAAATAATAATCAAAATTGTTAAATAGGCATTGAAATTATTTTAATGTTTACTGTAATTTAAGATTACAAATAAAGTAATAAATATTTATCTACTGCCGTTCTAAAAAGTACATTTTCGACATTAATAATTTACGTTACAAACTAGAGTACTTTGTGGTTTGTGACCATTTATATTGTATTGCTTTTTAACAGTTCTATATCTTTTTCTATTGTTATGCCATAACCATTGATTATAAATTTAAAAAGATGTAATAATTTATTTCAAAAAAATGTATCGACGTTTATCTACTTTCTGAAGCAGAATAAGTTTATTATAAATTCTACTAAAAAAATTCAAGCTTTTTTTGTTTCAATGTTAATTATATCATCGTCCTTCACAAAGATCACATCTTACCAAATATTTAAGTTTATAATTTTATTATACAACAATAATAAACTAAATTATTCACTACATAGTATACGCAAACGTATAATCAATCCAAACTCCTTAAAATGAACATTTCCATTACTTGTATTTTACTGAGTGTCGTCATTTTGGCCAACTGCCAAGGAGACAAGGTATAAATTATTATAATTATATTATTTATAAAAATAATTTTAGATTTCCAAATTAAGTGTAGGTAAAATTTTAGAGCATATTTCTGGCAATTGAAAATTATATAACAAACAGTGGAATAGAATTAAAATTAAACTGCATAAAAGAAAGCGGTGTGCCGTTAGAAATTGTGAAAGAAGTAGACGAAACTGGCAAAATTTCCGAAGATAAAAGATTTAAATGTTTCTTAAAGTGTTCGTTTCTAGCTTCAACTCTCATTGATCAAAAAGGCGTTCTCAATATAGACACAATGATATCACTCTTGCACGCCACCAACCAAGTATTTATTGACAAAGTTGAGAAAAACTGTATACAACCAACAAGTGATGACTTATGTGAATCAGCAGCTGCAACTTGTATTTGTATGTTTAAAGCAGCCCATGAAGAACACATACAAGCATAAAAAGTTATGTCGATGAACAAAATTCATTATATCGATGAACAAATTCATAAATCCAATGATTTTTACATTAATAAAATGAATTTTGTTTATCAGGGCAAAAATTATGAGTTTTTCAGGAACTCGATAAATTCATTTTTTAGCGTATACTGGACAATTCTGTTGTAAAAAAAATTGTATTCATTCGGTGATCTGTATTTCAATTGGGTAAATCTTCAATCGTAGTACACCTGATTTTTCCTGCATACATTGTACAAATTAAAATACCTTTAAGTATATTACATTATTATATCGCACTTTTAGTTAATAATAAAAGAGTATCAGCACTTTATATTTATAGTATTTTAATAACCTCTACCGGGTGACCGGCCAAAGAACCGAACATAGAGAATTTACATGGGATATTGATTTTTTCTAAATTCTTACTTCCCATTATAACGGATAAGATATCAAATTAAAAAGATTTTTATTCTGCGTCTACCAAATACTTAATATTTTATTCTTTATTTTTGTTAAAAACTCAATAGTAAAATTAAGAAATACAGCTTTTAAAAAAATTATACACCCGGTATAATTAAAATACCTAAAACCGATTAATTATTAAAAAAATTAAGAATTTGAACCAAATAATTTAAAAATTTTATAGACTTGTAAATAACACATTTAATAGAAAAATTACAAATTTTTAAAATAGCCTCCATGGGCAGCAATACATAACTTAAAACTTTGAAATAGAAAATTAACCTAAAAAATGAATTATTTAAGTATTTATTGTGGTATTTTTTTACTTTTGTTTGGTATATTTTTTCTTACTTCTCATTATTTTTACGTTTTTTTTATGTTAAATACGACTGATGTTCAATAATAATTGTAAAATAAAGGCCTTTATATCGTATTACAAAGCTTTTATTTTTAAATTTTTATCATTTCTATAGTAACGTAATTTTTCAGAATTCTATTTCTTGTTTACTCAGATTTTCTAAGTTCTAACCTGTTAAATGTGAATTATTGTCATTTTTTAGTGTTTTTTAAATATTATGTTTCTATATAAGTATGTATTTTTTACTAAATTCATTATTTTAAAATTTATTTAGTTTGATTATTTAAACTTCTACTAAAATTATCAGCAACAGTTCGAAGCATTTCTAGAGGCATTTATCTCAGATCTTGACAATGGAAGTACGTACAATTATTACGTACGACTCCAATTCTGTATGTGGTACAGGCTTTAGTCATGAAGTATGCCCAAACAAAATAGTTGAGAGGATTTAAATACCGGAATAAATCCGAAATTTATTTTCAAATCCATTGTTGAATCAATACACCGCTTTATGAACCGGAGTTGAAAATTGTTGGAAGGTTCAATCATTATTTGAATAATCCTCACAAGTCCAGGAAAAAAATACTTTTTCGAAAATTTCACGGTGATAAATTTATTGGTTCACTTTGACCTCTTTATTGATAAATTTGAGTGGTATAGCTTTCCCACTAAGATAAAACCAGTCCAAACCATAACAGATTGAAGTTTTTGGCCTCTGGCAACAATTTGAGTTTCTCCGAGAAGTGTTTTTGACCAAATACGGTCATTTTGACCATAGCCGGTAATTTCACTCTCAGTAATTTGGTCTCAGGTAATTTGATCCCTTGGTAAGTAAACCAATAAGTTAGTGTTAGTATAAGTTATCTGTTTAGCGAAACTGTACTTAAGAGGTAGATATGTGCGAATGTGGGTCTATCTATAAACGTGGGTCTATCAGTAGGTTAGTGTTAGTTTATGTTATTTGTTTAGCAAAACTGTACGTAAGAGATACGTAAAAGGTAGGAAACAATATTAAAACGATTAAAACCGGTCAATGATCGAGCGTAGGTTAACTTTTAGGTGAAACTACTGGAAGTCACATTACCGGAGGTAAAATTACTGGAGACCAATTTACCGAATGATCTCATTATCGATAGATGAAATTACCGGGAGCGAGATTATCGGGGTTCAAATTTCCGGTGGGACCGAATTACCAAGAGGTAAAATTACCAGAAATGAAATTACCGTGATTCAATTTACCTCAGTGATCAAATTACTGGGAAGCAAATCACCTAGTGTTCATTTTGACGATTATAGCATGGTTCAATTTTGTTCAATTTTAAGTCGTGTTAGCTTTTTTTTGCGATTTACTTTAAAACTTCTGACTATATGATGCATCTTGATTTGAGGATACCGGTGAATCCAACATTTGATTATGTTCCTAAACTATGAAGTGTTGACGGTGCACAAACGACCGTTTGATGAACGATCCGAAGAGTTCATTATTGTAACGGGCTGTGGTACTAAACCCACTGCACTGAAGCTTAAACTTATTGTGCACCCCTTCACAGAGTGTTGATACTCGCAGGAAGGCCGAGCTGAGATATTCCGTGGGTTCGCCATTCGAACACGGAACTCCCGCTCGTTACTCAACCAGCGATCGTATCAAACCACTACCGTGGACTTTTCATAGCCCATAGATCGATATTGGGCTTATTTAGATCACAGCAGTGTGGCGTGGACATGATCGAGTAGCGAACCGCGGTTTACAAGCATGGTCCTAGCATGATGATTTAAGCATTGCGCCACACTGCTGGTCTTATCCGAAGAGTTACATTGCTTTGAACACTGTTAAACGTTTTGTGTTTTAGTGAATTTACAACTTCGTACAGTTCCATATTGGCGAGAAGCTCTTTTTTTAGACATAATTCAAAAAATAAAATAAATAGTGAACTGATATTTGTTTTAATGAAAAGGCTTTATTTTAATATAGTAATATATTAAAGCAGGGGCGGTTCTACCATAGGAACTGCAGAGCTGCAGAACCGCCAAATATCAGAATGAAGTGTACCAAATTAATTATTACTTATTAGTATAACCACCACATTTCAAATTATTTCAATAATTGAAGACTAATCAATTTTGGTTTCAAAGCGCGCTTCTTATGTTGCCTTGAGTTATAAGTACTTTTATCAGTCAGTCAAATAATTACTGTAATAATTAATACAAGTCCGTTACGCTTTCGAAATCACTGTTTAACTTCGATGTGCTGGAAATGATTCTGAACATGAAATGACGTGAGCTATCGGGTGGAATCGTATCCATACCAGTATAGTACATCGTGGTGTTAGGACAATCCTAACACCACGGTATACACTACAAATTGAGCTGCATCTTATGCAGAATTACATGCCGTATTTTTGTAATATAATTTAAAATTTGACATGAAAACAACTAGTAAGTTAATTTTTGTTCATTGATTGTTCAACAACATGGTTAAACAATAAAATGCAATAGTTTAATACTCGTAATATAGTGTAATTTGAAAATTTAGTACAAATTTTAATTTTACCAAGTTTCTTATAAATACTATTATCAAAATAGAAGTAAAATTATTTTTTGGCAGATCCTATATTAGAAACTCAAAATGAAATTACGTTTAATTATTAATATCAATAAAATTAAAATTATGTAGGTTTTTTCTACAATAGTAATGTTTATTATTAAACTCGCAGATTACAAGATATAGGAACAACGCACCAAACGTACAACCGTTCTGCTCATATTTCAGCTCTGGTTTTACGAACATATACGATTTTATTTTAAACACATCTTGCGCTATGAACTTTAATTGAAATTATGAATATCGAAGATAGTATCTTATACCTACTAGTACATAAAATAAATGCTTATGAATATTAAATGAACAAAAAATAAAATGAAATATTACTAATATTTTTAACACAACTTCTCTCATAAGCAGTACTTAATAAAAATTTTTCGAAAATTAGTTAGGATTGCAATTTATTGTAAAACTGTAAAATCATATAAAGTAATACATTCTAGATAAGTGTTGTACGTTTAATATTTAAAAATGTGCAATAAGTAAATTTATTTTTTGAGATTGCCATTTTCTGATATCTTGCCATTTTTATAATGCAGAACACCCAAGAATATTTTTCACGAGCCGCCACTGTATTAAAGTGATCTTATCGAATAAATACACCTTACTAAGTTTACCACGACTAGCTTTTCAATGAAGAGACAGAAACTTTTGCTGTGGTGGGTAGGTTCAAAGTTTATTTAAAAAAAATAATACCAGAATTCGATTTAAAAAAACTTCCAATCGAATTACTTTAAACTGAATTGAATGAACTCACGATTTAAATTTATCAATTCAAAGCAATATCAGCCAAGCCATACGTTCGGCTTTTTTCCAATGTAATTTTATTTTCTAAATCTTCCAATTAAATTATTATTAATTCAAAAACTAATTTTTTTTCCATTTTTGGAGTAGCGAAAAGTTAATCTTAAATCTCGGATATACTATAGGAATTTAGAAATTTTTAATTACTCCATGGTATGAGAAAAAAGGAATTTGCTCTCATTGCTGCCGGTCTTGAATAGATTTCCGAGAACCTATTTACGACAAAATGTTTTGTATTATTTATTACGACTACGACTGAACAATTTGAGATGTTTTAAAGTATTAAGTGAAAAGAAGTATTCAATTGACAAAAACTATAATCGTTTTACGCTTAAATATAGCTTTTCCTACAAGACTGTGACGCAATGGAATCGCCAACCTGTTAGGTTCCAAAATGGAGTATGCAAAAACAACTACTTTCTTTCGGTGTTTACTACGATGAAACTTATATCACTAGTGAACGTCATAGAAATTCTAAATTGGAAGGGTAAGCTGGCGTTTCTATACCGCACTCAGTGTCTTCACCTCCAAGCCTCCAAGTGTAAGACCCAAAGTAGAGATTTGTATTTCAAATCCACTATATATTGCGGTGAATTTTATAAATGGATTACCGCCCTTTATTTTCCACTGTCGAACCCCTTCTTCTGCGGAAGCTGAGACCGTCTTATCCAGAGCTTAAGTTCAAAATTGGAAATCAAGACTGGGCTTTAAATATTTGCTCCAATTAATTCTTTCAACAAAAAAATTTATACTTTCTTGGGGATCGAATTTACAATTTCATATTTATAATAAATTATGTGTGGTATCTTCTAATTCACGCGTCGCGTCGCTCTTTTTTTATATGCAATTTAAATTCTTCAATAAGAGTGGGTACATAGAATATTAGAACGCTTTTGAAGATCGGAAAACTGAAGGAGATAAAAGGAAAATTGATAAAGTTTGAGATAGATATTGTAGCGTTACAGGAAACAAGATGGAGAGGACAGGGGGAGATTAATGGAAGTAATTTTGTGTTTATATACTCCGGAAAGGATAAGCAAGGCAGTAAGGGCACGGGTTTTATATTGACAAAGAAGTTTAAAGACAAAATATTAAGATTTAAGCCAATGGGAGAAAGACTTTCCTACCTTAGAATAAAAATGGAACCAAACCTATCATTAATAAATGCATATGCACCAACTGAAGATGCTAGAGATGAAGAGAAGTACAAATTTTATAGCGAATTGGAGGCACTATATGAAACTATTCCTAAGCATGATACGACAATAATATTAGAGGACTTTAATGCACGAATTGGAAAGGAAGATCATACACTGAGAAAATTGCCATGGTCAATGTAACAGTTTTTGCATGGTTGAATATTTTCACATTAAATGAATAAATGAAGGATTGAAATAGCACTAAGCACTTTGTTGCAGTCGTTTAAAAAAGTTTGAATCAAACTATTATTAATTTTAAAGCTTTTTAGTTTCAATCAAACGATAAAAATGTTGAAAATAAAACAACATTCCAAAATAATTAAAGTAACACTTTTTTTCTTACATGGAATAGTTAAATTTGAGGTTGTGACAAAAATTTCGAGAGTTTTAAACTGGTGTGGTTATTATATTGGCACAAAATGAGATATAGTTAAACTTGAAGATTATTTTCATTGCCACGAAGGTCTTAAATATTCAGTCAACAGTGTATAAATGTTAACTTAATAAAATATACTGTATTATTTGAAGACTCTCTATAATTAAAATAATACTTAAAATATTTGGATAAACATTTATAAATTAAATACTACATCGTAGCATATTTAAAAAACCGAAAATTCAGCAAACTCCCCCGCAAACATGAAAAATGCAACTTTATAAGACGGTATTATTGCGTAAGCGTGTGGCGTCTTTGCATTATTTTTTACATTGCTTGTTCAGATTTTCTAGTGAAGTGTGTTTGTGAAGATTTCAATTGAGGTAAGTTATTATAAATTCTATTAGTAGTTTAAAATTTTAACAAAATTTTAAATCTTTAACAGATTATTTATCGTAATTAATATTATGGAAGAAATTTTAAGAGATTGGGACTTCCATGATTATATAGCAGTATTTTCAGGTAATTTTTAATAAAGTAAATTAGATGTAAAATAGTTTTGAACTGGCACAAAATATACACTTACTCACAAAACTATTCGGACGCTCCTATGTTAGCAATGTAAATTGAACTTTTTGAAAACCCTTTTTAGCATATAAAAATCGCTTTTACAAAACTACTTTTAAGATATTTTTTGTAGATAATTTCATTCTCTTCATTTTTGTTTACAGATATTTTTCTATTTCGTCGCCTCGTTTTCGACTGACAAGGGAATTATATGACCTCCGCATTTTTGTAAGTTTTGTCACTTATTGTGCTGAAAGTTTGACCCTCCAATAACAACTCAAAGCGGTAGGACCAGATAGCCAGAAATTTTCGAAAAATCGACTTTAAAATATTGTCAAGGGAGTTTGAAGACAAGATGTGAAACAATTAGCAAATAGTTTCGTAGCACAGGTAAGAAAGAGTTAGACTAGGAACCAGTGGGTTCACGGTTTTATTCCCACCTTCGCTAGTTTTTTTCTTTTTTAATTTTTTTTCTACAGTGCGTATTCACACATCATTTAATTATTGTAAAATTGATTAAATTTCCATTGTCTTTGTCTTATATTTATAAAAGATGAAAAATTGTATTTTGGATTAAAAATGAAAAAATTGTATGTTTACAGGGCCATTCATATGCTTATGAAATTCAAATTTTGCAAGAAATGTGTTTTATTAGTTATTACGATCTTAAAGATCATAGAATTTATCTTAAACATACTATTTGTAATGGCGAAGCATACATTACTTACTATTGATGTTATACTTACAGAAGTAATGTGGTATGTATGTTTCTATGTTTAGTTTTTACATTTTACCTTATAAAATAATTATATCAATTAAGTTTAAAAGTGAACAAGTTAAATAAACGTAAAATATAAAATAACTTGTTCACTTTTAAACTTAATTGATTTAATTTATCACTAGTTAAGAATTAATATATTTAAAATAATTATAATTTATATAAATTTATATGTGTATAAATTTGAAATTTTTTTATTGAAATTATTTTATTTTTAATTATTATTTTTTAATAATGTATTAATTGTAATTTAATATAATAAAATATTTAATCAATTACTATTTTAAGTTGTGTCAATAATTTTTCCTATTTAGTTTTAATTCTTCACCCATTATTGCAGTGAAATAGACGATATTTCAGTTAACCAACTATAACGATTGAAATTTAATTTTTGACGTTGTTTTAACACAAAACACATTTTCAGTGAATATTGGGCATATTTTTTTCAATGGTGCCCTAAGTTGCTATAAACATTTTTAATTGTTGAATTAAAAATGTATAACTTTAAATCAAACTTTGGAGTATTTTTAAATAACATTTTTTTAATGTTAAAATAAAATATACTATGTTACATTAATCCTAGCTTTTTTTTCGCTCAACAGTGTTTTACAATTATTCCAACTATGATACAGTTTAAAGGAAAACGTTAAATTACCTTGTATATTTATTAATTCAACATTTTAAAAATGAAATTTTTTAATTATTATTAGAATATAGCAACCGCATTCGCCGTATTTAACCACGAATAACTGTTGAGAAAACGTGTTTTTAGTTAAATTAACAGTTTATTTCTCTCGGTGTATAAGCGATGTAGCTGGTAAGGAGGCAATACATGAAAAGACAAATGATAACGGAGATAAACTGTGTAATATGGCAGCGGCATTGAATATGGTAATATGTAGTACTAAATACAAACACAAAAAAGCACATAAAATAACATGGAGATGGCCCGGAAGAAGTAATATCGAGGGTAATCAAATTGATCATATCTTGGTAACAAGAAGAAAAGCCATCTCCATAAAAGATGGCACACAGAGAGACACACAGAGAAACCGAACGCCGACACAGATCACTACATTGTAATAGCAACAGTAAAACAAAAGACATCGATAGAAACTGAAAAAGAAAAAAAAATTAAAAACATCGCAATAGAAAAACTAAAAATCGAAGAGACGAGGACACAATATGAAAAGAAGGTAAAAAACCATCTAAAAGAAAGGAATAAAAAAATTGATTTTGCTATTGATGACGAATGGAATAGGTTGGCGGAAAACATAATAACAAGTGCGGAGAGAGTGATAGGACGCCAAGAAAAAACAAAATGGAAAGAATGGTTTGACAGAAAATGCAAAGAAAAGAATATAGAGAAAAAAAGAGCAAGACTAGAATGGCTATACACAAATGACGAAGGAGACCTATCAAACTACAAGAAAAAAAGACAAAAAGCCAATAAACTATATAAACAAAAGAAAAATATGTGGCTGAGCGAGAAAATGAAAGAAATAGAGGATAGCAATAAAATTAAATAATCTTGGAATAAACAAGTTAATAAAACGCTTTAAAATAATGTTTTTATTGAGCTTTCGGCGTTTGGTACACGTCTTCGTCAGAATAATTTAATATAATGTTTACAAGTTTATATGGAAACCGAATGATAACGTATTGTCATTTGAACAATCTATAATCTAAATATGTGATTGTGTGATAAGAAACAACCTGCAGTGACTGAATTTTAAGCAACCACGAAATCAAACTGACATTTAAATCAACCAATAACATTAAACAGCTGTATACAAAATTAAAAGATCCGATTCCTACAGAGAAAAAATCAGATCTAATCTATAAAGTTGAATGTAAGAATTGTAACCTAGTATATATTGGACAAACGAACCAATGGCTGCACAAAAGAATGAGTGGTCATATCTCAAGTGTTCGCTGTAATAAACCGGACTCTACTGCCATTGCAAAACATATACTAGTCGACGGACATGATGCAGATTTTAAAAACGCAAAAATTATTAAATCTGTTACTAATTATAAAGAAAGAATTCTTCACGAAATGATTAGCATCAAAAGAGAAAAGAATTCAATGAACAGAAAAACTAATATAGATGATCTGAGCAATATATACAGCCATCTACTCGTCTAATTACCATCACGTATTGGTGTTAAGTTTTTCCTATCTTGAAGGAAACTCACTGCAGGTTGTTTCTTATCACACAATCACATATTTAGATTATAGATTGTTCAAATGACAATACGTTATCATTCGGTTTCCATATAAACTTGTAAACATTATATTAAATTATTCTGACGAAGACGTGTACCAACGCCGAAAGCTCAATAAAAACATTATTATAAAACGTTTAATTAACTTGTTTATTTAATTATACTTCACAAGTTAAAAAATTAATTTATTGGATTAAATAATAGGAGACCTATCTGGAAATAACTCTAAAATTAGTTACAAGAAAGTTATTAACAATCAAGCTTTTATTTAAAGCTTGTTTAGACTATACGATTTTGCTTACGATAACTTGTATAATATGTACACCATACAACCTTTCATAAAAGTGGAGTCGTACACAAAGTCATAAACTCAATCGTAAGTAAATAAGTGATACATTTTTTAATTGAGTTTCAGATTTTTTAAAACGTAATTTTAGTTGTTACAATCAATAATTTCGTATTTGGATGGTTTTTCACCTATGTGAAATCCAAAAATATGTTAAAATAATATTTGTGATATCCTATAACTACAAATTCCGTTGTGATTACCTTGATAAAACCTATGGCTAAGTTTTGGATTACGGGACCGATCGCGATCTGGCTGAAACTTGGTGGAAAGATGCCTCCAGGTGTGCTCGATACGAAAATATAAATTTTATATATATTGTCGTGTATTTTCCTACAATTCGTTTTTATTATGTAATAGTCATTGTTTGATGATTTTTGTTTTAATTAACCGAAAAGGAAATGAAAATTTTTGTTTAAGAAAGGTTGGCAGTAAGAGCCAAGATGGCGAGTGTGAAGGATTTTTGAATTTTGATTTTGAGTTTTGAGTGATATTTGAAGAAGTTGTTGTTTTCTTTTAAAAGTAAAATAAATGATATTTTTGAATTCGGTGTTTAATTCAAGTGAATAAGGTGCAAAAATTTGGTAATAAGAAAGTAAACAATTGAATTAC
This sequence comes from Cantharis rustica, assembly GCA_911387805.1. Taxonomy (NCBI): domain Eukaryota; kingdom Metazoa; phylum Arthropoda; class Insecta; order Coleoptera; family Cantharidae; genus Cantharis; species Cantharis rustica. Next base: position 36,866,334 of record OU426880.1, read on the forward strand.
GAGTCTCATGATATTGTATGTAAGGGTGGTGAAATTTTGAATGATAATAGAGAAATAAAAAATAAAGAGAATACCACATACATTACAATTTGGCGCATGCAACGTGGAGCTTGAGAATCAGGAACCTACTTGTGGACCCTGAGAGAAAAATGAAAAACAATTAATAAATTAAAATTTTTTTGAAAATATAATCCGGAGATTAAAACGTTAAAAATAATTAAAAGTTAATAATATAATTAGAACAGTTGATAAAAATTTAAATTTTAAAAGGTGTCCTTGAAGAGATAAAAATTTTACACGCGGCGATTGAGATTAAAATAAATAAGAAGTTTTTTGAATGATAATAGGAAAGGGGAATAAAAATTTTCAAGAAAATATTTTAATATTATATTAAAGATGACTGAAAATAAAAAAACTCAAGAATCAGAAGAAATAAATAGTCCTATGTTTAAACCGGGTGCTCACAGTACTAGACGGGGTACAGAACGATTGATGAAAATGTTACAAGCAATAACAGAAAAATTAGAAATAAACACAAGTACTATGAAAACAGTGGAAGAGAAGATGAATCAATCTCAATTAGAATTAAGTAAAAGATTAGATGATATTAATCGGGAGATAAATGATTTAAAAGAACAACAGACGGAAGATACCCTAGAACCGATAGTTGGGAACTCCACGATACAAAACCCAACTGAAAATTCTGAGATCGCACCAAGGATTGAAAATATTGTTGATTCGCAGATAATTGAAACGACAACAAGCAAAAGTGTTAATATTGACAAAGTTGAGACGCAATTGGTAGAAAAACTGGACAAGTTTGAACAAGTAAAACAAAACATAAATGCAAGTGATAAAAAAGTAAACGCGTTAAATATGCAGGTGCAACAAAATGTTAACAATGTTGATAAAGCGAGATGTGGGTCTAATTATCAAGATATCACCATAATGAGAAGTATAGACCAAGAATTAAGTTTAAATACCCAATATGAAAAACTAACAAAATTTTACGGTGATGGCACTTATAACCCTAAATTATTCATCAAGAATATTCAACATATGACAGATGAAATATACGATGTAAATAAATTAAAAAGAATTTTCAGATCAATTTTAAAAAGAAGAATGCCAAAAAGACTATGGGTAGTAGACGAACAAAAACTTAATTATAATAATATTCTATTAAAAATCAAAAATAAAATAAAAGGATATCGAGAAAACTATATCAAAAAAATACATGGACGAATAAAAAAAAGGACTACATTTGAAGTGGGTAATAAGGTTATAATAAGAAATTTAAGAATTGGGAAATGTTCTAATAACCAATGTGCGAAATTTATGAATTTATTGAAGACAAGGTTGGATGAAGCTACAAATTGAATCCAATTAATGAAGAGGTATTTTGATTGGAAATTGTATTAAATAATTGTTAATTTGATTTATTTTGTAATAAAATATTTGGTGGTTGATATGAAAATTTTAGGATATTTGTAGGAAAATTCAAGACGGTGTTTATTTTGTTACGCAAATCTTCAATTTGACAAAACAAAATAAAGGGGAATTGTTGTCGTGTATTTTCCTACAATTCGTTTTTATTATGTAATAGTCATTGTTTGATGATTTTTGTTTTAATTAACCGAAAAGGAAATGAAAATTTTTGTTTAAGAAACGTTGGCAGTAAGAGCCAAGATGGCGAGTGTGAAGGATTTTTGAATTTTGATTTTGAGTTTTGAGTGATATTTGAAGAAGTTGTTGTTTTTTTTTAAAAGTAAAATAAATGATATTTTTGAATTCGGTGTTTAATTCAAGTGAATAAGGTGCAAAAATTTGGTAATAAGAAAGTAAACAATTGAATTACGAGTCTCATGATATTGTATGTAAGGGTGGTGAAATTTTGAATGATAATAGAGAAATAAAAAATAAAGAGAATACCACATACATTACAATATATAAAGAATCTAAAAACCTCTATAGTTTGCACTATTAAATACATATAGAAATAACTATTTTGTTGCAGTCGACTGAAAGAAAATGATTATTTAGTGCTAGCAGCTAAAATCATTGCCTTATTTCCGAAAGAAGTTGTAGGAACATAATTATGTTGTCCCGGCAATAAGAAAGAAAGACTCCAGAACCAGAAAATCTATTTTACCAAAGGGACAATTAGTATCAAAAGTTAACAATTTGGTTAATGTAAGTGGTGAAGATTACAAAGAGGAAGAGTGATTCAGCTAAAAGTAATGAGGACAACGCTGTGTTAAAAAAGATTCTAAAGGAACCAAACTTTGGTAGGTATTTATGTTATCTGTATTGTATATTATTTCATTTTCTACACTTGCCAAAAAATTAAAAATAAATTAAACTCTGAAACAATTTATTCTAATATTTTGTGAACAAGGAAGTGTAAATGCTTTTGAATGATGTTTTGAGTCTCGACCTGGACGGTTTCGACAACATACATCATTCAAGTGCTAAAAATTTGTATTTGACTCACTTAATATAAAATAAAGTATAAAAATCTATTTATAATAAATTCTCGGTTTCAGATGCCTATGATAAGAGCGAAGATGTGGTTTGGTTGAAACACAACAGTAAACCATGGGCAACAGTTTTGGAGAAATGGAATATCACATACGAAATTAGAAAAAATACAAGAGCTATCACTATAAGTTCTAAATAATTTAATGAAATAATTTTTCTTAAAGAGATTCTTATTCCGCGTCTAAAGATACTAAACACTTAATATTTTATTCTTTATTTTTGTTAAAAACTCAATAGTAAAATCAAGAAATACAGCTTTTAAAAAAATTATACACCCGGTATAATTAAAATACCTAAAACCGATTAATTATTAAAAAAACTAAGAATTTGAACCAAATAATTTAAAAATTTTTTAGACTTGTAAATAACACATTTAATAGAAAAATTACAAATTTTTAAAATAGCCATCATGGGCAGCAATACATAACTTAAAACTTTGAAATAGAAAATTAACCTAAAAAATGAATTATTTAAATATTTATTGTGGTCCAATTAAGGTAAGAACGGTAGACACACTGCCTGCTTTTTCTACCGTCTAGGCATCACACGATGTGTTTCTGACTCATTAGTCGTCATCAGTACCGTTTACTTGGTGTTATCAAAAACTAAAAATCCAACATAATTAAGGTAAGAACGGTAGACACATTGCCTGCTTTTTCGACCGTCTAGCCATCACACGATGTGTTTCTGACTCATTAGTGGTCATCAGTACCGTTAGCAGTCCACATAAATTGTTGAACCAGTAGCTGGTACAGTGTACATAATTAAGTGATAACACCAAGTATACGGTACTGATGACGACTAATGAGTCAGAAACACATCGTGTGATGGCTAGACGGTCGAAAAAGCAGGCAATGTGTCTACCGTTCTTACCTTAATTATGTTGGATTTTTAGTTTTTAAACTTTTATGCACGATGGGTGCAAGATTTTTAACTTTCATTGGTGTTATCACTTAATTATGTGCACTATACCAGCTACTGGTTCAACAATTTATGTGGACTGCTATACGCAGTCCACAGGATTATACGCAGTATAATCCTCACAAGTCCAGGAAAGAACTACTTCCTCGAAAATTTCACGGTGATAAATTCATTGGTTCACTTTGACCCCTTTATTGATAAATTTGAGTAGTAGCTTTCCCACTAAAATAAAACCAGTCCAAACCATAACAAATTGATCTTTAGCCTTGCCAAAGCCTCTTTGACTTTGACAGATGGATCGGTTTTGGCCTCAGGCAACAATTTGAGTTTCTCTGAGCAGGGTTTTTGACCATATACGGCCATTTTGACCATAGCCAGTAATTTAATCTCCGGTAATTTGATCCCTTGGTAAGTAAACCAATAAGTTAGTGTTAGTATAAGTTATTTGTTTAGCTAAACAGTATTTAAGAGGTGGATATGTGCGAAGACGTGGGTCTATCAGTAGGTTAGTGTTAGTTTATGTTATTTGTTTAGCGAAACTGTACGTAAGAGATACGTAAAAGGTAGGAACAATATTAAAACGATTAAAACCGTTTAATGAACGAGCGTAGGTTAACTTTTAGATGAAACTACCGAAAGTGAAATTGCCGGAAGTCACATTACCGGAGGTAAAATTACTGGAGACCAATTTACCGGAGGATCTCATTATCGATGGATAAAATTACCGGGAGCAAGATTGTCGAAAGTAAAATTTCCGGTGGGACCTAATTACCAAGGGGTGAAATTACCGTGGTTCAATTTACCTCGGGGATGAAATTACCGGAAACCAAATCACCTAGTGTTCATTTTGACGATTGTAGCATGGTTCAATTTTGTTCAATTTTAAGTCGTGTTAGCTTTTTTCGCGATTTATTTTAAAACTTCTGACTATATGATGCATCTTGATTTGCGGATATCGGTGAATCCAACATTTCGGAACGATCCGAAGAGCTACATCGCTTTGAAGACTGTTAAACGTAGAAGACGAATTATGTGTTTTGCTGAATTTCCAACTTCGTACAGTTCGATATTAGCAAGAAGATCTTTTTTTAGACATAATTCAAAAAATAAAATAAATAGAAAACTGATTTTTGTTTTAATAAAAAGACTTTATTTTAATACAATACATATATGTATTAAAGTGATCTTATCGAATAAATACACCTTACTAAGTTTACCGTGACTAGCTCTTTAATGAGGAGACAGAAGCTCTTGCTCAGGATGGCAGGTTCAATGTACATTAAAAAAAATAATACCAGAATTCGATTTAAAAAAACTTCCAATCGAATTATTTTAAACTGAATTGATTGAACTTACGATTTAAATTTATCAATTCAAAGCAATATCAGCCAAGCCATACGTTCAGCACTTTTCCAATATACTTTTATTTTCTAAATCTTCCAATTAAATTAATATTAATTTAAAAAATAAAATTTTATCAAAGAAAAATTGATAAACCAAAAATAAATCACTTTAATTAATCAAAAAATCTCCAACTTACAAAAAATCAAAAAACTTAGTCAATCCGTTCAAAAACTTTGAAATAATGCAAATCGACAGCATTCAAAACAAAATTCACAATTGCAAAAACTATTAGTACAAAAAAAAACTAAAAAAAACTCAAAAGGTCAGTAGAGCAAAATATAGGCTTTCGTCGTTTTCGCCATCTTGACAAAAAAAGCCCCACTCTTATCAACTTTTCCGCCAACCTTACATTTTTAAAATCTTACCACCGTATAATTCAAATCCAAAATTGAAAAAAACCCTTTCGTAACCTGACAATATATAAAAAAAAACAATGAATTTGAAATGCGAAAATAAAGCGAACTAAGCTCTTTTTTCAATCTTTAGAGTAGCGAAAGGTTAATCTTGAATCTCGGATATACTATAAGAATTTCGAAATTTTTAATTACCCCCATGGTATGAGAAAAAAGGAATTTGCTAGCATCGCTGCCAGTCTTGAATAGATTACCGAGAACCTATTTACGACAAAATGTTTCGTATTATTACGACTACGACTGAACAATTTGAGATTTTTTAAAGTATTAAATAGTAAAAAAGTATTCAATTGACAAAAACTATAACCGTTTTACGCTTAAATGGGGCTTTCCTTACAAGACTGTGACGCAATGGAATCGCCGACCTGTTAGGTTCAAAAATTTAGTATGCAATAACAACTACTTTCTTTCGGTGTTTACTATGATGAAACTTATATCACTAGTGAATCGGAAGGGTAAGCTGACGTTCCGACACCGCACTCAGTGTCTTTACCTCTAAGCCTCCAAGTGTAAGACCCAAAGTAGAGATTTGTATTTCAAATCCACTATATATTGCGGTGAATTTTATAAATGGATTACCTCTCTTTATTTTCCACTATCTAATCCCTTCTTCTGCGGAAGCTGAGACCGTCTTATCCAGGGCTTAAGTTCAAAATTGGAAATCAAATTTAAATTCTCCAATGTCCAATGTCCAGAACCTTCTTTTAAAACCCTTAATTGAGAAGAAAAAAGGGCAGGTCGTCTATGTTCAGGAGTGGACGAATAACGGCTGAAGAAGAAATTTAATTGAATGATATAGTTTGTTACAATATTGTCAACATTATGTTTCGAATTTTCGATTCTCATCAGACAAACCTAGAAAAATTATGTAGAAGATTGAAAAGTTATCCAATTAAATTCAATCATTTGACTTTACCTGTCGACGACAAATATGACCACTATCGTCAGTGCCCCTCTTAACCTTCTTTATGAATTGGTGATTGATGAATTATATATTTTACAAAATCACAACTCGCCCATTCATAAAGAATGGTATACAGGGTGTACCAAATATTTTTAGGATTGAAGTAATAATAGTTTTACATTTGGCACTCATGGTTCTGTGAGCACTTGCATAATATTCTGGTAGGGTGCTAATTTTCACAGATGTATAGCCATAAATCAAAGTCTGGTTTTAAATCACAACAGTTCAGTCGGCGCGACCAAGCATTAAACCGAGGTCTCCCGCTCCGTAGCAGAACAATATTTAAGCCTTATACCATACTGTTGCTAAAAAAAATTATAATATATAAAATTTAACATGTAAAATGGTTATTATTTGTTTATTTGGTGCCAAGTTGACCGTCGCCGAGTCACCGAGTTGACATCGCCGAGTTGTCGTCTAGTACCACGCCAGCCTCTGTGGTGGCGCCTCAGGCTTTGAAAAAAAGAGTTTTCTAAGGAAAAGACCACCTTCTATGTGGATTCAAATGAAAGTTTATATCTTATATTTGAACACTTAAAAACAAATAATGTAGGTTGTGCATTAAGAAGTATAGGTACTTAATATTGTTTTTATTTTTGTTTTTTGTCCAAGTACTACGTATGCCATGATATTAATTTTTGCTTTCCCGCAAGGTTAAGTATTTTCTCCAAATGTATGTACAACGGAGAAAATAAAAACATAAGAAGTCCGGATGCATATTATTCCACTCGTATCAGTATAGGATATTATTATTAGTATTTTAGGTAGTATATATTATTCAAAGTTATTAATGATTTTTAAAATTGTTAATAATAATCTGGATTATGACCATGACCAAAAAGTATTACGAAATATTTAGTTTTATTGATATTTTTTATTTTATTTAATTCTACCGTAAAAATTTAAACTTTTCGGTAAAATATTTATTTTACGCAACCGTGCTTCACAAAAGGGTAATCGGATCTAATATTTAAATACTATATAATTTTATTATATAAGAGTAAAAGAAGTAAATTACTAAAAATGAGCGTACAAAAATCACATATAAAAGATACATAAATTATTGAAATGCCCATTACTGAATAAAACTTTTTAAAATGAACATTTCCGTTGTTTGTATTTTACTGAGTGTAATAGTTTTGGCTGACAGCCAAGGAGACAAGGTATAGATATTTATGCTACTATTTTTAATTTTAAAATAAATTATATAAAATTTTAGAACGTATTTTTAATGATTGAAAATTATTTGACAAGTAGTGGAAAAGAATTGCGAGCAAACTGCATAAAAGAAAGCGGCATCCCGTTAGAAGTTGTGCAAACCGCAGAGAAAAATGCGAAAATTTCTGAAGATAAAAAATTTAAATGTTACTTAAAGTGTTCATTTCTATCTTCCAACTTAATGGATCAAAAAGGTGTTATCAATATGGATACGCTGAAATCGCTCTTAAAAACCTCCAACCCATCATTTATCGACAAAGTTGAGAAAAACTGTAAACAACCAAAGAAACGTGATGATTTATGTGAATCTGCAACCGCATCTTGCATTTGTATTCTTCATATAGCTCGGGAAGAAAACGTACAGGCCTAAAACCCACATTATACTGTAAAGAAAAATGCATCACATTTTACGTAAATGAACAAATTTCATTAATAATAAAAGAAATTACAAGGTGAAATTATAACTAATAAATAAAATAAATTGTATTTTTTTGGCAAAATACTTCTAAATACAGGCATCGGCTAATTCGCCTCGGCCTGTAAAAAAAACCTTACTCTGAAAAATTTAGTTTCTAGCCAAGAACTATTTACTTATGTCTTTGCAAGAACTCGGGAGCTAAAGAACTCCCTTGTTCTAACAAATTCACACGCGTTAAACAAAATGTTATATTTCATTGCTGGTTAAATAAATATCTATTTTGACTTTAATAAAGATCATACAAGAATCTTATATTAACAACTAGAATATTGCGTTATTAATTTATTAACTGATGCAATACAAAAGGTTACCAAAAAGCCGGTTTTATATCTGCGAATACAGGCTATTTGTGATGGCGGTGATAGCGTCCGTGCTGACTTTTTATAGTGCCAGTTAAGCAGATATTATTGCTAATAGTCCTGAAGTAATTTATTAACCAATACACTAAAGAGAATGAGATTTTTCGGCCAAGCCAAGTCCGACGCAAAAATAATTCGGCGCAAAACTATTCGGAGTTATTATTTATTTTTATTAATTATTATTAATATTATTATTGCATTATTATATATATCACGCTCATAGAATAATAATTAAAAGCATGCAACGGCAATTGGCTTTGGCAGGCATTCTCGGTTTAAGAACCGATTGCAACAATTAAAGGGATATTGCGTTGAAGTTTTGTATGATAACTTGTTTGGCATTTGTTTCTCGAGAACATTTAGAAGCTGCTTTCGATGGGTTGCAAGCTGTGGCGTTATGCAATAATATGCAATTTAAAATTGCATATTATTTTTATATTACCCTTGGATTTAAAAATAATGCATAATGATGTCATAAATTACATTACATATTATATTCGTATTTAAAATAATTAATTATGGTGTTTTTTTAACACCTTGATAAACACTAACTTGATGAAAGTATTTATACAGAGTGTCCCCGTGACCGTAGAGAACCTTTAAGGTGGTGATAAAAAACACTTTTCTAAGACAAATTTTTAAATAAAATTTTTGTCCAAGTCCAAACCCTTGGGGGATACCTCTTTTTAAAGCAATATTTTAAATTTCTGAATTCAAACGGCCATAGCTCCTATATTATTAATTTTTTAGGCTTAATAGATTTAACCTTTTTGAAAGATCATTCGCTTATCTACAAATTATTTTATATCTCCTTATTGTCTAGAATAAACGGTTTTTTAGTTATAAATTGAATTAAAAGAAAAAATGTTAAAAAATTCTGATTTTATTTTTTTTACTTTTCTTGTGAACCCTGTATCTCTTAAACGAGACGTCTTAGAAAGAAACTAACGGCCTAAACCGGATAGGGAATTTAACGAGCTACAACTTTGCTAAAATAAATTTTTTTGGAAAACTAACCGTTTTCATAGAAATTTTGAAAATAATGAACAAGGTGTAGGTAATTTAGGTAATTAAGCACCTACCACCTAAGGTAATTAAGGTGTAGGTAACGCGATGTACTGGTATCGAAAGTAATAATTGAATGGCACTGAATGTAAGTAGAAGAAAAGTAAATCACTTTTAACACTAATAAATTACTCACAAATTATCCGTTAGTTTTTGAAAATTGTATCGTAAAAGATTCAAGTTTTTGACAAAAATATCACACGCCAATTATTTTTCAGAAAAAGTTAATCATCCCGATTGTTTAAATAGTAATTTTATTACACAATATATAGTTAGTAATAAGCATATAAAAGATGCAGAAAGTAATGGAATGCACATTATTAAATTAAACTTCTTAAAATGAACATTTCTGTTGTTTATTGTATTTTACTGAATGTCGTGGTTTTAGTTAACTGCCAAGGGCACAAGGTATAGGTATTTATAATAAGAATTATTGGTTTTTTATTAATTTTGTAAAATTATAGAGCGTATTTATGGCGATTGAAAATTATCTTACAAGTAGTGGAGCTGAGTTACGAACAAGGTGTATAAAAGAAAGTGGTGTACCAGTCGAAGTCTTGGATGAAGGAGAACAAAATGCACAAATTCCCGAAAGTAGAGAGTTTAAATGCTACTTAAAGTGCTCTTTTCAAGCTTCAAACTTAATTGATGAAAACGGCGTTATGAACATTGATATCTTAAAATCGCTGTTGAAAGCCACAAGTCCAGCTTTTATTGATAAAGTTGAGAAAAACTGCAAACTACCAATAATTGATGATTTATGTGAATCTGCATATTTGAGTTGTGTTTGTTTTCTTAAAATGGCTCATGAAGAACACATACACGCATAAAACTCACGTTACATTGAAAACATGAACAAATTTATTTTATTGATTAACAAATTTATAAATCAATAGATCAATGTAATAGAATGAATTTTGTTTATTGGAGCAAAAACGATAAATTTTTATACAATTTAAGTTATAAATTAAACATTTTAGATACCTAACTTTTTCAAACATTACATGTTTTATTAGTATATTAGCCAACCTTTTTTTAATAGTTAATAAATATAATGCATAAAACAATCATGATAGTTTAATTCGAGTAGACAAGAATTCATACCCTTACTTGCAAATATTATTACATATTACAATAATTACAGTTTATACCAATTTAGATATGTTGACACTACAAAATAGGATAACACTAAAAACATAAAATAAATTAACAGCTTTCTTTTCCGATTCCTACCCGAGTTCTCTTTTGTTCATCACGTAGTCGCATTCTTCCTTTCATTTCTTTTTTTTTTTTTTTGATTCTGTTGGTTTTCGTTACAAGAACACCTGACGTGAGATTTCAAATAGTACATCTGGCGGTACTTGAAAATTTGAGACAATAAAGTTTAGTTTCTGCTCTTTGTTCTAAACAATCAGCAAAGTTATAAAGAAACAAGAGGGTGGTAGTGGGTTAGCACTTAAAGCTTTAAACTGTAATATAGTATTGTAATGATATTTTATTAAAAAATTATCAAATACTTTTTCCTAACACGGTGTAGCTCTGGGATGCGAGAGCAGAGAAACCTCTCAGGGTGCGGTTCAAGGTTTTGTTACTCGCCTTCTCTTGAAATGGAAACCAAGTTCGATTTTAAAAACTTGTTATCGAATTTATTTTGAAGTACAAAAATTTTCTGCTTTGTTCAAAGATCGAACTTACGATTTCAAATTATCAACTCGATGTGATATCAGCAACGCCACACGTTAGCTTTTTTAAATTTTAATTTTATTATCCAAATATAATTTCCAATATCTAATTATAATTTTTTAATTCTCGCCAAAATCCAACCTTAACAACTAAATAAAAAAACAGATAAAAAAATCGCTCATCCAAATAAAATCACTTTAATCAGAAAACTATCCAAAATAAACTCACAATATCAAAAATCTCAGCTACGGTCAAATACGACTAAAAGTTTCTTCAAATCAATCTTCAAACTTTTTCGCCATCTTTGGCAAAAAAGCCCCACTATTCCAAAACTTCCGCCAACATTAGATTTTACAAAATTTTCTTCCAAAATTTAAATGTAAGGTTACTGTCAGTTAATCCATCCCACGATTTGAACTTTTTTCCTATTGACTATAGAAAAAAAGAACAATTTTCTGAGCATTTAAAAAAAATTCATTCTGGATTATCCATTACTTTTCTAAAAAACGGCTTTAAAATTTGAAATTATTTAAAATTTGTTTTTTTAAATTATTTAAATTAATTAAAATTTAAAAACGCAACATAGCAATGCCACGGGTCACGCCACGGGAACACGCACGTTAAGCGACCCGCTATCTTTTCTGTTAACGGTACGTATGCTTTGATATAATCTTACTGTTCCTTTGAAAATAGACAGTTGGTAGAGATAATGTAAACTACATAGTCATTTTTTAGTTTTAACCGAACGTGGTAAATTGAGCCTTGATCCAGGGTAAAGAAATTGTTGGGAAACGCTTAGCACATGCTGTCCCATCCCGAGCACCGTTATCCTCCGTCTGACAGTTTCGGCGTTCATTTGAACCACTCGAGTCTGTTGAGTTGAAGTTTATATTAATCTGTAAATTCAAAATTAAATTAGTACTGACTATGTGGAGGATTTAGCTGCAGGATTGTTTTGAGTCTCTTATACCTTAGAAAGTTATCGAATTGGTAATTCCCCAGCTCTCGGACTAACGGGTTGTCTACGATGAGGGAGTCCAGTTTGTGTGAGGCTTTGTCCTGCAAAGCCCCAAGTTGGTGCAGCGCGCGTGAGAATTTGCTTGATGATGGTTTTCACAAACATCAGGTCGTTTTTTATGCTTAGTTTAAAGTTCCGATTAAGCAAGGGGCCTAGCACAGCAATCAATCACACCGAAATTCCCTATCTAATGTTACGCTCAAGTATTTAGAGGATTTCTTCTATAGCATCTCAATGCTAAACATCGTTTACTTGTTTTTGGGAAGCCTGAAGAGCTCCCTAGACTGAAAACTTTTGTTTTGATTTGCATCTGTGACTGCCTCCGTCGTTCTAGAAAGCGTTCTAGAAAGAAAATACAGCACCATACTTCAAAACCGCCAAGAGTGGCTTGGAGTCGTTAGACAGTGTGAGCTCACGACATACGTTGTGTCGACTACGTATATGATGAGCTGCATGGTCTCATGGTCAAATGTATAATTTTAGGACTAGGGGGCTCCCGCTTCGATCGAAGTCCTGGTCGAGCAAGTGTCCTACAATTTCACCCTAAATTTACGGTCTAACAAAAATGACACGATCAACCTTACAAGTGCTGAGTTGATGCCGATCTTTATCATTTTATAGAATAGTCTCTCTGCCATACTTTAACAAAAGCTTTGGAGACATCGAGAAACACTGCTCCCGTTACCTGGTTTCTGTTCCACTCTAGCGTGATATGTTCAACTAGCCTCAGCGTCTGTAAGGTTGTGGAAAATCACATTCTTTGTTGGAAATAGATGGGTTTTCTTCCAGCGCCGAATTTAATCTGGAAAGAATTGCCTACTCGACAAGTTTGCTTAGAGAGGAAAATAATCAGATAAGCCTGTACGACACAGGATTGCGCAGGTTCTGCCCAGATTTTTGCAGCATGTCATCGGCCACTTTCAAACCACATAGAAAGTGCTAAATTCTCAGTACACATTAAAGATGCATGTGACTGCTGCCACCCGCTCAGCTTATTGGTGATGATGTCGGGTCTGAGTGGTTTTTTTCTTCTTGAGTGACTTTATCAGTCGGAGTATTTTATGATAGAAGGTACTTTCAACTAGTGCGTCCGTAGCTATTCCCCGACCTCTACTTCGACTGCCGCGTTGTGTACGAGAATGGAGACGTCAATGTTTAGTTTACATTACCCATCCAGACTGTCAACTAGCACTTCAGCTTTGTCCATGGTGCTAAACCATGCTCTCCAACTAGAAGAGATATGCTGAATCTTTTATTTCGGAGTCCTTTCACCAACCTTTGTGCTGAGAGATTTTAAAAAATAAAATTCTCGTACATGTTACTTCAATTGGTATTGATATACTACTTCGTAATACTATCACTAATCTGTTGTTTCAGAAAGCTGTATTGTTATCAACCGAATAGCCTGTGCGCTGCGCAAGATGCTTTATCATTCTTTTCTTTATCTTATACAGCTAATTTTTTAGCATAGATTAGCAATTTTAGATAACCTTAGATAACCTATCAGATAACCGATTTGGTTTTAGGAAAGGTGTAAGTGAAGTAAGACTGCCCCTGGTCCCAGCTAAATCGAAGGCTATAATGGTATTCGGAAGAAGAAGTGTGCCTCATCTTAGCATCCACATGGAAAAATCTTCAATCTATCTAAGAGATTCAGTAGTAATGCTCGGAGGGAAGTTGGATAAGAATCTTAACTTCGCTCAACATATAAAGAACGCAGTGACTAAGACGGAGACCATATAGCCAGTAGCCATCAAAACGAAAGTGCTCTCTATAGCAATTAATTCTATTATGTTGTACACTACTCCAATGTGGTAGTATTAGACCCTAAGCGTTAAACAAAATACGACTACTGAGTCTACTAAGTCTGTATCGAAAACAGACTACTAAGAGTGCAAAGCCGCTCAGCATTCAGGACCAATAGCGCATACAGGAAGATGTCCGGCAAAGCCGTACTGGTTTTAGCTTCAATTCAGCCAGGAGACATGCAGGTTGGAAAAAGAGCAAAATACCACTCCGAATAAACTGATACCAAAAAGAATACGGTAAGAAGATGGCAGCACAGATGGGATGAGCTGTAGTCAGCGCATATACACGTATACTTCAACAAGTTTGGTAAAAAGGACTCACTTAAATGTAGACACTATAAAGCGGACGACATGGCCCAGCATGCCCTATTCGATTCTAGGACGATTGACCTCTCCGGACGATTGATCCAGCGAACGATTCAATGTTCAAAATTATAAGCAAAAATTAATTCTTCTTCTTCTGCACGTGTTAGGTTTTATGACCCGTTACGTCACCCTTGATCAGTCCATCTTTTTCTAGGTCTGCCAATACTACGCCTTCCAACTGGCCGATAGGAGAATATTTGTCTTGGTAGTCGGGTCTCCCTGAGTATTTATATTTAAAACTGAGTATTTATATTTATAAATTAATTACAATGTATAATTATAATTTTATTTATTAAAAAAATTGGTTACCGTCAGACAACCCTCACCACGAATTTCAATTGAATTATAAGAAAGGTGACAATTTTTTGAGTATAATGCAACAAAAATTTCGGAAGATTATGCATTAGTTTTCGAAAAACTGCCATTTTAAAGTTATTAAAAGCAGAAAGTTGTAACCCGATATACCCCGATGCAACAAGTCGCGCCACGGGAACTCGCACGTTAAGCGACCCGCTCTCTTTTTGGTTGACGGTACGTGTGCTTTAATATACTCTTACTGTTAGCTGTCAGTTGCGGTCACTCGATTGACAATCGTGTTTCAATCACGAAACTGTTTTTTTCCGTTTTCGGAACATCCTTTCTCAACCCCTTTCTTCTGATCATCACTGCACGACCCGCGAGACATCCGAGACGGTTCATTTTTGAGCTTCAAATAGCTGCTCGCCCACAAAATCCCATTTTGTTAGTTTTCGACACACTTTGACAAACCTCGGTTAAACTTCTTCAAAGTTCAAAATTCAAAAATTTAATTCCCTTTGTTTAAGTTTATTCACCACTCAGATCGGCGCGGCCAAACCCGCGTCAGCGTATATTTTGATCCAAGATCTCCAACGCCCGTTACCCATTCACCAGATAAAGAAGATTAAAGCACCTACGGCGTTAACGCTTTGCATTGCCATTCCGCTACGCTAGTTGCAGTCGACTTCTGGACGAGTTCTATGGCTTCGAGTTCCACCCATGGCGAGTTCTGCTATTTTACAATGATATTTTTAAATTGTTATGTGTTTCAACCCCCTCCGGGCCTGTTTTATTTTTTTGCTTAACTTAACAACAGCCTATTATTCACCCGTGTTAAAACGTGTATCTAAAATACATGTAAATTTTACATTTTTAAATTCGATTTTTTCGAAAACTAATATATAATCCGCAAACATGTTTGTTCTAATATGCTTAGAAAAAGTGTTCTCTTTCCTATAGTGCAGCTAAAATTTTAAAATTCGTGGTGAGAGTTGTCTGACAGTTTGTTTAACTTCTCATAATTTAAAGTCATTCGAAAAATCTTATCCAATAAGAGAGTAATTATTGCCCAATTAATTTTTTTATGATTTTTTAAATATTGTTATTTTACCTTTAATCGAACATTAATCAAAATAAAAACCATTTATAATCTGTTTAAATGGACGTATGTGAACTGCAGCGATGGTAAAAAAATTACCTTTTTTCTTTGGGTTTTGACCGAAGATCAAATGATATAAATAACTTAATCTTTTTAAATAAAAATAATAAAAATAAGAATTTTACAGAAAAATACGTGGACAAAATCACACGAACGCAATAGAACCAAGAGGTATAAAGGATAAAGAAGGAAATATGAAACACAATGAAGAAGAAATAAAAGATATATGGATGAAATATTTCCAAATACTCCTTAACGATGACACAGAAGAAATCAGATATTATAACAATGAATGGAGAGAAGAGGAAAATATAGAAAAACAAATGGTTCAGGAACCAAGCTATACGAAGAGTTCAAAAAAACAGTAAATAAAATGAAAAATAACAAAACTCCCGGAACCGACAATATTGATAGTGAACTCATAAAGATGGGGGATGAATTACTATGCGAAAGATCATATGAGTTGATAGTGAATGTATGGAGGAAGGAAGAAATGCCAGCAGAGTGGAGTGTGGCAAGTGTGGCAATATGATATGCGTCTGGAAATGCTTTTCATAGATTTCAAACAGGCGTTCGATAAAATAAATAGAAATCAACTACTAAAAGAAATGGAAAATATGAGAATACCAAAAAAATTGATACGATTGACACACATGACATTAAAACAAACTACAGCAGAGATAATAACAAGAAAAGAAAAAACAAAGAAATTTATAATTAAATCAGGAGTGCGACAAAGTGATTCACCGTCGGCAACACTACTCAATATTGTACTAGAAGGAATAGTGAGAAGAACGAACTGCGGAGAAAAGATCATAAATAAGGAAACACAACTAATAGATTACGCCGATGATGTCGTAATCGTCGCTAGATCACATAACGCTTTAAAGAAAACTTTTAAGAAGCTAGAAAACGAAGCTAAGAAAGTTGGACTTGTCATAAATAAAGATAAAACGAAATACATGAAATGTCATAGAAACAAAAACAAACCGATAGCAGAAAAACAACTGGAAGGTTACAAATTTGAAAAAGTTAGAACATTTAAATACCTGGGTCTACAAATGAACAACACAAACGATAGAGAAGATGTTATTAAAGAGAGAATAATGGCTAGGAATAGAGCTTATTATGCCATTCAAGGGCTCCTGAAGAGTCGGTTAATTAGTAGAAATACCAAAATGAAAATGTACAGAACATTAATAAGACCGGTTGTGGAGTACGGAACAAAAATAATGTGCCTGACAAAAACACAGAAAGAAAAATTAAAAGTCTTCGAACGAAGAATAATGAGAAGAATACTCGGCCTAGTTAAAATCGGAGAAGATCAATACAGAAGAAGGACTAATAGAGAAATACAAAACTAATTAGCCGGAGAAGATATAGTGAAACACATTAAGGCGATGAGGATAGGCTGGTTCAGATACGGGCAGAGAGCTCACGAAGGCAGAGTGATTTCGTGTCTTATGGACTGGTACCCGAATAGTGATAGACCAAGAGGAAGACCGAGAACAAGATGGAAGACCGAAGTACTAAATGATTTGAGGAACATGGAGATATATGACTGGAAGGAAAGATCTCAGAATAGATACCTATGGAGAAAGGTGATGGAAGAAGCGAAAACATACGAGAAACTATAAGAGAGAAAAGAGAAGAAATTATGGAGACTAATCCTCCCCAGAAAACGGATTTGTAAGCATCAAACGATGCGGCTATATTCCGCAAGGAATGGGAAGCCCGATGATGCTGATGATGATGATGTGAACTGCAGCGATGGTAAAAAAATTACCCTTTTTCTTTGGGTTTTGACCGAGGATCACATGATATAAATAACTTAATCTTTTTAAATAAAGGCTTACCAGTAAGTTTGTAAGGCTTACCCGTAATGTTGTTCTCTCCATTCTTTGAAGAGAACTTGGTTACTCCACTGTACATTTGCTTTTTCGACTGTCACCCCTCCCGCTTGGTATTTTTTTGTTTTCTGACCGTTCTTACAGCAACCCCCTCCCCAGGTTACGTCACTGATATTAAAGCAAAGTATAATTTCCAACACATTTTGATTGCTTCATTCAGTTAATTACCCGGGAGCTCTCAGTCAATCCTTACCACTATTAGATGACTAGATTTTAGGGTGGATTCGACATTTACGCACTCTCCGTTCCGAGCCATTTTCACAAGCGCCGTACTCACTAAAAATATCCTTCTAGACCGGTTCTACTCTGCAAAGTGTGCTAATAGGAAAATAGTGGATCTCCCTCGATATGCACTCGTCGCAGTGATATTCGCTACTTTATAATTAATTACACGCTTATAGCGGCCTATTCAGTTACTAGATATGAGAGCAAGTAGTCTCAGTAGTGTAATAATGCTACGTAGCCACACAAATTGAGACTGTATTGAACAACTGATACACACAATAATAGGGCAAAAGAAAACTTCAAAAAGGGAAAAAGAGCCTAATGCAGGCCTAGACCAGCCGTAACATAATTAGAAGAGAAATTAACGCAGAATGATCATCAACAAACGGTGACAAAAGAAACAAAACATCAAGAATACACCGCCATGTCAAGAAAGTAATGCTTTACACTTTTACAGCATCTCCTTTGGACTAAAAGGGTACGATAAGAGAGAGATTTTACCCAGTGAAGTCTAGCAGCACCATCGTAGTACCATCGTACTACGTAAGGCGTAATTTTCAACAAATTTTTCCTTTTTTGTTTCATTATAACTATGTAAATGTCAAGTCAATTTATAATTATACATTTTAACATTTTTTTTTTATTTAAATAAACTAAACTATTGTAACTTTTAATATATCGGGCTAGTTATTTTCAATATTTTAATAACTTTAAATTTATTCAATTCTTTTCAAATATAGTGGATTTTAGTTGTCCTATTTATTATAAAGGAATCACTATCGTGTTACAAAAACTAAAAATGTATAAAAATTCGAAGACATTTTTTAAAAATTACATTTTTCTCACGAAAACGCCTAAAACCCTAACAAATTTTATGGCATATTTATTTTTATGGATCTTCCAACCAGCTAATCAGCGCTATTTTGTGATGGGGGTGAAAATGACTTATTGAAATCTCGTTAATTTATTTAAGACCGGCATTGGTGAGATTCGTTCCAAAGGAGCAATTAAAAATTTAGAAATGCTATAATTTATATAAATAAATATTACGTTATTTTCGTTAATAATAGGTATCCAGATATCTACTACTTGAATTAATAATTTAGTAGTTGTTGCGCATACATTTTTCCCTAAAAAGCGATTTTGCTTTTCCAAAGAAAAAACAAATGTGATATACAGACCACGTCGTAGAGAGTAGTATTCATATTATTCGTATAATATTCGTTCATAGTATTAACAGGGCGAATTTTAAGGGTAAAACAAATAGTGTATTAAAAAATTTAGAACTTCAGAAATATGTTCAATTTCAGTAGACATCAATTGAAAAAATTGTTAAAAAAAATTTAAAAATATAGGATAGGAATGAGTTTAATTTGCATTAAAATAATATTGGAAAAATTGTTTAAACAATTAAATCTTGAAAAGGGTAAATTTCAGGAGATAAATTGAAAATAAATTGATCTAAACATTTAAAAATTCAAGTAGTATACGTTTAATTTAAGGTAATATAATTATATTGAAAAAATAGTTTCAAAATTTGAATCTTAAATAGGGGTGGGTTTGAGGTGAACTAAAAATAAACAGATTTAAAAATCTATAAATTTGAACTTCGATATTTGAACAACACGACTTAAAATACATAATATTGAAAAAATTAAATCTCCAAAAGGGGTTGGTTTTAGCAGATGTACTTAAGGATAAGATATACGCAGCTAACTTTGATTCACGAACGCGAGAGGGCTTATAAGCTCGTTGTATTTTATAATTCGCGGGTAGACAACACGTTTAACAAATTTTTAAGTCATCTAACTTATTATTGTTTTACCGATACGCGTCGCTATTTCTAACATACGATCGATAAGCTCCTTCTTTTAAAATACGAAAATTACCCTCTCTGTTATTTAGTTTAAAAATTTTATCAATTGTAAGAGCGGGGAGAATTTTCAAAGGTTTAAGTATTTTTATACTCGTACATATTTTATGTTTGGTAATTTTATACAAATTTTTAGTTTCCTAGAACTAAACGTATACCAAGCTGTTGGTGATTTAAATTATTTTAAAAATAACACCATTTTAATATGAAATCATATGTTTAAGATAAATTTAATAAGACCATTATCAAAAATTATTAACACTAAAATAAGTATAAATGCATATAAATTTGATATAATATTATAATTTCGCACTTGTTCGACTATATAACATTAATAAAATTTTTCGTAATCGTATAAAACTAAGCCCAATGCAAATGGAATTTAACTTTGCAAGAAGAGATATGCATAAAACTCGATCTCACTTTACTTTTGCAGTTATCCGACAATAATTACTATGTCTTGAGATCACTGTTCAAAATGATTTGGATTATATTGTTATAAAATGTTATATTTAAAAATGCAAAAATTAAAATTTTACTATAATTACAAAAATTTAAATGCATTGTTATACAGAACACATAATATTATTTGATAACTCTTATAATACTGAATGGCATTTGAAATCATTGGGCAATCAACCATAAGTGTCTAAATATCCGACAGTTTTGTGGATAAATTAAAAATATTTATTTAAATCTGATGAAGGAATTGCACATTCGTCTTTTATCACTATTGCTGCAAAAACTAATAAGACAAAGTAAAAACTGAATTTTCTATTAAAAAAATCGACGAAAGCATTATTTATTCTAAGATGAATATTAAATTTTCACAACCGATTTAATTCTTCTATTACCATTATATGAATTTGATTTTACTATGATTATTTTTTATAAAAAAAGTACCCAAAGACGGAACCAAGGGGCGGAAGGATTTCCCAGATGCTCCCTAGCAGAACTAAAACATTTTCGAAATTATATTATAGTTTAATTCACTACCGTAAAATGGGGTGACTTTGTTCAATTTAATTTGTATTTCGCATATAGTATTAGATTTGATTGTTAATAACTTTAAAGTTAAAAAATACCAAACGATTGGTGATGGCATGCAGAGACGACTTTATGCTAAAGAGAAATTAATTTTTTGTAATACGAGCAGTAAAAAAATAAAAACTTGCTGATCAACTTTACACCTCGAGTAGAGCCACTTTGAACTCGCCCCCTCTAAAAATACGTTTAAAATGCAGAGAACCTGTCTAGAGTGATTACTTTCGCTTCATGTTAAAATCGGTGTTGTAGTTTTTGAGTTATAACAGATATTGTTTTGGGGGCGACTTTGATCGAAGTCTTTTTATTGTATTATGTGTTTATTTTCATAAAAAAATACATATTCTTGTATAAAAAAAATAAATAAATGCTTGTACGTTTATACCTAAATATAATTTTGCAGTATTTATTAAAAACTTAAATGAAATTCTCTGAATAGCTTCATCCAGTTGGCCTTGTGAGTAATGCTTATAATCCTTAGTTTCGGATTTCCTCTTATAGACTCGGACCATCTGAAGTCAAAAATTGCCAAAATTTGCTCAAAATAACCAAAAAACTATTAAATATAAGAATCAAAGTCGCCTCTTAGTTTATGATCAAAGTGACCCCACGACGGTTTAACAAGATTTTTAACCACATGATAATTTTTTTGTAATGTTTATTTGAGATTATATGTTCTCAAGACATACCTGATTAAAAATATATAATTAAAAAATGCTATAAAATATTACCAACCTTTGCACATTTGAAGCTATAACGACTAAAAAAATCTTCTTAGGCCGATGACCGGCGTTTTTGATCAATTTATTACACGTTACTTTATAAAAAAAACTATTTTCACAATGATTTTAAGATCTGTAGGCGTGGACGTAATTAATGCAATTAGCGGTAATTTTAAAATGTACCAGTGCGGCTGCAGTTTGCAGAGGAGGCAGTTATCAAAGCCGCACCGTAATATCAAAGTCGCCCCACTTTACGGTACAAACAAAAAGACGATCTACAAAACTTACTTAAAAAAATGTAAAGTATTCTTGGTATAATAACAGAATTTATTTATGTAATTAATGCGTTTTGCGATTATACAGTAGTACTTCGATAATCCGGACGTCGATAATCCTGATCCTCAATTCAATTCAATTCCAGCGCAAATAAAATTATTATTTCTATAGAACAGAAAGAAACCTCAACATTAAATTTGAAAAAACTTTTAACAACTTTTGCCGCAAAAAAAACTAGAAAAGTTAAAATTTGATTTTTTTTAGTTTTATTTTTGTTAGAAAAGGTTTTTTTTTAATAAAAATATGTAAATCTAAGTATTTTCTTAAATATCATGGATTTTTGTTTTTTAGCTCAGCACTGCTCTATAAATGGGGGGGGGGCACCGATAAAATTTTGCCTAGAGCGTCAAATATTCCAGCGCCGGTCCTACTTGTGCTATTACACTACGCGCACTAAAAACCCTCGCACCTGTATTTTTTTAGGTTTAAGATATTTTAAGCTATTAAAATAGTATATTTTAAACTATGAAAATAGAATAAAATAGCCATACGTAAGATAATAACGGTTATTATTATTCTGACAAAGGTGACACAACTCACCGAAAGCTTATAAAATAAAAATTTTATTTTACGTTTAATTAACTTGTTTACTTTTAAATTTACTTGATATAATTATCACAAGTTAAGAATTAATATATTTAAAGTGTAAATGCAAAAATAAATATTTACACTTTATTGTATGTTTTTTAAATAGAATTGAAATTATTCTACCGCCATTAAAATTATGCGAATTATAATTTTTATGAAATGTTTTGTAGGCATCCAAAAAGTAGTAAACACATTAGCCATTTCTAGTTATAGTATAAGCCACATGATATACAATGAATTTGAAATGCATATCCCCCACCTAAAAATAATTGTAGATGATATGCACGCAAGAATTTATACGATTGCACAAAACAGAAAACTGTAACAAATTGCATACAATATAATAACCATCTGTGTGCTATTGACTGAACTATAATGTTCCATTTTATCTAAAATTATTTGAATTTATCAATTATTTTCAATTTCATTTTTAATGCGTTATAGGTAACATAAATTGTTGAAAATTTTTTTACGAATTCATTTATAGATGTACATTCTTTAAATAAGTAAAATTTTATTAATTGATAATTATTTTCATGTTTTACAACAAATATTATTGTTATAAATACAATTTTTGAGTTCAAAAACCCCGCTAAGCAATCCTTATAATGTCACAAATATTATCTCAAAATTTTGAACCAATCCGTCCAGTCGTTTTTTAAATAGAGTTGTAGATGTGATTTAATTTTGCACCTGGTTAATTTTTTTTTTTTTTTTTATTAATAATTCTTGGTTAGTAATCATTTCCTCTACTTTAATTTTTGTTAAATAAATTACAATTATAGTATTTAAAGAATTTGAATTCTAAATTTCAAAATTTGCCAAAAAAAATTATGGCTAAGCAATCCTTAATTCATCGTAAATATAATTCCCAAATTTGAAAAATATCTATTCAGCCGTTTTTGAATTGTTCTTGTAGATGTAAGAGCGCGCCGTAAAATCCTAGCCTTAATATAAATATGTGGCTCTAAAAATTTGAGGATGCGCTTAATTTAATTTTTTCAACATGTTAACTAAAATTAAGAGCATTCTCAAATTTTTAGAGACATTTTTTTAGTCGATCTGCTTAAACCCACCCCCTTTGAAGATAAAATTTTTTAAATTATAGTGTAAAGTCAATTTTGCTTCGTCGTCAACATAAATTTCCACTAAATTATTCATAAATTTCTTACAAACTCTACGAATTTCCTTACTCAGAGTAACACTAAACATCATAACTTGTTTATCGTGAGAAGAACTGCGATATATCTCCAGCACATCCCTTCTCATACTTAACGATTCCAGCATCTGATCGCATTCGTCGAGAATAAAGTGCTTCAACTGTTTCAGATTAAGCGATTCACCAATGCGAGAATACGTCCAGGAATTCCAACAACGACGTGAGTGCAATTGTTTTTCAAAATCCCTTGATCGTTTTTCATGGGTAAACCTCCAAATAAGGTTGAAACTTTGACATCTAACACATACTTTACAAAACGCTCATATTCTTTGCTGATTTGAAACGCCAATTCTTTCGTATGGCACATCACCAAAATATGTATTTCGTTTGGAATTGGATTCAATTGCTGTGAGATTCTCAGAAGAAAAACGGCGTTTTTGCCCATTCCAGATTTTGCTTGAGCTAAAACATCCATTCCGAGCATTGCTTGGGGAATACATTCGTGCTGAATTTCCAAAGGATGTTCGAAGCCGCAATCGGTGATTGCTTTTAAACTTTCAGGCAGAGCCGTAACTAGGGGGTGGCGAGTGGGTCCCCCGCCAAGGGCGCAACTGCAAAGGGGGCGCAAAATTTATCATTTTTTTAATAAGAAATTTTGTTAAGATAAATTCCACGTAATTAACACAAAAATGTAAGAAGCTCCAAAATAACGCTACAAAACAATTTTTTATGTAGTTTTATTTTTATAGGTATGGTTAACAAACCAATTATTTTTAAGACAAATTTTAGTATTTAACGTTGAAATTAGATTATGTAACTGTTAAAAATCTTTTAGTTTTTTCTTAAAAATACATTTATGAAAACATTTCAGTTATTTATTTGATTATCTATCAGCTGTCGGTCATAAACAGTAAGCAGTAGAGAAACAAAGTAATAAAAACTACCCTTAAATTGGCTTTTTCTTATAGTACTTTGTCGGTGTACTACGTAAAAATATGTCTTGATTTTCGACAAAGTAGTTTTTCTGGAAAAAATTAGGCAAATCACATCTGGACATTTTATTATATAATTTTAATTTATTTTAAGCATATTTTGAGGTAAATTGAGACATAAAGTTCGGTCTAAAATACTAAAGAATATAAGAAATGCAAGGTATTTTTCTATTTTGTTTGACTGTACCCCAGACACGGCACATTTAGAGCAGATGAGTGAAATAATCAGGTATGCTACCATTAAGGATGGGAAATACTCAGTTGAAGAAAGTTTTGTGGATTTCATCGTTATCAGAAAATTGGAAAAGAATTATCAGAAGAAATATTGCAAAAGCTTGAAACTGATGAATTGGATATTCAGAACTGTCGTGGTCAAGGTTTTGACAACGGCTCAAATGTGGCAGGAAAATAAATAAAGGCGTTCAAGCTCACATATTCCAAAAAAACGACCTTGCTAAATTTGTGCCTTGTGCAGCGCACAGTCTCAGTTTCAGTTCTGATGATAAATTTTTTTGAAAAAGTGTTAGAGTTTTTCAACTTCTTCAACAGCTCCACCTTAAGATGGGAGGCTCTGCTTGAATCTCTGAAAACCACCCTTAAAAGACATTGTGATACTAGATGGTCTTCAAGGCATCAAGCCATGACAGCTCTAAAGAATAACTTAACATCTGTACACAAAATTTTACAGAATATGGCTGATAGAGATAACGATTGGACACGGACATAGTTTCTGGTACAATGAAACTTCTTAAGCAGATTGACTACTAATTTGTGTGTCTTCTAGAGATGTGGTCAGATGTGTTGATCAGCTTGGATTGCACCAACAAGTCACTTCGAGGGAAGTCTATCACTCTTGACGTTGCATCCAATTTGCTTTCAGGTTTAGCTAGGAAAATTGAAAACTTACGTCAAGAGGGAACAAAAAAATATATGGATAAAGCTCAAGTAGTCTGCGAAACCATGCAAATCTCATGTTCTTTTGCAGCTAAAAGGCTGAAAAAAGTCAAGAGAATGGCTGGGGAGACAGCTGAAGACGAGGTTTACTTGATAAATCCAGAGAAGTCTTTTGAAAGAGAGTGCTTCGTTGTGTTTGACCAAATTTTAAGCGAAATAGACAAGAGAGCACACATATATCATAAAATTTCATCTGACTTTAACTTTTTGCCAGGAAAGTCACTAAGTGAATGTTCTGTTTCGTTTCTTGAAAAGTGTGCAGCTGACCTTGGTGAGATGTATAGTAGAGATATTGATAAGCTTGAGCTTGTCAGCGAAGTAGCTGCTTTCAAATTCCACGGCAAAGAACTGATAAAGAACATTGATAAGACCTCTCATTTTGATATTATAATATTACCATTTAAAAAATTGTTGCAATTATTATTTTAAAATTTAAATAAGTAAATATTTGAGGTTTGACAAATTGTCAATAAATAAATAATTAGTAGGTACTACTTATTTAAATTTTAATATAATAATTACAACAATTTTTTAAATAGTAATATTATAATGTACTATAACGTTTTATCAGTTTAATAAGATTTAATCTTGTAGGATGTGCTGACGAAGACGACTGCCAAAACATGTTCACATCAAATATATAATTCTTGACTCGAGAAAAGTGTCTTTTATTAATATTTATAAATTACCTCGAGGGGCCTAATAACAAAATAAAACTATTTTTCCAATTTGTAAAAAATACATAACATATGTTTCCGGGGCGATACCCGGATCATCCCTGCCGGCCCATTATGACGGGGGTTGGGGAGGGGGGCTCAACTTTACAGGTTTGCCAAGGGCGCAGCCTTACCTAGTTACGGCCCTGCTTTCAAGTTTCACTAAAAAGTCTTTATATCCAAAACTATGAATTGATACGTACAAACCTTTCAGCGCTAAATGTTTTTTTCTTCATTTGGCTTTCTGATGACATTGTTGTTAACATTGTCCTCGGTGATTGTAACTTCTTCGTCTTCTTCATAATCGTAAAGTTCTTTAAATTCACTCATTATTTTAGTAGCTTTAGTTAATAATCGAAAAATTATTTAATATTTTTTTCTTTATACTCCAATTCGGTAATAATCCACAAATGATTTTTTAATATTATTTTTCTTTATATTCAAGAACCGTTTATATTATATACATTTTTTATTACTTTTTTCATATTTTATAATGAATTGCTAGGAAATGTCATTCTTAATTCACTCCGATTTTTTTTTTGTATACAATGAGGGGAAAATGCTTGCACCAAATCGGATTTTCGCCGAAATGGGCCATTCACGAAGAAAATACTACCTCTTTATGCGCAGTCTTTATTACGCCTCCATCAGGCAAGTGTTCAATTGGATATTTCAAATGCGGCTTGAAAAGCTGGTTTTCTCGCCTAGCGTTTGAAAAAAACAGTGATTATTTTATAAGATGTTGGTATTCTTGGTTATATTTTGTAAGTCAAATTGAATTAAATTAAATAGATATTACAAATTTTTGTGATAAAAGGCACTTTTTAATGCAATTATAATACAGCTAACTTATTATTTTATAATTATATGTAAGTATACTATATTTTTATTAGATAATTTTATAAAAAATGAATGTAACAAATACCTATATTTTTTAAGTTAGTTAAATTTAAACGTCAAATTTAGAATAAACTATTTTACTACCAACAACTACAAAAAAAATTCCTAATACCAAATTTTTCAAAAAATAATTAAATTTTATATAATTAATTATAGAAGTCGGCGTAAAAAATTACGTTTATCATGCGGCAGGAAACTGTTTTTCTATTTTCCGAGTACTCGTAAATACAGGCCTCGGCTAATCCGCCTCGTCCTGTAAAAAAACTCGTACTCAGAAAAATTCAGTTTCCAGCCCAATGATAAAAATAACTATTGTACACGAGATTTTAATGTAACCTATCCATGAAAGCTAAAAAAAAATGTAATTCATAATATCGTTGCGAAACGCCTACGGCTTTGTAAAAATGAGCGAGTTTGTTATGACTTATAAACCACCTCCGTATATTTCTTGAATAAAAGAAATAGTTTATTGTAATAAGAATTATAGTAAACAACGAGGAAGTTGTGACTAATTCGTACGACTCGTTTGATTATACAAATAGCTTTGTGCTGATAAGCACGTTCGATAGTTTAAGAAATCTAATACCTCGAATAAATAGCCAGTAAAACCTGAATTTAGATGAAACAATCAGAAAAATTTATTTTATCTTAATGCGCGTATTGTTCGAACTAAGCTTAGTACGATCGCGTCCTTTTACATTTAATCATGTTAGAATATTTTAATTTGCTTGTGGAAGATTTTAATAATCGGGGCCAAAATGAAGAAGAATTATATAAAAACTACAGCAAAAAAATTTCCAGGTAAAAAATTTTATTTTCAAAATATTCGTGTCGATATTGTATTTTCTTATTGTCGTGCAGAAATTTGCAGTGTTTAAATTTTCCAGTTGCTCTTGCACTTTCTAATTTAACTTTAAAAATTATTAAACTGATCCGCTAAAACAGTGTTTCCTAAATAGAGATCCGCGGAACTGCAGGGGTCCGCGCCATGTCTTTTGGGGGTCCGCGAACCTACGACATAAAAAAAATTGTTGCAAATACAAAGAACAAGTTACCACTACTATTATTTTGATTGCACTGAAATTGTAAGTGGTACACCGAGAGAAATAAACTGTTAATTTAACTAAAAACACGTTTTCTCAACAGTTATTCATGGTTAAATACGGCGAATGCGGTTGCTATATTCTAATAATAATTAAAAAATTTCATTTTTAAAATGTTGAATTAATAAATATACAAGGTAATTTAACGTTTTCCTTTAAACTGTATCATAGTTGGAATAATTGTAAAACACTGTTGAGCGAAAAAAAAGCTAGGATTAATGTAACATAGTATATTTTATTTTAACATTAAAAAAATGTTATTTAAAAATACTCCAAAGTTTGATTTAAAGTTATACATTTTTAATTCAACAATTAAAAATGTTTATAGCAACTTAGGGCACCATTGAAAAAAACATGCCCAATATTCACTGAAAATGTGTTTTGTGTTAAAACAACGTCAAAAATTAAATTTCAATCGTTATAGTTGGTTAACTGAAATATCGTCTATTTCACTGCAATAATGGGTGAAGAATTAAAACTAAATAGGAAAAATTATTGACACAACTTAAAATAGTAATTGATTAAATATTTTATTATATTAAATTACAATTAATACATTATTAAAAAATAATAATTAAAAATAAAATAATTTCAATAAAAAAATTTCAAATTTATACACATATAAATTTATATAAATTATAATTATTTTAAATATATTAATTCTTAACTAGTGATAAATTAAATCAATTAAGTTTAAAAGTGAACAAGTTATTTTATATTTTACGTTTATTTAACTTGTTCACTTTTAAACTTAATTGATATAATTATTTTATAAGGTAAAATGTAAAAACTAAACATAGAAACATACATACCACATTACTTCTGTAAGTATAACATCAATAGTAAGTAATGTATGCTTCGCCATTACAAATAGTATGTTTAAGATAAATTCTATGATCTTTAAGATCGTAATAACTAATAAAACACATTTCTTGCAAAATTTGAATTTCATAAGCATATGAATGGGCCTGTAAACATACCATTTTTTCATTTTTAATCCAAAATACAATTTTTCATCTTTTATAAATATAAGACAAAGACAATGGAAATTTAATCAATTTTACAATAATTAAATGATGTGTGAATACGCACTGTAGAAAAAAAATTAAAAAAGAAAAAAACTAGCGAAGGTGGGAATAAAACCGTGAACCCACTGGTTCCTAGTCTAACTCTTTCTTACCTGTGCTACGAAACTATTTGCTAATTGTTTCACATCTTGTCTTCAAACTCCCTTGACAATATTTTAAAGTCGATTTTTCGAAAATTTCTGGCTATCTGGTCCTACCGCTTTGAGTTGTTATTGGAGGGTCAAACTTTCAGCACAATAAGTGACAAAACTTACAAAAATGCGGAGGTCATATAATTCCCTTGTCAGTCGAAAACGAGGCGACGAAATAGAAAAATATCTGTAAACAAAAATGAAGAGAATGAAATTATCTACAAAAAATATCTTAAAAGTAGTTTTGTAAAAGCGATTTTTATATGCTAAAAAGGGTTTTCAAAAAGTTCAATTTACATTGCTAACATAGGAGCGTCCGAATAGTTTTGTGAGTAACTGTATATTTTGTGCCAGTTCAAAACTATTTTACATCTAATTTACTTTATTAAAAATTACCTGAAAATACTGCTATATAATCTTGGAAGTCCCAATCTTTTAAAATTTCTTCCATAATATTAATTACGATAAATAATCTGTTAAAGATTTAAAATTTTGTTAAAATTTTAAACTACTAATAGAATTTATAATAACTTACCTCAATTGAAATCTTCACAAACACACTTCACTAGAAAATCTGAACAAGCAATGTAAAAAATAATGCAAAGACGCCACACGCTTACGCAATAATACCGTCTTATAAAGTTGCATTTTTCATGTTTGCGGGGGAGTTTGCTGAATTTTCGGTTTTTTAAATATGCTACGATGTAGTATTTAATTTATAAATGTTTATCCAAATATTTTAAGTATTATTTTAATTATAGAGAGTCTTCAAATAATACAGTATATTTTATTAAGTTAACATTTATACACTGTTGACTGAATATTTAAGACCTTCGTGGCAATGAAAATAATCTTCAAGTTTAACTATATCATAATATATAAACTTCAGGTTTAACTATAGTTTGAT
The DNA here is from genome assembly GCA_911387805.1 of Cantharis rustica. Classification (NCBI taxonomy): domain Eukaryota; kingdom Metazoa; phylum Arthropoda; class Insecta; order Coleoptera; family Cantharidae; genus Cantharis; species Cantharis rustica. Next base: position 36,896,676 of record OU426880.1, read on the forward strand.
TCAAACTTTTTTAAACGACTGCAACAAAGTGCTTAGTGCTATTTCAATCCTTCATTTATTCATTTAATGTGAAAATATTCAACCATGCAAAAACTGTTACATTGACCATGGCAATTTTCTCAGTGTAAGCAATACCAAGTCCAAGCCGGATAGGTTTGACGGGCTACAATTTTGGTTAAATAAATTTTTTTGGAAAACCAAAAACCGTTTACACAGAAATTCTGAAAATAATAAACAAGGTGTAGGTAAAAAAAATAAATTCACAAAATTGCTTAATATCTCAATTTTATTTATAGCATTTGTTTTAATGTCAAAACGTATTTGTAGCGTTTGACGTTTGAGCGAAATTGTTATAATATTATATATTTATTATTGTTGTTGTTAATATTAGTTCGTTATTTATTTTTTTTACCTACACCTTGTTCTTTATTTTCAGACTTTCTGTGAAAACGGTCGGTTTTCCAAAAAAAAAAATTTTAACATTTTTTCCCTTAATTTAATTTATAACTTGAAATCCTTTGATTCTAGACGATAAGGGATTATAACCTAATTCGTAGATAAGCGAATGATCTTTACAAAAGTTCTTATCCAAAGCCTAAAAAATCAATAATATTTGTTTTGGATGTCAACAAAAAATGTATTTAAAAATTTGTCTTAAAAAAGTGTCCTTTATGACCACCTCAAAGGTTCTCCACGAGCAGTGGAACACCCCGTATATAAAAAATAAAATAGTCGCTTTATTTTTTATTTTTGTAACGAAATTGTTTCTGCGAGTCCCTATGATACTAGTGTCTAATTTTGGAGGTCCTCAATTTTCAGACATTTGGTAAATATTGCTTTAAACTGTTTTCCAAATTATTTGTAAAAATTCACAAAATTTTCCTTTTCAATATTATATTTTTATATTAAAATAAAAAACAATTTAAAACAAATAATCATATATGAAAGAAAACTATGAATTGCTCGGTTATCTATTATTAAATTATTGTCAACTTAATTTGAAAATAATCAATAGATAAGTGGTTTAGGTAGTATAACTCGATATTAATCATAATTAAAGACAATAATAAGCACTCTTTTTATATTTTCCGTAAACCTGCCGAAGTAATATAGTAATACATAATAGCTCTGCGCACCCTTTTACATATAAAATTGCTTCTTTTCGCGCTTTTCTCAATCGCTTAATTAGAATTCCTCTAAAAGAATTAGACAGAATTAAATATATCGCGATCTCTAATGGATACCAAGTCACTCTTATTGATAACTTATAATGCTAAATTAAACAAAAAATTCTATCGAACTCAATATATCCGAATAATTAAAAAAAAAACTAACGCAAACTTTAATGTCATTACTTTTGTCGTTATTTCTCGGTATCTCGGTAATATTTAAAAAATAAAAATTACAACATCGTTTTTAAAACGGACAATGAACTTAACAAATGTATTAATAAAGCAAAATCAAAATCAGACATGTTAACTAAATCAAGGGTTTATGAGCTCACTTGTGAATGCTCTCAAAAATACATTGGTCATACCGGTAGATCATTCAAAACAATATTTTATGAACACGCGCGATCCCACACACTTGCAGATGGAAAATCGACTTTCGCGAAACACCTAGACATAAACTATAAACAGGGGGGATACAAAATTTTACATGTTGAATAAAAAAGTAAAAAACTGGAATTTTTGGAAGCTATGGAAATTAATAAATTAAAATTATCGATTAATAATTTCTCATCCATAAACTATAATTATTATCAAATATCGGGAATTTAAACCAATGGTTAATAAAACAACTTTAAACTTTCTGTCAACGTTTCGAGCTATATTTCACTCTTCATCAAGACTACAACATTCAACAAATCAAAAATCTCGTAAGCAAAAACCTACTAAATCTCACCTTCAGTAAAAAAATTTTTTTTTCAACCTGGTTTACATCACAACAAACCAACAATCCATCACTCATTATCTGCATGTCCTGAAAGTGCTTACAAAATAAAAAAAATTTTCTATTCTCATTCCTCCTTTTCTAATTAAAACTATTACTATAAAACAAATTTCTACAGTTAAAAATATAAAATCAATTTAAAAGTCAATATATAAAATATGCTAATAGCTAAAATATTTGCGAGTATCTAATCACGTAGTTTGAAAACCATATCCTGGTGTAAGTATAATAAACAATATAAAACAAATAGGTAGAAAATATCTATACGCGCTCTAAGTTGACCTACCCGGTACTGATGAGATCACCATAAAAAATACTGAGTTTTTGAGTATCTTCTCTGTAATTGATGCATTGATTATTTTTCTTTATAAAAAACATTTTGCTAATATTTCTTTTTAGCGCGTTAGGCTCGTAATCTAAAATTTTGTAGTTTTTAAAATTGAAACTGTGTCCCGTTTCTGTATGATGTTGTGTTAGTGCTGTGATACCCCACCCATCTCCTTCTACACTTGTAGCTTCTGTGTTTTTCTCTTTTTTGTTAGCTCTCTTACAATCATTTTCATGTTGCTTAACTCTTTTACTAAGCCACTGCTTGGTTTGTCCGATGTAAGTACCTGGACATCCTTCCTTTCGTAAATTACTTCAGATCTATTTTCTTTTTTTGTCGGGTCTTTCAGTTTGGTTAGCAACCCCCTGTGGTCTTTTCAAAAATGGAAATACTTTTAAAAGACAATGACTATCCAATTTCGTTTGTAGATAAAATTATAAAAAAGTGCCAGCAAGGAAGAGAGATTAAAGAAGAATTGGATCAAATAGAAAGTGGACTAAAGACAATAAGATATTTTAAGTTCCCTTATAGTATAAGAGAATTAACTGAAAAGTTGACCGTGTTGTTGAAACCATTTTGTTCGCTCGCACCATATAATCTGAAAGACCGCAGGGGGTTGTTAACCAAACTGAAAGACCCGACAAAAAAAGAATTGACTTTTAAATTGATTTTATATTTTTAACTGTAGAAATTTGTTTTATAGTAATAGTTTTAATTAGAAAAGGAGGAATAAAAATAAAAAAATGATTTTATTTTGTAAGCATTTTCATGACATGCAGATAATGAGTGATGGATTGTTGGTTTATTGTGATGTAAACCAGGTTGCAAAAAATTTTTACTGAAGGTGAGATTTAGTGGGTTTTTGCTTACGAGATTTTTGATTTGTTGAATGTTGTAGTCCTGATGAAGAGTGAAATATAGCTCGAAACGTTGACAGAAAGTTTAAAGTTGTTTTATTAACCATTGGTCCAAATTCCCGATATTTGATAATAAATAAATTAAAATATTCATCTTCATTACTAAATAGTCAATCTGATTTAAATAACTCACCCCTACTAAACATTTTTAATAAATAATCTCCCCTCCCCCCTTCTAACTTACCCTACATCCAATTACATTATTACAAATTCACACAAAAATATACCACTTTTCAAAAATATTCCCCTCCTGCCCCGCTCCGTTTTTTCTTGAAATTTGGACAATAAATACAGAAATTTTCTAGTTCATAGCCTGATGATGCTATAGTATGATGAAAATGTTCGCGATAATATCCATACGGTATATTTATATTGTGTTAACTTAAACATTTTAGTTCTAAAAAGTGCTTGTGCATTTTTTGGTTTGTTCTAAAAATTTGATATAATTAATTTGAAAACTTTAAGTCATTCTATCAACCCGTTTTTTAAATAAATACCAAATACTCCAAACAGAATTAATACCGTACCACACCCCTGTAGCTAGACGGTGGTATATGCCTTCCCCTATTTTGCTTTGTTTTTTTTGCTTCTAAATCTAATGATTTTGCACTATTTTCATCGCCCTTGGAGGGAGGGAAGTACCTTCATAACAAACTTTTTGAAAAAGCGGGAACTGTCACGTGTTCTATCTCACGATTTTAACTTTTTCCTATTGAAAATACGTAAAAGGACACTTTTCTAAGCATATTAGAACAAAAATTTTGTTGGGTTATAAATTAGTTCTCGAAAAAATCGAATTTAAAAAATTTAAATTTACATGTATTTTAGATACACTTTAACACGGCTGCATGATTAGCCGATTTTGTGTAAGGCAAAAAAAATTAAAAATATCCCTGAAAAATGACAGAACTCGCCAAGGGTGGAACTCGAAGCCATAGAACTCGTTCGGGTGTCGACATCGACTGACAACCAACATTTAGACTATATCAAAGCACACGTACCGTCAACAAAATGAGACCGTCACCGACGAGACCGCACCTCAACGTGAGACCGACCGTCACACATCGGGTATATCATATTACATTTGCCTGCTTTTCGTAATTTTAAAATGCCGTTATTTCGACAACTATTGCATAACCCAACAAAATTTTTATGTTAATAAACTCAGAAAATTGTCCTCTTTCCAATGGTCAATAGGAAAAAGTTCAATTCTTGGGATAGAACACGTGACCATAACCGAAAAAGCTTTTAAATCTCTATGAGCCTCCTACTCCCTGCTTTTGCAACTAGATAAATTTTCATTTGTTTTACCTAGTATACATATTTTTTATATAAACATAATAGTAGGCAGACTGGCATCTAGAAGGAGAGGGGTTAAACTATTTATGGAATGCCATTATAAAAGTTATTTTATTTGTATTCTGCACCGTTTAAAATTAGTGTAAATAACCAATAATTTGCAATCTAAATTTACATGAAAAAGCTTTATTTATTTAGTTAAAATACATAAACGTATAATATAATAAAACACTTTTTTTATAAAATTAATTTTTACATGTTACATGAAATTGAAATGAAATTTAAATAAAACACGAATTATTTATACTGATTTAGATATTAAAATTATAAATCGTTTAATTAGCGTTTTTTCAATAATTAATGAAAGTTACACTACGAATTAATTTTTATATTATATTTATATAATTAATATTTATTTTTTTTTTAACCGACTTCGAAAAAGAAGGTTATCAATTCGGTTGAATTTGTTTTTTTAAATGTTTGTTACCTCAGAAATCCGTCGTTTATTAACCGATTTTCAAAATTCCTTTTGCGTTGAATCAAGTATAGTTTCAAGTTGGTCCCATTATAATTTCATTCGTATTGGACCTCGAACTTCGAAGATAAACCGGAAAAGCTCTCAAACTTCTCAACTCCTCCTCAAATCTCCACAAAATCGGCTTAATAACAGAGTAAGCCGATTTTGACGAGTTTCGGCAAAACTCGAAACTTCATTGTAAGCCCGCATTTGCGAAATTCTCTTTTGGCGCAGTTCACTGCTCTCTTCTAAATTGGCCCTGGATCTAGATTCCTTCTTTGAGATAGGCGTTCATTTCTTTTTTCGCTTGTCTCATTTCTGGCCTATGTCTCATATAGGCAACACGTTTAGTAGGTCTACCCATATTCGCTTGCGATAAGTAGTTACGGAATGCAAAATGCACTAAAAAGCATGAAATCGTGAGGCTTGACTGGCACCGACTCCAAAGATTACAATAATAGGCCGCCTGTGTCAGCTAGTTGAAGTAACTAAATATAACATAATTATTTTTTTTTTCGCAATAGTTTGTTTTTTTAAGTCGGTTTTATTTTTTTATTTTTTAATTTTTTATATAAATAATAATAGGTTATATTTTCCTTTGGCATCCTGACACTTGCCACTATTTTTAAAAGTTAAAACTTATATTTGTGTTAAATAAAATGCTTCAACCAATCACATTGCTTAATATGTTTGTTTATTAACCGTAAACCGCGAAACGTCCTTTTATGGGATATAAAAGGACAACTTACAAATTCACATCTGTTATAAATAATATACAGAGTGATTATAAACATTAAAGTTATATAAAGCAATATGAATATAAGTATTACAATGCCGAAGCAATCACATTGCTTAATACTTTTGTTTATTAAATCTTCTTCTGTTGCCGATCCGTTATCGAATGTTGGCAACCAACATGGCAATTTTTACTTTGTCGGCTGCTGCTCGGAAAGGTCCAGTTGTTGCCTTGCAGAACCAACTGTGGAAGTTCATACTTTCTTCCGTTTCCCAGTTTTCTGATCTTTACCTACCTAATGACTTCTGCACCTGTAACCTCAATCGACCCAAGTATGTGTTCACTATGCTATTTGCAGACGATCAGGTACTCATAGCAGACAGCGAAGACTCACTGCAGTACGCATTTCATAAACTACAACAGAGCATGAGAAGCTATAACATGTCTATATCAGTAACTAAAACAAAAGTAATGGCATTCGAAGAGCAAGAGTACATAAGATGAAAAATTGTATCTGAAGACATCCCTGTAGAACAAGTAAATAATTTTAAATTCTTGGGCTGCACTATAGGCCTTCATGAGAAAAAAGATATACAAGAAAAAATCAAAAAATTTAACTATCTTAATGGCATAATTAAGCGTACGCCAAAAAAATGCACAAATAATGATACGCTGCTGAAGTTCTATAAGATAATGTCAGTGCCCGCAGTTACATATGGCAGCGAGACATGGATATTAAAAAGATGAGGGACACCCGACTACCAAAACAAATATTCTCCTATCGGCCAATTGGAAGACGTAGTATTGGCAGACCTAGAAAGAGATGGACTGATCAAGGGCGACGTAACGGGTCAGTACAAGCTAACACGTGCAGAAGAAGAAGAAGACCTACCTAATGATCTCCGCTTCTTTATCCATGCGCTTTACCACTTCTCTGCTCGTTACATGTTGAATCCAAGATATTATTAGTATGGATATATAGATCTACATCTCAAAACCGTCCAACTTCTTACTAGATGCCTCAGTTAGGGTCTACGTTTCCGCCTAATACAACAACACCGGGAACACATAGCACCGCGCAACTCTCATCTTCATCGACACTTTAAAATCTTAGTAAAAAGATTTGGCATCTTTATAAATGCTGCCCTGCCTTGTTCAACAGGACATTTAATTTCTAGTGAATGGCCTGTTTGTTGTTGATATTTAGTCGTCCCTAAGGTGCTGGGTCTAATGTAATTCGAATATGAAAACACTTTATGGCATACGTATAATTCACGTAAGTATGTATGCTATTAAATTATATTCTTTTTAAGAAAAATAAAAATTTTGTGATCACCTCAATTGATAAGGATATTTCATAGCAATAGGTATGTGCTTTCCTGGTCCCAACAAAAAATTGTAAACCGAAATTGAAATGAAATTTTTACGAAAGGTTCTGCTACAAATTTGTAGGCCAAAGTAATTATTTTTTTCAGCTTACAATCCAATTTTCTACATGAATACAAGATGGCGTAATAGTAACTTCCCTATTTGAAATGTTCCTAAATAGAATTGCATCAAAATGTTTGTCCAATTTTGTTCTAAATTTTTATTTTTTTTTAATAGATATACGATTAAAAGGTGCTTGACTCAAAGTTTTCTATCAATGCGTATGATAGAAAAAAACAACACCAAGGCCAATGAATATTATGAATCGGCAAAAGCCGCTTATAATAATCTGGAATATTCAAGAAGTATTCATCTGTACACGAAAAGTTTAAGTCATGCGAATTATTATTCTCAAGACTTCATCAGAGCACTTATGGGTCGCCTGGTGGCTTTATACGCCGTACATGATTATAAGGTAAAAAATAAAATTAATTTTAATCCTGTAGGAACTGAAATTTGTTTATCTAATTTAGAGTTGCATTCAAGAAGAAACGTTTTTACGATCTTTTACTCTTGAGAAAGCTTTGGAGAGAAAAATTAATTCCATAATTAAAAACTGTTTGGAAAAATTAGCCTTACCCAATGAAACCGTTATTATTCCAGATAACTTGAACAGCAATAACGAAGAAATTAATTGTTGTTCTTCTAATTTAAGGTGAGGTTCCATATATCAAAATAGCAGTAATGGTTAATCGCTTTTTATTGGAGAAGAATCATAAAGTATAGCGTAAGAGCAAAGAGTGCAATCACACCCCAATCTTTTTTTAATTAAAAGAAATTAATTCGGTATAAGTACAAAGACGTACGATTCACAAAGAAGGCTGACGCTCAACTGTGAATACACGCTAAGGGGCACTAGGTGATTTGATCGCTGGTAATTTGGTCACCGGTAATTTGACCCTAGCAATTTGATCCCCGAGGTAATTTAGTTGCCGGTTATTTGATCCCCTGGTAATTTGGCCGCCGGTAATTTTATCCCAGGGTAATTTCAGCTCAAGTAATTTGATCTCCTGGTAGATTGGTTTTCGGTAATTGTACAGTTTTGCTAAATAAATAACATAAACTAACACTAACCTACTGACAGATCCATGTCTTCGCGTACAGTTTAAACTACCGGGGGTAAAATTACCGGGGAATCAAATTACCGGGAGTGAAATTACCATGAGAACCAATTTACCGGAGGATCAAATTACCGGGGACCAAATTACTGGGAATCAAATTAGCGTATACGACGCAAAGAATGTGCGTTCTGCGAGTATCTGTGCCTGATAATAAATCGCTTTTGAGTAATCTCTAAACCATCGCAGTAGTTAAGTAAAACTTTTGCGATTCATGTAATAGCTAAACCAACTGCATGTATGTACTAAGCTGTTTTAGCGGTAGCCTCATGTTACTTTTTGGATACGTATTGTAGAAGAAGTATCTATCTTTAATATATTTCATGTTTGAAAATCTTTTTTTTTAATTAGAAAATTGAACTTTCAGAGCGGTGGCAAGTATCCTTGCCTCCTCTTACAAGCCGCCAATTATTTTGGTATTATTTTAGATTTGATAAAAGTCGGATAACCGCAAAAAATCCCATTAAGCCTGGAGATACAGTGTTTATTACCAAACCGTATTCAATGACGCCCGTTTTGTGCGACGATATCGCCGTTAACAGCTACTGTCAAAATTGTTTCTTAGAAACTGAAAGTCTTCTTCCGTAAGTGATGATCTAAAAGCCACTAGATATTAACTTTTTGATTTTTAGATGCAAGGTGTGCGTGGAATTTCGGTATTGCTCAAAAGAGTGCCAAAGTCAAGCTTGGTCAAACTTCCATCAATGGGAATGTTTTGGAATTCGCGCTGGCTTTTTTAAATTATCCAAATTTCAACTCCCTGCCTTACGTGCTATTTTCAAAGAGTTGAAGTCCAATTTTGAGACGGATTCGTTAATGGAAATTTCCTCCCGTTTTCAGATAAGAGATAATGCGCAGCTCGTTGAAGCTGCCGCGGTAAGTAATATGTCCTGAAGTCTCGAATTGGATTTAATCATTATTATTATCCAGGTGGCTCTCGTAACCGTTGAGTACTTAAAGGAAAAATCAAATTTTTTTGAAACGCTAAAAACTGTCCCAACATTTTCAACGTTAACTGAAGAAGAAACGGTTACTAAATTAGGCGGTAAGTTTATTTACCGTTACCTTCAGTTAATTTCTCACATGATTAGCGTTCAAACTGTTAAGGGACAGTTTCCCAGAGTGATTACGTATGCCACTGCAATTTGTCCACTATACTCCAAGTTCCAGCACTCGTGCAAGCCTAATACGGCTGTATGGTGAGTTAAGGAATATTTGGAACCAGATGACCGCAAACAAATTATTTTAATAGTTTTGTAGATGGTCTCATGCACGTTCGAGCCGTGAAAGACATATCGGAAAACGAAGAAATTTTTGTTTCTCAAAGAAACATTTCCATTTTGAAGATGGATTTGGAAGAACGTCAAAAATCGATTCGGAAGTATATGGGTTTTTCCTGTGCGTGCTCGGCTTGCACATATTCTAAAATAAATGTAATTATTAATTATTAATTGAGCATTAAATCTTATTGCATCAATAAATATTAAATTTTAGGAATTGTATGTTTGCTCGAAATGTCAAGAAGGAAGTGCGTTGCCCGATGACGAAAATATAACCTGTTTCTGCTTGAATTGTGATTACGTATTTCAAATTTCCCCTAAATATAAGGAAAATAAAATTACAATAAAAAAACTTTTGGAAATGTGTAAGTAATGTCTGAGACAATTCTACAATGACGGACAGATAATTTATTAACTTTACATCAACTTTTCTCATACTTTTTAAAACAACCTAAAGTAAAACATGTTATGTACAAACTTTCAGTTAACTAAAAAAATGTAAAATCGTCCCATTTCAACTTGCATGCAATTGAAAATTAATAAACCAAAAAATATTATTGTAGATGACATTTCCGGCAACGTTGAATTTTTAAACAAAGGTTTAGCAATAGGAACTAAAATATTTGGTTTCAAAAACAGTTTTTTGCTGGCCATTTATGACAAGTTAATACATTATTACATGGAGACAGGTAAGCAGTATGTTAAGTAATTCGACGATCATCATTTTTGCTTGTTAGATCATCACGTTAGATTTTTGCAAATGATCGACGAATCCTTTAAGAGTCGTGTAGCAATATTTGGAGATATTTCGTTAAAAGTGGGACTCGATTTGTGCTTACAAACGGTATATATTTTGCAATTTGTCAAAAGGAGACAAAGTGACACCGAATTGGAACACTTTAAGTAAGTATCCATCTTTCTCTTGCCGAAACTTCTTCCACCATCCGTGTTCTTTATTTTAGGGCTTTGATTGAATGTGCAATAGATTTTATAGAAAAACTTAAAACGATTTTCGAAGTTATTCATAGACCGTTTCTAAAAACGATAGAGGAGATGGGTAAAACTGCGGAAGAGCTTCAGCTTTTTTGTTTATCTGCATATTTGTTGAAAGACCTGTCTGAAACAGAATAGTACAGCCAGTGAAAGATTAAATCAAGTTAAAGTGTGTTACAGTGGTGCATTTTTATTAATACAGTGTTAGAGTATTAATTTAAATTAATTTTCCGCCAGTTGGCAATTCGGGGCATCTGTATTTACTGGCCAATGATAAGCCAGGGATCACAAAACATGATCTGGAAGATTTCTTCTGGGTGATGTTCCTAACTTACCATTGACTGGAAAATAAATTTTAATCGCTGATTGAAATAATATATTGTCTAATTTGTACAATAGCTATTTATTTAACAAGTTATGTAATGTAATATTTTGTTCAGCCAGTGTGAACTTGCTAGAACGGGGGAGCGTTTAACGATTGAGTTGTTTTAAAAACACACAAGTTGAACAAAAATAATTATTTTATTAATATAACAACTATTTTCGATATTATTTTTTATCAAATATATTCTTTTACTCTGGAGTTATATTCTTTAAATTGCAAAAATTCAAAATAGAGTGTATAAAAACTTCAAAAATAAAATAATTTTATTAAATGTAAATTCAAATAAAATTTTTTTAAATTTATTATTGTTGAATTACCTGATTTTACAAAAAGACATTTGATTTGATTTGTTACAAAATCGGCACACGTATTCAATAATAATTTAATTTTAATATTATCATCAAAAAACTAATAAGAAAATGAGAGAGGAAGGAGCATCTGAATCATCTCGGGCAGATGCTCCCACAAAAAACGGCTGGTAAAATAAAAACAATGCAAAGAATACAGGAAATCGATAAGAAAGGCAAGCAAAGTGAAAACAAAAGACGGAATGCGAAAAGGAATAGAGGAAACCAAAGAATAACCACCTAGAATGTAATAATAATGCTGCAACCTGCAAAGATGCTCGAGATAACAAAAGAATTAAAAAGATATAAAATTAACATTGCAGGAATACAAGAGACTAGATGGCTAGAGCATGAAGAACTAAATGTAAAAGATTGCGTATTTCTGTACTATGGAGAAGAAAAACAAGGCAAAAGGGAAGTTGGCTTTTTTGTCCAAAAAGAAATGGAAGAGAATATATTGCAGTTCAAGTCGATGCGTGGAAGACTTGCGTACTTGAGAACAAAATCGAAACTATCCAACCTATCAATTATAAACGTGTACGCACCAACGGAAGAAACAGAAAACAATGAAAAAGAAACGTTCTATGAAACTGTAGAAGAACTAATAGACATGATACCTAAGTATGACACGTTGATGGTGATATAAGATTTCAATGCTCAGGTGGGGGAAGAAGACTTAAGACTTAAGAGATGTTTGTAGGAACTATCCTAACACTATCCATGAGGTAACGAATGATAACAGAAGCAGAATGTGCAATCTGGCAGCAGCTACGAACTGGGCTGTTAGCAGCACTAAGTTTCAACACAAGCCCTTACATAAGATGGCATGGATGAGACCAGGTATGGCATGCAAGCTCGGAAACCAAATCGAATGCGAATGCGGATACAGACCACCTTTTAGTGATCCCGAAACAAAAAAAACACTAAGAACAAATACAAAAAAAAATGTAGGACAAAAAGATGGGCGACAGAAAAAATCGAGAATAAACAAGTAAGAGAGAGATACATGAAGAAAACAGATAATAAAATACGTAACACGGTGAGAGCAGATGATATTAACGAAGAATGGAAAAATATAAAGACCACTGTCGACACATGCGCAAAAAAGGTCATAGGATACAAAGAGAAAAAACAGAACAAAGTATGGTATGATGAGGAATGTGCAAACTATACCGAACAGAAAAGAAAAACAAGAAAGATATGGCTGAAAACATAAAAAAATGAAGACCTAAAAGTATACAATGAGAAGAGAAAATTAGCTAAAAACATCTTTAAAAAGAAGAAAACCACATGACTGAATGAAAGATTGGATGAGATAGAGCACAATAACAAAATGATCAACATAAAGAAATTTTACAAGAGCATCCAGGAGCATAAAAACAAAAAACTAATAAATGTGAGAGCAGTAAAGGGTGAGACGGCACAGTGGTAGAAGCAGAAAGCATACAGGAGATATGGAGAAACCATTTTCAAAACTTATTAAATGGAGACAATGAAAAACAACAAAATGTATTTGTGGAATAAGATGAAACGGAAGAAATCATACAGAAACCATCACAAGAAAAACTAATAGCAACAACAGCGGGAATAAAAAATGGAAAGACACACCTGGGCGAGATGAACTGTGCGGTAAAATGTGGAAAAATAGAGAAAAACAAATGAAAATCAGAGTATGTGAGCTAATTATAAAACTGTGGAGATTGGGAAATCTTCCAGAGGAATGGAGAATAGATAGAATAATCCCAATATTTAAAAAAAGAGACATGGAAGATTGCAAAAATTACAGGAGAATAATATTGCTGTCAACTGCTTATAAAATATTATCAAGAGTAATCCTAAACAGACTCAAGATCTATACCGAAAACATAATAGGTGATTATCAGTGCGGCTTTAGGTAAGGAAGATCGACAGTAGACGCCATCCACATAGTAAAACAATTTAAAAAAAATGCCATGAAGATGATATCGGTTTGCACTTTCTCTTTGTAGCTTTTAAACAGGCCTTTGATACAGTAAACAGACAAAAAACTATACAAAATAATGAACGATCTAAAAATACCGCGAAAACTGATCAGATTGATACAGACAACACTGAGAGGAACCAGAGCCACAGGGCTGAGTAGAGAGGGGCAGACACAATATTTCAATATAACAGCAGACATTAGACAGGGCGATGCGCTGTCAGCAACACTGTTTAACATCATGATCGGCTGAGTGGTAAAAAAGATTAATTGCCAAGGAACACTAGCTACTAGAGAGCACCAACTGATAGCGTATTCTGATGATGTGGTGATCGTGGCAAGATCAAGAAGAAAATTAGAGGAAATGTTTAAAAGAATAAATTGAAAGATGAATGTCAAGAAGAATGATTAATAAGATAGGACTGAAGATGAACGAGGACAAGACTAAATACATGAAATGTGGGAAAAAACAGATAAAATAGAGAAGGCTCTGAAACGTGTGTGAACTTAGCCCCGCACTTTTTTCAAAAATGATTTTTGAAAGTTGTTCCAGGTTGTTCTAGGTTTGTTCTATATTGTTCAAAAATATTTTTGCGCGAATCGAAAAAATAACGCAAAAAATCGCGAAAAACCGTTTTTCAAGTTAGCCCCACACTTTCAAAAAAATTAATTTTTGTTGTTGTTTCAGGTTGTTCTACATTTGTTCTATATTGTTCCAAAATATTTTTTCAAGATCTGCAAAAATAACCCGAAAAATTGCAAAAAACCGTTTTTTTCGGTTAGCAATATTTTTTGTAATTTAATAAAACATCAACAGATGACGCTACCAAATTTAAATAGTAAATAAGTGGTGCTACCATATATTAGAAGTCCCCATAACCCTATATAACCCCATTACAACCTTAAATAATACTTTCAGCAATACGGAGAATAAATTTATTATCGTTTAGGCGTTTTAGGCACTAAAAATCTATTTTAGGTCACTAACATCGAAAATAGGCATTTAGGCAAATTAAACTAGGGCTCAAAATGTTCAAAATCTCTTGAACGGCATTTCGATATAAATAATTTTGAATTGCCTAAATACATGACAAAAAGGCAAATTGCCTAGAATCCGTGCTCTAATAATGACTATAATAGCCCCATGCTTTTTATATTGATGTTTTCAGGGAGCTTTGTTTGTTCTTATTTGAAAATAGTACATTATGCAACAAAGCGATACAGTGACCGTAAATCTTCCGTCGGGGTGCGTAGCCATTTATTACTGATATGTTTGTTTTCAAATTCAATCTTCCGTTTACTGCTTTAAAGCTCTATGAGCTTTTTCTGTTTAACATGCTCTTTGCCACCACATATCCTGTACCATTTCTTCCTTATGTGTTTTCGCCTGAATAAAACGTGTAATTTTTCTTTATAATTTCTCCTTCACCCTTCCATCTAAGTTCTTGTATCGCTGCTACCTCCCCTCCATATCTCATCAGTTCGCTCGCAACCTCATCTATCTTCCCTGGTCTCAACAGCGTTCTGACATTCCATGTGCCTACCTTGATTAGATCTTGCTTTCGGTTTCGCCTTATTACTAATATCCTTTGATTCATCTCAATTTTCTTATTGAATTGCTGTGTTATTGTTGTTGTCTCAGGTGTCATGCATAGAGTTGAACTGCCCCCCTGGCTCTTGGTTTAAATATTTTTTTGATGTAGATAAAAAATATAGATAAAAACTAGAAAAACCACGGAAAGGGTTTACATCATCGGAGAAGAAAACTCTGATGCTATTGCTACGGACACACTTCCCGGGATGACGATCACGACTCTACTGGCCAAGGATACCATGCTATACCGACTCGTAGAGCAAGCAGGGACCACTGCAGAGTAGCAGACAAAATAATTAACTAAACAAGAATCGAATGAGCAATGAACACCTTCAAACCATTAAAATCTCAGAGCAAGAATGGTAACTTTCCCGCACTATTACAACAGGGGATGGAGATACTAACCACTCCCGTATGTACAATGTTTAGAGCTAGCTTGGCTCTCAACCATGTGCCCCAAAGTTAGCGAATGGCAAGGGTGGTATTCATACCCAAGCCGGGGCGTGCTTCATATGCCCAGGCAGTCATTTGGTCCAATCAGTTTGACGTCTTTCTTGCTGAAGACACTAGAGAGACTGATAGATAAGCATATCTGTTGTAGCGTTCACACAACGAACAAAATTGCAGGATATGGGGACTCTAAGGTTGTGGGGGAGGAGCTACCTCTGCAGAAGATTGATTGATGATTAGCCAGCCTTCATACCTCACATCTGATTTATTACGAACAAAGGGACTAGGACCCTTTGGGCCTGTAGGAGCATGATCGGAAAAACGTAGGGAATAAAACCCAAAATGGTGCTGTGGCTGCACACCAAAAGGGTGATACCTACGATTACATACTCTGCCCTAATCTGGTGGTGTAAAGCCAGAAAAAGAGAAAACACAAACCGGTTCAACAGGCTGCAGAGACTGGCGTACCTGGGCATCACGGTGGAAATAACATCAACGCCCACCGCTGCCATAGAGCTCCTGAGTCTTCAGCCCATACACTTAGTTGTAAAAGCTGAGGCCCTACTAGCAGCCTACAAGCTGAAAATCAACGGCCATGGTGAGATTAATCCAAGGAGACATCACACCATGATCCTAAATTCAATAAACACTAATAGCATTCTAAGCATTCAATCAGATAGAACCAGCACCGTGAGGGATTTTCGAAAACCTTTTAAGGTCGTAGTACCGAAGAGGGAAAAGATAGAAACCACGCAAACGCTGGGACTTCGATATGACACCATCTTGTACACAGATGGATCTAAAACAGAGATAAGCACTGAAGCAGGAGTACGAGGTAGGAGACCAGCGGATGCTTATAGTATTAACCTGGGACTCCTCGCTACTGTATTTCGGGCAGAAATAATTGCTATATTGGTCTGTGCCGAGGAACTGATACAGAGAAACTATGCAAAAAAGAGAATCTGTATCATGACTGATAGCCAGGCAGCTTTAAGAACATTGGAAGGAGTTGAATCGCACTCCAAGGTTGTCAAACAATGCAAAGATGCTCTGGTAAGACTTGCATTCTGCAACAGTGTCACGCTAATGTGGGTGCCGAGACACCAAGGCATCAAGAGAAATGAAGATTCTCTAGCCAGAAAGACCGCCAGCACAAACCTAACGGGCCCAGAACCTTTTTGCGGGATAGCATACACGACCACAAAGGGAAGGATAAGGGACATACTTAGAAAACAACACCAGGCTCACTGGGCGGATCTCCCTGGACTGGAGCAATGGCAGATGTTCATAGGGACACCATCGAGTGAGACTAAAAGGAATAAAATACTCATGCTGAGTAGGAATCAACTAAGAATGTTAGTAGGACTGTTCACAAGACACTGCTGCCTCAAAAAGCACCTCAATATCATGGGACTGGCTGAAGATTCTACGTGTAGTATGCGTGGTGAGGAGGATGAAACTCCGCACCACATATTATGTGAATGCCCGGGCAGGGCTGAGAGTAGCCTACGTCACCTCGATTTTCCTTATCGCACAACCAAGGAAATAGCGCAAGTGCCCTTCAACTGCATACTTGACCTGGTCGAAGAGACGCAGTTGATGGAGTAAAACTCAGAATAGAGCACAATAAGCTTGAGCTTGAGTGCAGTGAGGGTCATACACCACAACCCGTTAACAATAATAATAATGATAATAATAAACTAAATCTTTATAACTTTGGTGCAAATATTACCTCGTATAGCGCCTTTACAATAATGAAAAGTATAACAAATGTCACCAAACTCAAATTGTAATTTAAAGCTGTAAAAGCCATTACTTTGTAAGAATGATTTAGTTGTTTACAAAACATAAAATTTTAAACTACGAGACAAATGCCAGAAATGTTATCTTACATTATTCACTTACTAATGCTGTTAAATCATACCTGTGCTTTTAGTTTCAAAACGCAAAGCAATTTATTTGAGCCAGTGTGATATTAGCTAGAATTCAGAAGTAGGAACCACTCACTTCATATCATTGAATATGTTAAATTCTTGAAAGTGTTAATGAAAAGAAATAAAAACCGAACGTACAGCATATAACATAATACAATCATAAATTAAAATTGACTAAAAACACAAATGCAGGTAAGGAGTAATCTGTTTGTTAAAAAATAAGAAATACAAAAAAACTGAACCATATTATTTACCTATGTTTAGAATTCGTAATAAAAATTCAATTTGTCAAAATGCTGTTTTAATAAACCACTTATTATTAGGTACTTCAATCAACATTAAATAAACTTCAATTCATTCTTCTCATTTCAACATGGTTATGAGCTGCCTGCCTTTTTCCTGCAGCAACCTTCCTTACTTCTACAGCAACTCTTCTTACTTCTGCAGCAGCTCTCCTTACTTCTGCAGCAGCTCTCCGTATTTCTGCAGCCGCTTTCCGTTGTACTGCAGCATTTCTCCTTTCTTCTGCAGCTATTTTCCGTTCTACTGCGGCTGTTGACCTTTCTTCTACAGCCGCCCTTTCTTCTTTTGCAGCAGCTAATCGCTCTAGCAATACAAACTTTTTCATATGATAATCTTTTTGTTTCCCAAGTTCATTAATAAAGGTTGGAGCGACATAGGTGACTCTCTGTAATTGTGCCGCTGTATTATTAACTTCAATACTTGGTTCTTCTTTTATAAAATCTTTTACTTCCAAACATTCCAATTTGATCTTTACGTCCTTCTGTTCAAAGTTCATAGGAGAACTGCATGTACTGTTAACTGGAATACTCATGGCTAAATAAAAACTATAGGTATTAAATCATAAAATTACATTATATTTTAATTAATATACAAACTAACAGGTTCATACAATCTTACAACAAAAGGGCATAAACAGTTACCCAGGATAAAGATGAAATTATGCAATCAACTATAAAAAAAGAACATTTTTTTTACAAATCTTAGAAGAAAGATAATCGACACTCCGAATTACGTTATTGTTTCCTCAGACTCAAAACATACAATGTGGTACATTGACCATACTCTGTTTGATCTGCGATAACTCGAGGGGTTGATATATCCAAAATTTAGTAATTTTGTAGAAAGAAAAATTTTCATTTTATATGTAATAAATTTTATTTCTTATATCTAATTATTTTTAAACAGACTTTCAATTTGCATAATTTTTCAATAATTCATATTTAATTTAAAAATTTTGTATTTAATCAAATCAAGTTAAATGATTCTAGTAAACGGGAATGTCTAGTGCTGTCGTATCAGATATTTATAAGTGGGGTACAATATGTAAAAACAAAATACTACTATGAGAAATGCAATTGTAACGCAAGAAATTATTACATCAAAAAAGTTGAAAAAAAAATTTTAATAAGTTGACAAAAATATCGACAAAAAAACGCTTATTCTTCCAAATTTCTAACTACCAAGGCAAATGTCAATAGTAACCACAACCTTTCCTTATTATTTCATAACAAATATCTTATGCATTTCTTTGGTTTAAATTCCGTTTTATGGCCATCAACTCACAATTTGTTATTACATCAAAAATATTTCGTTTAGCTTCTATTTGCAAGTCTGGAGGTAATTTCCTGACCGTATTTTCTATACTTAAGAAAAATGTAGTGACAGAGTCGTTTGATAACTTACGATTTAGTCTCTGTTCTGCTGCCGACAGCATATATGGTGCTGCAAGTTTATCGTCTTCCAAATTTTGCGAAAATGACAAATATGGGTCAAGAAAACTTAGTCTGTTGGCATATTTCCATCTTTTTATATGTTGTCTATTTTCAACACATTGTTTAAAATTTTTGTACTGCTCCCGGATACTTTCCCATTTTGCTTTACATGAAAGACCTAAAAGATAAGTCCTTGCCCAAACATGAAAATTATAAACTTTAAATGTTTTTTACCTTCACCACTTACTCCCAATTCCTGTGCCACTTCCTGCCAAATAGACAAAGTATTTCTGCATTCGTAGTTGTTGTGACAGGTATTCCACAAGGTTGGTTTCTTGGACACCACAGAAATAATCTCCTCTTCGGAGAGGCTACATGACAACTTCCGTTTAGTTGACTTCTGGTTTTGGTGGTTATGAAGAGGTTCTATTTCTTGATTGTGAGTTTCGTATGGCACTTCATCCTTTATGTCGACTACATGATGTAAATCTTCCAAATTGTAATCATCTCCTTCCAATTTAATTTCCCAGTTTAAGTCGGTGTTACCTTTAAAATTCCAAAATTGCTTGATTTTACTTAAACAATAAAATAAAGATGTACCTGTTGATTCCACTTTATCCTCATGATTGTATGGCTCTTCCTTAATTACGTCATTAACCACACTATTAAGTTCAGCGAAATCTACTTTTGACATATTTGTAGGATTTAAAAAAAATTCAACCTAAAACACTTTTCGATAACAATCATTATCAACTAAAATTTTTAGGTTATATGTCACCGAGAACCGAAATTAGTGCAGTGTCGTAACATGTTTTTATTTTATAGGGGTAAGATTTGTAAAAAAACTTTTTAAACCAAAATATTTTATTTAGATTTTAGACAATGAAAATTGCTGGTTTTAATAATTTTTCCCGTAAATTTAAGTAATATAAAATCAGTTTTTAAATGTGGGCCAGAGTAAAAATAAATATTGTAGATGTATTTAGTTATCTTTGCGAGGGGAGGAAACGGTTTTTGCTTTAGGCAATACTGTCTCTAATACAGGTAGACGAAATAACGGTCGCACCCACAAATAAATTACAGAAAGTGTTCTGGCTATGCTCTGAGACTAGCTAAACTTTAACCGCATCTTTTGAAAAAAGTGAGATTTGGCAATCTACTAACTATTAACTGAAATAAACACTTGACATCAGGTAAAGACTAAACTGTAACTTTTTCCATTTAATAATTATTCCTATTCGTAGTTCCAAAATTGAATACGTAAACACTATGACTTAATAAAAATCAATAATATTTTCATAAATAAGTGCATTTCTTTCAAAATATTACCATGATGAATCTCACATCGACAGTAAAATCTCATAGAAATGCGTTCTGTTATAATGAAAAGCCGCTTTCCCCCTCGGGTGATAGCGGTTTATCACCACACCTAGAATAGAACTTCTCCAGTAATAACTAATCTCGTGTGATGAGGCCCAGATGTTAAACTCGCTCTTATATAATCGGAGGCAAGAGCATAGGTCCTGTAAGTAAAAATTGCTTCCAACCACTTCCAAATATTTTTAAAAGATTTTTATTATTATTATTATTATTAAATAAAACCTCGTTTTATTTAACAACGGTATATTAAACCAAATAATACAATTAATCTTTTCGCGATATTGCTGCGACAACAACCTCCAACATAAATAATTTTGAATCGGCAGCCACACTAGAAACAAATCACGTCGCAACACAATGGAATACCAACCAATGGAACTCAGTACAGACAAGAAAACAGTAATGCAAAATTGATACTTACCCAAGCGCTGAGGTAAATTTACAAGATATTTGGTGACAAGAATAGCACCACCGAATCCCGCTGTACTTTCCAATAACGCGCAGTTGATGACGTGACTAACTTCCTCGCTGCTGGTTGAAATGAAGGAACAATTGCACCGCTGCATAAACGAGCGGACAATCGAAGCGGAGACCCGAACAGTAGCTCGAATGACGCACTAAACATATACGCACCACATTGAATTGCGTACACACAAACTGGTCGTCGACGGCCACAAAGACAAGATAAGGAATCGCTACTACCTTGCACTTGTAGTTTCACGAACGATTCTTATGATGAGGTTAGATAGAGATGTTAGCAAATTGAATATAACGAACTTGATTTCCAGGTTATGAAAATTCCCAATGGAACCTGATAATACTTGACTAATGACTTAGCAATGAGTTAGCTACTCTTCGTTCCAACTTCCGGAAAATTGACGTTAAGGCACTCGCTTACTTTAAACAAAACTCAGCCGAGTCCAATATTCGCACCGCACGTTTTCCAAGCTTGACTTCCTCCCCCTTCACGTTTCAAAAACCAAGTCCCCCCTCACGACCTATGTCCCAACTTTTTAAGGTCAAGACGCGCCGCGAAAGTTGCGCACGGGAGAGTCCCATAGGCGTCCGGAGCAAGAGTGCACAAGGAGCCCTGACAGCAATTATTACAATAAATTGTTACACTGTGACAAACTAATCTTTAGCCATGTCCCTTAAAAAAAGTGAAACTGAACAATCAAACTCCGTGTCTGTATAAAATAGCTTTTGACAGTTGTCAAATGTGTTTGTAAACCGCCTTAGAATACTAGCTAAATCTCATTTCTAAGCTCCCAGATGTAAGTCTACTAAGTTGGTATAAATAATACTTCACTTAACGTGAATCTCACCAAAGAACTGCCAAACTAATACGTTTGCCTTTAGAAGTACCGTATTGAATAACTCCACTGAAAAAAAAGTACGTCGTAATATTTACGAATGACGTTCGTTAAACCCAAATTCGTTGTATTAACGAAAGTTTCGTAACTATTACTATTTAAGACTGTTGTAGTAAAATTGTACTTCGTTAATATTACTACTCTCTATTCGTTAATATTACAACTCAAAGTTTACAAAAATAGGTCGTTATATTAACGAAAGATATTCGTTAAATGCTAATTCGTTGTATTAACGACATATTCGTAACTATTATTAATTTTAGATTGTTGTCGTATTTGTTAATGTTACTACTTTCTATTCGTTAATTATAACAACTTAAAGTTTACATAAATTTGTCGTAATATCAACGAAAGACATTCGTTAAACACAAATTCGTTGTATTAACAATAGTTTTGTAATTTTTATTAATATTGAATTCTCTATTTGTTAATATTCCAAGTCAAATATTACGTCGTAATATTCTGGACGTTCAACAGATGGTGTCATTACTAAAAGTTGTCAAAAAATTTTTTGCGTTATATGAATAGCTAATCTTTAATACTAGTAATATAGGATGAGCACGTTTAAATTCTCCTAAATATTACCGTGTAGTTTTCCACGTGAAACCATTATCTTACATTTTTACCGAAACGCGTTTGATTGTCAACCGATATGTATATTGCATAAAACTAGTGCCGTAACTACCAGTGTTTCATGTGTTCGATGGAACACGGGCCTCCGGGAAAAAGGGGCCCTCCAAGGCCCCACGTCAAAAATCATAAATTTGGTAAAATAATAAATAAAACACATTTCATAGATATAATATTTTGCGTAGAAACGCAAAGATTATAACAGTAGATTTTCAATACACAAGATTTAGATCGATAGTAGAGACTTATATACAAGAATACAATAATATGACAGAATTGTTAAAGATTATCAAATTTGTCGATAGAATGCAACAATGTAATTACCCTGTATTCGGAATTACCTACTTAGGTACCGCTTATCCTTTTGCAATTACTTACCTGAAATTTTCCAAATTTTAAAATTCCTTTGTGAATATATTTTAGGGTTTTTCCATAGTTTATTTATATGTATTCTTTGGAGACAGTAGCCATTGTGAAATTAAAACACCAATTACACCTAGAATTTTACATACAGCGTAAAAGCAAGCAAAAATAATGGTTTAGGTAGTATTCGTTAAATTCTTGTTCTTCTTTTTGTTGTTAAGTTAAGTTTTGATAAACGGTATAATTACGAAATAGAAAATTTATAAATTTTGATTTGAAAATGAAGTGTTTCGTTTGTAATCAAGGTTCGTTTAGTTTAATATTTGCCGAAATTGAAATTTTTAAATTTGAGTATCGAACTTGTAAATAAATTAAAAAATACATGCTTTAGAGATTAAATTTTGTTATCTAATATAATTATATCAAATCGAAGCTAGCCCGCCATCACGTTTGAATATACAAGTGTATACAATACCTTACCAGTTTACTACCAACATAGCTTACCAGCTTACTACCAACTTAAAAGGTTCAAAAAAGGTAATATATAAAAGACCACGCTGGAACCAGTGCAGTGGTTAGTTAGTTTTTGAGTGTGATTTATGTGTGTTTCTGGAATACTTAATATTTATTTTAAAATAATATTAATTAAAAATGGCATTCAATAAAGATTCGGACAAAACAGACCTTAGAAATTTATTATCAACTTGGTCTAATAGTTTAATAAAATACATTGATTACCTTTACGATGGTAAGTTTGAATTTAGACACATTACGGTAAAGTTATTTAGGTAAATTTTTTTAGATAACGACATTAACATACAAGTTTTGGAAATTATGGAATATTATCACTTCGAGCTGTTAAAAAAATTAAATGTCGGAGCACAAATTATATTTCAACAAAAATTCAAAAAATGGAGAAAGTCAATTGGAATGCCATGCGAAACGTTTCCAAAAAGATCTAAAATCGCAATGGTCACTGAAAAAGAAAAAGAAAACCAATCAAATCTTTGGTTTTATTATAGCAAATTTTAATTGGTGTCTTGATTGGTTACTTCGTTAATTTATCTAACAGATTTATGTCTTACAGATATCTAGAGAGAAAAAACAATTTATACAAATTTTTTTTATAGATTGTAGAGATTCGACGATGTTCTGGGCACTTCATGCGCTATTACTACCAACTGCCAAGCGAGTCAACCAGAACGCAACTGGGAAAAAGTCGACTTCCAAATATACAATAGCGGATTCCCAAAATTCGTTTGTATATTTGGTTAGTTGTACGCAGGGAGTTAACGAACATATTGCGCATGTCAAAACATTGGAGGACACCGTTCAACCATTTATAATATGCGTCGGAAATATCTCCAATATATCGGATATTATTGTGTTCTTCCACAACCACAAATTTATTTTTAATACTTTCCTTAAAGCTGTTGATACTTGCTTTAAGATTTTCTACGTGTTCCATGTAGAATTTCCAAATGCATGTAAAATAGTATGGAATTTTTTGGCACATTTTTACTACAGAACGGAATACGAAAGCTATCCGCGGCTAGAAGAAGTAGTTGATATATTAAAAAATGAAAATTAAATTTGTATTGTTATTGTTTTGTTCAGTGATTAATAAATGAGTAATAAATAAAAGAAATATTTTTTAATACTTTTACGTGTTGTTATAATTATATTATATTCGATTGGGTTGGTAATGATGCAATTCATCAAATTCTAAATTAATTTTGAGTTATTAATAATACAAAGAATTATATTTGTAAATATTGCCTGCTTTGGATTATATTAGTAGTACCAATATATTCGTAAACATTACTACGTTTGGGTTATTAATAGTACAAATATATTCGTTAAAATTACAAATTAATTCGTACATATTACTGCTTTTGGATCATGAATCCGATAAATATATTCGTTAATATTGCAAAAATATTCATAAATATTACCACGTTTGGGTTATTAATAGTACAAACATATTCGTTAATATTACAAATCTATTTGTAAATATTACTACTTTTGGATTATAAATCGGACAAATATATTCGTTAATATTGCAAATATATTCATAAATATTACCACGTTTGGGTTATTAATAGTACAAACATATTCGTTAATATTACAAATCTATTTGTAAATATTATTACTTTTGGATTATAAATCGGACGAATATATTCGTTAATATTGCAAATATATTCGTAAATATTACTACGTTTGGGTTATTAATAGTACAAATATATTCGTAAATACTACCACGTTTTGATTATTGATAGTACAAAATATATTCGTTAATATTACAAAGATGTTCGTAAATATTACCACGTTTTTGTAATTAATAATACAAATATATTCGTAAATATTACAGAATATTTGTAAATGTTACGAATACTATCTTCGTAATATTAACGAACTACCTGTAGTAATATTAACAAAACTTACATCGGATCAAACCTGTAGTAAAATTAACGACAAAATTCGTTAAATATACACCGCTTTTTTTTTCAGTGTCGGTGTGAAAGTGGCAAAAAAACTAGAGAAAGCTGATGCCATGATGAAACTATTAAATGGAAAAACCGGAATCGATGAAGACTCTAATGTTGACTAACAGACACAGTTGAAGACGCACCAAGTCTAAAAGAGTCGACTCCCGTAATAGTTCAACCAGGACCCAGCACCTCCATCCAATCCAATGCCAACCATCTGAACATACGCTATTAGCTCAACGTACTGTGTTAACGAAGAATATGAAAGCAATGATGTCCGACGCCAACAACCTGATGAAAAAATTGTGAGCCTATCAAGTGGATCCATTCCCTCGACACCCGATAGAACAAAAGCCAGCGACGCAAACTCGTCTATGGTAACACAAGATGATTTCCAGGTAGTTTAAATAAAACGGCGCACATCCCTATGCTCGTTCACAGAAAAACTCCTTTGAACGAACCGCTTTGAACCCCTTACGAAGGTGTTGAAACAACATCATCTGCTACGGTGCCAACCGATACCGAAGCGGAGCACCAAACAAACTAGATGAAAAGCCAAGCATTCTAAAGAAGGACTGCAGATGCTCAGAGCACCTACGTAAAGCTAAAGGATACTTCAGTAATCTGCGCAAATTGCTGAGACTCTTACCTCGCTAGCTACAAAGACTGTCAAAAATTCCCTAAACCAAAAATAAACAGCTTACATACTCAAGTAACAATCGGAAGGCTAGACTCAACAACAGAAACCATTGGTCCCCACAAAATCAATCGCCTCAAGAAAACGCGACGATAATATATCTGTAACACATCGCTATCATAGTGACCCGACTGGCACTCCACGATGTCAACCCAGAAGTGATTGCAGTCATTGTCACCAATCAGAAGCCCCAGACTGGTACGGGAACCGGACAAATGGACGCGGCCGAAAGGACAATATATCAATAGCAAATTAAAATAATTATTTAAAAGAAACGACAATGCTTTCTCAAAAAGAAAAAAAAAATTTTGTCATCAAGGTCACTATTTTATATTCGATAGATTTAGTGCATGTAAACAGATGAAGTTTTGGCGATGCGATCAAAAAAATTACGGTTGCAAAGTACGAATACATACCAAGAATAATATAATATAATTGAATTTCTTCCTGGAATTTCACACAATTACATAATGTAATTTTTATGTTAAACTTTGTATACATAAAATTTAACTAATTGACACGCTGTAGATTATCTATTAACGTTAAAAGTTTTGTTGTCAAATTTTGAAGAAAAAAAAATTGTAATGACTCCCCTTTCTTCCAATAAGAAAAAATAAGATATAAGCCCTCTCCCCTTTTCCCCTAAAAGCTATTATTCTGTCCGCATCTTTTTTTGGGCTTGCCTCTTTTTGGGTCTACGTCTTTATAGCTCGCGTCCATTTGGGTCTGCGTCTTTTTGGGTCTCCGTTCTAACGCTCGCGTCTTTTCAGTCGCGTCCATTTGTCCTAGACCCAGACTGGTACCAATTACTTCCAACCAATCGAAATCGTATATCACGGCACAGAACGACAATAAGAACAAGAACGAACAAATATGCCTAATAATATCACACTACCCAACGGCCGTCACATTTACCTCAAAATAGATTTGTAGGCCTTGATAACCTCAACCTAGATAAGAGATATTATGGAGTTTCGCTGTCAAACGAAATAAATTTAGCTTAGCTTAGGATATAGACCAGTGATGGCGAGTCTATGACCCGTGAGTCAGACATTGACTCACGAAAGCTTTTTAAATGACCCCGTTGTTGATTATTATAAACTTACATTTTATGCCATAATTGAGAGAACAGAATAGAAAACATTAAAAAATTAAAGTATAAATATCTAATGTTGAATACAAAAACATAATGATCAAAATTTGACCCACTTCTCAAAAAGGATCCTTATCCTGATATAGAGAAACAAAATTTTTTGCAAAAGGCTTCTATTTGGATGTTGATATCCAAAATAGTTGTGATGGTAAAAAGCTTCTTATAGGCTCAACCGGTTGACTTTGTGACCAATAATAATGGTAGAGGCCAGAGTAAGCCAGCGCAGAGCCCTTAGTAAATGTCACCAAGAGCCCTCAGTTTGATTTCGAATGTATTGCAATGACCCGAGCTGTACAAATCTATAAAATTTTGCTCAATTCCAAAATTACTCTTTTGGTCGGATTCATTCATTATTTTTAACAAGAGATTCTTCTGTGATTTTTATTCAAATATTCAACTTTTTCCTTGCAATGTGGTATTGGTCGTTGCCAATAATAATAATAAATTATTAAATAAATAATAATAATAAATAGGTATGTGCTTCAAAACTCTTCAAAGAGTAATCCTACGTAATACATGTATTAAAATTTGTATGAGACAATAATTTAAGGGTCGACTACCTGCAACAGTTAGCGTAACGATTGTCTCGCCCTTTAAAAGATGTCCTAAAGGTACGATGATGTTCTACAAAATTTTAATGAAACAAATATTCATTAATAAACTATATACAACATAATTTTTACTTAAAATAATTTTTTTAATTGAAATTTCTGTCATTATTGATTTGCAGAAATATATCTGAAAAACGTACTACTTATTAAAGGGTTGAATTTAGGGGATAAATATATATTATAATTATCAAATTTGTAATTTTTATGTATATTATAGTTAGTTAATTAAAAAATATAAGTATTAGTTATATGTTAATACAACATCTCTAAAAAAAAATACTAATAACTTAAATTTTTATGACCGGGCTTTTCATATTGCCGCCACTGTATGTCACGTTTAGTAGGGATATGCCTCTGTAATTTTTACATTCCGTCGTACATCCCTTCTTGTGGATTGGTATCACACTTGCCACACTCCACTCTGCTGGCATTTCTTCCTTCCTCCATACATTCACTATCAACTCATATAATCTTTCGCATAGTAATTCATCCCCCATCTTTATGAGTTCACTATCTATATTATCGGTTCCGGGAGTTTTGTTATTTTTCATTTTATTTACTGTTTTTTTGAATTCTTCATAGCTTGGTTCCTGAACCATTTCTTCTTCTATATTTTCCTCTTCTCTCCATTCATTGTTACAATATCTGATTTCTTCTGTGTCATCGTTAAGGAGTAATTGGAAATATTTCATCCATATATCTTTTATTTCTTCTTCGTTGTGTTTCATATTTCCTTCCTTATCCTTCATACCTCTTGGTTCTATTGCGTTCGTATGATTTTGTCCACGTATTTTTCTGTAAAATTCTCTGGGATTCTTGTGATTTTTTTCTATGTCTTCAATCTCTCTATCAATGCTATTCTTTTTCTTTCTTTTGCATGTTTTTACAGTAGCTCTTTTCATCTTCTTGTATTGTTCTTCATCTTCCATTGTTTTAGTTCTTAACCATTTTATTCTTGCTTCTTTCTTTGCCTGTACCATCTTTTCACATTCCAGATCATACCATTCGTTTAACTTTTTTCTTTCTTTTTGTCCCAGTACCATTTCCGCAGTCTTCCTTATACTTGTTTTTATGTGTTTCCACTCTTCGTCGTTACTTTCATTCTTCTCTTCTTGAACGATTACTTCACGTATAGTTTGAGCGTATTGCTGTTGTTTACTTTCATTTTTCAACCTTTCCACTGCAAATCTTTCAGTTGGGGGTGTTTTCTTGTTTATTTCCTTTCTATTAAATTTTCTTGTTTTTATTTCCATTACTACAAGGTTATGATCCGTGTCTACACTTGCACCTCTGTATGATCTTGTATCGCATACTTTGAAGGGTTTTCTTGCTGATACCAATATGTGGTCGATCTGGTTTCCCTTGTCGGAGCCAGGTTTTATCCAGGCTTCTTTGTGTGTTCTTCTGTGCTTATAATCAGTACTAACAATTCTCATGTTGCACACTGTTGCCAAACTGCACAGCCTTTCTCCATTGTTGTTTGTGGTTTCATGTAGCGTATGTTTGCCCGCTATGTTTCTCAGATACTCCTCTTTTCCCACCTGTGCATTGAAGTCACCCATCATTATTATTGCGTCTGTTTTTGGTATTCGTTCATACATCTTTTCAATTTTATCATACAGGTCTTCTTTCTCTTCTTCATCTGCGTCTTCTGTGGGCGCATAAACATTTATAACAGACAGATTTTCCTTGTACATTATGTACAAGGAAATGTACAGTATGTACAGTATCCTTCTAAATAATTAATAACAATAAAAACAAACTTCAAAATTATCTTACAAAACAATAAATAATGTTTTTTTTTATAGTTTCAAAACACGACAATATGTACAGTAAAATCCGGTTATAACGACATTAGAGAGACTGTTAATAGCAGCGCCACTTCCCTGCGTAGTGTCTTTTTACCTCGTAGTTATTAGGTAGTTATATCAAAAATTTTTATAAATAATCCTAAAATTGGATTTATAATAATATGTAGTGTTTCATTTTGACAAAACAAAAACGTAGCAGCAAGCAAGTGATTGTACTAAACGAGTAAAAAAAGTTGACCAGACTACCGAAGATTAGTTCTTATTTTCGTTTACTCTTCTTCTCTTCTTTAGAAATATTTTCCTGTTTCCAACCAACGTTTCTATGATAGGTTATCATAGATAACCACCATCGTGTGAGGTGAGCTTAAAGCTCGCCTCACACGATGCTTGTTTTCCTGCATGTTTCCTTGCTTGGTGCTGTGATGGGTGCGCAGTTGCCGTGCATGCTTTGCTGCATGTTTTCGTGCACGATTTCTCTGATAGAACCGGTGCTATTTTTTGTGATGGTTTACGTGCATGTTTTCAGCGCTAACCAATGATAAAGCCGCATCGTGCGAGTACTACCGAGAAATGCCGAGTTTGAATTGAAATGATGTAAACAAATAAGTTTATTAGGTTAAATAATAACATAATTTATTTTAATATTAAAAATAATAAAATATTTTTATTATTATTGCTTCTTGTTATTTTCTTTATTTTATCATTTTTTCGAAATTGTTGTTTCTTGGTTAACCATATTTGAAAGAGATTATCATTTTAAATTGGTAGTTCGATTTGTGTATAATTACAATTATATTGTTTTGTGTATTTTGCACAAAAATATGCTAACCGCTAATATTCTACGATAAATTTCTATTAAAAGGGCGTTCATTTTTACAAACTTAAGACTGTCACTATCACTGCGTGCGCATTGAAGCTTGAAACCATGCTTGCAAACCATCACACACAAAACCCGTGTGAAGCCAACCATGCACAGGAGCCATCATGCTAGGTACCATGCACAGAAACAAGCAAGGAAACCATCAGCAAAACAAGCATCGTGTGAGGCGAGCTTTACAAGCTGCTCCGCCAATATTTCTTGGAACGCCCCACTCTCCTACCTTCTTTTGAGGTGCTCTCATTTGCCTTTATTATTAGCCTGATAAAAACTTCTAGCAAATATTTTCATTTTTTATCATTGAACATTTCATAACTATAATTATAAACATGGACAATACTTTCGCTAATGATATTTGAAGTGAGTGTGCAGAATATTTAAATTTTGGTTTTTAAATATTCTGCTTAAGCGAGGGGTTCCAGAGACGTGGGGCCCGTAGTATTTGCTACTTCTGCTACGCGATTAATCCGAAGCTGGTAAGGGCTTCTTAGCGCATTCTCTGTACATTCTGAGAACAGTGAAGTCCTTTAGATATTCATTGGTTAAAATCTTTGTTTTGAACGTTTTGATAGATACCCCTTCGACAACTATGAAAAGTCAGT
Organism: Cantharis rustica; assembly: GCA_911387805.1. Lineage (NCBI taxonomy): Eukaryota > Metazoa > Arthropoda > Insecta > Coleoptera > Cantharidae > Cantharis > Cantharis rustica. The sequence continues at coordinate 36,927,637 of OU426880.1, forward strand.
TCACCGAGACACGGACTTTGTCTAGCCCTACTTCTCCCAGCACAGTGTTAGTGCGCTAGCTCATTTTCTCTAAGCCGAGTTCCTATGAGGTTTGCTGTGGATGTGTCTACGTATCCCATTTTAGAACACAATAAGAAATCATGAGACAAACGATCTGTTAAAATAAAAGGACGGCGATGCCATTGCATTACAATTTTGTAGGAATGAAATTATCTCATTTTATTTTTTTAAACATTTTAAACTTCGCAATCGCTTCAATTTTTATATTTTTCAATGCTGTTTTTCATTTAAACCATGATTACCCATTATAATTTTATTTTTAATTTCAATAAAAATTTTAATTATTAATTTTTAACAAAAAATATACCTACTTTAAAACTGAAATCACTAATTTTGTTTTAAGTAAAATCTTGACAGATTACTTTATAATTTGAATTTACAATTTTGTTAATTTTACCGAACAAATAAACTACGCTTTAAAAAAGAAAGAACAGCAAGATATTCCAAAAATTTATTGTGCAGTTTTAAAAATACAAAAAATAAAAGAATAAACACAATATTATTACAGATGTGCAAATTATTCGCCTTGCATCTTTAAATGCAACTCAACTCGTTTCCTTAGAATCATCATAAAATAAAAACAACGGTCTTTGGAAGAGCAATTTTTAATATTGCCCCTGCATGGTGCCTTAAGTACTAGTCAGTGAAAATTAGTAATTCAACATCTGAATTTCTTAGCTATAAGAGCCATAGCCAGGTTTGGGCTGTACAGAAAGAGTTCATATTATCTATTACTAAATCCATTTCAAATCATGCAGACTGAGAGGACCTCATGTTCCAGAATTTATTTTCACTAAAATATGTAGATGCTTTAAGAAAATTAAGAAACCCGTAATTTTGTTTTATCTCAAAAAAAGTCCTGAAGCTCGATAGCAGAAATGTTTTATTCTCAATTCATTTTCACTTACGTGGAGCATCCGTACTTGATGTTTAAAAATACAAAAATCCCTCTAAATTCCACTAAAATAGTTTTTCTCAAAAAATACACTATCTTTTTATAGTGGGGTTATAATACTTACCCTATGCCACTTTTGGGCGTCAGTACTTATTTTAAAGTAAAAAAATAAAAATATAGGTTCCCTCATTTTGCATAAACAAGAACATATTTCAAGAATATGAGCCCTGACTGCCTGCCTGCATGATTTAATACAGTTAGTTAAATAATTACAAAATTTCGTAAATTAATATCTCCGAAACTAATAATAAAGCGAAAATAAAATTTGGAGAACATAAAATAGGGTAAATATCCCCCCGAAACATTAAATTTTTAGAAAAAAATTAATCAGTTTTTTGCAAATCTTTTCAGAAAAATTGCAATATTTTTTGTCTTCTTGGTTAATGTTTTGAATTTTTATATTTTTAAAAATCAAGTATGATGTTCTACGTAAGAGAAACAAAAATCAATGCAACAGCTATAAAATTACTAAAATTCCGGAATCGATCGTCAGGATATTTTTGAGATGAAAAAATACGGGGTCTTCTCATTATCTATAAACAACAACATATTTCAGCGAAAACAAATTCTGGAATTCAGCATTATTTAAAATGGATTCAGTCCCATAACAAATTTAAAACATTCGCTAATATCTGATGACGTTAAACAAAACTGGTTAATTAATTCACCGTATTCGTGTCAGAATCCTAAAAGATCTCAAAAATTTTGTGTCTACTTGTTTGGAATTCCTTAGAACCATTTGAAATCAGTTAAATACTTTAGAATTGGATTTGTTTAGAATTAATTGCCTTGCAAATCTTTAAAATTCCATGAAAATTATTGAAAATTCTTGTAAATTACTAGAATTCCTTGGGAATCAGCGAAATTCTTATAAAATATTTGAAAATTCCTAAAATTCCTCAAACTCTTTGAAAGTATTTTTAAAAAGTTTAAAACTTGAAATCACCGAAAATTTCGTGGAAATTATTAAATTCTGCGTACAACTTTTACAGATATTCGCCTAAATATTCTCAAATGTTGTGTTCACTTGTTTGGAATTTTCTTAAAAATTATTTAAACTTTTTGGAATTTAATAAAATTCTTCAGAAATCACTGAAATTTCTTTAAAATCACTGCAATGCTTTAGAAATTCCTTATGTATCATGAGAATTTCATAGAAAACCTTTGAATTTCACGAATTTTAGTGGAAATCAATAGATTGTTTCGAAATTTATGGGATTTTCCTTGCACTACTCATTTTGAAATTTTCTTGGAAATCTTAGAAAACCTCTTGAATTCTTTGAAAGTCCCTGAAATTCATTGGAATTACATTTGTTTGGAATTTTCTTCAAAATTCTTGTAAATTCCTGTAATTCGATAGAAATCTGCTATAGAATTTCGTGTTTTGATTGAATCGCTTGAAAATTATTATAAATCCTTGGAATTATTTGGCAATCACTAAAATTCGGTGAAAATCATTGAAATTCCTTAGATATCACTAAAGTTTCTTTTAAAATTCTTGAAAACCATTCGAATCTTTCAAGATCCTTTGTTTGGAATTTTTTGAAAATTCTTTGGAACTCTATGAAAAGACAAAACTTTAACTTTATCCGTCAACTCTCTACCACTGATGCGCACGAATAAATTAACGACAAATATTTGAATAAAAAAATCGCTAGATAACATGTAACCTAAGAGCCCCACAGGACTTGAACTGGGGAGTCTTCCAAGTGAGTAGATCTCTAAGCCCACGCAATTGTTAAAAACATTCCTGAAAGCCGCCACAATTCGAAAATCCATTCAAGCGCGTCCGTGGTAAACAGATAACGGATAAGATCCCCAAATTTAAAAACCACTCAATATTTCTGTAATTCAAGAGGTTTAAGGCAGGATTCTACTTTGAACGCTCAAAAAAAGCTATTTTAAGAATTTTTTTAAGATTATGGATAAAGATATTGACGTGGAGTTTTTTAGGCTTATAGTAAATACACTCTCAAAGTACATTAAAAATAAATTATTATTTTTTATTTTATATACTTTACGATTTGATAAATGAAATTTTCAAAATGGACAATCTAAAACAGAAAAATTTGGCACTTTTAGATTCAATATATCACTAGCAACCGCTTTAACTAAGATTTTAAACATACATGTAAAAATAATAAAATGTGTGCAAGGCAAACCAAGAAAAAAAAATTTGAATGGTTTTTTAATGCTTTTTGCCCCCAAAAAAATAGTAAAAATCAAAATTTTAAAATAATCCTAGTTCATGACAATGACCCATTTATCACGGCGTCATATTCAAATAATAGTTTTTATGTTTTATGGCGGTTACCTAAACTGTGAGCAGTCGTTTTCAAGCCGATTTTTGCGAATTAAATTTGAGAAAACTTAAAGCTATTAAGCTAAAATTTAAGATTCTTATTTATACATGTTTTAAGTAGCACCACAAACTTTTACAAAGCATTTTATTAAAAATTGAGCAAATAATAGACCGACACGTAACTCATGTGTCGAAATGACTGTCCGTACGGCTTCCGACCAAAGTAGTTATCTGAAATCAACAAACTTTTTTACATTTTGTTCTCGATGAACAAATGAAACAAATGGTTGGAACCTCGAAAATAGTCGAAAAGTCAAAAATTGTCAAAATGGCGATTATCGAAAAAAAATTTCGATTTTTATGATAAAATATTTACCTTCCACGGTCCTTAAAATAATAATTTTAAATATATTTTAGATGTTTGAGGTTCCAACCATAGCCCTAAATGTGCTTTAATGACTAAAACAAAATCAAGTCAATCAGTCAAGTAGTTTGTTTGGAACGTGTGCGCCCGCCTTTAAAAATGTAGTTTTGAGTTAAATTGTTTTAAACTTTTTCGCATACTAACGAAGTAGATAATGTTTGAATTTCGTAACCTACTCTTAATTGCCTAAAATATATTGTCATGAATTTTTATTTAACAATTCACAGAATTATTTTATTTAAATACAAAAAGTCTTCAGAGTGAAAGATTTATTTCTACGGGGATGAGAACCCAAAATTTTAGTTAAAAATTGAATATGTTGATTAATTCTAAAACAAAACAGATTTTAGTTACAAAATTTATTTCAAAATAAAAGTTTTGCTTGCCTGGAAATTCGTTGAATTTACTACGTTTGATTTTAGAATAAAAAAAAAATTTTAGACTAAAGAATCCTCAAATAAGAGAACAACAAAAGTTAATGACTAGCAAAGGCTGAAAAATTATAAATAAATTAAGACTTAAAAGGTTGTAAAATTTTAAAGTGTTTGAAAACCATAATAAAACAGAAAGTGCGGTGAACAACATTTATTAGATTGGTTAACTATTTGAACTTCGCGCTGCGAAATCGTCTCTAGGAGGGGACAAACTTGGAAAATTTGCAGCAATACTGCGTAAAGAAGAATTTTTTAAAACATTGCGGTATGCAGGGCCGTATTTAAAGAGGTGGTTTTAGGGGTTACAACCCCCCCCCCCCCCCCGAAATTATTTATCAATTAATAAAGTACTGGAAGTTTGACTGTAATCGTAAAAAAATCAGAAAAATCAAAAACAATCTTTACAACTATAACAAAAACATTAAACTTGAAGTGTTAAAATAAAAATTAAAAATAAAGAGATATTTGTAATAAATTAAATCCGAAATTAATAAATCGGAAATTCGTATTAATATCCGGCGATTGGCGACACTGGATTGAATATACCTACTACTAAATTGCAAAAATATAAAAACTGAGAATAAATTATATAAAAAAACCCTATTTATTTACAGTACTGTGTAAAAGTCTGCGGCCACTTAATTAATTGTTAGTTATTACTCCTATTAATTAATATTCGATTTTTTGAAATATAATTATATTGAAATAAATGAAATATGTATTTTATCTTAATTCTTACTATTACGGTAAAAATTTTAAATTGTTATAAATTGTTTGAACCAAATTTTAAAAGGAACATAAATTTTATGACCATCATGGGCAGCATAGCTTAAAATAACACTTCTGCAATAAATTAGAGTGGGCATTGTAATCCTATAAATTGTTTTATATTTTGGTGTGAATTTTATGTATAAATGTACAGAAAAGTGAACCTGTAATCAAAATTTGTCGCTCCCTCAACAAATTATTTTCAACTATTAAATAAAGTTCACAAAAATCGAAATTTTCTCTGAATATCAAACTCAAATAAAAAAAAATCGCTCAAAAAAATAATCACTTTAATTAAATAAAAACAATCTTCACACAAAATTTTAACTTTTTTGCGGTCACTTTCGACCAAAATACTTTCAAACAAAATTTTCCAACAACAATACTCAAAAATAAAATCTTAATTGCAAAAATACTTGCACAAAATTATACTCAATACATCAGCGGAGCAAAATCTAGGCCTCCGTGGTTTCCGCCATCTGGGAAAAAAAACCTCTTTCTACTCACTTTTCTGCAAAACATTACATTTCAAAAATTAAAATAACAAAATTTAAATTTAAAAAATTTCCTTTGTATTTTAATAAATTAGCTATTTATTTTTGAATTTTTTTAAAACCCTCCCCGAAAATCTAGTCTAAATACGGCCCTGGCGGTATGATTGAGCAAACGAAAAAAAAATAGAATAAAAAAAGCTCCGATAAAATTCGGGCATTGTTATAACAAAAATTAAAAATTTGAAATAATAAATAAAACAGGCAGCAATCAATAAAAGTGAATACAATTTACATGGAATGGACAGTGAGACAATAGATGCTCCAGATCAATTACGAACAGTAGTAGAGAGGATCAGCAAGGAAGACCAGATGCTAGTAACCAGTAAATCACAACCAACATTTAACAACGTATGATGAGAAAACTATAGTGCACGTACGTCATTAAAACTTTAGCAACGAACACCGTAAAGTTAAAATTTTTATAATGTCATTCAGTGATAATTTTCTAGAGCACGTTAAAATAATTACAAATTAAATATTAGAAAATCAAAACTAACGGCACATTTGTAAACCATTAACTGATCTTATGCAAGAAATTCTAAAAATATCGACTACATTTGAATTCATAAAATATTGAATTGTAGTAAAACTTTATATTGAAAATTTATGATTGTGTTTTTAAGTATTAAATATTGCATAGACATCATTGAAATTAATTAAAATTTCTTAAGAGTCTCATCCTCTAAAATAATCTGTGTAACCCAGCTAATTTCACAGGAGGGTGAAAATTTATGAATTTATAAAGTTGGGGGCATGGCAATATATTTTAACAAATTTTTTGATCTTTTGAATTCCAAAAGACAATCACAGACCGCTATTTTACGCAGAGCAAAAGCAAAGTACAAAAAGTAATTCTGTTTATGATTTAAAAGAAACTTTGGTAATTTGGGAAATTTTACTTTAATTGCTTTAATATTTCTTGAATTTTTAAGACCCCACCCTATAAAAATATGTAAAAAAATCGAAAAAAATTATCTGTTACAGTAGGTAACCGCCTTAAGTATATAAAATACAAAAAATAAATTTCTTAGTATTGTGGTGTTTCAAAATGATTGCGACCTACCCTGTACACAATTTAATAAGAATTTTGTTTTTAAATAGTTTTAAGTTGTAAGACTGTAGAAGTTAGACAGGTGGAGGCGAACCGACCAGGATATGTGCCTTTCGCCGATAGCGCGTCGCCCTGTGGCGTCGCCCGAGTATGTTCAGCTCGAGGCGATTATTGAATTTTTGATATAAGTTTTAAATTTGTGAATTATATAAGCCAGTCGCCGACAAGCGGCAACCTCGAGCATCTTGTGCCATGTTTGCTCGGGGCAGTTTTTGAGATTATTTGATTTTGATATAAGTTTAAATTGTGAATAAAATTTGTGAGTACTTTGATTTTGATTAAATAAATAATTTTGATGCAAGTGCATTAGTTGCGTAATTTTTGGATGATTAATTTTGATATTTGGAGAATTTGGATAATTTTTATGAGCGGCTACCGAACGGTAGTAAATTTGATGAATTGGATAATTTGGACAGAGCAGTTAAAATTGTAAAATTTGAAATTGGAAGTGAGTTATTTTAAAATTGGTTTAAAATTGCAAGAATAAAATTTGCATTTGTACGAGCGCGTGGCCAGATGCTAGATAAGCCGACGTTGTGAACGCGCATGAGGTTAAAAAGTGCGAGCCTATTTAAAATTACAAATAAAATTAAGTTTGAAATTATTAACGATTTTAAATTATTTGTTTGGATTTTGAAGAATTTATTATTAAAGATAAAAGCATTATTAGTTATCATTTTAAAAAGAAGACAAACAAAGAAATAAACAGGAACCGACTGCTGAGCGTCTCAATTTGTTCTCCGCTGTAAAAGCTAGCTGGGTAAAACAAGGATTGTGCCGGGTAGGTAAAATTCATACAAAACCTCACAACAGTATACTTCGAGAGTGTACTTACTAAGCCTAAAAAACTCCACGTCAATATCTTTATCCATAATCTCAAAAAAAAAAAAATTCATAAAAATAGCCTTTTTTGAGCGTTTAAAGTAGAATCCTGTCTTAAATGATCAATATATTTTTTGCTGTGTACAATTTTACACAATCAGTTTTTACAGTAAATGAATTTTTTTCATATGGTCTTTTAAATTAACTTTACGGGCAAACTTACAATAGCAAGTCCCGCAAGTAAATAAATCTTTGCTCGCATGATTTATTAAATGTTTCAGCAACGCAGGTTTTCGCAAACATTTATAATCGCACATTTCACAGGAGAACAATTTCTCACCAGTATGCATTCTTAGATGTGTTTTTAAATTTCCCTTCTGCGAAAATTTCGCCCCACAAATTTCACATACGAATGCTTTATGACCACTGTGAATTAACAGATGGTTTCGTAGGTGTCCTCTTTCCGCACTTTTATAATCACAAAACTCGCACGTGTACGGTTTTTCACCCGTATGTTTTCTCGCGTGGATTTTAAGCCTTCCTTTTTCTGAGCATTTGTAATCGCACACTTCGCACGCGAATGGTTTTTCGCCGGTGTGAGTTCGTAAATGGTTCTGTAGGCTTCCCTTTTGAATGCACCTGTAATCGCAAAATTCACACAAATATGATTTTTCACCGGTGTGGGTTTGTAAATGTTTCTGCATGTTCACAATACGTGAAGTCTTGTAACTACATGTTTCGCAATTAAATAATTCTTCACCCGTGTGTGTTCGTACATGCAATTTTAAACTTGTTTGTTGTGAGCATTTATAATCACAAATATCACAGGATAAATTTTTCTCACCGGTGTGAGTTAACAAGTGCCTTCGCAGTTTCGGCTTTTCCGAACACTTGTAGTCGCAAACTTCACAAGAAAAGGGTTTCTCACCGGTGTGTGTTCTCAAATGAATTTTTAGTCTTCCTCTATCCGCACATTTATAATCACAAATTTCGCATGCAAACTTTTTCTCACCTGTATGAATTAGCATGTGCCTTCGTAAGTTTCCTCGTTCAGAAAATGTGCAGTTACATATTTCACATATAAACGGTCTTTCTCCGCTATGAGTTCTTGAATGGATTTCGAATTTGGACTTATGAATAAATTTTAAGCCGCATAAGTCGCACGTCAATTGTTTACTTACATGATTATTTAAATCGACTGAATTTTCACTATTTAGAGTTTTACAAATTGCACTTTCTTCTTTAACCTCGATCGAGTGGTGCAGTTCCTCTACTTTAATTTCAATACTTTCCACTTCCGTTTTGATTTCAAAACTGCTTGGAACTTGCGAAACAGAACTGGTTCGGAATTCTTCTTTAACCACCACATCATCCATAATTTTTATATTTGTGAGGTTATGTCACATAAACTTCGGCGAAAATATTTACCAAATTAAAATTAGCGTAGTGCTGATAATAACCATCATTTACATAATATATTATTAAATTTTTTCAATAATAACCATCATTAATAGTAGTACTTGAAATGTGAAATCAGCTGCCATCAGCGGCGGCTCGTTGGATTGTACAGGGTGGTTCAAATTCGAATGTTCTTATGGAGACTTCGGTAACTATGGAAAAATGGATGGCGCATCTTCGATCTCTTTTTTTGAAAAAAGCTTAATGGTGAAAACCGGAATCTGATCTTTTTTCGTGTTATGGTCAAAAATTCGCTTTTTCGTTAAATACCGATATCTCGGTTGTTTGCAAAGTTATAGAAATATTATTTACACCTTTTTTAGACACTTTTTTGAGCAGAATAAATTGGGCTAAAGAGATTTTAAATATCTTCATTTGTTTCCGAGTTATAATATAAAGTTGTTTTTTTTAAATGGAAATCATAGTTGGCTATAACATTTAAATAAGAGTTTTTTTACCCTCTTTTTAATTGTAGTTACCGAATTCCCCATAAGAACATTCGAATTGTAACCACCCCATACAGTGGTGGCACAAAAGAAACTTTTTAAGTAAAACATAAATTAAAATTTGATTTTAGAATAGTAGATACTCGATCGCAGAATTTAAATAGTTGAAATCTAACATGTGGAATAGCGTAAGTACTGAAAGAGGATCATCAGTAACTTACCAAAAAAATTGTTCCACCGTCCTAATAGGTGCGGCCCACAACAGAGAAAAATATAAATTTTAGATTATAAACAAACATTTTTAGTTTACAATTTTATTTCTTTAATTTTTTAAGTTCGTTAATTTTATTAGCCATTTCTTGTATTTTCTCGTCCATTTTGAACATTTCGGTTTGGTGCTGTAGATCTAATTTTAGTCGTTCAATAGTTTTCTGATGAATCTTTTGCTGTATGTCAAACAGTGCTCGTTGACTTTCTATACGCTGATGTAGTTTTAGCAACTTATATTCGTAATAACTGTTAGACGGATCGTCACTTCTAATTTTTCTCTTCCTATTTACGAAACCTGTATCTGTAATTTCATCTAAAGTTTTTAGTGTACATTAACTGTTAGTTATCTTATCTGCATTACCTGAACTGTTTGATTCGCTGTGGCTGCTAGTTTCAGAAGATTCCTCTTCGTAGCTTTCGGTTTCGTTTCCATCAACTATTTGAGATTCCAAGATTTCTTCTTTAATATCAATCGAGTGATGTAAATCTTCACTTTCCACTTTAACACTTGCATTGGTGCTATCTACAAATTATAGTGAAAATATGCCATGTTTATTATGTATTTACTTACCTGTTGGTTCAGGTTTAACAAAAATGCTTTGGCCGCAATTTATTTCTTCTACGGGTTCGTTCTTGATTTCGTTTTGTAAATTTAACCTAATTTCTTCTGACATTGCGTTTGCAGTCATTTTAAAATATCATCAAAAACATAACCAAATACACATAACACTGTGATAACACATCAATAAATATAAATAAAATGGTAGGTTCACAAATAACTCTTACAGTTTTGGTGGCAAATTTAAATGTTAATATTTAAATAATGGCACGTTTACCATTTTGAAGTAAACTTCTTTAGGAGCGACTAGAGGTAAATTTAACAATGCAACGGAAATGCGTCACGGCAATATGGCGGTATTTTAAAATTAATAACTAGTAACATGGGTGCAACAAAGACGAACTAAAATAAATTTGTCATAAGGGAATGAATTTAAAAATAGGCTACATCAAAAACAATAATGATACCCAATGTATGCGTTAAAAAAGATAGCTACGGTAGCTTTTAGCGTGCATAATAATTATAATGAAAGTAGTTTCTGCAGATTTCATTCAAGTTCATATTTTGGTTTGCTAGATTTTCTATTGAATAAAAGGGCTCTATAATAAAATTATAATATTGACAGCCATTTGAATATCTTGTTTTTATATTTTTATCCACTACCACTATATTAGAAAGGTTTAATACGTTTGTTTTCCTTGGATTAGAATTAATAATACACTAGTAGATTTGTTTTCAGCTCAAAATCAGTATTCTAGATAAAAATAAATTTGTCAAATCTGACGTTTCTCAAAACCAAAATTTTTACTTGTGGTTTTGGCCATGGTCGTGGATAAAAAGTTGAATTACGTTCGGGAATTAACAAGCTTTTAATTCCCATATATAATTAATAACTATTATTTTTAACTTAATCGGCATCTGTCATAATGCCAAAAAAGTTTTACTTCTATTGCGTGTGACGGTTACACGCATTTTTTTTTGTTTACCAGCGTTTATTTAAACTTATTGTTGAACCTGTAAATAGTCATAAAAAATTCAAAGTCGGGTAACTCCGCCTTTTTTAGTTAATGTGTGCACTTTAACCGTTTAGGTATAATAAATAACGAATTATTTGCTAAATATGATTAAAATGCAGCCATTTTTTAAGGGAATAGAATTTCCCCACCGTGAATGTTGAACAAAACTTAAAAATTTATTTTTACCCCCCCCCTTCTTCTCGCCAAAAAGAAGAATTTCTAGGCCCCCAATAAAATTATATTTTACTACCTAATCGATTTTATGTTTTCTATTAATTCTTTCAAAAAATGTATGCGAAATAACGAGAAAATTTTCTGAAAAATAAATAATTAATGTTTCTACAAAGTTGCAAAATTTACCCTCGTTAATAATTAATTGTTTAAATTTTAGACAAATTTAAAATTTAATTTTAATAAATTTTAATTAAATTAAAACAACATAAATTAGAATTTGTTACTTTTACAAAATATATTTTCGGGTTTTGAAAATAAAAATTTTAAATTAATTTAATTTTGAAAATGTTAGTTTAAAATTGATAATAATAGTTTGTTTTAAAATAACAAGGTTGGAAAGTAGAAGCTTTTTGCCAAAAATTGCCTACGCAGCAGCGGACGTGAAATTTTGTGAGTCCGCTGAATTTGATTTATAAGTTCATAATTAAATTTGGTTAATTTGAAATTTAATAAAATATGTTGAAAATTTGTCGAAAAAACAACAAAATTCGTTGATAAACCGACAGCTGCATGTCGGTATCGTATAAAATTTTAACGTTATACCATTTTACACATTTTATTGCTACGAAATTTAAAAATTAAAATTAAAAAAAATATTTTATAGCTTGATGAAGATTTTGAAAATTTGGATCTCAACTTTTATACACCACTATATACTAAAATAACTGTTAGGTAATGAAACTAAATAATATAATCGCACTCTAATAACGAAACAGGAATATTTAACTTTTTTAGGACATTTAAAAATTGTTCAGTGCCGAAAACGAGGTTTAATTAAAATATATTTTTTGTTGGGAAAACTGCGAAGAACTTTCTAAGATTGGATAACCAACCCCGGTAGAAGAGGGAAGTTCACAAGGCAGACGTGACAGGTAACTTCATGAGATAACGAACATTTCTTATCTCCCTCCAAAGCCAAGATGAGTGGAGTCACGTCGAGGGCTGCATGTCAATAGGGAGAGTATGATTGCCCCTAGCGATAACTAAAAATGGAGGTCAGCGCTGGACAGCTAGCAACGGCGCTGGATGTCGTCAACCAAACTATGGAAAAAATATATACAAAGAAGAAGCAACTAACACCTATCGGTCCTTGGAAAATGGTGGAACATTTCATCAGGCAACACCAAAGCTCACTCTCACTGAAGCGAGAGGTTTTCTCACTTGTAACAAGCTTCCCTTGGAAGCTCCACAAAATCGCATAACAGGCTCCACAGACAAAGGCGACAGTTACAAGAAGTAACAAAAAAAGAAGCAACGTGATTCTGGTAGAAACCATGCAAGAAGAGAGCAAAGATACAATGGTAAATCGATATTAAAAAAATGCACCAACAAACCTTTGGTAGAGAGCCTGAGAAGGACCCAAACTGGACACATCCTCATAGATTTGGAGGAAAAGCAGAATTGGTAGAATAATATCAAAGCGTTGGGAAGAAACAAAAAAATCTTCGTTATAAAAAATATAGAAGAAAATTTGACGGCAGCTAAAATAAAAACCGACTTAGATAGACAGGTTTCCCCGGACTGCATCGTATTAGACCTGCGACTCTATTACTGGGGTACACATATAGCATAGCACGAATCGAGGCAAGAGTCAAGAAGGTCATAGTGAAGATCCTAAACTCCTACAAGATAGTGGAAGAACCGGCAATAGAAAGATGCTAGAGGTGCTGGATGCCGGACCACTACTAAAGTAAGTCCACCAATAATGATAGGTCAAAGAGGTGCCTAAAATGTGATAAGAAAAAGACACTTTGTCACGACGTGCAAGCAAGAGTGACTTTTTTAAGTTGTCTGCAAACTCAACGGGCATAGAACCACCACTTCAAATTGCTCAAATGGCCCAATAAAAAGAAGAGATCGAAATCGTTTACACTTCAGAAAGTGCTGCTACGAGTGTGGAAAATGCCGACATATTCGGCAAGAATGTAACTTAAAACTAGGCGGGAAAATAAACCTCCACACGGTAATGATGGCTCAAGACCTTCTAAGCCAGACCACCCTAAGGCAGCAGATAGTCGTAGTATTGGCGAGCAAGCCGAACAACGCCCGAGTAGTGACTCACTGGTGACAGCGAGGAGGTGGCAATCTGGGTGGCGGATTGCCGTACAATGGGGAACTCCAAAAAGGGTCGCTGCTGTATTTGATTGGAGCGAGAAGGGATCGTCTACTACAGTTGTTACCTCTTCTTCGACATCACTATCCAATAGTTCCAAGAAGAGCTGAACGACCCTACGATCGCAAGAAATAACTAATTGAGGGTAATGACGGAGAAAACTTTAAGTGACCACAGATACATTCACTTCCTTCTCAAGGCAGAAAGTGGGTGGACTGAGAAAAGAAAGATGGATCACGAAGAAGCTGGTGATATAGAAGAAGTTGATATAGTGAGAATAAGTGACGGAAGAATTCCAAAGAGTATATGGAAATCAGTTTTTGGTGGTGTAAGAAAAATAGGAAAACCGAAAACCAGATGGAATAAAGCGGTGCAAGAAGACTTGGCTGAAATGAACGTGAGTTAATGGAAAGAGAAGGCAAAGGACAGAAAGAAATGGAAACAGGTGATAAACAAAGCCATGGGCTTCCTAGGCCTGTTGTACTGCTATATATTGTCGTGTTTTAAAACGTTAAAACATTATTTTATTATTTTGTAAATTATTTTGAAGTTTGTTTTGTTTTCATTATTGAAAATATTTATTTGTAAGTAGACTGTACAAGAAGTTTCATTTGTAAATAACTATATAGGTGGGTAATAAACAGAGTGAAAAGATTGCATTTTGCCGATGTGGGCAGACCAAACCGGATGTGTCAATTTGTCCGAGCTGATAAAAAATTAATTTTTGCTATTTTTGATGATAAAATAATTTTTTTTTAATAATAAAAGTTGTTTTAATAAAGTCCAAGTGCTGCAAGTACTAATTAATTAGAAATGGAGCGAGCAGCTGTGGGACGCACGTGGAAGTCCGATACCATGAAGTAACAGAAAAGTGTTATGCTAACCAATTCGATTAAAAATTAAAAATTGAAACAAAAATGAAACGATACGAAAAATTACAATTTAAAAGTAAACTTAAAATAATAAACAAAAGTCTCGTAGCTTATCAATTAATAATGGATGTACCCAAGCGAGATGATTTTTGGAAAAAAATAAAATTTTACAAATTTGAATAGCTGGGGGCATTGCAATATATTGTAATGTAATTTTTTAATTCATTTACATTTATTTAAATGTATGTAGCATTCGACTTAATATAAAATATAAAATTTGGTAACGCAAAATTCTATACGATACCGTCTCGCAGCTTCCTTCTTATCACAAAATTTTTCGTTCCCTCGACAAACTCTTGAAATATTCAAAATTTTTCTTTGAATTGTACTTTTCAACTAAATAAAACAATTTTTCAATTTAATCAATCGCACTTTTTTCAAAATCAAGCAAACTTCTTAAATATAACAAAGGCGGACAAATCTAAGTCCGGTTTATCAACCATTTTTGACCAAAAGCCTCCTTTCTTTTTTTGTTACCAACCTCGTAACCAAAATAAACAATTTAAAATTTTAAATATACAAAATGATACAAATTTTTAAACCAAAACAAAACAACTCTAAAACAAATTCACAAAAGAGTTTTTTATAAAATTTTTAAATATCGTCGTACTAGACGTGAAGAGAGCTAAGCCACAAAAATTGAAAAAAATATAGTTAACTTCATCTCATCAATCAAAAAACAATGAAGAATATAGTGGTGAATACAGCTAAGTAATTTTTTTGTTCTAACATTGAATTCCGCTAATCTGTGAATGATATAAACATCACATTATTTTAGATGACATTTTAAAACTCTTTTTGCTAATTATCTCAAAATAGCAAATGTGAGGCTTAGCTCTCTTCACCTCTAGTACGACGATATATAGTATATATTGTCGTGTTTCAAAGTGGCATCCCAAAGACCCACCCTATGCATTTTAGTAAATTTTGGTATTATTTATTAAGTTGTAACTATGTAAAATTTGCTAGATGGAAACCAATCACAGACAATTCAAGACCTTCTTCCAAAAGTGGCGGACGCGATGAATGAATAATTATGGAGTCCGAATAATTTTTGACAACTTTTGTAGTTTTTGAAATAAAAGTGATTTTTTTATTAAATGAAAAGTATTTGATTGAAATATATGATTGGATTTATTGATTTATTGAAAAATTGTTTAGTTGGGTAAAATTTTATAAAATTAATTATTGAAGGAACTACAAACTTTGATGATAAGAAGACAGCTGCGAACCAGTATCGTAAAATTTAACTTTACTATTTTGAATTATTTTATTGTAACGAAATTTAAATTTGACGATACATTTTTAATTAAAAATTTAAATTAATTAATTGACAAATTTACATCGCATACTTTTGTCGCATGGAACGTGGGGCTTCCGCAATTGAACGCACTTTTGACCCTGAGATAAGAAAAAAAAACGTAAAAATGGCGGAAATTGATTAGATAAAATTAAAGAAGTGTTTACGAGAAGTAATAGAACAAAATGAAGAGAAATATTTAATGAAAAAATGGAACACACTGGGAGGACATTCAATGAAAAAATGGAACACACTGAGAGAACATTAAATGAAAAACTAGAGAAAATGAAACAAAATGAAAAAAAAAAGAATTATTTATAAAAAAAACAACAAAACAGGAGTTATAAAATTAGAAATTGAAAAATTAGAAGCAGCAAAACAAGAAGCTACAAAGCAGGAAGCTAAGGAAGAAAAGAAGAGTAAATTGAAAGTTTTGGATGAGTCGGGGTGGAGAAAAAAGAAGACTTCAGCGAAAGAAGATGGAAGAATTATGACGAACGGAAAAAATTTTGAAGAGATAAGCTTTTTTTTATTCGATTTTTGAATTTAATTTATTGCAATGTTTTGGATAATATTTTTTAGATTTATTTTTTTTAACACGCACAGGAGTGTTTGAGAAATTTTTATTTTAAGCTACGCTTATCACTGCAATTAGCAACGGGGGTAAAAGATGTCGTGTTTCAAAGTGATTTGAACCTACTCTATGCATTTTAGTAAAATTTTGGTATTATTTATTAATAGAAAATAATTAAAAAATTAATTAAAAAATGAATTTTTAAGTAATTTGTGGTATTTAGTAGTATGTGATGTTAAAGTAATCAAACCTAACAAATATTAAAATAATAAATTTTAACAGAAATATGATATTTAAAAAACACTAAAGAGTTCAACCCTGTTAAATGTGAATTATTGTCATTTTAGTGTTTTTTAAATATTATGTTTCTGTGTAGTATGCATTTTTTACTTAACAGTTAAAATTTATTATTTTAACATTTGTTAGGTTTGATTAATTATTTATTAAGTTGTAACTATGTAAAATTTGAAAGGTGGGGATATGGTACTATGAGAGAAAGTATGTTCTTGCGCAGAGAGAGATAGCATACTTGGATAATCTCTCTTACTCATTCAAGCTAGTCGTCGCCATATTGGTTCTCTATTGGTTATACAAGTAAATCAGGGCCGTATTTAAACTAGATTTTTGGAGGGGGTTTTAAAAAAATTACAAAATAAATAACTAATTTATTAAAATACAAAAGAAATTTTTTTAAATTTAAATTTTTTTATACTAACTTTTGAAATGTAATGTTTGGAGAAAAGTGAGTAGAGAAAGGTTTTTTGCTAAGATAGCGGAAACGACGGACGCCTAGATTTTGCTCTGCTGATTTTTTGAGTATAATTTTCTGCAAGTATTTTTGTAATTAAGATTTTAATTTTGAGTATTGTTATTAGAAAATTTTGTTTGAAAGTATTTTATTAGAAAGTCACCGCAAAAAAATTGAAACTTGGTGAAAAGATTGTTTTTATTAAATTAAAGTGATTATTTTTTTGAGCAATTTTTTATTATTTGAGTTCGATATTCAGAGAAATTTGCGATTTTTGTGAACTTTATTTAATGGTTAAAAATAATTTTTTGAGAGAGCGACACATTTTGATTACAGATTGACTTCTGGAGGGCGTTATTGCGGATAAAATTTTGTTTGTACCATTTTAAAAGTTTTGTTTACTACGATATTTTTAATAAGTTTAAACTTATTCATATTTTAATTTTAAACTCTTTTGTAAAAAACCGTTTTTAAAAATTAAAAAATAAAATTTTTTAATTTTAAAATTTGAATAAAAGTCACAAACTAAATTCTTATTTTACCGATGGCGATAGTAAAGTAATGTTGTAAAAACGAAAAACTAAATTAGATTGAAAAAAAATTTCACAAATCTTAAGCAAATGTACACTTATGTATAAATATACAAAATATAAAACAATTTATGGGTTTACAATGCCCACTCTAATTTATTGCGAAAGTGTTATTTTAAGCTATGCTGCCCACGATGGTCATAAAGTTTATGTTCCCTATAAAATTTTTACCATAATAGTAAGAATTAAGATAAAATACCTATTTCATTTATTTCAATATAATTATTTAATTTATTAGAAATATCTTTTTAATTTTAATTTTTATTTAAACACTTCAAGTTTAATGTTTTTGTTATAGTAGTAAGAATTGTTTTTATTTTTTCTGATTTTTTTACGATTGCAGTCGAACTTCCTGTACTTTATTAATTGATAAATAATTTCGGAGGAAAGGAGTGTAACCCGTAAACCCCCCTCTTAAACACGGCCCTGAAGTAAATAATGCAGATGATTTTGAATAGTATTAGTAATAATATTACCAAATTCTGTATTATCTTTATCATGGGTGAGAACCAATCACAGACAATTCAAGGCTTTTCGCCAAAAATGGCCTACGTGATGTATGAATAATTATGAAGTTCGAATAATTTTTAATAAGTTTTATGTAGTTTATGAAATAAAAGTGATTTTTTTATTAAATGAAAGGTATTTGATTGAAATATATGACTGGATTTATTGATTGAAAAATTGTTTGGATGGGTAAAATTTTATAAAATTAATTATTGAAGGAACTATAAATTTTGGATAAGAGTCCAGCTGCGATACGAAAGTATCGTGATATTTTGCAATATCATTTTTAAAATTATATTGATATTAAAATTAAAATTTTAAGAAATATTTTTTATTGTAAAAATTTTAAATTTAAATAATTGGACATAATTTACATCACAATATATAATTATTGTGCAATAACTATGACTATTGTTTGTAATTTACTTGAAACACCATTCTATAGTTGGAAAGATGACGAAAAGAAAGACATTTTAATATATATGGACCCTCGACTATTTTACTAAATATTCAAATTAGAAAAGAAATTAAAAAATCTGAAAATTATTTAAAAACTCCTAATTTACCGAATTTATATGGTTAGGTAGTAGCCCAACTTTGGAAAAATTATTTTGTTTGCCATGCTTGCTTGTCGATATTAAAAACACAGTATTATTTTTACCCGCCTCTCCCCTCAAAATCTTGATCAGCACTTCACCTATTTTCTAGACCACGAGCCGCCACTGGTTTTAAGGCTTACAGAGCTGCGTAAACCTTCCGTAACTAAAATGGTGTTACAATACTGATGCAAGTAAACAAGTGAATTTGGTTGTAATTGAATTGGAATTGTATTATGAATTAACCTATAAATTGTTTTTATCTATATTTATATGTATGTTCTGTGTTGTTTTATTCTGTTTATTATTGTGTTTGTGTTAAAAAATTATACTATCATTTAAAAATGACCGATACTAAGAAGAAAATAAGAAGTGAAAATTGGCTTGAGGAAGATAAGGTTTGTAGCAATTTGAATGTTTTTAAAATAACTTATATTTTCATTTTTAGCAATTGCTTCAAGAATTGATTAAAGAACGGGTTCACATAATCGAGAACAAAAATACCGACACCGACA
This sequence comes from Cantharis rustica, assembly GCA_911387805.1. Classification (NCBI taxonomy): domain Eukaryota; kingdom Metazoa; phylum Arthropoda; class Insecta; order Coleoptera; family Cantharidae; genus Cantharis; species Cantharis rustica. Next base: position 36,946,925 of record OU426880.1, read on the forward strand.
CCAACCAGCAGAAAAAAACGTGTTGGAATGGTTTATTGGATAGGTAATTTAATTATAATATTTTTTAATTAATAAGTTAAATTTTTTATGCATTTTTTAGTTTTAATTCATTGTGTACGGGAAAGATGCGAAGTGTTGCTCAACTGAAAACGCAATGGAGTACTATAAAATTCATTGAAAAGAGAAAAATAGCCTCCGAGCGTCGGGAGTTGATTAAAACTGATGACGGCCCTCAAGAACCAATTACTATAACTTGCCATAATAACATAAAGGCATGGCTTCCCAACGAGTTTGTAGCAGACGTCAACGAATTTGACTCTGACATAATTAACAGAAATAATGTACATACATTTTTTAAGGTATAAATTATAAATGTTGAGAATTGATTTTATTTTAGATTGTGGAAGAAAATAATTTTCTTAGTACAAACAAAAGAAAAAAGAGGGAGGTAACAAAAATAATTGTAAACGTTTCGTTTATCGTAATGTGAAATTAATCGTCTCTAGATCTCAACTACAACAGATATAACTACTAAAGAAATTTCAGCTATATCTTCTGCTCAAGTAGAGTGCAGAAAATCTTTGCATGCTATCCAGATGGAAGTGGAAAATTTACGTAAGGAAAACGAAATAAAAAAAAAACACATACTTGAACTAGAAGAAGAAAATGCAATTAAAAAAAAACACATTCTGCAAGTAAAAGGTAGAGCAATGGAGGTCAAGGAAAAAGCTATACAAGCTAAGTATCAGTATTATAAAAACAAAATGGCACTATTAGGTAAGTTTATAATTAAAAATTATTTGCTATTATAAAATTTAGCAAAATGTTTTGATTATATCTTCTTCCACGTTGCTGGTTTTCCAGTTCTTGTCTTTCTAACAATTCTTTTTGATCATTATCTATGAATTCTATATCTAAAATTAAATTTTATTTATTACAGATTCAACACAAAACAAATAGCGTAACAATGTACATAATATTTATTTTTCAATAAAGAAAATTTATTGACCAAATGAACAAAATCCGGATTAAAATTAATTTTTAAAAAGTTGTTAGCAGCTGCACTGCTAGAAGTTCACTGCAGCCGACTCCGCTAACTAAAACTTTTTGTGTCCGATGATGCAAATTCCAAAGTATTAAAAGACGTACAAAGCCGGTTCCAAGTAAATGTTGGATCATTGCCAGACGAAATTGATCTTGCCACTTATATCGAAGGCCGTTAATTACATTTCATATTTATTTATCAATTATTTTAGAATTTTTTTAAAGTATTATATTGTGTAATGTAAAAAATTATTTTAATGTACAATATGATTATGTATGGCTAACACCATTAAATTATTTATAAATAATTTAAAAAATTAAAATTTTATTTGAATACTATTGGTCATAGGCAGCGGTTCCCAAGTAGGGTTTTCAAAAAAATGCAAGGGTTCCACCAAAAAGAATTTCCAAATAGCGTAAAAATTAAATTCTACCGCTTAAAAAATATTTTTTAACTTTTTTTTATTTTTTGAGTACCCCGTATGCTTATATAATTCGTTTAATTAAATGGATTAATTATCGGATTATATATATGTAGAGTGAGAGTGCATACACCTGAACACATTGTTCGAGAGTGCTCTCTGTAAGATCAAGATACCATAAACGTTCACTAAATTATACTATTACATATTAAGAAAGTTAAAAATCTTGCACCCATCGTCGAAAGACTAGGCTAGACGGTCGAAAAAGCAGGCAATGTGTCTACCGTTCTTACCTTAATTATGTTGGATTTTTAGTTTTTATTACATATTAGGTCAATCTAGATTCTAGACTATTACACACGACATTATCATTTGTGGATGATATTTGCATCATTCGTATTTTTATCATAACATGTCATTATCATATTTATCATTCACATTGTATTTCCGGCAATTTATCACGCGAAGATATACTGATGAAAGGAATTAATATTACTCTTTTTTTTATAAAATGATTCTACAATTTCGTATGATATTATTACTATTATAATAAACCAAACTATTGAAAAATTATCCTATCGTAAATTATCCTTATCGTAGTAGTGCTAACGAATAATCACAATTCATTAGATGTTGCAATGTATTTTGAAAATCAAACCAGATAAATTACAAAACAAAATTTTCTTTTTACACTATTTATCTCAAAATTACAAATATTTCGATTTAACCTTTTCACAAGAAGATTATAGGACTCTCCGCGTTTTTGTAATTTTTGCCACTTATTGTGCTGAAAGTTCAGCCCTCCAATAACAACTAACCAAAGCTGTAAGGACAGATGGCTAGAAATATTCGAGAAAATTGACTTTGAAATATTTTCGAGGAAGTTTGAAGACAAGATATGAAATAATTAGCAATGAGTTTCGTTGCGTACCCCCTCCGAGTGTTTGTAACCTTGGCGTGGTGAGGGGGCTAGCGTGCTTTCAGTGAAGCTGCAGGCATGTACTCAAGGGACGAACTGTGGGGAGACCCCCCACAGGGCGGACGGGAGGCGGTCGGGGCCGGCCGGGACTTAAAAACTCTTTGTGCCCGGTTCTTGCCGTCTTCTTAAAGGTTAGGATGGCTGTGGCGGAGAGAGCCTGACTAATTGGCAAACACAAAAATCAAATCGTAAACCGCCTGTGGGCTGCAACGACTCCCATAGTGGATAGCAGTGATAGGGGGCACGAGGGCCTTGGCTTAATCGCCTGGGCTGCGTGGATGAGGTACCACTATAAAACCCTCCCCATTCCCACGGTACTGCGACGCCAAAGGGACGCAAGGCCGGAGGGAAGTTCGGTCTCTAGTCGCAGAAACCTCGGGGCACCAGGCGCATCCCGTTGTATTAATGCCTTCTATCGTGCATGGGGCTCTGTGCGATGGTGACATTCTTACCCCAATACTCGTGGGAACAACATGGAACCACTAAATTTAAACTTAAACACGGGGGGCGCTTCCGAAAGGAAGGAACTACAGTCACTAGATAGATACAGTACCGCAACCCTATGGGTCAATGAGTTAGAGAGAGAACGCTAATTTGGAACCCAAAATGGCGTCATTTGCAAATGTCAATCGACGTTAGTTGTTTTAAATTGTGAAAATTTAGTAATTGCAGTTAATACCAATCTTAATTTTCGCTATTCTATAAGTTTGTGTATTAAAATCAATTTTTATAATATTAAGAACAAAAATGCCTACTTGTTTTGTTGTGAAGTGCAACAATAAGCCATCTAATGGTTTTAGGTTATTTAGACTACCTAGTGGTGAAAGAAATGCTGAAAGAAGACAACTATGACCTTTAATTTATAAATTTTTAAGTTATATTATTTAGTACAACAAACCCAAAATAAAACAAAATCTATCGATTTAAATAAATAACGTATTAACGTAGGAAAGGATTGTAATTCACTTAAAAATTTTGTAATCAAATATTCGTTAGGATGCTCTGACAACATTTTGATTAATTTTAGTTGGAGCTTCATCTGTGTTGATGAAAATAAATCAGACGCACAGGTTGTACTGCATAACCAAATGTCATAAAATTTAACATAAAATACGTGTAAAAAGTTTAGTAACAAATAATAAATAAACAACAATATGACGGAAACACATATATAAGAATAAATCTATTGTTTTAACTTAACATATTCAAAAATTAGCACTCAGTTATAATTTGTTAAAAAATTTTAAATTTCGCGCATAAATTAAGACCCCAAAATGGCTGGACGTTGCGGTACTGTATCTATCTAGTGACTGTAGAAGGAACCACCCAGACCTTCGGGGGCTGCAAGGAGGCGCTATAATCGACTCCAAGCAGCAAAAAAGGTAAAGGAGGCAGGGACGGCAACGAAACCTACTCCTGAACCAAAACCAAGCACCTCGACCGGGGGGCTAAAGCGAAACCGGTCAGATGCGAGTACACCTGCAAGCGCAGGTAGACCAAAGAAGAGAGGCAAGGGATCAAACCCTACCTTCTCTTATAAGTCTGTCCTGACAGACATTAGGGTGGCCATCATACCAGAGGGCTACCCTATAAACCTCCTTAGTGGGGAGCAGCTGGAGCTGGTTAAAGAGATGCTGCTCAGTGCCCTTGACACTATCAAGGAGGAGGACAAGGGGCCTAAGTTTACAGAGGTCAAACCCAAAGGGGGACTCCTGGTAGCCTCCTGCGTTGACCAGGCCACTAAGGACTGGTTGGTGCGGGTGGTAGCCGGGGGAAAACCCTGGGAAGGAGCGAAACTTGGCGTCATTGACGCTAAGGACCTCCCCAGGCCTGTAAAGGTCATGACGTGGGTTCCGGGACCCTCTGTGGAACCGGAACTCATTATCAACAGACTGAAGGCCCAGAACCGGGAGCTCAGAACTGAGACCTGGTTTGAGCTGGAAAGGAAGTCTGATACTAAGGGCCAGCAACTCATATTGCTGGTTGACGAACTTTCCTGGAGCATAGAATCCAGGAAATGGAGTGTAAGCCTTACCTGAACTTCTCCAGGATCACTTTTAAGGAACTGGGGAAGAGGAAGGAGCAGGAGCGGGGAGAGGCTATGGAGGAGGGCGGGGGGGACCTAGAGTTACCCCTGCCATCTGCTCCTCCCGGCGAGTCCACGTGTCGATGGCGACGGTGACGGGGCTGCAGGAGAAGCCACTCTCCCAACCGGATCGTAGGTGCGATGATCCGGTTAGTACAAGTAAATCTTCACCATTGCAGGGCTGCTTCGACGGCGCTGCAAAGGTTCATAATTAAACACGACATTGACGTGGCCCTGATCCAAGAACCCTGGGTAACGGGGGGCCGGATCAAGGGGCTCACTTCTCTAGGAGACCGGGAGCTGATTAGCCCGGGAGATAATCATCCTAGAGTATGCATCATTGCAAAAAAAAGGCTCTGCCTTTTGCCGCTATGGGGGCTCTGCACAAGAGACCTAACAGCAGCCAAATTTAAGATATCTATGGAAGGGAGCTTAACAGACCACGTGGTAGCGTCTGCATACCTTCCATATGACCAACCGGGACCACCTCCTCCAAAGGAGTTAGAAAATCTGGTACTGGACTGCGAAAGCAGCAAAACACAACTGGTGATCGGCTGTGACTCCAATGCACACCACATAATATGGGGGAGCAAGGACACGAACAGCAGAGGCGTATTCTTACTTGAATTTGTCTTCAGTAATAAGCTGGAGATAATGAACAAGGGAGAGGAGCCTACCTTTGTCATTGTGGCAAGGGAGGAGGTAATTGACATAACGATAGGGACTTCCCTCGTGAGTCAGGTGATCAGAGACTGGCACGTTTCTCGGGAGGAGTCACTCTCTGATCACAGATACATTAGGTTTGACATAGAAACCCCACCAATGGTGGAGGCCTCGTACAGGAACCCCAGAACCTGTGATTGGGCTCTCTTTAATGAGAGTCTGGAACAGGGGGTGGGGAAATGTCCGTCGAGGGTCACAAACACAGCGGAGCTGGAAGTGATGAACTACACGATAACGTCGGCCATTATCACAGCCTTCGAAGAACGCTGCCCTCTAAAAGAGAGGAAAAGTAAGCGGGAGACCATTTGGTGGAACCGTGAACTCGAATCTCTCAGGGCAGAGTCTCGAAAGTATTTTAACAAAGCTAAGAGAATAGGAGACTGGGAAGCTTACAGAGGCTCCCGTCTGAAATACACGTACGCCATACGTAAGGCAAAGGAAGACTCATGGAGGAAGTACTGCGGTGAAATCGAAAGAACTCCCGAATGTGCAAGACTCCAAAGAGCTCTTCTCAAGAGTGGCCACGGAAAAGTGGGCACAATAGAAAAACCACGGGGAGGGTTCACATCATCGGGGGAGGAGACTCTGGGGCTATTGCTCCGGACACACTTCCCGGGATGTGTCCCCAAACCCGATGATGGCTCTAATGGCCAGGGGCACCAAGCCATCCCGACGAGTCGGGCAAGCAGGAGCAACTGGAAATTAGCAGATAATATAATTAACAAAACGAGAGTTGAATGGGCGATTAACACTTTCAAACCATTCAAATCTCAAGGCGAGGATGGCATTTTCCCCGCATTATTACAACAAGGGATGGAAGTACTAGCCACCCCTCTATGTACATTGTTCAGAGCCAGCCTGGCGCTCAACTATGTACCCCAAAGCTGGAGGATGGCTAGAGTGGTATTTATGTATACCCAAGCCAGGGCGTGCATCATATGCCCAGGCTAAGTCATTTCGTCCAATTAGCCTGACGTCTTTTTTATTAAAGACACTGGAAAAACTGATTGATAGGCACATTAGGGATAGTGTATTGGTGAATTCACCTCTACACAGACACCAGTATGCCTATCAATCGGGCAAATCGTGTGAGCTTAGTCTACACGAACTAACTCACAGAATAGCGGGGGCTCTTGGCAGTCAAGAAATTGCTCTGGGAGCCTTTCTAGACATAGAGGGGGCATTTGATAACGCCTCTTTTGACTCTATAGTGAGAGCTGTCGGAAGTCGTGGAGTCGACCCGGCTATTACGGGTTGGATTAGCTCTACCCTCAGAGACAGGAAAATCAAAGCTAGTCTGGGACAGACGACTGTAGAGGTGTCTGCCGCACGTGGGTGTCCGCAGGGGGGGGGTTCTCTCCCCGCTGCTGTGGTGCCTGGTGGTGGATAGTCTTCTGCGGGAGCTGGAACAGGCAGGGGTACATGGACAGGGATTTGCTGATGATATCACAATCCTTGTTATTGGGAAATTCGGAGGAGTCGTGTCTTCGTTGATGCAAAACGCACTCAGAATCGTTGAAAGATGGTGCACAGGAGAGGGGCTATCGGTAAACCCGAGCAAAACCTCTGTTGTGGCGTTTACACAACGCACTAAACTTCAGGATGTGAGGACTCTGAGGTTGCGGGGGGAGGAGCTGCCTCTGCAGAAGGAGGTCAAATACCTGGGTCTAACTTTGGACAGCAGGCTGACCTTCACGCCTCACATCCGTCACATTACGAACAAAGCGACTAGGGCCCTTTGGGCCTGTAGGAGCATGATCGGTAAAACGTGGGGACTAAAACCTAAAATGGTACTTTGGTTGTACACCAAGGTGGTGATACCCACGATCACATACTCAGCCCTGATCTGGTGGCATAAAGCCAGTAAAAGGGAAAGCATAAACCGGCTCAACAGGCTGCAAAGACTGGCGTGCTTGGGTATTACGGGGGCAATGGCATCAACGCCCACCGCTTCCATGGAGGCTCTCCTGGGTCTTCGACCTTTACACCTAGTCGTGGGGTCCGAGGCTCTACTTGCAGCCTACAGGTTGAAAATTAACGGTCATGGTAAGATCAATCCTAGAAGGGGGCACCACACCATGATCCTAAACTCAATTAAGAGTAACGGCCTGCTCAGCATGCACCCTGACAGAACTAGCACCGTGAGGGACTTTAGAAAGCCCTATAAGGTCATGGTTCCGGATAGGGATAAAATTGAAACCTCACAAACGTTGGGGCTTAGGTATGATACAATCTGGTATACAGATGGATCAAAGACTGAGACGAGTACTGGAATAGGTGTGCGAGGCAGAAGACTGGGGGATGCTTATAGCATCAACCTGGGACCTCTCGCAACTATATTTCAGGCAGAAGTAACTGCCATATTGGTCTGTGCTGAAGAGCTGGTATGGAGGAACCTTGTAGAGAGGAGAATCTGTATCATGACTGACAGCCAAGCAGCTCTAAGGGCCTTGGAAGGAGTTGAATTACACTCCAAGGTTGTCAAACAATGCAAAGATGCTCTGGTGAAACTTGCTTCAACTTGTGAAACTTGTGAAAATATGGCTGCCGTGTCGGCGTTTGGTTAGATCAAAGGAAGGCGCTACTCTCTAAATATACTGGCTCTGTAAACTGTTTATAGCCAGTTTTAAACTTTTAAATCAAAGATCGGAGACGTAGGATTATTACCAAGTCGATCGCCTTTTTAAGAGCAAGAAAAGAATAAGAACATGTAAATCACAACTAATTTATTTAACACAAAATAATAATGATAAAACGGTACAAAAAAAATATAATTACAAAATAAAATATAATTGAAGAAATAAATGCTGAGAATTAATCTACTAAGTTAACTTTCTGTTACAAAAAAAAAGATTTACGTTTAAATAGTTGGAACTCAACTTATATAATATAAAAAAACATACAATTTCAAGTATATAAATTTGGTTATTACCTTTCTGGTCGTTTGAGGAGCGCACAAAACAAAAAAAAAGATTTAAAAGAAAAGAAACTATTTGAACCACTTTAAAAAAAATTATTTTATGTGAATTAGCACAACACTGTTTTTCACACCCCGGAACGAACTGACAGGTTGAACTTGGCGTCTTGTCGAAGATGCGGACATCTTTGTCGGAGATGAACTGCCCTATTTATATGAAATTTCGGAATACATGTCGATAAGGTTGATGTGTATTCATCGACGAATTTTGGTTTTTAAAAACTGGATTTTTAATTATAAAAATTGGTATTAACGTTTTTAATTGTTGTTACGGATAGGGAATAATCATATTCGATTTTAATTGAAAAATTGGCAAATATTCGCAGTTAATTGAATTTTTGAATCGCGAAAAAAAGACATTTTCATTGCATCGCCCAAAACCAGGATAACATGTATTTTGATTGCAATCAAGAGTTTTAGCGAAATATTCGCGAAACGTTAAATTTAAATCAGTGCACACAATTCCAAGTATAGATTCAAATTATAATCAGGCACCTTGTATAGTAGAAATGTTATTAAATAAAACTCATTGTAGATTACTTGTAGACACTGGTTCATGTATTAGCTTGATCAAATCAGATATTTTAAATTTAAACAGATTAAAACAACCAGATGAAGAAATAATTTTAACAGGCATTTCGGGTCAAAACATTCAATACAAGGTACTTTAAATGTTACAGGAGGAACACGTTCAAATTTATTTCAATTTAATTTTGCAATTAATTATATTTTTTTGTACCGTTTTATCATTATTCTTTTGTGTTAAATAAATTAGATGTGATTTACATGTTTTTATTCCTTTCTTGCTGTTAAAAAGGCGATCGACTTGGTAATAATCCTACGTCTCTGATCTTCGAATTAAAAGTTTGAAACTGGTTATAAACAGTTTCTGGTGGCAGCGACCCCTAATTTCAATTAACACACGCCGGCCGCGATTATTCAACTAATCAAAGCCTACATGTGTTACACTATTGAAAACATGTTGCATTCTATCATGACTCAAAAGTAAGCTGATGAACGCAAAACTGAAGTTATTGCGCGCATGCTTGATGAAGCATACTAAGAAGAGAATACCACCCTAAGTTTGAAAGTAAATGTCGAAAGGCTGATTCTTGAAGCCACAGATGAGTATAGTGGGGAGGTTTTAATCAGTGAAAGTCTGACACTACTGCGACAGATAGTGTCAGTGTCTCGAAAAGAAAAAACGGTGCGCGGCAAAAATTGTAATTTTTCTACGCAGACAGTACTGTTACTCGTTTTGTACTGCCTATGCCTGTACAAAAAAAGTCTAACATTTTTTTTACTTCAAAACGCCGGAAAATCCTTTTTACATGTTCAGTTTGATACTTTTGCACATTTGGCACAACTTCTTTTGGCTTTGTTTCAAGCTTTTAACATATAGAACTTGAAGAATTCAGGAAAATACCACAAATTCTTTAATAACAATAGACTTGACAAGTATTTGACAGCTACAGAACATACAAATTTGGCAACTGTCACATTTTTTGCGTAAAGTTATATCAAAATTCGCCACAATTAGTAACCTGTTACATCTTTGTTATGTAATACACTATTTTTTTAGTACGAATGGCTATGAACTAAAAAGTTCAAACGAAGGACATGGGATAATCTGTTAAATTTTTTTCTTTTGTGATTATTCTCTATTAGATCGACTACCCAGGCACCAATTCTCAGATTCATGATTTCGACAATTCTGACAGCTGAATGCCAGATGACGTCGCGTGAACTATCGGCAATAATTTTTTTTTAAAGATTTCACTTTTTCAATTGTGCGAGTTTATCAAATTGGCAAATCAATGTGCCAACACCGACCACGGCACCGGCTCGGCTACCATATTGTCAGTGACATGCACGAACAACCTATTTCTGTTTTGTTGTGTTTATAAGTTAGGTAAATTAATTCATCTAGATTACCATGAACGTGGATTCAGTTTGTATTAAAAATATGTGTAATATACCGTAATAGGATAATATTAATTTTTTTAGGTGTAGAAAAGAGGTCAGGCGGGTCTCACATCTTCGAAGATTTTTAAAGTTCTACACCATGGAGAAAGAGTTACAAAGTTGTGAGGACTTTCCCGAATCACTTCAAGTTGCACTTAATCCAAATATCAGTGTGAAAATTGAAACAGGAGAATCAGGAAGTACAGACTACACTTTTGAAGATTTTCATCACTCGATCGACATTAAAGAAGAAATTTCATATTTGGAGTCGCAACATGTCGAAAATGTTCAGCCCTACCCACTCGAGATTAGCCAAATCGACGTAAAGAGTGAAACCGTGAAGAAATTATTTCCTTGTGTTGTTTGTAATTTAGAGTTTTCGCGTAAATCAAAATTGAAATGTCATTTAAGAACGCACAGAAATGAAACAAAGTTTAACTGTGAAAAGTATACGGGCAAGAAAAAATTCGAGTGTGCAATTTGTAGTTATAAATGTTCGGGAAAACCTTATTTAAAAATTCACATAAGAACTCATATGGGCGGGAAACCGTTTTCGTGTGAATTTTGTAATCACAAATGCTTAACTAAAGGAAATCTCAAGACCCACTTACGAACTCATACAGGTGAGAAACCATACCAGTGTACAATTTGTGATCATAAATCTTCCACCAAGGGCCATATGATGCTTCACGAAAGAATGCATACGGGCGAGAAACCGTATGCATGTGAATTTTGTAATTATAAATCTTTTACCAAACCACATATGACGGTTCACAGGAGAACTCATACGGGTGAAAAACCATACGGCTGTCCCACCTGTGATTATAAATGTGCAACCGGAGGGCAATTAAAAGCTCACGTAAAAACTCATTTGGCTGAAAAAACAGCTGTTTGCAAATTTTGTGATTATAAATGTTTAACGAGGGCGCAATTGAGAGTTCACGAAAGCAATCGTCACTTGGGTGATAAACCGTACTTGTGCGAAATTTGTGCATTTACAACTACAAATAAAGGAATGTTACAAATGCATTTAAGAAAGCATACGGGTGAAAAGCCCTTTACCTGTCCGTATTGTGACTACAAATGTTCACAAAAGGGAAATTTAAAAATCCACGTAAGAAAACACACAGGCGAGAGACCCTTCGAGTGCGAGTTTTGTGATTATAAAGCAGCCGCCAAAGGGCATCTGCAGTTTCATATACGAACTCATACCGGTGAAAAGTTACATCAATGTGAAATTTGTGGGGGCAGGTGGCCACAGAAAGCTGACGTGAAGAAACATATGAGAATTCATACCGGCGAGAAACCGTATAAATGTACATTTTGTGACTATAAATGTGCACACAAACCAAGTCTAAAAGTTCATTTAAGAACCCATACAGGCGAGAAGCCATATAAATGTGAAAAATGCGAGTTTAAATGTTCACGAAGGGAAACTTTTAGAAAACACTTAGCAATCCATCCTACATAAACTTTGTTTGATAAAATCTTAAATTTATTTAGCAGTAAATGATTAGCCGCAATGTTAGGGTAAATCACAAGGCAAGAATGTGCACACTTCATCTCATTTTTCTAAATATCTCGCAAGAAATCTCCGAATCTTCAAGAGGGATTAGGACATATTTCTCATTCGGAACTTCCAGTTGTTTCCATACATCTCCCCTGTGACTTACCTATCAGGTAAAACATTTTTAGAAAATGATTTAAAAATAGCGAAGCTAACTACTTACAATTAAAATTCTGTAAATTTAATTTTATATCGCTATATTTGAAAAATATTTGCGGATGCTCAAATTACCTTTTTTCTGAGTGTTCGCTTGATTTATTGTAATTATTGTATTTAAAAAATGGAATGAAATTCTTTTATCAATTAATTGTTAAAAAGTAAAACAAAGAAGTTAATAAAAACTCTCATTATTGTAATATTGTAAATTTGAATTTGAATATAATGGGCGCGAAATTTTAAATTTAGTTCATTTTGGTTACTTTAAAATACGACGATTTGGCAACAAGGAGTTGAAAGAAGTGTAGGAAGTGGGGTTTCCGTTAGATTTGACCATTAGAGAAGGGTAACAAGGCCCTTACATTTTTTGTGCGTCAAGATGGTTGGATGTGGGTGATTTGGTACTGGAATGTTTTGAGAATATTAAATAATTGAATTTAAAATTATTTCAAAATATTTAGTTATCAACAGAATTAAAATACGTAAGTTTAAAATATTTGATTTATTTTGCTAAAAGAATTTAATACAGGATTACGTTAAAATTTAGGTAATAATTTTAGTTAGAGTTAAAGTTAGATAACACAGGTCAACACTATTTTTGACTTTGATAAGAGAGTATGAAATTGTGATAAATCTATTGATAGTTAGACGAAAAAAATATATATGCCCTGAAAAAGTTTGCTTTTGTATTCAGGAGAGCGGTTGACCAGTATTTTAGAAAATCCATAATTAAAATTTTTATTTATTGATAAATTGAAACAAATGCACTTGTATGTAATTTTTATTAACTTTTACGATCATATCAGATTACCAAATAGTAAAAAAAAGTTTAAAAGTGAACCCTCCATTACTCTTTTTTCCATGTTCATAAGTAATTTCTTTCACTAAACCCCCAATGTAGTTCCCCATCATACTTTCGTTGTATTGGTCCTGATAACGTTGTTCAAAGTTTATAATATCTGGATGAAAATGTTCTCCTTGTTCTTCTGACTATGTTCCCATATTGTTTTATAATTTATCTAAATGAGCATGCAGCATATATGTACTTTGAGAGACATTCTGCAACCCAAAGATTTAAAATTTTTTAACATGTTTTTAACTTTTTCTTCATGTGCCATATCCGGTTCCCCGTACGTTGGCGACCTCTGTCCTATGTTTATGTTGTGCGTTTGAAGTATTACACGCACATAGGAGACCTAAAAGCAGGCTTCAAACCGCGGGAGTGTATACACTTCATCTCTAGTGAGGGCGTACCAGGCAGATTAAACCTCGGTGGTTTGCCATTGATTTCCGAGGGGAGACGGCCAAAATAAAGTTTTTACTGAGCCTGGAGTCGAACCAGGCATTCAGCATTAGCAGCAACACACTTAACCGCTGTAGCTGACGACCGTCAATCGTTTTCCACTAACTCTTGGTCACAAGCAACATGTGGAGCCCAGGACTTGTCTAGATTCCAAACAGGACAGTTAAAATAGGCTTCATAAGCTTCACAAATCTTTTCACATGCGTTTAAATAAAATTTTGTATCTCCCACTTTAATAAATGCACCATATTTATAAAAAATGCATCAGCATCATATTTACACTTTTTTGACGACATTTTAACTTCTATGAGTCTTCTAGAAAACATTCAATTGTTGTTTATCACTTAAATGACATCTGTAGACAGTGTGTGAATGTTACGACCTCCTCATTTTTTTGGGGTATTTTTCAATATACCAGAACTATTTCATATGTGTATGATAACTCAAAAAATTGATTATTATTATAACTACTATAAAAGCAAACTTTATATGGAATATGAGTACTTTTTCTTTATTTTGGAGTGTAATGATTAGAAAAATCATAAAATAAATTTTAGGGCAAAGAAAAAAATTGTTTTTGTCGAGTTGTGTAATTTTACATACGAATTTGAATCTGAGTTTTGTTTACTTCATCTTCAGTTTTAAGATTTAATTACTGTTCGAGATTGTGATTTAATACTAATATCATTTAAAACGGGAGTGGATTATGTAATGGGAGAGATTGATTATTCATATAATGTGTTATCAATGGCGTACCATTGGTAGGGTTGGTTTGGTTAAGACGTAAGAGGAGTTGTTCTGGTAATTTAATGAAGGCGGGTGTTTGAAGTGGAAAATATATTTATCGTGGGATAATTTAATTTAGATGATTAAGCGTAATAGGCTGAATGGACGCAAAAATCATAAGATGGTGATGGCAATATGGCGTCGTAATGGGTGATCATTGACAAGGATAACCGCAAAAGGACCAGAAATCGTCAGCCATTTTCGACGAACATGTTGCTTGATTTTCTTTTTTCAAATGTCTAAATGATGTACTACAAAATTATGATATTTCAGGACAGTTATTAATAATTTTAACAAAGTTCCTTATGATTATTTGCGACCACTTATAAAATAGTAACAATCGAATACATTTAAAATAACAATGAACCAAACAAAAGGTAATACCAATTGAAAAACAATATTAAAGAACTGTGTTAACAAAGTTCTTCATGATTATTTGCGGCTATGATTATTTGCTAGTTTAAGTATGGGGAATTTATTTAGTTAAGTACATACGACTTATTTAGATTTAAGAAAATGACCAATTAGCAATAAGAAGGACGTACTAGTTCTAAGCTGACGACATATTAAAAGGGTGACAATCTTAGCTTAAGTGACGAGGTATTAGTTATATTAGAACGGATAATTTAGAATATAAGGGTTTATTATTTAAAGGTCTTATATAATATAAAAAACCAATTGAGTTGAACATCGAAATATATATATATATTGTGGTGGTATTTGAGTTGTTTTTGAAACAATCAAATCCTTTACCATACTAAAAAAAATACCTCGACTAGCTCTTTTTTTGCGGTGGAGCAATTCGACCTCAGGAGTGAATTCCTGTGACGATATTCCAAAATAATTCTTTTTCTAAAATTAATTATCCAAATTTATTAATCGTAAATTTAATTTCAAATACAATTTAATGTAAAACTTTAAATGGGCTCGCTTGTTTTAAACTTATGCGTATCCAAAATGCCTTGTTATCGCCAGCTGGTCACACTCGCTCGTACAAATGCAAATGTTACTTTTAATTTTAAACCAATTTCCAATTTTATAATTTTAATCGCTCTTGTTAAATTAACCAAACCATCGAAACCTTCCAAACCAATCAAATCAACCACCGCTCGGTAGCAACGCATCAAAAATATCCAATTTCAATTCTCAAAATTATATCCAAAAAAGGCGCAATAATGCAAACGCATCAAATCACTTTATTTAATCAATCAAAATCAAAATATTACTCACAATTTCAAATAACAAAATTTCATTTCAAAACTCAAACTCAGCGGGCATACAAAATTTTCACCCGCTGTCCGCCATGGCTGACACACGACCTGCTTCTCTGTCTTTCTCCCCACTCTGCACTTTCTCAATTCAAACGTTTAAAACTGAAGTTAACAAATTTTTACTATTCAGCACAGGGTGGGTCGAAATATTTTGTTTCACGACAATATATACATGAGCTTCTTACAAATTACTATAAAGGTTGTGGTTGGTCATTAAATATGAATAATCGATTAGAAAACATTACGATCAGAGGGATTAATTATCGAACAGTTATTAAATCAAATTTCAAACTAAAGTATTCTGAATTAAATGATACCAAGGAGATTAACTTTGCTGGTAAATTGGTTGTCGGACTACCTTTTTCTTTTCGGTTAAATATATATTCATCGTTAAACCGAATCCTGTGTTTTATTTAATTTGTGTGTACTAATTATTTCTTCAGGTGTCCTAGCAGTGGTTACGCCACTGGACAGATATAAGTTTAAGTTTGAGCGGTTTGAGGTTATCCCCAGGGACCAATAACCCAGCCAGATCAAGCCTAGCGCTTTAAAAAAGAGGAAAGATACCTCAATAAACTCCAATGCCTGCTGCCCACATGAGTTGAAGGAGATAAACGGTAACACGTGGTACCTCCATATAGCCAATAAGTTCATCGTTCATCGTTTGTTTGAGGTTAGTAAGCAAGGTAACGACCTTAGCATTCGAAGAGCTATCCGCAGATTTAAAAGGACTAGTAAGTGTTACTACGAGGGGAGATCACAACGTGCGAGGTTTTTTTGACGATCACAGCTTTTGTTTGGTTTGTAACTTTGATTTGAGAAGGCGGTAATTCAAATTGAAGAACCAAATATTACAGTTATAAAAATCAAAATTCTAATTTCGCGCAGCATGAAAATAACGCACCATCGGGTTGCAAGCCGCAAGGCCGTCTCAACAACCTTCAAGCCCCACTCTCTTCACTTTATTTTTCGTTCTCCCTACCTTATTTACATCTAAAACCTTATTTTACACAATATGATAAATAAATAAATAATAAAACAAAATTAAACTTTAAAATAATTTACAAAATAAATGAATTATGATTTGTATGGTTTCGAAACACGACAATATATAGCTTTTATTCAAAATTAATTATCATAATATCCTTAAATTTTTTAACTTTTGGGGTCTCTGCATACTATTCTGAACAGTTGCACCGCTGAAAGACAACCATGGCCGACTATAGAATACTCTCTTCTTAGTATTTCATTAATTGTTTGAAATTCAACTAAGGTAGAAAATTAAAAGTAATCTTTTATTCTTATTATCGCTGGAAAATCCTGAGAAATTTTAGGAAGAAACAGGAAATATAGAAAATTTTAAGAAATCTAGGAATTACTACAAGGAAAACTATATGAATTTATTTTTCTTTTTTGGAAGAAAATCTTAAGGCATTCCAAAAAAATTCGGCAAAACTTGATGAAATCTAGGGTACAAAAATTTGCATTGTGATTCTTGTGTTGAAAAATGCCATATTACATTTATGGACGATAATTTTACTTGATAACGTCATAAGAAAACATTAATGAAAAATTGCATACTTTTATGAATTGAATTAAATTATGTTTATGTAACAGATAATAAGAATTAAAACTATTGAATTACATTAACCCTCAATAGGCTAGTGCGTTATGTGCATGAAACATAATTGCATCATTTGGTGATCGCGAGATCGAACCTCATGCCGGACAAGTTTTTTTTAATGGTATTTATAATTCAAATGATGTCTATGTATGATGCAAAGTCGATCGTGCCTCTCTCTCGCTTGTTCCGCGCTCTCGCTTACGGAACGTGACAATGAGTCATGTTTTTTCCTGCGTGCAGCCGGTAAATCAATTTATAAGACGTTATCACGTCAAAATAAAGAAAAACAAATAAAAAATAAAAGTGAGTTAAAATAAAATAGAAAGTTGTTTTATTGAAGTGCGAGTGAAGAATAAATTGAAAATTGTGATAATTTTGGTTATTTGTAAAATAACTGAACAAACAAATTTACAAGACCAACGTAGCCAGCTGCAATACCACATGCAGAGTGAGCGCGTACGTGAAGCCAAAGTCCAATACCACATGAAAGGTAAGAATTTAATTTACAATTGAATTAAACACTGAAGAGTCTAATGTTAAATAATGGATAAATTCGAGCAAAGAGTAATTTTAGAATTAAGAAAATTTTATAGATTTGCATAGCTCGGGTCATCTCAATATATTGTGGTGTTTCAAAATGATTGGAACTCATCCTATGCATTTTGGTGAAATTTTGGCTTTAATAATTAAGTTGTAACTTTGTAGGATTTGCTAGGTGGGGACCAATCACACGAAATTCGAGGCTTTTTTGGCCAACTATGGCCAACAGCGGGTGCGAGATTTTGTATGCCCGCTGAGATTTTGTTATTTAGAGAATGTGAGTAACTTTTTGATTTAGTTAAATAAAGTGATTTTAATTAAATAATCTTGAAATAAACAAGTTAATAAAACGTTTAATAATAATGTTTTTATTGAGCTTTCAACGTTTGGTACACGTCTTCGTCAGAATAATTTAATATAATGTAATGTTTACAAGTTTATATGGAAACCGATTGATAACGTATTGTCATTTGAACAATCTATGATCTAAAATATGTAATTGTGTGATAAGAAACAACCTGCAGTGAGTTTCCTTCAAGGTAGGAAAAACTTAACACAAATACGTGATGGTAATTAGACGAGGAGATGGCTGTATATATTGCTCAGACCATCTATATCAGTTTTTCTGTTCATTGAATTCTTTTCTCTTTTGATGCTAATCATTTCGTGAAGAATTCTTTCTTTATAATTAGTAACAGACTTAATAATTTTTGCGTTCAACGTACCAAACGTTGAAAGCTCAATAAAAACATTATTATTAAACGTTTTATTAACTTGTTTATTTCAAGATTATTTAATTATATTTCACAAGTTAAAAAATTAATTTATTAAAGTGATTTTATGCGAATGCAATATTGCGTTGTTTTGGAAGCATATTTTTGATATTTTGGAATTTGGATATTATTTATAAGTGGCTACTCAGCGGTAGTAAATTGATTTGGATGATTAATTTTTAGAAAAAGAATATTTCTAGTAATAAATTCGTTTTGCACATAAAATAGAAAAATTAAAAATTATATTATTTGTAAGTGCGAGCGTGTGGCCAGATAGATAACACGTTGAATTGCATTTACATTACATTAAATTTAAATTGCATTTTGCATTGTGAATTGGTTATTTTTGGAGGAGCATTTTTCTTCCATCGTTAATGAAGGCTTACATGTGAACTCACCCCTGACAATACTTGTTCGACGACTGAGAAAGCTAGCCGTGCTAATTTCATTAGTTTGTGGTGAAATTTCTATTTTACAAAAATTCCATCTCAATATATACATATTGTCGTGTTTCGAAACACTAAAAGGCATTAATTAATTTGTTTTGTAAATAATTTTAAAATACAATTTTATTATTTATTTATTTATCACTTTGTAATAAATAGTTGTTAAGTTTTGCTATGTAGAAATAAAAGAGTGGGAAGAGCTAAAAAGAAAAGACTAGAGGGAGTACGGCTAGTAGGTTGATGCAAGGACACTTGGGCTACGGCTTTGACGTCGAATGGTCAAGCGGATGAAACACCATACCCGCAATTCTAATTAAATTGTTAAATGTTTTTAAAAAGTTAATAAATTAAGTTAATTTGATTTGTTGTTTTTTTAATTAATAATTAAAGTGAAGTGCTAAATAAATTGGGAAAGATAAAGAATATTGTGATAATTTTAGTCGATGCAAAATTGCATAGCAACAAATTTGTTAGGTCAGCTGCTAAGTACATGTGCACTTCAACACCATATTACAAGGTAACAAAGTTTGAGCATTTTAATTGAAAAGTTTCAAAAGTTTTAATCAAGAGTCTCTTGCTGGAATAAAAATCTGTGTAACCTCGACTAATTTCACAAGAGGGTGAAATTGCTTGAATTTGAAAAGTTGGGGGCATGGCAATATATTGGGCTTAATCATGTATACATTTCAAATAATATAATACATAATTTATACAACATTCAGCTGCTTTCCCAATCCCAATCTCCATACCTCTCGGTCGTATACCATCTCTTTCTGTAGTCCTCTATTCTGCATTGCTTTTTGCATGCCCTCATTCCACGACTTTCGGGGACGTCCTCTCTTATTCTTTCCTGGTGGTTTCCATAGAAATACTTTCTTTGGCCATCTTTTATCTTCCATGCGTAACAGATGTCCAATCTATTTAAGACCTCTTATTTATATTCTATATGTATTACATCCTCTTCTTGTTTCATTATGTTTCTTATTCTTTCATTTCTTATCTTTTGTATTCTTGATATTCTGGCACTTCGTCGCAAGTAATCCATTTTCACCGCTCTCAATCTTTGTTTATCGTGTTCCTTCATTGCCCATACTTCACTTCCATATGTTAGAACGGACTCGACCATAGTTCTACCAATTCTCTTTTTATTCGTTTTAGAGATATTCTTGTCCCACCAAACCGAATTTAGAGATCCCTGTACTTTTCGTACTTTCATTATTCTTTTGTCCATTTCTGTTCTTCCTATACCGTCTCTGTCAACGATCGCCCCCAAATATCTAACCTTATCCACTTGTCGGATCAGAGTTCCATCAGCTATCAAGACATCAAATCTAGCATCCGAGCCTATTACGAGATATTCGGTTTTTTCCAGGTTGACCTCCAACCCCCACTTTCGGTACTCTGTATACAACCTTTTTAGCATGTACTCCATATCATATGAGTCCTGTGTCATAACTGTTTGGTTGTCTGCAAAACTTAGGGTATGGTTATTGGTGTTGTTTATTGATACCCCCATTCCTTCAAACGTTTGTTTCCATTTTCTTAACGCTATTTCTAGATACGCATTAAATAGCAATGGGGAAACACGGCAGCCTTGCCTTAAACCTTTGGTTACATATATTGGCTTTGATAGATAATTTCTCATTTTAACGTAGGCCATACTATATACCTTTGTACAGTTCATAAATCATTTTTAGCGCATGTGTTGTTGTACCGATTTTCTCCAAGGCCAGCCACAATTTACTTCTCGGTATACTGTCATATGCCTTTTTAAGGTCTATAAACGTGATATGCAACTCATCGTTTTTACTTATCTTTTTTTCCACCAGTTGTTGTATAACAAACAAGTTATCCACGCAGGAGCGACCCGGCATGAATCCACTTTGATCCTCTGCGATAAGGCTACCAATCCCCAATCTACTCCAATACTTTATACAATACTTTTCTTGTAAAGTGATGAGATATAACTCATTTTCCATTCCGCAGGTGTTTTTTGTTGAATTAGACAAGCATTCATCATGTCTAGAATTCTTTGTAGCAGAGCTGTTCCACCATGTTTTGTAAGATCTTTCATTTTTTAGCTCTTTTACACACAGACTTACAGGCCTATTCACTAAGCCAAGTTAACGATCGATCGAATGGAAAACTTTTCGTTAGCTTCGAAGAGCCCGAAAAGCGCTGCGATCGATGGAAAAGTCCATTACTCGTGCGCATTAGAATCATAACCATCATAACCTTCAAAACAAACTCGTAATATTGTATTGTATTTCATGATTTCATTTAAGTGCAAATTGTTATTAGTTTTATCGTTATTAGTTTATACTTAATTATAATATATACCGGGTGTTCATTTTAAAACTTCCAGCAATTAATATCTCAAAGACCAAAAGTCAGATGAAAAAATGATTCGGACAAAAGTTGTATGATAGCGAGAGGGAAAGAATATGGAATAATTGTTTTTTTAATTTATTGACGTGTTCAAGGTCATTTGAAGGTCAACTTTGGTTTTTTGAAAAGTACCTTATATTTTTTTTCATATTTACATTTCATCATCTTCATCATGTGCCATATCCGGTCCCCCGGACGTTGGCGACCTCTCTCCTATGTCTGTGTTGTTCGTTTGAAGTATTATCACACACATAGGGGACCTACTGCTTAACGCAGACTTCGAACCGCGGGAAGTGTATACACTTCATCTCCAGAGAGGATGTACCAGGCAGATTACACCTCGGTG
This sequence comes from Cantharis rustica, assembly GCA_911387805.1. Classification (NCBI taxonomy): domain Eukaryota; kingdom Metazoa; phylum Arthropoda; class Insecta; order Coleoptera; family Cantharidae; genus Cantharis; species Cantharis rustica. Next base: position 36,968,321 of record OU426880.1, read on the forward strand.
GTTTTCCATTGCCTTCCAAGGGGAGACGGTCAGAATAAAGTTTTTACTGAGCCCGGAGTCGAACCAGGCATTCAGCATTAGCAGCAACGCACTTAACCGCTTTAGCTGACGACCGTCTCTCTAAATATTTATATTTAGCATAAATAAATAAACAACTTTTGTTTAAAACATTTTTTTATTAGACGTAGACATTTCGAGTAAAATGCATTGAAACAAAATAAAAACATTTAAATAAACTGCAGCTGATTATAATCGAAACTTAATTTTTGTTAAATTAGAAGGCTATTATTGCTTTTGTTATTATTCAACTTATTAATTTTAGGGCGATCAAAACAAAACACTGTCATATAAAACAATTAAATTGACATTAGTTTCTTCAAGTATTGTTAGTTTTGTAATTTTCACTGAGTTTTTATTTTCCCAGTTAACTTTAGATGTGACGATTAGTGATTGGTCACAACAATCTTCTTATATTATACAGGTTACATTTTCAGTAATTACAGTTACAGTAATAAAAATTTTATCAACTGACGTTTAATTTTAAGGTTAGTTTACACATTAGTTTAGGTCAAGTGTATCGTGGTTTACGTTAAACTGTACATCAGGATTGCCAACAGATGCTAATAGTAAAATAAGTTATCGATAACTGTTCTGGTTCTTTCGATATCGAAAAGTGGTAGTTACTGAATACCATTTTTACCGTGATCGAGGACACGCTCTTTTCCATCACAGACTTCTCTATCATCGAAAACTTTTCGATCGGAGTTAGTGAATAGGCATGTTAGTTCTTCTATAGTTATTTACCTTGGTTCTGTTAAGTTTGCGATGTTTTCGATGTTTACCTCGTTTTCCATAAATTCTACCCTATCCTAAACCAACAGTGATTCATAGTGCCTTTTCCATTCATTTATATTAATCAGAGATATGTTTTTCCGTTGTTGTTCGATTTCATACATCTTATCGTTTGCGAAACTTCTGTAGATTAAACTCCACCAATATATGTGTTAATTTGGTTGTATTTCTGTTCCCAAAAATTGTTTTTTTTTTCTTGTTTTATCGTTTTTCGCAATTCTTTATTGATGTCTTTATACCTTTGTCTATTATTTTCCGTCTTATATGTTATGTATTTTTGTTTTTCTCTCTATCATATCTGATGTTTCTTTAGTTAACCAGTAAGGAAGTTTGTTTTTTCGTATATTCTCCCAACACCTCTTTAGCAATTTGATGTATAGCGGATGAAATATCTCCAAATTCTTGCTCAATGTTTGATTTATATGGGCACTTATCGATTTCGTTTTTTAGCCTTCTCTTGTACATATCGTCTATGCTTGATTGTTGAAATAGACTCAATTTATATCGCTTAAGTGTTAATTTTGTTGAATTTTCTGTTGGTTCTACTAGGCTTCGAGTTCAAGGTTTTACAAAGCCACAGCCTCGGAAAACGAACGAAAACAATTATCAACGACGATTGGAAATGAAACGGACTGTGAATGTAGGTACTTGGAACGTGAGGGGAATGTCAAACAAAACAACGGAAATAATATACGAACTAGAGAAACTGAACCTTGATATTAAATAAAAACTATAAAATAATAATTTATTATTTACTAGCTGGCCCGACAGACGTTGTCCTGTCTTGGAACTGGAATAAATAATAAAAAAAAAAATGTGGTGTCGTGGGACATCAGGTAGGAACGAAGTACCTTATTACATAAATATTAATTTCAAGTTCTAGTCGAGGTAAAAAATAAATAGTTATTCGGATATAAATATTTTGTTACGATTTTTTTATCGACAAAAATCAAAAACTACTTTACAAAATTGCCAAAATAGCGATTTCCGCATGTGTCAAAGTCAATGTAAATCCGCAATCATCGCGGTCATCTTTGAAGTTTTCAAAATTTTTTTTTCACATTCGGCTTTAGTTAATTTTTTGCATCTGAGTGGCATTTTTCAAAATTGATTTATTTTTAATTTTGGGGGTCTTATTTTCGGCGGAAAATTTTTAAAATTATATTTTTTTAAATTATTCGTCGGTTTAACAATTTTAACGCGTTCTTAATTCGCAATACGCAAAGAGTAGCTTATATAGCGTATCACTATCAATTATAACAATACCCATTGTGGCGTAGAGCGAAGGGCTCCTTCTACACATTTTAGCCGAGGGATCTAATCCCGGTGAAGGCAACTTTTTTTCTAGAGAAATTTGCAAACCTATGACTCGTGGTTTCCGAATATGTACTAATGCTAAGCAGATGTTCCACTTTTGACCACCAGATGGTGTAATTTATTATCAAACGATATAAAAATCTTACGCATTTTCGTTACGGACGTTTTTTTCCGATTAGGGTACCCCCTTCGCATCCTCCCATAAGGAACTTCGTTCCAAAAAAAATATTTCAAAATCAAAGAATTTATTGTAATGCTTTTTGATACACGACATTGTTAGTTTTGTTTTCTGATGCGTAAATAAATAATAACGATGGTTTTCCGACCTAGGAACAGGCCACATAAAATTGGCCATGTGAAAAACATGGATTTTCAAGATTGATGCCACAAATACTTAACGACTGCCCTTGCGATTTATTTATCGACATTGCAATTGCGATCCGCATTGGAAATTGTAACCGTTTAAAGTCGACTGCCATGTCTTCCCTTTGTACTTCCCTTTCAAAATTGTGACTTCGATGACGTTGTTTATTAATTTTTTCACCGCAAGCCAAGTGCCATTACTGTAACATTTATTTTCGCACTACCCTGTGTTGTGTTCGTGATTGAGATGTTTCTCTCCCCCCCTTTTCTTTTTTCGGAGAGGGAAAGCGACGAGTCGGTGGGAGTGTAGCGAGAGAAAAACTTTTGAAATCAACACCTGCGGTTAAAATTTAATAGTGATGCTGAATTGCTGATATGATAAGATAACGACGACTTCCAGTTGCAAGAGACGTTCTTACGAATAGCAATTCAACATCACTATTAAATTTTAACTGCAGGTGTTGATTTCAAAAGCTTTTCTTTAGATAATAATTATGTAAAAATTATGATTTTTAATAAAACATTCTGTTTCTTTTTGGTGGCTGACTTTTTCTGGGGAGACGCAGTCTCAAAGACTCCCCTGACGGGCCGCCACTGGTTATTGACCACAGCTGCACATTTCGGACTTGAGTTTATAAATTTTATTACAATACAAAGAATTATGTATTCAAAAGTATCATAATGCTGTATTTTTAGCATAATTTAACAACCGAAGAAATTCCATATACAGGGTGATTACTTTGCAGATGACATTTATATTTGTATGTAAATTGATTTCAATGGTTTTTCTAATTATTCTAACGATCACAAGTTGAAAATGAATTTACAGCCCATGACAATAATTGAGATGCATATTTATAATTATGCTTAATTAAATTGAACGTGATTGTAATTTCTATTTGAAAGATTTGACTGTTAATCTCGAAGAAATCTCGAAGAAAAATACAAATCCCACCGAAGACGAAAGCGAAAAAACTCTTAGTCGAATCATCAGATCCCTCCTTAAAATTTCAAATCCAAATTACTATCTCGGCTTGGTTAATTGAGTCACATTTGCAGATGTAATTTTTAACTGAAAGATGAGTTTATAGTTTCGGCAAACAATAATATAATTATATCTAAAATATAATCTTGACACAACTGAACACAATTAAATTATATAACAATAAAACTTTTGACTTCCAAGTTTGCAATTTTACATTACTGAAGTTACACTGGATTCCGATATACAAATAAGTGCCGTGATGACTAAATTAAGTAATCATTCAGGGTGATTGCGATTTAATTATTATCATTTTTAACCGACTGTAAAAAAGGAGGAGGTTATCAATTCGGTGGTGTTTTTTTTTATTTTTTATGTTTGTTACCTCAGATTTAATTTTGTTTCATTTTCTTTTACTCTAGACTAAGATTTCTCTTGTTTGTCTTGCTTTATTCAACCGACGAAGAAGATCAGCTTTTTAATTTAAGTTTGTTGTCAAATGCTATCAAATACTGCATATTTTTAATGTTTTTTCAATGGCGGCTTGTCTTAAAGGGCACAGGGGTACGTGCCCTTCCAACCCAAAATCAAAAACAAGGCTTATCTTAAAATTATTTATTTATTTTTTAATTAATTTTTATTTATTTTCATCTATCACAAGAATTGAACTTTTTCCTATTGAGCATTGGAAAGAGGACAATTTTCTGAGTATATTAACACAAAAATTTCCTTGGATTATGCAATGGTTGTCGAAATAACGGCATTTTAAAATTACGAAAAGCAGGGAGATGTAATATGATACACCCGAGTGTGACGGTTGGTCTCACGTTGAGGTACGGTCTCGTCGGTGACGGTCTTATTTTGTTGACGGTACGTGTGCTTTAATATACTCTTAATGTTGTTGTCAGTCGCGGTCGACACCCGGACAAGTTCTATGGCTTCGAGTTCCACCCTTGACAAGTTCTGTCATTCTTTATGGATATTGAAGGCCTCAGATGAAGGCGATGAACCGGAACTCATGGTCACAAGCCAGGATGCACCGACCAAAAAACAAACAGCTACGAGAAGCAGCAAGACACCACCACGTAGCCAAAAACCCCAACATAGGTGAGACACCCCAAATGCCAGCGCGCATTTTATGCCGGCAAGCCAGAGAATCCCTGCAATTACCATCCGATCGAAGAACAGTAAGACCCGCCGAAGCGCCAATCCGAAGCAAGCGATAAACCAACCCGGAAAATGTGCAACGACCTTATCTGTGCTTTCGCAGCCATCATCAGAAAGGCCAAAGTCAAGGACGAAGTAATTGATAAGCTACAAGACGCTGCTGACATCATCTTCGAAAATAGAACAACCGTGAATGTCTAAACACCGAATGCAACCGTCAACCCCCTGCAGATTGCATTCTGGAATGCGAACGGTCTCCTCGCGAAGAAATTTTTACTACTCGACTTCGCTCACACCCACGACCTGGACGTCATCATGGTCAACGAGACTCACCTCAGAAAAGGGGATAACGGCAAAATACCTGGATACATTCTGTATCGCACCGACCGACAACTCGCCCGAGGTGGAGGCACCGCCATATACATCAAGACCTCCATCAAACATCACGAAGAACCCCCACTGGACCTAAATCGACACGAAGTACCACGGATGGTTCCAAATATCGTCAGTCTATAGCGCCCCCAACAGGCAAATCCTCCAAGAAGATATCGCCGCCCTCCTTGACGGACCAGGAGAGAAAATCATCGCCGGCGACTTTAACGCCAAGCACTCGACCTGGGCCTGCAGGCATACCAACCAAGCAGGAAGAACCCTCTCCACACTCGCTATGGACTTCGACTTCATCATCGCTGCTCCGACAGCCCCAACCCATTACTTCCCGGCCGGCACGCCAACCATTATCGACTTCGCCCTCATCAAGGACATCCAGATGCAGTTTCATCTAACAAGTGCACAGGAGCTCACCTCGGACAATTACTCAGTGCTTCTTCACCTGGGGGACGACATAAGATCAAGACTTCAACCGACAAGATCAAAAGTCTCATGGCCCACCTTCCACGACCACCTTCTACAAATTATGGACGCTATTCCGGTCATTTCCACAGAAAACGAGTTGGAAAATTACGTTGAAGTTCTTCAGAACAACATTTCGCGATCCATCCAGCACGCAACGAGGCAAATTGACGTCGCTGACATCAGAGATCGCTTCCCTCCGGAACTGAAGGCACTCATCCAAGAAAAACGTCGAGCTAGGAAACGCGCTCAACGCACTTGGCACCCGGACGAGAAACGACGTTACAACCGCCTCAAGGAGCAAGTCTCTGAAGAAGTCAAAGCGCATCACGATCAGGAATAGGCAAACAAGATCGAATCGCTCAACTTTGAGGACCAATCCACCTGGAAAATGGCCAATGCCCTCATACGCCCCAAAAATCGCCAGACGCCCGCCATTACCCGCCTCGACGGTACGCAAGCTAAAAGCGACCAAGCGACGAGCGTCTCAACCAAGACCATATTGAAATAGTCGAGGATTTCATCACGAGGACCCTCCCAATCGAAGACCCCACACCGATCGACCCAGCCTCCACAACAGAAGTCACTCAAATCATCCGATCCTTGAAGGACAGGAAGACACCCGGATCCAACGTTATCGCAAATCGCAAGGCAGTCGCAGCACTCACCGGCATCATCAACGCCTCACTCCGACTTCGCTATTTCCCGCAGAAATGGAAAACTGCCGACGTAGTGGTCATCCCCAAGGCAGGTCAAGACCCCCGGAAGCCCCAAAGCTACCGCCCCATCAGCCTCCCGTCGCTAGGGAAAGTCACCAAAAGAGTCATCTGCACCCGGATCAAGCAAACCATCTTCGATTATAGCATCTTGCAAGACGAGCAGTTCGGTTTCCGACCAGGACACAGCACGGTCCAGCAAGTCCTCCGCCTGGTCGAACACATCTCCCTCGGTTTCAATAAGAAAGAGTTAACCGCACTTGTGCTACTCGACTTGCCGAAGGCCTTCGACAAAGTGTGGCACAAAGGTCTTCTCTACAAGATGCTGAACGCCAATATCCAACCAGCACTCGTCAAACTGGTGGCGTCGTACCTTTGAAATCGGAAATTCAAGGTCAAATTCGAAGGCACCCGATCATCCGAGCGCTTCATCACTGCCGGAGTACCCCAAGGATCCATCCTCGCCCCGACCCTCTTCAACATCTTCATGAGCGACATGCTAGCTCCAACCGACCCGAGGACGAAGATTTCGCTTTATGCGGATGACACGGCCGTCTACACTTCCTCCATCGACTACAAAAAACCGTTAACGACCTCGAGAAATGGTTCGCAACGTGGAGCATCGGGGTAAACTCAACAAAACGTACCGCGACAATGTTCAAGAAGAAACGAAGACAAGTTCGGCCTCGAACAAACATCTTCATGTTCGAGAGCCCAATCCCATGGGCTAACACCTCAAAGTACCTGGGAGTCACGATGGATTACAGACTGCTGTGGAAGGAGCACATCGAATCCGTCGTAAACCGGAGAAGAGCCGTCTTCTCAAAGCTCTACCCGCTCCTAGCTTCAAACAGCAAGATGTCACCAGCAAACAAGCTGCGCATCTACAAGGCTATCATCAGGCCCACCATGACCTATGCCGCGCCCGTATGGGAGACGGCAGCCCGAACACACATAAAGAAGATACAAGTAGTACAAAATAAATGCATTCCGCACGCATTCTCCAGCCCGTACTACGTCACCAATCGAAGACTCCACGCAGATGCCAAGATAGACACCATCGACATGCACATTAAAAGTCAGGCGAAAAAATTGTACAAGACCGCGAGCTTCTCAGACAACCCTCTTATCTCGCAGCTAGAACAGTACCAACCAGGCCTCAATCTAGAACACAGCCGGCCAAAGGACATCCTCATCCGCCCGTCAGCCTGGTTGTAAGTAATCCTAATCTTTACATGTTTCTTTTAGGTTCCCACCAAGCACCGGGTTCATCAAACACCCAGCCGCCAAGAAACCATGCAAAGACGCCCGGAATTACACCAAATCGCTCGCCTCGCTCCATCGACATCAAGGAACCAAGTTCATCAAATGCTAGGGACCCCAATCCACGGATCGCAGATGCGCATCGCCCCACCGCCTCTCTGGCCACTAGTCCACGCCCCCAGGAAAATTCTTCGAAATACCTAGGATCCAGCAAATTACGGAAATTATCCCCATGGACTACAAACCACACCGATCAAGCTTAGCGCTTCAAATGAGGAACCACACCTTAATAAATTCCAACGCCCGCCGCCCACGTCAGTTGAAGGAGATATACGGTTTCCCCGTGGCACCTCCATATTGCCAAGAAGTTCATCGTTCATCGTTCATAGTCGCGGTCGACACCCGGACGAGTTCTATGGCTTCGAGTTCCACCCTTGGCGAGTTCTGTCATTCTTCAGGGATATTTTTAAATTGTTTTTCCTTACACAACAACGGCTAATCATACAGCCGTGTTAAAAGGTGTATCTAAAATATATGTAAATTTAAATTTTTCAAATTCGATTTTTTCGTGAACTAATTTATAATCCAAAGTATTCATTCATTTTTTATAGATAATTATATGATCTACAAATTTTGTCTAAACTAATTTTATGATAAAACTTACCGTTTTGCAGAAAATCGCGAAAAAACAATTTTTTTTACTTTTGACCTCGAATAAATTTTTTTCCACGTACCGGATCGATGAAGATTTTTTAAATTTTATTTATAATTATGTTTTGAACAATTTTACCAATTTTCAGTTTTTTGGGAATTACTGTATCTTTACTCTTATTTTTTGTACTAATTTGACCGAACTATAGTGTCACAGAATTACAAACCAAATTAAATTTTGCACCCGATAAATTGATTTCCAAAGCTATTAAATTAAATGTATATTAAATGCTCTGGCAGTGCGGTTTATTGAAAAAACTTTGTTCGAGGGATACCAGATTATGATGAAAAAGTAATTGAACATTTTTCTAACAATAGGGATAGAAGGATAGAGTTTTTCATTATAAATAGATATTTAAAAAAATATTTTTTTTAAATTTTGTGCTCTCCTACTGGAAAATGTTACGAGCCGCCACTGTGTTTTTTGACAAAATTATGAGGATTTGTCCAGCATAATTATGAATCCTTTCAGAATAGCGAAATTGGTCTAGAACTTAATAAAGCCGTAAATGTCATTTATATGTCAAATTATGAATGTTGGATTGTATAAATCGAAAGAAATTGTTTGATAAGAATTTCCGAGACGCCACTGTTTTAACCTTTTGATGACATTTATTTTCCGCTTGTCAATTTGTTACTCCGGTTATCCATTTCGTAAATTTAGAGGTAACAGAGAGATGGTATGTATTAATTTTTATTGCACCTACTTCTTAATTTTATTGTAGGTATGCTAATGGAATTGGATCATAAATAAACTTCGTACATCATATAACCTCAAACTGGAAGATTATTAAACATGGAGAAAGAAGATGCAATTAAAACAAATTTCAGTATTGTAATTAAAACCGAAATAGAGAATGTGGACTGTAAGTTCGAAGATTTGCATCATGCGATCGATATCAAGGAGGAAGGAAGTTTATTGGCTGAATCTCGACGTATCGAGGAAGTACAAACCCAATCAACCTTAACAAGTAAATTTGATACAAAGACAAGAACATTGGAAAAGTATTTAAAAAATATTATCAAAGAAGAAAGTGTTAAGTGTGACGTTTGTGGCAAGCAGTATCCCAGCACGATCAAGTTAAAACGTCATATGAAAGTTCACGAGAAAAAGTGTGAGTGTAAAATATGCGGTTATAGGTGTCTGTATAAAGGACAGTTGAATACCCACGTGAAAAGTCACGGAGGTATGAAGTTCGAATGTGCCACTTGCGGTCACAAGTTTTCGCATAAAGCAAATTTAGCAATTCACATAAGAACACACACTGGTGAAAAACCGTTTGAATGTAAACTTTGTCCCTACAAATGCACACAGAAAAGGCAGCTGAGTATTCACTTGAGTTATCATACGAACGAAAAACCATTTTTGTGTAAATTTTGTAATTATAAATGTTATGATAATGGAAGCTTGAAAGTTCATCATCTGACCAATCACGCTGGCGAAAAGGCATTTCGATGTGAAACCTGCAGTTATAAATGTAAATCAAAATATATTTTGGACAAGCATGTGATTATTCATACCGGGGAAAAACCTTTCAAGTGCGCGGTTTGTGGCTATAAATGTTCGTTTCGAGAAGGTTTACGAATCCACGTCCTAAGGATTCATACGGGTGAGAAACCTTTTGCCTGTGAGCTTTGTAATTATAGATGTTTAACGAAAAACCAGTTGAAAGTTCACGAAACTAATCATCACGATGCGGGGGAAAAACCGTATCTGTGTGAAATGTGCGGATTTTTAACTACTAATTTCGGAATGCTGCAAATGCATTTTACTACACACACAGGCGAAAAACCTTTCGCGTGCGAATTTTGTGATTTTAAATGTGCAAGAAAAGGAAATTTGAAAAGACACATACGAGTGCACACCGGCGAAAAACCGTACGAATGTGTACTGTGTGATTATAAAGCTTCGCAAAAAGGTGATTTGCAGTTGCATATTAAAACTCACACCGGCGAGAAATTATTTCCTTGTGAAATTTGTGGAGTTAGGTGGCCGCAAAGGGCGGATTTGAAAAAACATATGAGAATTCATACTGGCGAAAAACCTTATCAGTGTACTTATTGCGAATACAGATGTGCGCACAAACCAAGTTTGAAAGTGCATATGAGAACTCATACGGGTGAGAAACCCTACGTTTGTGATAAATGTGATTTTAAATGTTCTCGGAGAGAAACTTTAAGAAAACACCTAACAAGTCATATTATATTGTAGATGGAATGTAAAAACTGTGTTGTGTATTTATTTATTTTTCTTCTATTGTTCTATCTGTTTGATGTTTAAATCTATTAAGTTTGATAAAGAAACAATTTACTAATGTTGATTTGCTTTGACCATCAGGGAACTAAAAATACCTCAATTCGGGAATAATTAGGGGAAATAATTCTGAAAATTATTCTAATCACTTGATTTTAAGTCTGCGATGAATATACTAAGTTTTCTCATTTTTCAAAGGTCTGCGTTTGGCAAATTTTATGGCAAAAAAAGTTATTATAAATATTATTTAGGATAAAATTCTGTTTCAAAAAGGTCACTATACTTTTTGTCTGAAATGAAGCGTTTCCGAGTTCTTATTTTTTAAATTTTATTAAACATTTAATATTGCGGCTATAACTCGGAAACGCTTCGGTTTTCATTTCGGAAAAGTGCTTCAGATCTCTTTTCTAGAGAATTTTATTCTGAATAATATTTATAATCACACTTATTTCCGTAAAGTCAACTGTTAACGAGGTAATCACGAAAATCACTTTTCAAAGCGGACGCAAACTTTTGATAGGTTGAAAGAGCTCTAAATTTAAGCAAGTGTTATAAGTAATGGTTTTTGAGAAAATAGTTTGAAATTTTTATGAATTTAATTCTGTTAATTTATAACACAAAAACCTGTAGATCTTATAGCTCCAAAGATAAACAGATCGTCAATGGATTGGAAGATCTCAAGTTTAACTCCTCTCTTCTTGTAGAGGAAGAAATGGGAAGATGAAATGCCAAACCAATATTGGCAGATGCTGGAAATTCTGTACCTAGCGAAGACGACCACAGAGGATTAAGTCAAGCGAGGAATACGGGTGGTAGTTGGCCCTCTTACGTACGTATACCTGAAAGACTTGAGACCATCACATTAAGGCACAAAAAGGACAACAATCGAGGTGGAACCATCTGCTGCGGACGTTCTTTTTAAATTCTTAATTTAAATTAGAATGATCAGTAGCTGTGGAGTCAAGGAGAAACAGTTTTTTCTTGCCTTTTGTCTAGAGTATTGGGGATCGGGGCATCCTGCGTTCACTTGCAGCGGAAGAAGAGAGATAATATGTCTCAGATGTGAAGCGTACGGTCATAAAGCGGTCCAATGCTCAAAGACACCAAAATGTTTTGAATTTGTTGGGGCACACACGGCAAACAAGTACCGGAAAAAGAGAGGCAAAGAAGAGATGAGGGTGCTACAAATAAATTTCCACACCGCGAAAATGGCACAGTCTGTTACGGCAAACAAGCAAGGAGAAGCAAATCAAAGAGGTTCTGGCAAGCGTGCTTAATCTGGCTTCGCTAGCGGGACAACATAACTCAAAAAGAACCGAGATGCTGGAACACCAGAAAATTAGACAAGGGTAAGGTAAGACAGTTTCTTCACAATACACCCTGTCACCTAATCGAAACTGGTGGCGGAGATGACTAAAATGAGTAGTGCCTACATCCCCTGAAAAAGAAAACCACAACGAAGGAGCATGTATTGGTGGAATGACGAAATAACCTCTGCAAGAAAGAGGTGCGTAGCATTAAACAGAGTGTACAAGCAGCGCTGCGGTAGACACCGGTAAGAAGAAGCGGATGCGATCAACGAGCTACTCAAAGTTGCAAAGAAAGGAAAGGCGGGAGCCATCCTCAATAATCAAAAAGAATGCTGACGGGGCGTCCTCAGTTACCTCGAAGCCGACGCGTGGGGCTTAGGCCACCTCGTAGTGGCAAAGAAGATCCGCCTAAACCAAACGGCAGATCTTAACACCGGAAGTAGTAAACACTTTGTTTCCTACACATGACAAGATCACCTAGGAGAGCAAGAACACTGGGGACTCACTCCAGCCATTCACAGAAGAGGAGCTGCGTGCGGCAGTAGAACCCATATTTTCCGGTAAAGCTCCCGTACCTGATTGCATTCCACCCGAAATCACCAAATTGTGGCAGAGGAACAGCCGGGAATAATGCTAAAAGTTATCAATAAATACGCAGTCTGCGGCGAGTTTTCCAAGATCTGGGAACAAGACCTTAGTAAGCAACAATATGGATTCCGAAAGCGCAGATCGACAGTAGATGCAGTGAAGAGAATTGTTAAAAGCGCCACCAAGGCCAGAAGCGGGATGTGGAGAAAAAAGAAGATCGTATGGCCCTGATTAACTTTGATGTTAATGTAACACGGGTAGGCTTTGATTAATTGAATAATCGCGGCCGTCGTTTGTTAACTGAAGGTAGAGGTCGCTGCCACCAGAGCCTGTTTATAGCCAGACTTAAACTTTTTAATCAAAGATCGGAGACGTAGGATTATTACCAAGTCGATCGCCTTTTTAATAACAAGAAAAGAATAAGAACATGTAAATCACAACTAATTTATTTAACACAAAACATAAAACGGTACAAAAAAATATAATTACAAAATAAAATATAATTGAAGAACTAAATGCTGAAAATTAATTTACTAGTTAACTTTCTGTTAGAAAAATAAGATTACATTTAAATCGATGGACTCACCTAAATAAGTAAAGAAAACATAATTTCAAGTGTATAAATTTGGTTTTTACCTTTTGGTCGTTTGAGGAGCACACAAAACAAAAAAAAAGGTTTAAACGAAAAGAAACTATTTGAACCACTTAAGAAACGGTCGTTAGCTAAAGCGGTTAAGTGCGTTGCTGCTAATGCCGAATGGCTCGTTCGACTCCGGGCTCAGTAAAACTTTATTTCTACCATCTCCCCTCGAAAGGCAATGGCAAACCACCGAGGTGTAATATGCCTGGTACGTCCTCTCTAGAGATGAAGTGTATACACTTCCCGCGGTTCGGAGACCTCGTTAAGCAGTAGGTCCCCTATGTGTGTGATAACACTTCAAACATACAACACAAACATAGGAGAGAGATCGCCAACGTCCGGGGAACCGGATATGGCACATGAAGAAGAACAAAATTAAAATTAAAATTTAATTGTATTATGTGAATTAGCACAACACTTTTTTTAATACCTCGGAACGAACTGACAGACTGAACTTAACGTCTTGTCGGAGATAGACTATTTATATGAAATTTCTGAATACATGTCGATAAGGTTGATGTGTATTCATCGACGAATTTTGGTTTTTAAAAACTGGAGTTTTAATTTTAAAAATTGGTATTAACGTTTTTAATTGTTGTTACGAATAGGGAATAATCATATTCGATTTTAATTGAAAAATTAGCAAATATTCGCATTTAATTGAATTTTTGAATCGCGAATGATATTTTTGTTGCATTGCCCAAAATCAGGTTAACATGTATTTTGATTGGAATCAAGAGTTTTAGCGAAATATTCGCGAAACGTTGAATTTAAATCAGTGCACATAAAAAGTTGACTTGATTTTTAAGCTTGTGTGTACGTATTAAAGGAATGTTTGAGAGTCACTGTTTCTTAATGTAAATCTTTTAACACATGTTAATTAGTTGTCGAGACGATTACTTCAAATTGATAATCTAATGGCTTTACTCTTATCTTCCCCTTTAACTTAAGTTTAACTGGTGATCTAAAATAGTTGGCTATAATTCAGATTTTGACTATATAGTTTTTAGAAAAGTTTTGAGATGACTGTTTTTTTTTTTAACTTTTATGGTTTAAAATGTGTTTATTTAATAATTAATTTAAAGTTGCTTTCGACGTCGTATTTTAATTGAATGGATTCAGTTTAATAACGTAATTCTTACTTATTTTGCGAGATTTTTGGCACATAACATGGGATTTTTCTAGCAAAAAAAAAATTACGCTTTTTTTGGCGTAAATTTAAACTCTGCATGACCGATTTGCTCAGATTAGAGGCAATAAGGTCAAAATTCGTTAGTCCTAATTAGTTTTTAAAAAGACATATCTGTCCCATAATTCAGACGTTCTATGACTCCTTCTTAAAGTCCTTAGGTTAAAATTTATCAACTACTTAAGTTGTGAAATTTTGTAGCCGTTTCGATATATCTTGAAATATGCGCATCCCAAACTTTTTACATTATTTTGTTGTAAATTATATAATTTTCAACTAATTACGTTTCGATTTTAATTGGTCGCTTGTTGCGTTTATGCTAAATTTTGCATAAATTACCTTCGTTTAGGCTTGCAAATCTATGGATGGTTTGTTACATCAAGAAGCCTTCAAGTCGGCAAGCTGGGGACATACATGTACATATATAGTAGAAGAACTGTAAAATAGAGCAGTGAACCCTAAGCTGGTGGCAATAATTAACATCTACCTGTCGGAGAGAGAGAGCTGTTGATTACAGAAGAAATGTATACCGTCCGCATAAACATGACCAACGGTGTTAAACGAGGATGTGTGCTGGGCCTATTATAGTGGAACATTTTATATGACGGTATACTAAGATTGGTTCTGCCCGAAGAGTTGAAGTCGTTGGATTCGCCAATGATATTTATATGCTTTCATCGGTCAAAAAGGAGAAAGAGCTGGCTGTGGTAGTCAACAAAGCAATTGACTAGATATTAAGATGATCTCGAAATATGGGACTAGAAATGGTTCCTAATAAGGTAGGCTGTGCTTTTTACGGGAAGATGAAAGGTTGAAAAAATCACCTTTAGCATGGGTACTCACATAATACAGCCTAATAAAGAGGTGAAGGTACTAGGGATAGTGATAGACTATACGTTGTGTTTTGCGCCGGATCGAACAACAGCAGCGGACAAAGCGTATAGATATCGTGCGACTGTACAGATGCTGATGCCTAATGTTGGCGGCTCTAAATATACCAAGAGGAGAGTCAGCGCATCGGTGGTGCAGTTCATTATTCTCTATGGTGCGCTAATGTGAGTACAGGCAGTACAAACAGAAGTGTCGAAATAAGATCTTGGTAATCTAAAGAAAAGTCGCGATACGTGTTTACTGAGCATAAAGTACTGTGTCAGAAAGCGCAGTGCTTGTACTGACGGACTTACCTCACATAGATTTTATGGCGATAGAAACATCAGAAAACTACGCCAAAAGAGACAAAGCAGATCAAACTCAAAACAAAATTAAATTAATGGAAACGTGGCAGGAAAGATGGATTGCATCAGAAACCGGCTTCTGGACTAGAAGGCTCATACCAGTAATAGGAGCCATGGATGAGAAACCACGTGGAAATGAACTACAACCTGACCTGAAATTGGAAAAGCTGAAATCAGAACATGCCACTACTGCAAAGAAGATGAACATATTCCGTATTCAGCTGTCACGAATGGGAAGAGGCCAGACTGGACATTATTAAAACGATTGGCACCAAGCTCACAGCAGTCAATATGGTTCTCATAATGCAACTGTGGTGAGGAACATCCCACTAACTACAAAGATTGTGTTGTAATATTTGGTTCTTCAATTTGAATTACCGCCTTCTTAAATCAAAGTTACAAACCAAACCAAAGCTGTGATCGTCAAACAAACCTCGCACGTTGTGATCTCCCCTCGTAATAACACTTACAAGTCCTTTTAAATTTGCGGATGGCTCTTTGAATGCTAACGTAGTTACCTTGCTTACTAACCTCAAACTTAAACACATATGTCCAGTGGCGTAACCACTGCTAGGACACCTAAAGGAATAATTAGTACACACAAATTAAATAAAACACAGGATTCGGTTTAACGATGAATATATATTTAACCGAAACGAAAAAGGTAGTCCGACAACCAATTTACCAGCAAAGTTAATCTCCTTGATATCCTTTAATTCAGAATACTTTAGTTTGAAATTTGATTTAATAACTGTTCGATAGTTAATCCCTCTGATCGTAATGTTTTCTAATCGATTATTTTTATTTAATGATCAACCATAACCTATAGTAATTTGTAAGAAGTTCATGTATGCATTACGATGTTCAACTCAAGTGGTTTTATATTTTGTAAGACCCTTAAATAATAAACCTTATATTCTAAATTATCCGCTCTTATAATTATTACCTCGTCACTTAAGCTAAGATGGTCACCCTTTTATATGTCGTCAGCTTAAAACTAGTACGTCCCTCTTATTGCCAATTGGTCATTTTCTTAAATCTAAATAAATCGTTTGTACTTAACTAAATAAATTCCCCGTACTTAAACTAGCAAATAATTATAGCCGCAAATAATCATGAAGAACTTTGTTGACAAAGTTCTTTATTATTGTTTTTCCATTGGTATTACCTTTTATTTGGTTAATTGTTAATTTACATGTATTCAACTGTTATTATTTTAAATGTACTCGATTGTTACTATTTTATAAGTGGTCGCAAATAATCATAAGGAACATTGTTAAAATTATCAATAACTGTCCTGTAATATCATAATTTTGTAGTACAATTTAGACATTTGAAAAAAAGAAAAGAGAGACATCACAACATTTGCTTTGTTACTTCCGGTTCTATAAAAGTTCACCTTTTTAGTGACCAGCCATACTGCGACATATTCTGACCGCCATCTTATGATTTTAAGCGTCCACTCAACCTGTTGCGCAATTTATCTAAATTAAATTATTCCACGATAAATATATTTTCCACTTCAAACACCCGCCTTCATTTAAATTATTTTAAACAATTCCTCTTACGTCTTAACCAAACCAACCATACCAATGGTACGCCATTGGTAACACATTATATGAATAATCAATCTCTTCCATTACATAATCCCACTCCCGTTTTAAATGATAATAGTATAAATCACAATCTCGAACAGTAATTAAATCTTATAACTGAAGATAAATTAATAAAACTTAGATTCAAACTCGCATGTAAAAATTACCTAGCCGCGTGGTTATGAGATTATTATTACCTGAATTTTAACGTAATCCTGTATTAAATTATTTTAGAAAAATAAATCAAGTATTTAAATCTGTTGATAACTAAATAATTTGAAATAATTTTAATTTCAATTATTGAATATTCTCAAAACATTCCAAGTACCAAATCACCCACATTCAACCATCTTGACGTACAAAATTGTAAGGACTTTGTTACCCTCTCTGTAATGTTTGAATTTGTAAATAATATTTTGAATGTTGGTACTCACAAGTACCAACATAATAATGTAATAAAAATGCACACCAGAACGGACAAAAATATAATATTCAGATTCGTTCTGGGCATTGTGTATGCTGGTTGTAATATAGCTGTGGTTTTGAATATATTATTATTATAATTAAATAAACGATTAATAGATAAACGTATCGATACATATCAATTGGCGACGAGGAAAATTGGAAAAAGTGATAGTTAGGACAATCAAAAATTGTAACACGTGGTTTTTGTTTTGTTTTGCGATGACAGCACAGGCCGTGCATTATACATCTTTACTGGGCAAATTGCCAGAATTTAAACAAGAAGACAATTTGGTTACATTCAAGGCGAAATTATCGCAATATTTTATTGCAAACGATGTGGTTGAAGGAAAGAAAATTGCAATTTTGTTAACGGCACTCGATTCGGATGTTTACGAAACGTTAAGTAATTTGTGTAACCCAGAGTCACCGGAAACACTGACGTTAGTGGAACTATGGGAAAAGCTCGAGACACATTATTGTATCAAAGAGTCTATTTTTAATGAACGTTCAAAGTTCCATAAAGTGAAGCAAGAAGTGGAAGAAAACGTGGTGGAATGGTACGCTCGGGTAAAGAAACTGTCGGTACATTGTAGATTTGGTAGATATCTAAGCGATTTTGAGAAAGATAAATTTGTTATGGGTTTAAAAGACAGTTCGGTGTACGATCGAGTAAGTGAAGTGGATCCAACAGTAACGAAGTTGGAGGAGATATTCAATATTGCGGTTAAAAAGGAACAAGCTCTCAAAAATTCAAGAGAGGTAAGACAAACAAACTTACATATTAAAGAAGAGGTTTGCTACAAGTTAAATAACAGTTGGAGGCAAAATCAACCGAGTAGCACGAAAAGACAAGAACCCACCCAAGTAAACAGTTTTGCGAGGTGTTCTGCTTGTGGTGAATCGGGTCATAAGTGGGAATGGTGTAGATTAAAACAGGCAAAATGTTATAATTGTGGAAGAAAAGGACATATAACAAGGGTATGTAGACAAAAACGAACTAATTATTTGGAAGTTACAAGAGGGGAGGAAGATGTGGGAAATGATGTCTGTGTAAATAAGGTTAATGATATAATAAAAATAAATAATGAATTTTATGCGGATGTTTTTATAGATAAGATACCCATGAAAATGGAGATTGATTCGGGGGCGGCTATTTCAGCAATGTGTTGGCCAACCTACAATAAATATTTTAAACATATACCTCTTCAAAGAAGTTATACAACTTTAAAATACTATAATGGTATTTCGTTTGCTACGGCAGGACAAATACTGGTCACGTTGAGTTTAGGAAAAGTAAAAAAAAACAAGTAAAATTATTAGTAATCAAAGGGAACGATGCTGCTCCGCTCTTGGGAAGAGATATAATGGAAATGTTTGGCATAACAGTAACAATGAATAAAATATTAGAGGACACCCAATCGGAAGCACTTGCGAAGCTTTTGATAAATTATAAAGAACTTTTTGAAGACAAGCTAGGACGTTTCAGGTACGAAAAAATTAGATTAACGATGTTAAAAGACGCAATACCTAAATACATGAAACCACGACCATTACCATTGACTTACAAGAGCAAAGTCAGCGAAGAGTTGGAACGTTTAGAAAGAGAAGGAGTAATCACTCCAATAAATAGTTCAGAATGGGGGACTCCGTTGGTCCCAGTTTTAAAAGCAGACGGTTCAATCAGATTGTGCGCGGATTACAAGATCACAGTAAACCCAGTGATATCGGATGATAAATTTCCTTTACCGAATATTCAAGAATTGTTTGCATCACTCGAAGGGGGAAAACGTTTTTCTAAACTGGACTTGAGTCACGCGTACAATCAATTAGAGTTAGAAGAAGATTCTAAACTGCTGTTAGCATGGAGCACGCATAAAGGTTTATATAAAATGGAAAGATTACCTTTCGGAACCAAACCTGCTTGCTCTATTTTCCAGCGAATAATGGAAAAAACACTAAGGGGATGTGAAAAGACCGTGGTATTTTTAGATGACATTGTTGTGACCGGAAGAAGTCAGGAAGAACACGTCAAAAATTTAGATAACGTTTTTAAAAAATTAGCAGATGCAGGTTTTAAATTAAAAAAAAAAAAGTGCGTTTTCTTCCAAGCAGAAATTACATATCTGGGTCACAAAATAAGCAGTGAAGGTTTAAGAAAAGATCCTTCAAAAATAAGTGCAATTGTAAATTGCGAAATCCCAAAAACCTTAACACAATTGAAATCGTTTTTGGGTATGATAAACTACTATTCCCGATTTATTGAGAACATTACACAGATGTTACAACCCCTCTACGAACTATTAAAAAATAGCAACGACAAGCAACAGCTCAGGTGGAATGGAGATTGTCAGAAAGCATTTGACAAGGCAAAAGAAGTCATGACTTCGGACAATGTGCTAGTGCACTACAATCCAGAACTTCCTGTCAAAGTTAGTTGCGATGCAAGCGCATATGGAGTAGCAGGAGTTCTGTCACACATTTACGAAGATGGAACAGATCGACCCATCTGTTATGTTTCGCGTACTCTAAATACAAGTGAGAAGAATTATTCGATGCTAGATAAGGAAGCTCTAGCAATATTTTACTCAGTCAAGAAGTTTTTTCAGTACTTGGTAGGTAAAAAGTTTATTTTGACAACGGATCACAAACCGTTAATCTATCTTTTTGGAAGCAAAAAGGGTTTGCCGGCAATGGCGGCGGGAAGATTACACAGATGGGCGATTTTTTTAAACAATTTTGATTTTGAAATTAGATATGTTCAAGGAAAAGACAACACAAATGCAGACTGTTTGTCAAGATTGCCACTAAATGAAACTTCCCAAGTAAGCGCGGAATTTAATCATATAAATTTTATAGAAAGTGATTTTGAAGCAGCAATCTCGGCAAATAATATAAAAGAAACTTTGAAGGACGATGCGGTATTAGCAAAGGTGTATATAGAAATAAAGAATGGATGGAAAGATTATACAATTAATCAAGATTCAAATTTTGGACCATACATAAGCCGACAGAAAGAGCTGACGCTGGAAGATGGAATAATTATGTGGGGGCATAAAGTGGTTATACCGTTACAGTTTCGAAAGAAACTGTTAGAGGAATTGCACTTAGCACATAGCGGGGTGGTGAAGATGAAAAGTCGAGCTCGATCGTATTTCTGGTGGCCAAAGATGGATACAGAAATAGAAAATATGGCAAGATCGTGCGAAATATGCAATCGATTTCGATCAAACCCTTCAAAGTCAGAAGTTCTGCAATTCCAAGAAGCAAAAGCAGTTTTCGAAAGAATACATATAGATTTTTTTGGTCCAGTACAAGGAAAAATGTATTTGGTGGTTGTGGATGCATATAGTAAGTGGCCAGAAGTAGTGTACATGAGCTCGACTACCGCAGATGCGACGATAGATGCACTGCGACAAATCTTTGCAAGATTTGGAATTCCAAAACAAATAGTGTCGGATAATGGCCCACAATTTGCATCAAGTGAATTTAGAAGTTTTTGTGGATCAAATGGAATCATTCATAGTTTGAGCCCTCCGTATCACCCAGCTTCTAACGGTGCAGCAGAAAATGCTGTTAAATCAATTAAATCGGCATTGCAAAAATCGTTAGAAGACCCAAAGAATTCGGATATATCCGCATGCCGTATTCTAGCTCGATACCTATTAATATATCGTTCAACGGAACATTGTACGATAAAAGCATCTCCTGCTTATCGGATGTTTAGTAGAGAAATAAGAACGAGATTTGATGCGCTTAGACCACAAAAGAAAGAAAAAGTTCTGGAGCAGAAAGTTATTAGAGGGGGAAGGAATGAGTTATTTAAAGCAGGAGATGAAGTTTATGTTAAAGATTACAGGAACAGAAATAAGAAATTTTGGACAAGGGCAAAAATCGCAAAAGTATGTGGAGTAAGAACATACCTATGCGAAGTACCCGGCTATGGAATATGGTGGAAAAGGCATTTAGACCAAATAGTTAAGGCAGTGTCAAAGGAAGAAGATGAGACAACACAAACTGGAGTAATAAGGCCAACAATAACGGTGTCAGAAGAAACGACAGGAACAGAAATAAGCAAAGAAAAAAATAAAGAACAAGCTGACGAAAGGACACTAAAACCAAACCACACGGATACTCAAGAAGAAGCGGCCGATACGACAAATAATGAAGCAGAGAAAGAAATCATAAGACCCCAAGAAGAAACGACGCAAGTTGGCATGACAAACCGTCCTCGGAGGAATATAAGTAAACCAGCACGGTATCGAGATGGGACGAACTAGAAGACTAAGAAGGGAAGAGTGTAATGTTTGAATTTGTAAATAATATTTTGAATGTTGGTACTCACAAGTACCAACATAATAATGTAATAAAAATGCACACCAGAACGGACAAAAATATAATATTCAGATTCGTTCTGGGCATTGTGTATGCTGGTTGTAATATAGCTGTGGTTTTGAATATATTATTATTATAATTAAATAAACGATTAATAGATAAACGTATCGATACATATCACTCTCTAACGGTCAAATCTAACGGAAACCCCACTACTTGCGTTTTACAACCCGTTGTTGCCAAATTGTTGTATTTTAAAGTAACTAAAATGAACTAAATTTAAAATTTCGCGCCCATTATATTCAAATTCAAATTTATAATATTACAGTGTAATACGCAAACAATTAATACAAAATATGTTCCCTTCATTTAGAAATAAACAAGTCATAAATAGTCAACAGTACAATTTTTCGAACACCTCAGTAGGAAGATCATATGCGCAACAAGTAAAAGGAAATTAACAATTTCGAGACCCCCAACAACAACCTGTTAATGCCCAACAGTCGCACCTAGAAAGCAAGGAAAATTGGAAGGCTGTCTCTGCCATGATTAACAAAATCATGAGAACTAAGGCACCAGAGGAACGTAACAGACAAACCTTAGACTTTCACTCAGACCTTAGACCACTTAGTCTCAATAAGCAGAATGGGGTTAGTCAGTAAAACTTTGACACTACTACCCAAAACATCTGGGTGGTGTCTTTTTAAAGACACCGCACTTCCGCACTTCCATTGCACACAAAAAAAGTTCAACTCCTCGAGGATTAGCTTTTTTTAAATTATTGTTTTACTTCCCGAATACGATACAGAAAATGCTATATTCTACTCTTATAACACTACCGTTATAATACGGCATTTTTTTCAATCCAACAAAATTCAAAAAAGTTTTAAAAGATAAGAGAACATTTTACGCCCATCTTTAAATATCCAAATGTGCGCTAAAAACTGCAAAATGCTGGATGACAATTGGTAATAATATTTACCAATAAACTATTTATTTTACTTTAGTTGGTGTTTGATGTCAATGAGACTGCGACCTTAGGAAATAATTATTTTTAGATAAGACATAAAATATCAAGTTTCCACAGTAAAGCATGATGGTGGAAATGTTATGGTGCGGGGTTGCTTTTTAGGTAATGACGTTGGACCTTCACACAAAATTCATTATTTTATAGGTTGATATAGTATGTATGTTTTTTTTTTAATAAAATTAATTTTTACATGTTAGATGAAATTGAAAATAATGGTCAGCGTAAAATATTTCAACAGAATAACGATCCAAAACATACTTTCAAGTATATTAAAGTTTATATCACCTAGGCCAAAATTAGTTTATTTGAGTGGCCAGTCAGTCTCTGAATCTGATAGAACATTTTTGTGAATAAAACTCGAGATATGCATAAGAAGTACAACATCAAAATACAAGAAAGTATGGGAAAATTATAATTAATTCTAAAACAATTACAATTATATAAAGTAAATTAATATAACAGTAGGTATTAAATCAAAAAGATAATAATATATTTATACATAACACATTAAACATTATTTTATGTGGTTAGGAAGTTAGTTATAGTACTTGATTTTTTGAAGACCAATAAGTTTGATCATTTAGTTTTTTTTTCAAAATAAACTTGATTTTTACTTATAAATTCTTTTCGTAACATTTCTCTCAGTTTTTTCTACAATTTCCAATTTATTGGATCTTTTTTATTTTCTGCGAAGTATTTGTTTGCTTCTGAAAAATGCTTGCATCCAATAAAAGGATGTTTTCCTTGCCTCTCATTCCGTTTACTTGGAAGCACAGCTATTAAAATTTTGTGGTCTTTTTCTAAGTTTTTTAGAGCTTGTTTAAACATGTCTTGAGCTTTATTACCCCATAGCATAAAAACCACATTTTTTCTTTCCGAATATACTTTCCGTACTATTTCATTGGTTATTTTTTCCCATCCTTTACCATAATGGGATCTCGGCTTATTTGGTTTAACTGTTAACACGGAATTAAGTAATAAAACACCTTGATCTGCCCATTTAGTCAAATCTCCACTTTGGGGAATTTCAAATTCTGGAATATCTTCATCATTCTTTAATTCATCAAAAATAGTTTCAAGACTACCAGGAATACTATTTGGAGTGGAAAATGATAGTCCCATTGCATTGTCTTTTCCTGGGTAAGGATCTTGTCCAATTATTACAACTCTTATTTCTTCCAACTTTTTATACTTTAGACAAGCAAATATATTTTTTGCTTCTGGATAAAATTCACCTTTCTGGTCGCAAAGGAACTTCTTAATCTTTTTAAAATCATCGCTGTTAAGTACTTCACTCAAATGATTTTTCCAATCCTCATTGATGAAATCTTCTAATTTGCAACTATCGCAGTTACATGGGTTTGTTTCCGCCATCGCTAATACTATAAATTACAATGTAAAATACAATGTAGCAAATTTAAATTTCTTTTCTAAAATGATTAATTGACACAATCTAATTTCTTAATAAAATAATATTAACTTACATTAATAGTTTGGAATGCTTCTCTTTCTGTAATAAACTAAAAGTACTTGAAAAATACATCGGTTTTTATAGGTGCAATTGTCACTTTTTTGCAATAATTTAATTTCTTATAACTTGGAATTTTACTCTAGAAAAATATTATCTAAACTGCAAATTTGCATTTACATATTAATATAAAGGAATATACATAAACTAACATAAAAGATTAGATTTATATTTATATTAGTGAGAGTAGCACGTTAACCCGGACCACGAATTTAAAAATTTCCAGAATCAATTATGGTATTTGATGGTGTAATTTACAAATATAAAAATTAAATTTTATGGGTTTTCATAAAAACACCCAAAAACTGCTAGCGTGCATTTGATTGGTTTTTTTCCAAAACATTAACTCCGCCCAAAGCGTATTTTCATTTTATAAGAGTATTTTTGTGTGTAAAATGCACTCAAAAATACAAATTTAAAACGAAAAATATGAGCCCTGATAGGCACAGATCTCTGAATACAACATATTATTTTAAAAATATCATTAAAATCGTAAATTATAAATCTACAAAGACATAGATCAGTGTTTTTAAATTTAATTCGGCTATAATTAACAAATTCCTATTTAAATAAATTTGTAACATTATGTTAGCAATAGCAATGCTGCAATCCAACTGTGTGTGGCTCTGCCCACTAAAATAAGTAATGTACTCTACGTCCCCGTCAACACAAAATATATCGATATTGTAAATTCGATTAATTCGGAAGTTAAAGGAAAAAGTTAGGTTCATCCATAGTTTAATAGCTTTATTTTAATGTCATCTTTCAAATTATGTGAGAATTTTTATCGTATTTATAAAAACTTGTGGGCCAAGTTAACGTAATACAATACACTCTATTATTAGTTCAGGTGTTACACTGATATAGTAGCTGTAGTATTTTTTTGATTAAAAATCGTTTTCTAAACGATTTATGAAATAAATCACGCGTATGAGTAAAGTTACAAAATTAAAAACTTTTGAGATTTGGTTTGTTAAAATCAACCAAATCCTTCAAAAATTACTCATCAGTCCTCATTATGCATTTATTTACAGAAAAGCGTTAAAGTAGACACTTGAAAGAATATTAAAAATTTTATCTTATCATGAGTTCACAAAGGTGGGTTTTATTATAACGTTTACGTTGCACTTTGTGTAACTTGTTACATCATATTTTTTATTTCACAACTAGTTTGTTACTAATTTAATTAAATAATTTAATTTATTACCTCAAATACAATTGCGAATATTATTATTTTTTAATTCTGCGGATTTTACTAAACCAACGATTTAAGGTCATGATCTATCATTTGGTCGAGAATTATCTGAGTACACGCGTAACTTAATATTCTGAATTCAATTACAAACGGTACAATTCGGTTTAATTTTTTTATTCTAATATTATAAAACAACAAAATTAGAAATTCAAACACAAACCGCAAGTAAAAAAGTCGATATCAAGAAAAAACCTTCAAAACACTAGTTGGAAACAATAAATTAATATTAAAATTTAAAAAATTTTAAAAATTATATAATAATAATAATAAATAATAGAGCCATACATTCCTATTAGAATTAAGCTGCCTCTTGCGAGACTTACAAATCTATTTTTCAAGGTAGATTAGTCCTCATTTCTATTACATTTCAAAACAAATTTAAAACAAATTCAAAACAAATTCAAACAAATTTAATTTTCCCCTCAACCAAAATTCCACAACACAAATTCAACAAGTCTTAAACCAAATCCAAAACCAAACTAAACCAACTAAAAACTATATTCTGCTGTTCGTCTTCGCCTTTCATTACCATCTCTCGCCATTCCTTCCGATTTATTACCATTGTCCTCCAATCTCCAATTCTCATATTCCCAATGTCCTGGAGTACCTGATCATGCCATCTTAGATTGGGTTTTCCCTGTTTTCGAGTCTCCATTGGTCTCCATCTGGTGATCTGTCTTATCATGGAGCTCTCATCGGTCCTCTATATATGGCCAAACCATCTTAACCTTATTGACTTTACAACTTTTACTATATCCTCATTTCCCATTCGACTCAAAATTTCATGATTCATCAATTGTCTACTTTCTTGGTTGTCGGTTATTACTGGTCCCATTATTTTTCTCAAAATCTTTCTCTCATAAATTCTCAACTTTTCCTCTTCAATCTTACACACGGAGACACATGATCTCCGCAGCATACGTAATCACAGACCTTATCAAAGTCTTGTAGATCTTGATCTTTGTTGCTTTCTTTAACTTCTTGTCGCATATCAAATGTTTGTTAGCATAGTACGCTCTACTTCCCTGTTGCAATTTTGCTTCAACCTCGCGTTGTCTCTTGTTCTTGTTATTTATCTGCGTTCCTAAGGTAATTAAAGTCCTGTACCTCTTCGTATATTTCATTTCCAATTCTCAGCTCATTACTTCCATCCGACTTCTCACCCTTTTGACATTTCATATACTTTGTCTTATCCGTGTTTATCCTCAATCCCATTGGTTTTGCTGCATCTCTTATCTTTTCAACTACTTCCATTAATGCTCTTACCGATCTCACAGTCACTACTACATCATCCGCATATGCAAGCACCTGCGCCTCCTTGTTTACTATCGTGCCTTTAACTTCATCTGTATTTCTGATTATTTTTTCTAATACTAAATTGAATAAGTTTGCCGAGATCGCATCACCTTGTCTCACTCCACTGTTTATTCTGAAGTCTTTTGTATCCCCATTTGCAGTTCTGACGCAAGCTGTTGTTTCATCTAGTGTCATACGAGTCAATCTTATTATCTTACTTGGTATCTTCATCTTTTGCATTGTTTTTATCAATTTAAATCTGTTTATTTTATCGAACGCCTGCTTAAAATCGATGAAAATTATATGTATGTCTATATTATGTTCACAGCTCTTTTCCATTATTTTCTTTAGCACGTGTATTGCGTCTACGGTTGATTTACCTTTTACAAATCCACACTGGTATTCACCTATTATTTCCTTTATACATCTTTTCAACTTATTGTTTATCAATGTGGACAGCACCTTATAGACGACATTCAATAACGTAATTCCTCTATAATTTTCACATCTTTTTGCGTCTCCTTTTTTCTTTACTGTAACTATTATTCCTTCTTTCCAACTTTTTGACATTTTTTCTTTTTTCCATACTTGTGTTATGATGTCATATATCTCTTCATACAATATTTCTCCTCTGTATTTCAGCAATTCCGCATTTATACCGTCTTTGCCAGGTGATTTTCCATTCTTCATCCTTCTAACCGTCTCAGCTACTTCTTCGTATGTTGGTTTTTCTGTTTCTTGATTTGCAGTTATCATGGTTATACATTTGTTTGTTTGGGTTACGTTTAGTAGTTCTTCGAAGTAATTTACCCATAATTGTTTTATTTTGTCTGCATCATCTTTTATTCTTCCTTGCTTATTTCTCATTCCTCTTGTCTTTATCTATGTCCCGTCTTTTGTCTTTTTAGTTTCTCATAAAACACTTTGTTATTGTTCTGCCTATTACTCTCTTCCACTTCGTTCATCATTTCTTCTATCCATTTGTCTTTCTTTTTCTTGTATACTTTATTTGCTTCTTTTCTTCTCTCCTTGTAGCTCTGTAAATCTTCATCGTTCTCTGTTTCCAGCCATCTCAACCATGCTTCACTTTTCATTCTTCCCCATTCATTACATTCGTCATCAAACCATTCCTTATACTTTTCCTTTTTTCTATATCCTATTACTGTCTTTGCTGATGTTTTTACAATTCTGATTTGACATAACAACCTTGTTATCATAACAATTTGGTTATTCTATAACAATATGGTTATTTTAGTAAATTTGCTATTCTGATTTTGACGACATAACCATGAAGGCGTGGTTTGTGAACCATTATTGTTATAATTTTATGATTATGATAACAACTGCATTTTAGTGCTTGTTATGCTCATTTTGACTATTGTTATACGTTCAGTTGCAAAATTTTTTATATAAATAGATCCAATTGGTGTTAACTTTCACTTAAATTTTGAAAATGTTTATGAAAATGTTGAAGCTCAGTAAGTAAAATTAAATAATTAAAAAATGAATCACATTTATATAAATCTAACCTAGAACAAGATTTCAGTTTAAAGTTTTTAATTCTTTTAGAGAGCAGCTACGTTTAGAATATAGATTTATTCGAGATACTAGTGATCCATTCCAAATGCCAGAGGAAAAATTTGTTGAATTATTTTGGCTAAATAAAGTTGCTATGTTAGATTTGATTCCCGAATTGCAGGAGTTTTCCAATTATACTGCAAGAGCAAACAAGATTCCGTTTCATTTGCACGTATGGTATTAGTTCATTAAATTGATTTAAAATAATAAATGTCGAAGTAACATAAATTCGTTTTCTAGGTCTTAACTTGTTTAAATTTTTATGCAAATGGGAGCTATTAAACTACTGTTGGGCAGGACTTAAATTTGGCTAAAAGTCAACCAGTAGTTAGCAGAATCATTAACGATTTAAGTACGATATTTGCTACAAATTTGTTGCAACGATACGTGAGATTTCCAACTACCGAGGAAGAAATTTTCAACGTAAAGGAAGGGTAACAAATGTTCTACTTGTATTTAGTTATAATTTTGTCAACATATTTTACAGATTTTCAAACAAATTCAACTTTCCAAATATTGTTGGAGTAATAGATTGCACTCACGTTGCAATTATATCTCCTTCCGAAGCAAATAATTTAAGTCCTATTTGTTACCTAAATAGAAAAGGTTATTACAGCATTTAATTTGTTATGGGGGGGGCTAAAAGATGCGAGCTGTGCCGTAGGCGAGCGCCGCAGGCAAAAAATTTTTGAAAAAAGGGGCGTGGTCATCTTATTTTCGAGTATAATTATTGTGTTACCACTATTACCTACCTTAAATTAAAGTGAAAATTAAAGTACGGCATTTCCGAAATAACTCAGGGCGAAAGATTTATCATTGATTTTTGTTGCCAATCTTTTTATTGTAATATACCTATCTTTATTGGAACGAAGTTCCTTATGGGAGGATGCGAAGGGGGTACCCTAATCGGAAAAAAACGTCCGTAACGAAAATGCGTAAGATTTTTATATCGTTCGATAATTACACCATCTGGTGGTCAAAAGTGGAACATCTGCTCAGCATTAATACATATTCCGAAACCACGAGTCATAAGTTTGCAAATTTCTCTAGAAAAAAAGTTGCCTTCACCGGGATTCGATCCCTCGGCTAAAATGTGTAGGCGGAGCCCTTTGCTCTACGCCACAATGGGTATCGTTAAAATTAATAGTGATAGGCTATATAAGCTACTCTTGGTGTCCCACGACACCACATTTTATATTTTTTTTCAATAAATAGCAGCCTTAAAGTTAAGAATTGAAACTGATTGCTAATTATCCATAGTAAAGTTATTTTATATTTAAAATTTCCGTACACACTAAAAATCCGTTGACCACGCCCCTACCTGCGGCCCCCCTCTCTTTGCGCCGGTCCACCCTTGTTAGCTCTTAAGTATAACAGGGGCAACATCTCAAAGTAGTGCCCATAGGCGACAATTTGATAAATCCGCTCTTGGAGGCCCGATGATGCCAGACTTAAATTAACTGGCTTGGCTTTTTGGGTTTTTTTTTCATTGCACCGGTAAAACAGCGGCTATGGTCATTAAAAAAAAGAAGAGTGTCTGGGGGGGGCTATAGCCCCCTAGCCCCCCCCTTGGCTGCGCCACTGCCTACAGAAGTAATAGTTTATTAGTTTTCATATTTGTCGTCATCAAAGTCGAATTTGCGCGGTTGAGTCAGTTGATAAGTTCCGCTCACAGAGTTAAGGTACACTTTTGGAAGAGCGTTTTCTTTTGTTGCCGTTCTTGGGAAAATATTATGAAGTTTTCGTTACGTTAATTTTTGGTTTGGCTAAGGTCAATGTGTGATTGTCTAGCCGTCTTGCAGTGTTTGCAGATTTTATGGTTCCCAGGAATACTCTTGCAACATTAACGATACATGTGGTTATCGCTTCGTTTATCGAATTTGAAGAAATTTTCCAACATCGCTCTCGAATCTGCCAATAATAATCAATTTCTGTGGTTATCCTCTCTAGAGACTTACCAGGTACGATTTTATCTATCGAAAATCCGGAGTCATCTGGCCGATGATCGTTGATGGAAATTTTACCGTTCTTTGTTCCGCCATCTTGAGTAAGTATATCCAAATTTTGCTGTTTAAAAAAAAATTTTAACAAATTCTCGAATATTAATAACCTTTCAACAATCTACATATCTTTACAATTCCTTTTTGTTTGTTTTGGTAAAATTAAATTTTCACTAATTAAATTGATGTGCGACTCAAGTGTTCATTTTAGTGAAGTTAAACTAATAGTAATAATTTTGACGTCACCATATGTTAAATTTTATGTGTTTTATATTTATTTATCTAAATTTTTACCGCTTACTAACATTACGTTTTTTTTATTCTGATCTCATAAGAATTATTATTTTTTTACAGGGTGGACTTACCCTACGTTTATTATTTTATTCTATGAGCTGAGAGATAGAAACCATTATACTGCTTTAGTATTTTTACATTTATATTATTACAGTGTTTTATAGCTATTATTACAACTAGGGTAATATGAATAGTATATTTCCCGAGGTTGGCTAGTTACATCTCGAGGGCAAAGCCCGAGAGATATATAGACAACCAAGGGAAATGTATTCATATTTCCCGTGTTGTAATCAATAGTTTTCTTCTGATTGAAAAATATATCATTAAATATTGTCGTGAAACAAAATATTTCGACCCACC
This sequence comes from Cantharis rustica, assembly GCA_911387805.1. NCBI lineage: Eukaryota > Metazoa > Arthropoda > Insecta > Coleoptera > Cantharidae > Cantharis > Cantharis rustica. The sequence continues at coordinate 36,999,493 of OU426880.1, forward strand.
CGGTGGCGTGGTTGATTTAGCGAATGAATGCTAATATGAAGTCGAAGGTTCGAACCTCGACAAGGTATAAAAATTTATAATTGTATAATTGAATAATAAGAGAGATAAAGGCTTCGCCGGTTAACAATGGCGACAGCGGGTGCGTGATTTTATAAGCCCGCTGAGTTTTTGATGTTGTTATTTGAAATTGTGAGTAATTTTGATTTGAATTTTTGATTAAATAAATGATTTTGATGCGAATTCATTAATTGCGTAATTTTTGGATTGATATTGATAATTGAAGTTTGGATAATTTTTATGCGTTGCTACCGAACGGTAGTTAATTTGATTAGTTTGGAGAGATTGATTGATTTGGTTCAATTGGAGACAGCAGTTAAAATTATTGGTTTTGATTAAAAAGTTGAAATTATAAAATTGCAAGAATAAAATTGGAATTACATTTGTACGAGCGAAGCTAGCTGCAGATAACAAGACGTTGTGGATACGCATGAGGTTAAAGTGTGAGCCCAGTAAAGTTTCACATTGAAATTAAAAATTTTACATTGGATTTATGGTTTATTTGGTTATTTTAGAAGAATAATTATTTTGGAGTATTTAATTTTTATTTGCATTGGAGAAAGTATTTTTTATTTAAAATTTTGAAAACGCAAGAATCCTTTGACCCTTGAAAATTGCCAATTGATCCCGCAAAGAGTAACCCGAGGTAACGAATTGCGTAAATATTTTCTACGAAAAGATCACGTCAACTTTTGGCGCCACAGCGCAGGGACAACAGATTTGTAGATTTCCACGGAAAAGATCACGTCAATATATTAATATTTCATCAATAATAAAATTTGAGATTTTGAATTTGCTATAACTCGAAAACGGCAATAGATATCGAAAAACTGAGCAAAAAATTTACCCCCCTTTGCTCGTTCTCAACCCCCCTAGCAATTTGTCGAAGAAGCCTTATGCAAAATTCTAGATGAATAGCGCGCAGAATGCGCGCACAATAATTCAGAAAGTTAGGTTGGTTTTTAAAATATAAAAATAAGTAGGCACATTTTTTATTTTAAACGTCACTTAAATGTCACTTTTTAACAGGGATGGCTTTAGTATTTTGTTTTGTATGTTTGATTGTCCAATCACTGTGCGCAAAGTATACTTTAAAATGAGGTTTCATATTTCTCTAGGGACAATATGAGATGACGTTTCATATTTCCCTTGAGAAATATTAGTGTGTTGTGACATATTGTAACTAAGGCGATATTGCTCTATATTGTTTCAATCAGAAGAAATAGCTATTATTACAACTAGGGTAATATGAATAGTATATTTCCCGAGGTTGACTAGTTACATCTCGAGGGCAAAGCCCGAGAGATGTATAGACAACCAAGGGAAATGTATTCATATTTCCCGTGTTGTAATCAATAGTTTTCTTCTGATTGAAAAATATATTATTAAATATATCAATATTACATCAATAATTAAATTTGAGATTTTGAATTTGCAATAACTCGAAAACGGCGCTAGATATCGAAAAACTGAGCAAAAAATTTACCCCCCTTTGCTCGTTCTCAACCCCCCTAGCAATTTGTCGAAGGAAGCCTTATGCAAAATTCTAGATCAATAGCGCGAAGAATGCGCGCAAAATAATTCAGAAAAAGTTAGGTTGGTTTTTAAAATATAAAAATAAGTAGGCACATTTTTTATTTTAAATGTCACTTAAATGTCACTTTTTAACAGGGATGGCTATAGTATTTTGTTTTGCATGTTTGATTGTCCAATCACCGTGCGCAAATTATACTTTAAAATGACGTTTCATATTTCCCTTGGGAAATATTAGTGTGTTATGACATATTGTAACTAAGGCGATATTGCTCTATATTGTTTCAATCAGAAGAAATAATAATATTACCTGTGTCGTAGAATATTTATGTTATTTGGGTTATATACACTACAGGTAATCAATTTTCAAATTGTAATTTTATTTATATTTTTAAAGGTGATTATTTATGCCATTAGGTTACAATTTAAATATTATTGGATATTTCTGTTTTATATGTGTGTTAGTTTTAAGGTCACTCTTCTACTATTTAGGTTTAAGCTCACTTATTTGAAAGGTAAATCAAAATTATACTCGACTCCAAAATATTTTAATGTAATCGTATTCTACTCAGACTACCGTATTATTCTTCTTTGGTACCTTAATAAACGTACAGGTTTTTTTATTCAATTATTTGTTTTCAAACTATCTTTCCTCGGCCACCCGAATTAGCGACCGTTCGTCTCGGATCGAACGCCTCGCTGAAGGTAAAAGAAAATTATTTCGACATCAATCTGAGTGGCGCCTATTTTATTGACTATTTCCAAAGTTGCACTACGTCTTTCGATTCAACTTGGACTCAGGATGTCCTTGAACTTGCGATTCACAACCTCACTTCGGCTGAAGCTAGCGGCAATCCTGATCTGCCAAATAAGTATTTGATACGTTCCCCCTTATTGTGTCATCTCGGTCAATTTGGCCCGTTACAATGTGACGAATTAAAGTTGAGAAGGCGTTCTGTAGAGAAAGGTTTCCTATATATTGCGATGAATCCAGCCTCTCACAATTTGAAAATAATTATTATTTTCAACTTAATTTAAATTCAATAAAAATAAAATCTTAATTTCATTTCCAAAAGGAACGAAGTTTTATTTGCCTTATCGAAATCGCCGGCTTATCAATCTCGACATTCGTTCGATCAAATACAATTTTAAATTTTCCAACTTTAAACCAAATCAAATTTTAGAACTTATTTATTACTTTTTCGAAAAATCAATCATCCAAATTAATCAACTACTGCTCGGTAGCAACTCACAAAATTTATCCAAATTGTCCAATCTTTAACTATTCCAAAAATTACACAATAATGCATTTGCACAAAAATCACTTTATTCATTCAAAAATAATTTTCACAATATCAAAATTAAGACAATTCTCAAAAATAACTCACTTGAGTCAAAAATTAACGAGCCAAAAATCGGCCCGCTCGCTCTCTCGCGCGGCTCGTCGGCAAAGAGCCACCATCCACCTCGATTCGCTCCCACCTGTCCAATTCTACAATCTTACAACTTAAAATATTTTAAATAAAATGTTCATCAAATGTACAGGGTAGGTACGAATCCCTTTGAAACACCACAATATATATCGGTACTAAGGGAACTATCGTTCCCTCACCTCACGAACAAATCCAAAAATAGTGGAGTACTCTCTGATTCCAGTTCATAAGAAAAGGTTAATAGCTTATCGTAACCATTATGTATTTAAATGCAATTGTTAAGTTCATTACCTGGAATCACTGTCAAAATGTCATCTACATATACAATAGGAGAAAAGGCACACTAAAATAAATAGAACCAAAAAAGTTGTACAGAAGGTCATTCATCACAAAACTAGCGAAGACAGGGGAGCAGAAATTGCCTATGGCTGATCCCACCAATTGCTCATAGAACTTCTCGTCATAGGTAAAATAGTTGTTATAAAAGATCATAATTATAAGTTTAAGGAAATCCTCCAGTTACATCGAGTTAGGATCGTTTTGGAGATGTTAGTAAACAAAGAATGAACGTCAAACGACACCAAGACATAGTCGTTCGTTAAACAGCTGTGTATGATCTTTTCTCTAGCTTCACTGGAGTTAATAACATCAAAAGGAAGTGATGATAAAGCATTCTTTAAGATACCATTAATGTATTGTGCCAAAGGCGTTGAGGGAGACTCAACACAACTGATGACCGGTCTCAATGGGAATGGGGTGCCTACTTTATGTGCCTTAGGAGCTTGAGAGTTGTATTTAGTGAGACGTCTACGAGTTGGCAAGTCTATGTGATTATCAGGGCTCGGAAGTTTTAGCAATTGCATATATTTTCTGGTAAGTCTTAGAATATTCAAAGTAAGATACAAATTTGTTTCACACTTCCCTGATGTTATATACAAAATTTTATAATGCAATTTTTTGCATATTTAACGTTTTTAGTGCTATTTTGCTATTTTAGAGTTTTAATAAGTGCTATTTCCAGGCATATTTTTATATAATAAATGAAAAAATAAATAAAATGTTACTGAAATAAACAAATTAAATAAAATGTTAAAATAATAAATTTTTACTGTTAAGCGAAAAATACGTTCTTACATAGAAAAATAGTATTTAAAAAACAATAAAAAATACCTAAATTAAAATTTAACAGGTTTGGACTTTGAATATTTGAATAAGCAAGAGAAATAAAAATGAAAATTGATAAAAAATTTTTAAATATTGACTAACAATTTTTGAAATAATAAATTACGTTATAAAAAAGTATGATAAAAACTTAAAATAAAATATTTTATTAAAATATAATAAAATATTAAATATATATTTAAAAAAATGATATTAGAAAAAAATAAATTGTGGACCAAAGGCATACTAAATAAGCGAACCAAAACAAACATGTATTTTAATATTAAGATCAGGTTTCAAATAATAGGAATTTGATTATTTTTAAAATTATGTCATACGCATCGTATTGTAATTAGCAGATTCGTGGTATTTAGTTCATTTATAAAATAAAAATAAAAAATTGGTTGACAATTATTTTATTTTGCATATTTTCAATTTTTTAGTGCTATTTATAGCGCTAATTTTTGTGTTTTTAAGTGCATATTAAAGCGCTAAAAGTTTACTTTTTTAGTGCTATAACTTCCAAGCCCTGGTGATTATTATCATGTAATTGCTTGACAACTTTATTAAATCTACCTTGTATAGTAGTGGTAGGATTACTTTCAAGTTTTTTATATATTGCAGTAACACCTTCAAAAAAATGGTGATCTTTTCATACACTTTAAATGCTCCAGACAAACCTCTCAATGCGGGAGATGAGACAATCGTACCTAAGGGTGGTTCTCAAAAAAATCAAATTGTCAATCTCAAAAATAAATAAATCGTCTTTTAAAATAGATATTTTCGATACAAGTTAGGAAAACTATCATTTTTCCACGAGTATCGAACAATAATTTTTCTAATTATGTTTCAAAAAGAACCAATAACATTTCTCATTTCTCAAGAAAAAAAATAGTAGGCGTTTATACTATAAAATTTTTGTATTTTGCGGTTGGTAGCCCATTGCAGACAGTAGGTAGGTCATAGATAGTAGCCATTACAACATGAACAGATAAGTGACTACTTTTTTTATGGTTATACAATTTGTGTTTTTAGAATACTAGCAAATATGTCAGATATGTCGGAGGCGGCGCAGTTAACACTTTTAATAATTGTTCTAATGTAACCGTTAATGTATATTATAAATAAAGTAGATTAGAACTTTTTCTTTCTTTCCCGCACACTTTCACAAGTGTACAGAAAAGTATTACTTTTCCGCACAATTTTGAGTGTCAAAAAGTGACACTTTTTGAAACATAATTAGAAAAATAATTATTCAATCGCATACAAATTAAATCTAATGTAAAATTTTAATATTACTTTATAGGGATCGAAGTTTCGATTTTAATTTTATCCAAATCGCCTTGTTATCAATTTCGCACGTTCGCTCTCTTACAGATATAATTTAAACTTTCCAATTTCAAATATAATCCAAATCGAAATTTACAATCTTAACCGCTCCTTCTCCAAATCAATCAAACTAATCGCCTCACTACCGCTTGGTAGCAAATTATCATAAAAATCCAAAACAATCCAAATATCAAAAATAATTACGCAATGATGTAAATGCATCAAAAGCACTTTATTCAAATAAATCAGAATGTTACTCACAACTGACAAAATTTTAAAAATATCTCACAGAGTCAAAATGAGTCCGACTGGCCTGCGCGGTCATTCTTGGCAAAAAGCATTGACTTTCCTATGATCCGTCTCTACCTAACAAATTTTACAATCTTACCACTCAACTATTAAAATAAATTTTCGCCAAAATGCAGAGTGGGTCCAAATCACTTTGAAACACCACAATATGGTAGGGTCATTAAAAAGTTGTTTCATCTTGTCTTGATAACTAGATTTGTCTATGACCACTGTAGAATTCCTCTTGTCAGCTTTCAGAACCAGAATGTCTGGGTAATTTTTCAAAAATTTTTTGGATGTCCATACTTGTTTGGCAATGAGGTCACCTTTTTTGTAGTTGTTATTTATGTAATTTTAGGTGGCATTTATTATTTTTCCCCTAAGAAGTTCTTTTCTTTCGTTGGGTAGAGAAGAGACCTCCAACGACGTGCAATCAACTTCTGTTAAAAACGAATGCATAGGGAAATTCTTAAGGTCTGTTTTTTTTTAGTTTTTTTACCTTATTACTTTCTTTTCGTTTCTTTCACCTGCAAAGTTGTTTGATAATCGTCGATATAGCCGACACTCGCTTTGAATATTTTTTGATTTTTTTGATCTAGTTTTTGAGCTCAAGCACTCTTTTAAATATTCCAAAAATTTGAAGTATTTTATTTAAGAGTTGTTGGGCGAGTGTTTCGAGCGTCGGTCATTTCGAACATCAAGTCCGGGTTCGCTCCCCATAGTAAGTACGTTTTTATTTTGTTACGAGAGAGTGCAAACTTGTTGCAATTACGCCGGATTCATCCCCGACTTCCGCAAAGAAAAGAGCTAGATTTTTCGACCTTGGGTATCCTCACCAAATAAAAAGTTGGGAATTTCGATTTTCAACCGTGTGAGAAGGAATAAATTGATGAGCCTTCTCTAAAGAGTCCCGGCCATCCATTTTTTTTCATAAGAGCACATCGAAATACATAAAATTACCAATTTTCAAAACTCCCGGAAAACTTTCCAGGTAACCCCTTCTTTTACAATCAAATGAATGTACTATTATAGTTAAAGAAAACTTAGAGAACTTAAAAAAGTTGCCCGGAAAATTCGGAATTAAAATTTGTGGGAACTGTCAGAAAATCGGACCCACGATTTTCAAAATTTCATCTACACACTAAGAAAGAGGACACTTTTTTAAGCATACTAGAACAAAAATTTTGTAGGATAATGCAAAATTTTTCGAAAAAATCGATTTTAAAAATGTAAAATTTACATGTATTTTAGATACACCTTTTAACACGGCTGCATGATTAGCCGTTTTTGTGTATGGCATATCCATACAAAGTCATATCCCTGAAAAATGACAGAACTCGCCAAAGGTGGAACTCGAAGCCATGGAACTCGTCCAGGTGTCGACCGCGACTGACAACAACATTAAGAGTATATCAAAGCACACGTATCGTCAACAAAATGAGACAGTCACCGACGAGACCGTACCTCAACGTGAGACCTACTATTTGCTAACTATTTGCTAACTACTTTGCTAACTATTGCATAATCCTAAAAATTTTTTGTGTTAATATACACAGAAAAATGTCCTCTTTCCTATAGTGTAGTTGAAATTTTTGAAATCGTGGGTCCAGAATTCTGACAGTAACCAAATTTGTATGTAGATGATTTCGGTGGCCGACAGATGGCTCTATTTTGACAGATGACGTATTATAACATTATAAGCACGACAATGTCTGCCGGGCCAGCTAGTAATTTATAAAATTTAATAAAATTAATCACAGAACATGCACACAAATTATCGGTTTCTTACACCCGAAACTTGAAATAATTCTCCCCCCCCCCCCACTCTTAATAACATTTTCAAAATGTTTTCCATTATTAGCCAAACAATGGTACAACCTATTTTGGAACTCTTCGCGGAATTCCTGATAGATTTGTCTGTACTATCACCACTGTTTTGTTATTTTATCAGATTTAATTTGACAATTATTAGTTTTTAGGTTATAATGCATTTCCGATTGGTTGAATAATAAACAAACGTAATATTTTATTTTTATTCATAATTTAGTTTATTCGAGCTACTGTTACACCAGTCAGTCTGTTGTCAAATTCTTATTTGACATAATAGTGCAATTTTTTAGGTTAGAACCGACATGTGATTGGGTTAATTGTAAACCAACAGACCAATGAAAAGTGCATAAATTAAAATACACCACTTTCAACAATAATTCTTCTAAAGGAGGTTAACTTGTATCTCAAGTACTGAAAGTGCTCTTTTTGGAAGGGTAGTAGATAAACAATATTTTAAAAACCCTGGTTAAATAAATTCAAATAAACAAATTGGTTTCAAAATAATTTCGTTAATAAGAGTGTTTAACGGGTTTTAAAAACCTATACTAGTTTTTGCAACATTAATTTTATCTGTTATCACCAATCTGTGATTAGAACCTTGAGAACCGAACAGTTCCTCTCTCGTATGAGTTTTCAAATGAGTTTGCAAACTTCTTTTCACTGTACTTTTATAATCACAAGTTGCACAAGCGAAAGGTTTCTCGCCCGTATGAGTTCTTATGTGCATTTTCAATCGAGTGCCCTCTGCACATTTATAATCACAAAATTTGCATGCGTACGGTTTCTCGCCCGTGTGAGTTTTAAAATGCCTGTCCAAAGTTGTTTTTCGTGAGCACTCGTACTTACAAATATCACATATGAAGGGCTTCTCACCCGTATGGGTTCTCAGATGAATATCTAGATACGATTTTCTAGAACATTTATAACCGCAAACTTCACAAACAAACGGTTTTTTGTCTCTGTGGGTTTTCAAATGGTTTTGGAAAACCCTCGTTAAAGAAGATACGAAACCACAGATTTCGCAAATCAGGGGTTTCTCTCCTGTATGTGCCTTAGAATGACTCGTCAAACCTGATCTTCGTAAACATTTAAAATCGCACAGCTCACACGCAAACGATTTTTCACCGGTATGGGTTTTTATATGAATCATCAAACATCCTTTATCCGAAGCTTTGTAATCGCAAAGCTCACACGCATACGGTCTCTCACCCGTATGAGTTCGCAAGTGCTTCCCCATGTCTCCTTTTGTCGAACACTTATATTTACAAATGTCACACGCAAAAGGTTTCTCACCAGAATGAGTTAATAAATGTCTTCCCAAATCCGCCTTCCGTAAACTTCTATGATCGCAAATATCACACACAAATGGTTTCTCGCCCGTATGGATTTTCAAGTGATTTACCAAAACCGCCTTTCGTGCAAATCGAATACCGCATATATCGCACGCGAACGGTTTTTCCCCGGTGTGTGTTTTTATGTGACTTGTCAAATTTGCTTTTCGTGAACTTCTATAATCGCAAATGTCACAGGCGAATGGTTTCTCGCCGGTATGTGTCCTTAAATGTAACTGCAGACTTGTTTTTAAAATACTTTTATAATCACAAAATTCACAAGCAAACAATTTCTCTCCCGTATGAATTTTCAGATGAGTTCTCAGATTTGATCTTTGCGAACTCTTATAACCACAAATTGCACATGTAAACTTTTTATCATCTACAGTTTCTGTATGAATTGCAGATTTAATTCTGCTGTTTTCTTTGAGCATTCTTATTTTTCTTTCAATATCGCATAAATTTTCGTGCTTAAAGGCAATTGCTTGATGTAAATCTTCCGATTCACTTTCAACTGTTTGTATTACTTCGGGCTTGATTTCAAAATCTTGAATTTCTTCCGTCTTAATTATAATATCAACCATTTCTTCAGTTTTAATGTGAACACTACAAGACGGCTGTATTTCTTTATCCATGGTTGTTGGTTGTTATTAAATTTTGTGAGGTTATATTCTTTGAAACTGAACTGTAAATTAAAATTTCTCACAAATATATTTACAATAAGGAACTGTAAAAGGTACTTACATGTAAAGTTTTACTAAATTTTACATGTTTTTTAGCGTACAACAGTTAACTTCTAACCAATGTTTATAACAATAGATTTTTTTCAAGTTAAACTGACTTAAACAATCTAGATTGCGCTGCTGCACTAAAATTATTCTTAGGCGCGAAGTTTGAATATATTAAAATAATTAACTTAACTACGTTCCAGCCAGTGGCGTAACTATAGGGTGGCAGGGCTGGCTAAAGGGGAGAATCAAAAAATAAAAATTAATTGGCAACCCCAAAGTTTTAGACTTTAGAATTATTTATTTTTAGTGCACCCATAAAAGCTACCTTTTTAATGATTTCATTTTTGTAACAATTTTTTTAATAATATATAAATGTAATATAATATAATGTATTGTTTTAAAAACATTTAAATTTATAAATTTCAAATAAAAAATCACAAGACGTATTTTTATACACTAGATTTCCTTCTATGAGATCTCTTAGAGAAATTCCCGTATATTTTCTCGGATTGCCTTAAGACTTGCTTAAGATTTCCTTTCGGAAAAGGGAAAAGTAATAAAAATGAAATCTTGGAATTTCTAAAATTTCCCTGATTTCCTACAAAAGTAAAAAAAACCATTTTGTTTGAATCGTTTTTTTTTTCAATTTAAATAAAATATTTTTGATCAAATAAAAACTTATTTAAGCAAAAAAATATTTATGTAAATTTCGAAGCAATAAAATAATTTTTTTTTGATTTAAACAAATTTTTATTTGACTAATAATTTTATTTAAATTAATTTATATACAAATTATAATATATAAATTTTATAAAATTAAATAAAATTTATTTGCTTTAAAAAAGTTATTTAAATTGGTTTCTTTGATTTAAAGAAAACTGTTTCTTACGATTTCTTAGAATTCTTGTGATTTCATGAGATTTCCTGAGATTTTCTAAGATTTTCTTGAATTTTCTAAGCTTTCTTAAAATTTTCTCAAAATTTCTATCATTTGTACACCACATTTTCTCAACGAAAAATATTATCCCATTTGATAAATTTATTATTAAATGACATACTGAAGTTTTTTCCGTAGCTTTTTAATTATTGTTGTTTTTTATATATTATTTTAATTTATTTTACTTAATATTTATAAAATATTATTTTCTAATTTTTATTTATTTTTTAAATTTTTGGTGTATTTTCTGTATCTCTTTTTAGATTAAGAGATCAATTTTAATCCGTTTCAAGACATAGAATTTTCTGAGGCTTGCAGGATTCGTTATTCCATAAAAAATTGTTAAAAATAAAATTTATAACTAAAATGTTATTTTATAAATAATTTAAAATTTATTAAAAAAGAACTTAAAATGAAGTTACTAAGTTTTTAAATATTATTTTTATAAGTACGTATGTATTTTTTACTTTACGATTAAAATTGATTATTTTAACATTTTGTTTAGTTTCTTTATTTTTAATTTAAAATTTTTTAAATGACGCCAAAATGTAATTGAGTAATGTTTTTAAATACAAAATATATTTTTATTTATATTTTAAATACAATTACAAAATATATTTAAAAATGTGTATTAAAATACATGATACAAAATATATTTGTATTTTAAATACATGTAATTGAAATACTGCCCAGCCCTGTATCGTAGTTAAGACGAAGAGGTATTCAGCCATCTAGCTCTTGCTTAGGCACGCCACTGTAAACGATAAATCGCAACAAATTTTCCAGTCGCGCCACTGTTTTCTTTGGTTCGCGTATTTTAACTTTTTTAAAACTTTTGATTTCATGCTTTTAAAATAAATTCAACGAAAGTTACACAAGTAACATTGCTATTTCGCATTTTTCTTAATCAACTTCTACCTACGCAAGAATGCGGTAAAGTAATAAAAAACTTTTAACCGCAATTTTAAATTTCGACATAACCTTACTTTAAGTACACGTTTCGCACCATGTTTACCACAAAAGCCTTCATAAAAAAGAATAAAATTGGAAACTATTTAAAGGTACTTCCCAACGTTGATATTTAATTTGATTTAAATGACCTCTTTTTAGACCATACGCGAGCACTATCTGAGAGATGATTTGTTCTGCGGCTTCAAGAGCTGCAAAATTTGCACTCGAAGCTCAACTAACCTGACGTCGAAACACAAAAATACGTCTTCTCTCTATGATTTCAACCACTATCTCATCTTGGACACAAATGTTATTCTTGATCAAGTGAGTAGTTCGGAAATTAATATTGTACGGCTGGTAGTAATTTTGTTTTAGATGGATATATTCGACGAAAGCGAGGATGTGATTGGTAACGTAATAATTTTGAATACGGTGCTGCAGGAAGTCAAACACCGCAGCTTACCGATTTATAAACGACTCACGAGTATCATCGAAAACCCTAGTCGACACTTTTATGTTTTTGCAAACGATTATCACAAGTAAGTTTTGTTATTGGTCATTCTATATCAAGTGGTCCAAAATAACTTAATTGATTGCTTGATTATTTTTTTGTGCAATCGTATTATGATTTAATAGTTCAATATGATCGGTTTTTAAATTTATTGCATTTAGACCAATTAAATTACTGTTTTAAATGGAATAAATTCCCTAGTTGATGAAACCGGAACCATGTGATACTCTCTGAAAGTAAATACATAGGAGCTTAACTTGGTAAAGTTGATTCTTAAAATAAGACCTGGTTAAAATATTACTCAATGGCGGTCACCTTATTAAGTTTAGTATCATAAATTAGTAAATTCACCTAATAAGACTGAGGGAAAATCAAGTGAAAAATATACCGAGAAAGTTTAAGTTATCTGTGGAGAGACGAGAAGTGCATCGATAGTAAAAAAAGTAATAAAATCAAGTTTTTAAAGTGAAAAACAATATTTGAATCAGTAGTTAATTGTATAAATATTAATTAGAATATCCAGTTAATGAAGTGCTACACTAGGACATTAAAAAAAGAAAGAAAATTCAGAAGACATGGTTTTGACAGTTGTTACGTAGACTGACGATCTTTGACTGCTTGTAGTGCCGAAGGCATTCAACAGAATGAATTAAGATTTGGTATTTGATTTAATAAACGTGAATTGTAATTTTACTCAAAATTTCAAGAAGTTTCGTGAAAATTTTTAAAACTGCTAAATTAGGAAACAAAATTTGATTAAATCAAGGTGGCCAAAAATCAAATGTTTCAGAAAACACATAAATACGTCGTATGACCGCCAGCCATTTTATTCTTTAATGATAATACACCCAAAATTGAGTTTTTAGTTTTTTTGAAATTTTTTAAAAAAGTGAAAATTTATTAAATTGTGAAAATCATGGAATATGCTACTAACCGAACATTCAAAGAAGCCGAACCGAAGGAACTTAATTATACCGCCAGGAATTATGGTAGATACATTTTTTCACTTTATGTTTAAGAAAGTTCTCCTCCTGTGGGAGGATCAAAAATATCTGTAAATTTTAATAGCCTTAGGCTTAGTCAAAAAGTTGGCCACTAACTAGCATTATTTTAAATTTTACATAGCAGTGTGTTTTACGTAACAGTGTAAAATTTAAGCTTTCTTTAAATCTTATTTTAACCAGTGGGCAATCATTTAATATCTTGATGCTGTCGATTAAGAATCACGTTACGGTTTAGGTATCAACGAGATCAACTTTAGGGTCATTGCAAATTTATAAAATTGTAAAACAAATGCAAGTGCCAATACAGTAAAGTACTACAATATGTATAGTAAAATTTTTAAATCATTTTTGCAGGGTCAGTTGTATAACAGAATATCATTCTTGGGAGTTAACTCAGCCTCGAGGATGGATTTTTATACAACTGGCTCTAAAAGGGCGTTTACAAAAATTTGTACGACACAAATTCATTAAATGTAAAAAAATGTTCTAAATTATAAAAATGGACAACTACGAAACACTGTTATGCGTCTTGCAGAATAAATATAGCGGCTACACAAAATCAAAATTTTGGAACGATCATTTTGAACTAAAAACTAAAAGTCAAATTTTTTTAAAATAGTCATTCAACAAAAAATATTGGACCACTTAATAGGGAATGTTGGTTTTTGGCAATTCAAATTAATTAATTCTAATATTAGGGATTGCTACTTGGAGCAAGAACAAGGGGAGACTATAAATGATTATAATGATCGGTGTATTAGACAAACAGTGCAATGGTATGAAAACCATATACCCAATAAACATTTCGTATTTTTAACGGACGATGCAGAAAATCGTCGACAGTCAGAAATGTTGCGGTTGACCACCACAACGGGTTGGTTTCGTATTAATTTTGTTTTTTTTGTACTATACTAATTTTTTAGTGTCCGATTATGTAAAAAGTTTGGATAATGCCAACTTTCTGCAAGATAAGCTGGCCCGGATTAATTTTCATATGGAGACCGATACCGAGGATTTATTTCCTCCCCATTTGTCATCTGCCGATATTCATGCTGGAATTAAAAACAACATTCTTTACCAAGGCGTATATCACGCCTCGAGGGAAAACTATTTGGAAGGTTATGTGAGCGTGGAAGGGATAGAGCATTCGGTGAGTTCTAAAAAAAGTTATCTTTCTTTTATCCTCGGAAAGTGTAAATTGTAATACAGAATTGCCATTTTATTTAATTTCAAAATGACTTCTAAATTTAGGTATTATTATACCCCCCCTCCCCCCATTTTCATAGTAGAGCAATTGCTGCAATTTAGGTGAGGGGCAAACTTGATTTAATAATTTTGTAAGTTACATTTCTCTATTACTAGTTGTAACTAAATAAGTATAAAATTTGGTCGAGATTCTTTGCTTTTTTGTTTTATTTTTCTTCTTCGTAAATTAGGACTCGGTCCTGTATTTTCCAATTTTTGTCACGCCGTGTCACGGATTATCTTGAGATTCAAAAGTCCAACTCTCGTGCCACCTTTTGGGTGGTTGTCCCGGAAGTCTCCTGGAGATGGGTTTGCCCGTCATCGCCACTTTGGCCAGTCTGCTTTCGTCCATTCTTTCTAAGTGATCCTTCCATCGTCTCCTCTTTCTTATCTATCTTACGATGTCCTGGATATCGCATGTTTCTCAGATATTGCAACTTCTTACTTTATCCATCAAAGAGACTCCCACTATTGATCTTAATGTTCGCATTTCTGTGCTTTGGAGGATTTGCTTCGTTTTGTATGTTTCTGCTCTTGTCTCACCGGCATACGACAGTATAGGTCTGATGCATGTCTTATACAGGGTGTCTCCCATGACCGTGGAGAACCTCTGAGGTGCTGATAAAGGACACTTTTCTAAGACAAATTTTAAAATAAAATTTTTGTCCAAGTCTAAACTCTTGAGGGGTACCTTCCTTTAAAGCAATTTTTTGTATTTCTGATTTCAAACAGCTATAGCTATGATATTGATTTTTTTGTCTTAATGGATTAGAAATTTTTTAAATATCATTTGCTTATCTACACATTATGTTATAACCCTTTATCGTCTAGAATCAACGGATTTCGAGTCATAAATTAAATTAAGGGAAAAAATGTTAAAAAAATTCAGGTTTTATTTTTTTTTACTTTTTTTGCGAACCTCGTATCTCTTAAACGAAACGTCTTAGAAAATAACTGACGGCCCAAACCGGAATTTAACGGGCTACCACTTTGGTCAAATACATTTTTTTTGGAAACTAACCGTTTTTACAGAAATTCTGAAAATAATGAATAAAGTGTAGGTAAAAAAATAAATAACAAACTAATTAACAATAATAAATAAACAATATAAATTAATATAGTAATTAACGATAATGTGTTTTGAAATTAAAACAAATTATAAATCAAATCAAGATTTTTAACAATTTTGTGAATTTATTATTTTTTTAGCTACACCTTGTTCATTATTTTCAGAATTTCTGTGAAAACGGTTGGTTTCCCAAAAAAATTTATTTTACTAAAGTTGTAGCCCGTTAAATTCCCTATCCGATTTCGGCCGCCAGTTTTTTTTTTCTAAGACGTTTTGTTTAAGAGATACTGGGTTCATAGGAAAAGTAAAAAAAATAAAACCTGAATTTTTTAACATTTTTTCCCTTAATTTAATTTATAACTCGAAATCCGTAGATTCTAGACGATAAGAGGTTATAACCTAATTTTTAGATAAGCGAATGATCTTTAAAAATGTTCGAATCCATTAAGCCTAAAAAATCAATGATATCGAAACTTTGGCCGTTTGAAATCAGAAATTCAAAAATTTCTTTAAAGAGAGGTATCCCTCCAGGGTTTGGACTTGGACAAAAATTTAATTTAAAAATTTGTCTTAGAAAAGCGTTCTTTATCACCACCTCAAAGATTCTTCACGGTCACGGGGACACCCTGTTTATTCGCGTCTTACTCTGTCGTCATGTATTTGTTGTTTCAGATGACGGTTCACGCCGAGGTAATTGAAGTTCATTACCTGTGTGATTGGCTGATTATCTACGACAAGCTTGCACCGGACAGGCTTTTTGGCTATTGTTATTGATTGGGTTTTCTTAATAGATATCTTCATGTCTTCATTTTCTGCTAATAACACTGCGTCGTCAGCAGGGGCGCCGACTTACCAAAATTTATGTGGGTGCTCACTGCTTATCTCACGAATCAGGGGCAACAGTTAACGAAACGTTTTTTGTTGTTATTTATTGTTTATTATTATTTGCACACAGTAGGTGCACACAGTCAGGACTTATTTCAATTACATGTATTCAAAATACGTATTTAAAATACAAAATAATGTATATTGTAATTGTATTTAAAATACATTACTCAATTACATTTTGTCACCATTTAAAAATAAACACTTAGCAACTTCATTTTGTTAAGTTTTTTCTTCTATTAAATTTTAAATTAATTATAAAATAAAATTTTATTTTAAATTTATCGCTGAACAGCAATTATGTAAAATAATGTATTTTAATAATATATTGCAATGCTTCCAAAATTTCATCTTGCTTGGGTACATCCATTTTTTTTAGCATGAGACTTTTTGAATTTTAATAATTTAAAATGTAAATTTTGTTACGTTTTTATTTATGTTTTACTATCGTTTAAATCGTATAAAATAGTAAAATATCTTGGTTTTAAAATTTTTAATTTCCACAAATGTGGTGATGCAAATTTTTAATTTGTTACCTTGTATGTGGTATTGTGACCACCCGGCTGTTCATACCTGGCTGCCCCAATCAAAAAAATTCACTGATAATTTTCCACAATCCAATTAACTTCAAATTCTTCCAAATTTTTTCATTTTTTATCACTTCCACCTCAATAAATAAAACTTTAATTAAACCAAACTCACTTTTATTTAAAATCAATCAAAAATCAAATTTTAAAATTATAACGTAGCGGGGAATGAACACTCATCCCGCCTTAGAGGCACCGCGGGGTTTTACTTTTCTAACCTCATTGAAGTCACTCTCTCACTTCTTTCATTATCAACATAAAATTTACAAACAAAACCCTATGTACAGTATGTTTAAAAATAAATAATTTACAAAATAAACAAAATATTGATTCTAATGTTTCAACTTTCGAGTATTTTGTATTTGTATTTCAAATACAAAAAAAAAGTATTTTGCTCAGCCTTGACACAGCACATACACTATGCCAGGTTTTTCACTTGTTTTATCCGACATGAATCTTATTGGCTATTCCTATTTAAAAATACTAATTAGGTGATCAATAATTAGTTAAATTCTGAGTAATTTAGTGAGCGCTCCGCACCCACAGAAAAGTTTCTGTGGGTGCTTGAGCCCCGAGGCACCCACGTAGTGGGCGCCCCTGGTCGTCAGCACAGCATATAATTTTTCTTATGTCGTTTCCCAATCTATATCCAGCATTCACTGTCTTTACTTTTTTATAATTTCATATATAATGGTGTTGAACAATATTGGGCTGAGACTATCTTCTTGTCTTATTCCATATGCTACATTCACTTCTTCTTTTTTTTAATCTTTATTTTGGTCTTGCAGTTCGTGTTTAATTCAGCAACAATTTTGATTATTTTTGGATCAACGCTGGTCTTCTTTAATATGGTTAGAGCGTTCTCCAGATGAACTCGGTCAAATGCTTGTGTTAGATTGATAAAGCACATGAACGCGGGTTTATTGTACTTGATAACTTTTTCTACTATTTGGCGTATTATATATTGTCGTGTTTCAAAGCGATTCGCACCCCGCATTTTGATAGAAAATTTTATTTTATGAAGTTTAAATTGTAACATTGTAAATTTGAGAGGTGGGGGCGAATCAGAGGAAAGAAGCCTTTTTGCCAAAGATGGCCGCTCGTGCCGGTCGTTGATTTTTGGTTCTGTGATTTATTTTTGAAATTTGATTTATTTGAATTAGAACAAATGGTGCAATAGATATTTGTATAGTAGATACATTGTATAGTCCCCGTGTCCATTATCTTTTTGTAAAACATAGCTATTTCTCTAGCAAGCAACTCTCCACCATATTTAATCTCGTTGGAGATCTGGTCTAGCCCTGGCGATTTTCTGTTTTTAAGTTTCTTGATAGTCGATATTACCTTGTCTTCAGTGATTTCCAGCATATCCATTTGGCTTCTTTCTTCGTCATATCCACCGCCTTGGTTTTCTTCTTCATCGCTCAGTGGTTGTGCATTATATAAAGTCCGGAAGTGTTCCATCCATTTTTGATTTTGTGTCTATCTATTTCCATTAGGACCTCCTGATCCTTTCTCGTTCATGATGTTATGTTTCAGTATCCCATTCGTAGGACTCTAGATCTCTATTCTCGCTTCTTCCTTGTTCTCGCCGTGTTCGTCATCTTAGTTATCCGTCCGGTATCCGAGGCATCGTGATTGGTTCTGTGAGCAGTTGTTAGTTTACATCGGCCGGTAGGGTGCTAGCCTGGCTTGCCGATGCTCCTCTTTTGGAGGAAAGTTTTTCTCGCTTTTGTTTGTCCTGATCCATTCTTCTACCGGGATTGGTTACTCGATCTTCAGCTGGGTTACTCAGGTTTCCAGGGTTCACCAGCGTGAAGGTGAGAGTCGAGATTTAATAGGAGAGGCTAGGTGGCACTAAATGCAAGCAATGCCATATTTAGCGCATTCACTACTCTTTTGAACTCCTTCGTTCTATTGAACTACATAATTAAAGATTTGCGGAAGACTACTTTATACTGTTTCTTTTTATAATAGATTTAATCATTTATCGATATTTGGCGTTTAGGTGATAGTTCAAGGTCGTTCCGGTCAAAATCGTGCTGTCGAAGGTGACGTGGTGGCCATCCAGTTGTTTAAGAAAAAACAGTGGGTCGCACCAAGTGAATTGGTTATAGAAGATGAGGGTGGAGTCGAAGCCGGAGTTGAAGACGTTTTTAAAAAAGAGGAAGAGTTAAAACAGGCGACCAGCAAAAAAGTGAAAGAAGAAATCAAACCTACGGGTAAAGTGGTCGGAATAATTCGTCGCAAGTGGCGTCAATATTGCGGAATAATTCAGAAAGACGGTTCCGAAACGTCGACTGTTCAATTGTTTGTGCCAAGTGATCAGAGAATTCCAAAAATTCGTATCGAAACTCGACAGTTTGCCTTTCTAAAAACACAAAAAATTATTGTGGGCATCGATTCGTGGCCGCGGTATTCGAGATATCCAAATGTAAGTTAAAAAAAGTTTTGTACTTCTCCATTCATATTAAATTTTTAGGGTCATTTTGTTCGCGCCTTGGGAATCATTGGCGAAAGATCAACTGAGAATGAAGTTGTATTATTGGAACATGATGTCCCGCACAGCCAATTTTCAGAAGAAGTTCTGAATTGTTTGCCAAAATTACCGTGGTTGATTACCGAAGCTGACGAAAAATCTCGGGTTGACTTGAGAGATATCGACATTTGTTCAGTGGATCCTCCGGGATGCACAGATATTGACGATGCGCTTCATTGTCGCCAGTTGGACGATGGTAGGTTTGAAGTGGGCGTTCATATTGCTGATGTATCCCACTTCATCAGACCTGGAACTGCCTTAGACCAAGAAGCGCAAAATCGTGCGACGACAGTTTACCTAGTTAACAAGCGAATCGATATGGTGCCTGAGTTGTTAAGTTCGAATTTGTGTTCGTTACGTGGAGGAGTTGAACGATTTGCATTTTCCTGCATATGGGAAATGGACAAAAAGGCGCACATTTTAAACACAAGATTTCATAAAAGTATCATCAAATCAAAGAAAGCTATGACATACGAGGAAGCTCAGCTAACAATTGACGACACTAGTCTGGACGACCCCATTGCGTGTTCTTTACGTGGCTTGAATAAATTGGCCAAAATTTTGAAACGGCGACGGCTTCAGAAAGGGTAAATTCTATTTAATATTTTTTTTTTACATGAAAATAATGTATTTAAACATAAACATTTTAGCGCGTTAGTGCTCGCGTCACCGGAAGTGAAAATTCACATGGACTCGGAAACTATGGACCCAATTGACGTTGAAATGAAAAAACTATTTGAAACAAACTCGATGGTTGAGGAATTCATGTTGTTAGCCAACATAAGCGTGGCTCAACAGATTTTAAAAGCTTTCCCTGAAAATGCTCTATTACGACGTCACCCTGAACCCCCATCTGTAAATTTTGATCCTCTCGTAAAAGCAGGCCAACATCTCGTAAGATTTTCACTTGGTATTTTATCCTACTTATTTTTATTTCGTAAAATTTTAGGGTTTTGACATACAAATAGACACGGGAAAGAACTTAGCTACTTCATTGGATTTAGCTGTCAAAGAAGACAATCCTTACTTGAACACACTGCTGAGAATTTTGGCAACGAGATGCATGTTACAAGCCGTGTACTTCCCTAGTGGCGTTTACCAATTGGAAGAATTTTTCCATTATGGTTTGGCTGTACCATTGTACACACATTTTACTTCCCCAATTCGTCGCTACGCTGATATTATCGTTCACCGTCTTTTGGCAGTCTCAATCAGCGCGGATTCTACTTACCCTGACTTGGTTGACAAACATAGAACCGCAGAAATCTGCAAGAATTTGAACTATCGCAACCGAATGGCACAACAAGCCGGCCGTTCGTCTGTCAACTTTAATACTTTCGTGAGTCTTAAAAAAGTTGTCCAAATTTTTTTTTACTCTTTGTTTTAGTTATTCTTCCGGGGTAAATTAGAAGATGAGAAGGGTTACATCTTGTATGTAAGGAAAAACGCTATTCAAATTATAATTCCGAGGTACGGCCTGGAGGCGAATTTATTTTTGGCAAAAAGGGGCGAACAGTCATCTCTTTTCACTTATGATGAAGAGGTTAAATATATTTTAGACGTAAAAAACAAAATTTAAACCTTCTTTTTCTAGAAACAAACTCAAAGTTGCGGTGATGTAGTGCTACATGCATTTGATCTTGTGGTTGTTCGCTTGAGATTGGATTCCCAAAACATCCAGCACGAAAAAATTGTTCTCGAACTTGTGAAGCCATACATTGAAGGATTCAGTGTGCTTCCTTTGAGTGCTTCTCCAAAACGTAAATCTCAGGACCTTGAAGCGGGTTCTAAGAAAAAGAAGTCTAAGAAAAGGAAAGAGAAACTCTCGGAAGACTAAGGACATTTATTTTGTTGTCTTATTTTTGTTTCTATATGTAATTAATTATGCGTAAATTTTACAATAAATTTTGTTAGAAAATAGTAATTTCTTGTGTTTGGATTTGCAGTTCAGGATGTACCTAATGAAAAGATGAAAGAAGCTATGAGAGGAAAGCAAAAGCATACAAACAAATTGAATAAGAAAAATATGCCTAGGTACTTTTTATGGAGAAGTGAGATATAGTTGAAATTTTATAAATTTTTTTTGAGTGATTAAATATCACTTTATCTTTTTGGCGTCTGCAACGTGGGGCAGGCTCGTTTTTGGTGAACTAATAGTTCTTGTAACTAAAATTTGGAGTCCAACGGCTTCGAAATAGGAGTGGTGATGGAGGCATTGGAAGCGTTAATAAAATTTCTCAAAGAAAAGAAAGAGAGAATGGAAAAAAGAGACCTGGAAAAAGAAGAACGACGAGAAAGAAAACGAAATTAAGAAAAATTTTGATTCTATGCAAAGGAGAAAGGTATTGAAAGAATGGTTACAGGAATTGAGAGGGGATAATAATAGATGCATAAAAAAGAACGGATAGAGAGAAACGAGACATGAAGAATTATTTGAAGAAAAGAAACTAATGAAAGGGAATGAATCAGTTGAAAAAAATTTTTGGAAAAAGAGTCAAATGAAGAAGAAAAAGGAATTTTTGGTATTAGAAATTATTGATTAGTTTTTTTTTTGTGAATGCGCTTTTTTGTGAGTAGTAGTGGATAAAAACCTCTCATTTGGACCTCACATCAAGAAAGCATCAGAGTAGGTAGAAAAAGCAGCATCAAGTATCGCACGGCTTCTACCTAACATTGGAGGTCCAACGGGAAAAAAAGAAGAGTATTGGCAACCATGGCGGAATCAATAATACTATATGCAGCTCCAATATGGGTAGATGCTCTAAAATACCAAAAATATGTCACAACATCACTAGAGTCCAAAGAAAAATGACAATAAGAATTATAAGATCATACAGAACAATTTCTACGGAGCCAGCTACGGTGATGGCATTCCTTCTTCCAATAGGCTTTAAGGCTAAAGAAAGAAAATCAACGTATAATACGCAGACCAAGAGTAAGGCGGAAAGCGACGTCGTTCGAAGTCTGGCAGAAAAGATGGAACTTCAGCAGTATAGGCGGATAGACTTACCGCTTTGTACCATTCCTAAGCGCATAGTACAATAGACACCGCGGATATCTATTTAAATCCAAGAGATCCACTAGCGACAAATGCCCCTACTGCGAGAAAAAGGACTCAGTAAACCATACTTTTTTCCACTGCCAACGATGGGTACCGCCAGAAACATGATGCCGAAAGAGTTTAGGTCAACAGTTGATGCCAGATAACATGGTAAGCCTGATGCTTTCGTCGGAAAAAGCATGGAAAGATGTGTCAACCATAGCAAATAAAATAATAGCGACCAAAGATCCAAGCCAGTTGAAAACTAAACACGTCCACCTATGATATAGTCAGCCTAGTAGAATTAAGTCATGTTAAGATAGAAGTTAACGCAAGTGTGGGCTGATGCAATGCGCGAGCGAAACTCGGCCCACAAACGAGAGGGCGTTTTTAGTGGGTAAGAATTCCACACTACCACCCGGTACGGTGGTGTCTTTTTGAAGATTTTTCCCCTTTTGACCCAAAAAAAAGGTATTTTGGCAATTGAAAAATATGTCGAAGTCAACATTGACAAATGCATTCAAAAGTAGGTACTAAAATTGGGACCACGAAAAATGAAGCTTACGCCATGACCATTTGAATGAAGTATCGACAATTTTTTTTTAAATTAATAATTAGTAACATAGGTGCAACAAAAACAAACTGAAATAAATTTGTCATAAGAACGTGAATGTAAAAATACGGTATGTCGAAAATAATAATGATACTTAATGTATTGTGTAATTTTGTCACAAGCTCGATTGTCGAGGTTTTAACATTCAGTAGCCGCTACGTTTGAAGGTAGCACATTTTGAAAGTTGGAAGAGCAGTATAATTTCATGTAAAACAAAACACAATTACTTTTAACACGTTAAGGCCTTACATACGTCCAGAATTTTTAAAAAAATTGATGGTTTTTTAACAGATTATTGTTCTCTATAGTTTTAGGCTTATTTCTGTGAAATCGATTTCAAAAATTTCCCATAGATCAAAATTTATGGTAGAAAATGCGACCACGCAACGAGCTTGGTGCGCGCAAGTAGCTGTCCTTGTTTGAGACGGCTGACCATTATTTTCGGCGCGGCTTCAGGCTGTCAGTTTTTTGTTATGCGAAAATAAACCTGAGGATGTTTGTAAAACCTAATGGGAATATATTTAGAGTCGACTGCTAAGGTTTTTAAAATTGAATCTTACTTGTCTGATCGTTTAAAGTCGTTTTTCTTGAAACTACATTTTTCGCCACGGTCGGCATGATAACTCATACAATTTTCAATATTTTTTTATGCGATTTTTTTTTAAATATATGAAGTAGTTTTCTCTATAATATGTCGAGCCAGATTTTTGATATTTGATATGATTAAAAAGTATTATAAAAATAATTAAAGTGTTAAATTTATGACGTAAAACCATAGAGGTATATATTAGAACTACTGGAGGCACCACTTGCATATAATCCCTATGAAAAGAAAACGGTCCGATTTTACATAGCGTTCCCCCACTCCTTAAAGGTATAAACTCGATTTGACATTCTATAATAACGTGGTAAATATGATTTATATAGACGAGAACTCCTCAAAATTAAATACAACACAGACTTATTATGTTGATAATATTATAATAATATAATATAATGTTGATAAACGTTAAAAAAATAATGTTATAACTCAAAAAATGCCGATTTGGAGTTATATGTGCCATGTTATAGAAAATAAATGATTTTATAGCATGGAATAAAAAAATGTTTGTTTAATAAAAATTAAGTACCTATCATAAGTTTCGTAAGTAAAAATTATGAATAATTATTTCATATTTGACGACAATACCGTAAAAACCCTAGTTTTTTTGTTGTTTTCTTTTGATAAAAGGCAAGTTTTCCTTTCAGTAATAAGCTCCACAATTATTACATAATAATAATGTAAAAATTTAGTAATAAACAATAGAACCTTTAAAATAAACCTTTAATAATTGTTTATTCTAATTAATGTTTTTCTCAAAACTATGAATTTTGAGTTGTTAGCAGTTGTTAGTTGTTAAATTGTTAACAATTTCTAAAGTCTTGCAGGGCAGTTCTGTAAGAAGTAAACTTACAAAACTAATTTTATTAAAAAATGTATAATTGTTTCTCTTTCGGTGTTTTATAATTTTATTTGCTATGTATTTTTAATTTAATTCACAATTCTATTTTTGTGTTTATAAGAAAATAATTATATTTTTTTATAAAATTAATTTTTACATGTTTATGTTTATGTAATTTTTACATATAAATTATACCTACTTGAAGCCAAAATGAATAAATAAACTTATTTTGAAAAATTCTAAACCGGAAAGCTAAACAAACCCAAATAAAAAACCTAAAATGAAAAGTTAGTTGTAATTAAAAATTACAAAAGTTGTAGATTGTCCCAATTTCAAGATTTCATGTGTATGAACTTAGTGAAATATACAGGATATTAATTTTTTGAAAATAATTATATATTTTTTTAAATTAGAATGTGAATTTTTAATTAAAAATCACATTATAATATGTCTACAATTATTTTAATTATTTATCACATCCTAATTTCTTATAATTCATTTATTTAAACGTTTAAACATCATTTATCCTATGATTTTGCATTACAAAATTTGAACCGAATCCTTTAAGGAGTGGGGGAAGCGTAAACTTACGTCGGACCGTTTTGTTGCACCTAGTGGTTCCTCCAGTAGTTTTAATATATACCTCTATGCGTAAAACTAATACTTTTTCTTTAAACTGTCGTAAATTGCTAAATTTTTCGAAATTCAAAATTCCGACTCGACAGATTATAACTACAATTTTTTTTACAAGAATTTTTTTTAATTTTGTATATCGATCAATAATAACTGCAGATATCATGCCGACCGTGGAACAACTTTTTTTTCTTATGCCCGGTTTCAGCAACCTTAACTTAGGTATTTAATCTTAGATTAAATATTTAATCATAGATTAAATCCGATTTGGGTTGCAGCAACGTTAATTTGTGCTTAACACAGGTTAAATACCCAAAATATTTAATTACTGGTTGACCAGTGATTAAAGTACTTTGAATTTGAATTTGATAATTATCAACTAAAGAAAAAGTTATTTATACATTATAAAAGTTAACTTGTATTGTCAAGAAAGATTGTCATATAATAAAATTGTCATATAATAAAAAATTTTTTTTAGAAAATTACAATTTTTTTGAAAATGTTTGATTTGTCCGTGTCATTCCTGATAGAAAAGACCCTTTCATATTGTACGGTGACAGAAGTGACAGAGTTATAATTATATTTACCTATATTTTTTATATTTATATTTAGTACGAGTCAATATTATTTATTTTTCACAATTTCAGGAGTAAAGTGGTCACTTTAGTCTTCTTTTTGCGGGAGTAAAGTATCACTTTTTCTCCCGCAAATAAAAGGCGGGAGTAAAGTAAATATAAAAGAATCGTTACCATTCAATCGTTTTTATTGGAAACAAAATTAACATTAACGTTTACATTAGCACAACTTACAATATTAAATAGACGATCCATCGATCTGGTGGAAGAAGAGGTTAAATTTAAAGTTTTATCTATCTGATTTGCATCACCGACAGACCGATCAGTTCTACAAATTTCACCTCCAAAAATTTTAGTCGCAATCTCTTCTTTATTTTTGATCGAATTTTCCACGTACCCCTCAGCTACAGTCGAAGACTTCCATCCACCATGGCGATTCAACACATCTATATGTACTCCCGTATCAGCGAGCAAAGACGCAGATGTACGTCGAAAACAGTGGCCTGTATACGATGATGGTTCAGGAAGCTTTAAATATGCAGCTATTTTTTGTGGCAGCTGCCCAAACGCGTTCTTTCCTACAGGTTGCAAAGTACATTTGTTACTTCTGAATTGCACCAAAAAACGCGAATGATTCGTATCCTCCTTCCGTAAATTCATATATTTTTTAAGTAATTTTAAAAAATCCACCGACTGGTCTTCAGAATTGTTGATCACAAATTTTCTATCGCTACCATTTTTTGTATTGCGGATGGTACACAACATTGTCAAAGAATCTATTTCTTTGAGATCGCCAACATGCAAGTGAACCAATTCATCTCCTCTGCATGCCCCTGCTACGCCCAAGATAAGTGCAGCCTAAAATATAAAGTTGTATTAGTATTATAATAAAATGTTTATACAAGAATTACTTACTTTAGCCATCAAAAATGTTTCGTCTGGCGCTTCGCTCAAAAATTGTTCCACTTGCTTTGTAGTTAAAATGTTTGATTTTTTGGCCTTGTAACCCACATTCTTCCTCTTAAGGAATGCGGTTAACTTATAAAATTTTCCAATATCTATATCTTTTTCAAAATTCAACATACACTTCAGCATGGAATACTGCGACCAAAGAGTAGAAGCTTTTAGCTCTTTCGCCTTTTCAAAGAAGTAAGCCAGCATAAGATCTTCGGTGTAATGCTTAACATTATTTTGCGTACACCAGGTTATGAATTTATCATACTGTTTTTTATAAATTGTTTTTGATTTCGCAGGCAGCAATTCAACTTTTGCCATCGTCGCTGCCGCTTCAACATCCGAATTTTTCTCACTTTGTCTCATTTTCACGTAGGAACAAATTATAAACGATCACTTACATTAATTTGATTAAGTATTTTATATATCAAACTTATTTATGAAATATAGGCACCAATAAAGAATAATTATGTTAAACACAGCGCACGGTGTAATAATATGTCAAAAGGTAAATTGAAACAACGGAACATAAGAAACGATTCATAGGTATCGCTTCAAAAAAAAACAACAATTCCAAAAAGCAACCTCATATTTTACTAAATAATTTTGCGCGCAATACTGCGTGCGATTGGTCTGAAATTTTGCATATAAATTTTTACAAAAAATCGTTGCAGGGGGTTAGTATAACTAAGGGGGGGATAATTTTTTGGTCAGTTTTTCGATATCTAGCGCCGTTTTCGAGTTATTGCAAATTCAAAATTTCAAATTTAGTAGATTGACTTATGCAATTTATCATTTGCAGACAAATTGTGAAAAATAGTATATATACCTTGGGACTAAGGTGGCTTTTCATCCCGAGTGCGATTTTTGCACTCGGCTAAAGCCTTGTGCAAAAACCTTCACACGCGGGATGAAAAGCGGCACCTTAGTCCCATGATGTATAATATACTATTATTTTGCAAATAAACAATGTTCAGCACAAAGAAAGTGTGATCGAGTTAATGAACAGATTAGATAAGATGGAGCCAGATGCAAATCGAAGCAAATCTTTTTTCGGGATGCTTCAACTTCTACTAACGTTGAGATTTTATGCAACGGGGTCCTTCCAACAGCTTTTGAGGACATACAGGATTGTGTGTACCCACCACGTCAGTCATCATCATCTTTGCATGTGCCGTGCTTCATAGTTCATCTTTACATTCTATATCTTTGATAACAGTAAGCAACTGCAAGATAAAGACGAATTCAATGATGTAAAAGACATAGAAAAAGCAGAAATGAACATTCCATTCGCTTAAAACAAACAAAATAATTCAAATATAAAGTGTACGCACTGCATTAATACGCAGTAATTTTTAAAAACTTTTATAAATAAATTTTTTTATTGTTTTATGAGCACAAATTCATTTATTATCATATTAACAATTTATTATTTATCACCAATAATTACACTGTGAAATACAACAAATATTTTTTCCTGGAGTATATTTCTATTTCATTTATTTTCAATATAAGAGGGTTGCTTCCTCAAAAACTAAAGCGAAACTAAACTAAAGCAGACAGTGTTCCCCTGCGTTATCATTATTTTTTCAATCGTAATTTAATATTAACCATTAAAATTAAGCTTACTGTTATGTACTTTTAATTTTAATTGTACTTTTAATTAACACTGCACTGAACCTTATTTTATGATAACTTTTGAATTAACGAATGTTACAGAGTTTTTTGTTTTTTATTTTTAAGTAATTTTTATCATTTCTATAGCGTAATTTTTTCAGAATTCTATTTTCTTGTTTATTCAAATATTCTAAGTTCAACCCTGTTAAATGTGAATTATTGTCATTTTAGTTTCTTTAAATATTATGTTTCTTCGTAGTATGTATTATTTACTTAACAGTTAAAAATATTATTTTTTTAACATTTTGTTAGGTTTGATTATTTTAACATCATACTACTAAATACCACAAAAATACTTAAAAAATTCTAAAACTTTTTTAGGTTATTTTCTATTTTATAGTAAACGTGCTTTAGGTACAAAAACGGGGTAAAATTTGAAACTTATTTTCAAATTTAAGTTTTGAAGTGATAGATGGCATTGTATGTTTCTGCTTCAACTCCATTGTATGAGGATTTAGGATTCATATTCATTTACTTAACCTAAAATTTCATTTAGACAAATGACGTCGTTCAGTTTGGTTATATTGGTAAGCGCAACATTTAAAATTTGATTAATTTCTTGATTTTTTAATTTTAAAATTTTTTTAAGTTTTTGGTATATTTGCTCTCACTTCTTGTTATTTTTACTGTTATACATGACTGATCATCGAAAATAAACGTGAAATAAGGGCCTTTATATTATGTTACAGAGTTTTTTGTTTTTTATTTTTAAGTAATTTTTATCATTTTTATAGCGTAACTTTTTCAGAATTCTATTTTCTTGTTTATTCAAATATTATGAGTTCAACCCTGTTAATTGTGAATTATTGTCATTTTGGTTTCTTTAAATATTATGTTTCTTCGTAGTATGTATTGTTTACTTAGCAGTTAAAAATTTTATTTTTTTAACATTTGTTAGGTTTGATTATTTTTTGCGCTTATCGCGTTTATCGCGAGTTTCAGAAATCTGCGCTACACCACTGCCTACTTCTAGATCACCTAGAAAGCTGAAATTTTGTTATTGACAAAATTTGTAATTAATAATAAAAATAATAATTATATCTTTCATTATAAGTTCGACTTGATGCTAAAAAAATATAAAAATAACTATTACTAGCTATTAACTATTCCTGGTAATGAATCAAGTTCAATAGTTATGGTGAGAAGTGCGGGTATCAGTACAGAGATTTTTTTCTAATTAATTCGCGGATGTACTGGTACGGTCCTGGAACTTCTTGGATAAGTCTTTAAAAATGTTTGAACTTGAGAATATTTCTTAATCTTGAAAAAAAATATTTTCGTATTGCAATCAATCGCACCCTTTAATATAATTCATCTCGTTAATCCATGCTTGGGCATCATTTTTATTTTTATTTCTTCTTATTTTTTTATACATTTGACATCCTCAAGAACCGTAAATTGAGTTAGTGGTCAAGGGTTTTTCTAATCCTACCCGTAAATTGCGCCAAAAGATTATATCTGTTTATGTAATTTCTTTTTTAATTCGTTTATTTATTTTACAATTTGTACATTGGTACAACAAGTAAAACTTTTCGATCTTAATGATACGATTGGTTACCCGTCCAGTGACAGGTTCCAACTAAAAATAATTCTATAGAATATTAAGAACTAGATACAATACATAACATTTTACATTTAGTATGACATTTTTGTTATCAGTTATATCTTTCTGATATATTTTGGAAATGATGTCTTTTGAGTCTTCTTGCTGAATTGGTAAAGATTGATAAACTTTGGGTTAGACTGTTTGGATGTTTAGACAGTCTGTGGTAGTACTTGGTACTGTAAACTTGATTTTCTTCCACTGTTTTCACTTGAAGTTCACGATGGATGGCCTTGTTTGTGATGTACCACGGATCGTTACAAATTTTTCTTAGCGTTTTGGACTAGATTCGTTGCGGTATTTCGATATTGGAGATACTAGCTGAACCCCAGAGCTAGGTGCCGTAAGTCCAGATGAGCTTGATGATGGCTTTATACAATGAAAGTTTATTTTCCATACTTAGCTGTGAATTCTGACGAAGTGACATGAATTGATTTACTTTTGTTTGCTTTTATTCTCCAGATTTTCAACCATTTTTAGATGCTGTTTAAGTTTGACTGAAGCAATCGGAGGCAATAGATGGGTTTGTATGTGAAATCATCACGGCCGTATCGTCGGCGAAGATTGCCACTATAACGTTTGGAGAGACAGGAAAGTCTGCGGTAAATAGAGTATCCAAGATTGGGTTCAGTACGTTACCCTGTGGAACTCCAGAATGAATTGGGGCAAGTGCAGAGTATTCGTTTAGGAACTTGACTTAAAAAGATCTGTCTTTTAGAAATGATTTGATAAGGTGGTAGTAGGTTCAGGGCAATTGTTCCAAGCTCTCTCTTATTTTTTTTCTACTCGATGAATCTGTTCGATGGCGATGTTGAAATATTATTGGTTTTATATCATTTGTAACACTTTTGGATGATCCAGATTCGTCGTAATGAAAACGCAATTGTTACAAATTATTTATTCCTATGGTAATTTGACCTCCGGTAAATTTGCTCTCGGTAATTTTGCCCCCGGTAATTTTACCTCCAGTAATTTAATTCCCTGGTAATTAGTTCTCTTGGTAAATTGGTTTTCGGTAATTGTACAGTTTTGCTAAATAAATAACATAAACTAACACTAACCTACCGACAGATTCATGTCTTTGCGTCGATATACCTTTTACGTACAGTTTCGCTAAACAAATAACAAGAACTAACTGACAGATCTATGTCTTCGCGCGGTTCTACCTTTTAAATACAGTTTTGCTAAACAAATAACATAAACTAACAGTAACCTAAGACCAGCAGTGTGGCGCAATGCTTAAATCAACATGCTCGGACGCGGGAGACCGGGGTTCGCTACTCGACCATGACCACGCTACACTGCTGTGATCTAAAAAAACCCAATATCGATCTATGGGCTATGGAATGTCCAAAGTAGTGGTGTGATATGATCGCTGGTTAAGTAACGAGCGAGAGTTCCGTGTTCGAATGTTGAACACACGAAATATCTCAGCTCGGCCTTCCTGCGAGTATCAACACTCTGTTAGGGGTGCACAATAAGCATAAGCTTCGGTGCAGTGTGGGGTCAATACCACAGCCCGTTACTATAATAAATAATAACAGTAACCTATACTGACAGATCCATGTCTTCGCGTGGATCTATCTTTTATCATTCTTTTACGTACAGTTTAAACTACCGGGAATGAAATTACCAGAGGATCAATCACCGGGATCAATTTACCGGCGACCAAATTACTGGGGATCAAATTACCGTATACGCTTTTTGGCATATAAAAATCACTTTTCCAAAAATACTTTTCAGACATTTTTTGTAGATAATTTCATTCCTTTCATTTTTATTTCCATATATTTTTTTATTCGTCGCCTCGTTTTCGACCGAGAGTGACTTAAAGCAGTCTCGGTAAAAATCCAATGGGAATCCCCTGAGAAAACCATAAAAATTCTATAAGTGCACTTTTAATTCTATTAAAAAGTTTTACTAACAAGAAAAAGGTCAGGTATGCGAAATTTTGTTTTGGTTTATACTTACACTACGTAAAGATTACACCTAAGACATTACGTGAATGAAATAGTAGCCCGCCATATTCAGCCAATTTTGAGAAAATCGAATTTGAAAATTTCTTCTTTTTGCCTGAAATAACGTGACAAAAGATAAAATTTGCAACAAAGGTTCCGTGGTAACGAGGTAGAGTGGTGGCTTTAATAAGCAAGGGTTCTAGGTTCAATTCTAGCATCAGTACTTTTTTTTAAATATTTTTTTTTTTAATTAATTTTCTTTTTAAGTAATATGTAAATTAACATATATTTAATAATTATTCGAAATTATTAATTTTTCAGATCTCAACATTCGGACGATATCGGTTTGTCTTACTAACAGTATTTTCAGACATTTCTTAAATTGATTATTATTCGAAACGTTCGAAAATTTTTGGGATTTGTTAAAAATTATATTTTTTAATTAAATAAGTATTTATTTATATATTTTTCGTATTTTATTTATATATTTAATAAGAAATGAAAAGTAACATAATTGAATAAGTATTTACATATTATAATATGCAGTATATTATTATTACACATATTAATTATTTTCTGATCATTTTACATTGTATAATTTTTTACACTGACGTTTCGCACGATCCCGGGTGGTATTCATCGTAAAAACAGGGAAAACAGTTTTACGGCATCTAGTAATTAATAATTAATTAAAAATTAATAATTTCGAATAATTATTAAATATCTGTTAATTTACATATTACTTAAAAAGAAAATCAATTAAAAAAAAAATATTTGAAAAAAAAGTACTGATGCTAGAATCGAATCTAGAACCCTTTTAAATCCACCACTCTACCTCGTTACCACGGAACCTTTGCTGTAAGTTTTATCTTTTATTATTTAGTTATTTCGTGCAAAAAGAAGAAATTTTCAAATTCGATTTTCTCACAATTGGCTGAATATGGCGCGCTACTATTTTATTCACGTAATGTCTTAGGTGTAATCTTTACGTAATGTAAGTATAAACCAAAACAAAATTTCGCATACCTGACCTTTTCCTTGTAAGGTTGTTTTAAGTCACTTTAGATCAAAAATGAGGAGACGAAATTAAAAAAATATATAGGAACAAAAATGAAGACAATGAAATTTGCGACAAAAAACGTCTAATAAGTATTGCTGTAAAAACGATTTTTATATGTTAAAAACAATATTAAAAAGGAACAATTTACATTACTAACATAGGAGCGCCCGAGTACTTTTGCGAGTAACTGTAATCTTTACTTATCTTATTTTATCATAATTTTAGGTGGCTACTAATGATATGATCGTGGTGTTAGGATTGTATGGTGTGCTTACGCGCATGTATATACTCGTCCTTGTTGCACACTGTAACGTCAGCTTGGGAGCAGATTCATAACTTTGCAGTTAGCTACAGGCGCAAAACAATTAAAATTTTGTTAAATATTTTAATAATAAAAAAAACATCAACATTTAAAATGATATTTTTATTAAATTACTATTCGGGAACTTTATTTTTTTACATTTGTAAATTTGCACTTTTTTTTATTTAACTTTCGTTTACAATTTTCAAAACTAATTTTCTTATTTAAAGACCGTAGCCTAATGTAAGTTCTAGTTCGTATCATACACAAAATGATTTCGTAAGGAACGCTACATTTTAAGCTAATGTAATCAGGATCAGTTTGAACTGCATTAGCCACTTTTTTAAAACTCAATGGATCTTTGGAAAGAAGATTACCGTGCAAAGCTTCAAAATGGTTATTCATTATGTGCACTAATTTTATTAATGTATCGCTTGGATACATTAAGTTGCCTCTCGAAAGATGTTCAGTCCAATCTGGACACCTTGAAATATGCATCCTTTTTGTAGGTATTCCCAAATTGCCTTATAAATCTAACGTTTTCTAACAATTTTAATTATAACTAGGGTAATTTATTCATAAAACCAAATAACAAGAGGGATAATCTCACGGTTTTGTCACATTTTTAAAAACTCAAAATGTGTATTTTTCAACAATTTTATTATTATTACATTATAAATCTAACGTTTTCTAACAATTTTAATTATAAGTAGGGTAATTTATTCATAAAACCAAATAGCAAGAATGATAATCTCACGGTTTTGCACGTTTTTAAAAACGCCAAATGTGTATTTTTAACAATAATTTTATTATTATATTATCTTATAAATATTTACGTTTTACCCATTTACTACTCATTTATCATCTTAATGCTTTATGATTTAATTATTATGTGCCAATTTCTTCAAAAATATTTAAAATATAATTAATAATAATATCATTCAAAGTGACCACGGCCGGCACCTTCTTCACAAAAATGATCTTAATTGTGATTACAATAAAAAGTGAATAAGCCGCGACTACTGTAATATAAAAGAATATAAATATATAATATGAATATAAATATAAAAGAAGGAAGCTGTCAATAACGAATTGAACTAATTAAAGAATAAACTTTAAAGTTCTAGCGATGCTTTACTTTTGAAATATTGTAACGCGGCTGTTTTGCTCCCTAAGTGACGTCATGCGCCAAAATTTCAATAATGAGACTTGTTGTGAGCACACCATACAATCCTAACACCACGGATATGATGAAATTTATTTAAAAAGTTCTTTTTTTTATATTCATTTAAAAATTCACTTGGGCCTGTTGGACCCGACGTATGCTTTGTAGGGTTAATACACTAAACGTTAAGAATTTTTAAAATATTCAGGTTAAAAAAACATGCATGACTGGTTATACTTGATAAATTACGTAACAAAAAACAGTAATATTTACATAATGATACTGTGGGAATCCCCGGCTTGCAACTATTATTAGCAATGAACATTTTTTATTTTCGTTTTTATCTACAATTTAAATTTCTACATCCAGGAGCGGATTAGTATTAAAACATAAAGAAATAAAATAATGTAATTGCTCGAAGCATTTAGAATATTAAACATTTTTTGGAAAGTGGAATCAACGTTTTTATTAGGGATAATAATAATAATGTTTTGGGCGAACTTCAATCCATTGCAGTTTATCAATAATTTTACCAAGTTCGTCTCTGGTTGCATCGTTGCACAAGGAAGCAAGGTCAACAATAAGTGAGGTTTTGATAAATAAATTGTTTGAGTCAGTTCTGTTTTTCTATGGTTTTGTGCGTGTTTGTATTTGCAGAAACAAGGTAAATTTATCCAATACAATAAAACCGGGTTAACTCGAGTAAATTTGAATAGAAAAATTTTAACTTTTTTTTTAATCGATGTCACTTGTATAAATTATACAGTGAGCTCGCATGGTTTCCAACTAATTCGCTAAGAAATTTTAGAAGGGTGTTTTGAGAAAACCCCTAAACAAGTCAACCTTAATTTTCAAATATTTATTTTTTTCCATCATTAACATTTTATCGTTTTTGAACTGGGACGTCTATGTCGTTGTTTAAATTAGTTGTTACATTTTTATTTGCCGAAGTTGCAGGCTTGAATAAATTTTGTAACTGTCAAACCGTCAAAAGTTTGGGGTTGATTATCTCGAAAACTTTTCTTTCGGAAACGTAAAGGTCGCCATTTAAAAAAATGTCGGTGACTTTACAGCTTAAAAATAAAACATGATAAAAAATTGTCAATGGCAGAAAAAAGTAACATTTACAAAAAATCAGGTTTACGTATCCGAGGATTTTCAAAGAAAATTCTTTTAAAATATTTTATCGAATTTGTTCACATTTTTACGAGCTCACTTGTATCTATGTATTATTAAGGGCCAACCATAAAATACGTTTGCAAAAAAAGGGGGGTATTGCTTAACCTGACGCTAAGAAACATTATAGGTTGGGGGGGGGGGAGCTAGCTTTTGTGACGTGATGTTTATAACGACAAATGTCGGGGGTTTCTGGAAAATGTGACGCAGCATGACCAAGGGGCGGCGATCCAAAAGGGCGAAATTTAGCATGACATATTTTATGGATGGCCTCTTATAATTACAAACAATTATATTTTTTACATACAGGGTGTCCACGTGACCGTGGAGAACCTTTGAGGTGGATATAAAGGACACTGCTAAGACAAACTTTCAAATAAAATTTTTGTTCAAGTCCAAACCCTTGGGGGCCGGGTACCTACCTTTCTTTAAAGCGATTTTTTAAATTTCTGATTTCAAATGGCCATAGTTCCGATATTATTGATTTTTTGGACTTAACGGATTTAAACTTTTTTAAAGATCATTCGCTTATCTACAAATTAGGTTCTAACCACTTATCGTCTAAAATCAACGGTTTTCGAGTTATAAATTAAATTAAGGGAAAAAATGTTAAAAAACTCAGGTATTATTCATATCAAATTTTTTTAGAATAAACCAAAAAATGCACAAACACTTTTTAGAACTAAAATGTTTAAGTTAACACAATACGATATACAATACAAAATACAATAACCCAATGTTTATGTTGTGTTAACTTAAACATTTTAGTTCTAAAAAGTGTTTGTGCATTTTTTGGTTTATTCTAAAAAAATTTGATGATTAATATCGAGTTACACTACCTAAACCACTTATCTATTGATTATTTCAGATATTATTTTTTTTACTCTTCTTGCGAACCCCGTATCTCTTAAACAAAATGTTTTAGAAAAAAACTGACCGTCCAAACCGGATAGGGAATTTAACGAGCTACCACTTTGGTCAAATACATGTTTTTAGGAAACCAACCGTTTTCACAGAAATTCTGAAAATAATGAACAAGTTGTAGGTAAAAAAGAAATAAATTTACAAAATTTCTAAAAATCTCAATTTGATTTATAATTTGTTTAATGTGAAAACGTATTGTGGTGCTTGACGTTTGAGCGACATTGTTATAAAGCATATTAACTTATCGTTAATTACTTTGTTAATTTATTATTGTTAATTAGTTCGTTATTTATTTGTTTACCTACACCTTGTTCAT
This sequence comes from Cantharis rustica, assembly GCA_911387805.1. Classification (NCBI taxonomy): domain Eukaryota; kingdom Metazoa; phylum Arthropoda; class Insecta; order Coleoptera; family Cantharidae; genus Cantharis; species Cantharis rustica. The sequence continues at coordinate 37,036,351 of OU426880.1, forward strand.
TATCTGCAGAATGTCTGTGAAAACGGTTGCTTTCCCAAAAAAATTTATTTTACCAAATTTGTAGCTCGTTAAATTCCCAAACCGGTTTGGGATGTCAGTTTTTTTAAGACCTTTCGTTTAAGAGATACAGGATTCGCAAGGAAAGTAAAAAAAATAAAACCTGATTTTTTTTTACCTTTTTTCCCTTAATTTAATTTATAACTCGAAATCCGTTGATTCTAGACGCTTAGTGGTTATAACCTAATTTATAGATAAGCGAATGATCTTTAAAAAAGATCTAATCAATTAAGTCTAAGAAATCATTAATATCGAAGCTATGGTCGTTTGAAATCAGAAATTTAAAAAATTACTTTAAAGGGAGGTACCCGCCAAAGGTTTGGACTTGGACAAAAATTTTATTTAAAAATTTTTCTTAAAAAAGTGTCTTTTATCACCACCTCAAAGGTTCTCCACGGTCACAGGGACACCCTGTATAATTGTAAATAATTTTTCAAGTTTTTTGAACTCGGATTTATTTGCCCAAGTAAAATCGGATAAAATATTAATTGAACTTTAAAACTGGTTCAGTGAATCCAGTTTTATGGCGCAGCATCTAACATCAGTTTACATTTTTAGATGTTGAATATAGAAGACATAATGAAAGAATATTATCAACCGGAGGAGTGGACCCGAGATAATTACATATACAAAGATTATGCGATGGTAACAATTCAACCCAATTCCGAAAAATTTTTAAAATTATCACGGAAGGTCCAAGGAAATTACAACGATGGTGTTATGATGATTAAACGGATTCAAAATCCATTTTTATACGCTCAGTTCCTTCTTAAACAGGAAGAGTACGCCAGCCGTGGAGATTTTCGTATAATGGAATTGCTTCATGATACGGAAATATCGAACGTTCATGCGATCGCTTCTCAAAATTTCGATTGGCAGAAGGTAAAGCGATATAAATACGGCAAAGGTGTAAGTTTTTCGACCTCTCCTACCTATGCAAACTTGTACAGTAGTGGAGATTCAACGGAGAGGGCAATGATTGTCGCCGATGTTTTGGTAGGAAAATATGAAACAGGTAGCAGGAAGAAAAAACTTCCCAGACGCTCATATGATACCACGGTTAGTCAAGACAAAAGAGTATACGTAAAATACTATGATAACGAATTTTATCCCAAGTATGTTGTATATTACCAATGTTCGTTGTCTACAGAAACAGAAGCTGATTGAATGACTTTGCTCAAAATATTTTTATCAGATAACAATTAAATCAATAAAGGATTTATATACTGAATAAAGCGAATTGTTACTTTTTTTTTGCAACTTTCTTTATTATCTTGGATAACAAGATAAAATATCAATATTTTTTATCAATTTATTTAATTATTGGATTATTTTATTTTTTTTATTTTTTTTTATTTAAATAGCTTTACATTTCGTAGGAATAGAGCTGTCCTAATGGACTTACAAAATCCATTTCATGGGGATCAGTTCTCAATTACATTTTATGCAACTGTATATCGAGCTACAGGCTATGATGCGTTCTTGCCTCCTTCACAATAGCCCTCCACTTGACTCTGTCATTGACTCATTGTGTCCATCTACCGTTAGATAATTAAAGTTAATCACTCTTTCGAACACATAGTCATCCAATCTTATTTCTTTGCTATTTTCACTCTCTTCTCTCTGACATTGCATATATTTTGTCTTGTCTTTATTGATGATCAGTCCCATTTTGCCTGCTATAGTTTTTATGGTTCTTAGTACGTTGGCCATTCCTTTTATTGTTCTAGAGACAATCACAACATCGTCTGCATAAGCCACTATTTGTACTTCACTGTTTATAATTGTTCCTCTGCATTCTGTACTTCTAATTATTAATTAATGTTTAATTAATGTTAAACATAATGTTAAACAATGTTGCAGACAGAGCATCACCCTGTCGTACTCCACAGTTTATTTTGAAAATCTCTGTTACACGTTCTGCTGTTTTTACCATAGCCGACGTATCTTCCAATGTCATTCTAATCAGTCTCAACAATTTTGACGGTATTCGAAAATCATAACAACAATAATTTTATTTTTTTGTAAAGTAATTTTTTCGCATTTTGACTGATAATGTGCTGTTTTTAAATTCAAAATCATTTAATAAAGTGGCACTTTAGCACATAGATATGTCACTTTACTATATAGTAATGTCACTGTCAATAAAAAACTATTGGATAGAAGATTGTTTATTTAAATATTGGAATCATTGTTATACATTTATGTATGTATATTAAAAGTACAAAATTATTATTCAAACTAGAAAACTTAACAATCTCACTTTTATAATTAATATTATGTAACTTACACAAAATTCGAATCAAAAAATAAAAATTAATTGTTGTTATGTAAATAAATAAAGCCGTGTCTGGTTACTAGATTACGAAAATTTTACACAAATATCTATTTAGAAACTTTTTGAATTAGCAATAACTCAAGAACGGCGCTATATCGAAAAACTGAGTAAAAAATTCGCCCCCCTCGCCTCGTACTCACCCACCGTGAATTATCGGTAGGAAGGCATACGAAAAAATTTAGACCGATCGCGCGCAAAGAAAATTTACTCATAAACGTCTAAATTCATATTTTAGATTAGATTTTCACAAAATACGAAAAAATTGTATAAACAAACCTCGTAAGAAAAGTTGTTTTACTAAACTCATATAGCTTTTAAGTTACTCGCTCGCTGTGCTCGCTCATACTTAAAAGCTATATTCGTTTAGTAAAACTTTACTTTTCTAAACTTGTTGTTTAATATACTATTAAAGTTTGAATTTGTTTTATTGTTTATTTGTATCATATTGTGTAAAATAGTTAAATTTTAGCTGTAAATAAGGTGGGAGAAACATAAAGTGAGAGAGGGGCTTCAGGCCAAAATGGCGGACGCAATGGACGTGAATTTTGTTCATTGTGATTGTAATTTTGTTTTTTTTTGATAATTTAATGATTAAAGTGAATTTATTTTGATAGAACGTTGTTTTAATTGTGGTAAAGTGCAAATTGTTAAATAAATTGGAAAAGTTGAAGAATTTGTGATAATTTTTGGTAGATGCATTAAAATACGTCGCAGCAAAATTGTTTAACCAGGCGTGACCAGTTGCAAAATAGACGTGCGATTACAAGACCACATTGAAAGGTGAAAGTTGCACATTTGAAATTAAATATTTACTCCACAAACATTTCCAATTTAATTAAATTTAAAAACAATTGAAGAGTCTCATGTTAAAAAAAAATGAATGAATCCGAGCAGAGTTTTTTTGGAACGAGCAAATTTTTTATAAATCAGTATAGCTCGGGTCATTGCGTTGTATAGTAAACTTGTCATGAATAATTATTACTGATAATATTTTATATTCCACGTCTAGGAGTGTTATGCCTCGGTAATTGCCGCAGATTTCTGCATTGCCTTTCTTTATCATTATGATTACTCCTTCTTTCCATTTTCTTGGCATTTTTTCTTGTACCCAAATTTCTTTAATCAGCTTGCATAGTTTTTCATGTAGTGCTTCTCCTCCATATTTGATCATTTCTGCCATTATCTTGTCCTCGCCCGGTGCTTTCCCATTTTTGAGTTTACTTATTACTAGCATGACTTCTGCTTTTTTGGGAATTTTAATTTCGTTTTCGTTATGATATGCTTTTAGTTCAATTTTTTCAAGGTCATTGCTTTGTTCTACATTTAATAATGTTTCGAAATGTTCCGTCTACACTTTTTTTATTTTACTTGCTTCACTTTTCAATAAATATGCCATCCTTTATATCTCATTCCTCTCGTTTTTATTGCATTTTTTACTTTCCTATTTTTTATTTGGTTATAGAATTTTTCATGTTGTGTCTTTTATTGCTATCCTCTATTTCCTTTATTTTTTCATTCAACTAGAAGTTTTTATTTTGTTTATATATTTTATTAGCTTCTTGTCTTTTTTTCTGTATTCTTTTCTTCACATTCTCTGTCGAACCATTCTTTCCATCTTGGTTTTTCTTGGCGCCCTAGCACGTAGTCTGCAGTTGTTATTATGTCCTCCGCCATCTTATTCCATTCTTCATCTATACGAAAATTACTTTCTCTATTCCTAACTTTTAGTCTGTCTTTTATCTCTTTTTCATATTGTAGTTTTGTCTCTTCTTTTTTCAATTTCTCTATTGCAATGTTTTTAATTCTCTTTTCTTTTTCGGTTTCTATACATGTCTTTTGTTCGACTTCTGCTACTACAATGTAGTGGTCCGTGTCAGCGTTTGCTCCTCTGTGTGTTCGTACATCTCTTATCGAGGTGGCTTTTCTTGTTACCAAGATATGATCGATTTGATTACCTTCAATATAGCTTCCTCCGGGCCATCTTCATGTGACTTTATGTGCTTTCTTGTGTCTATATTTAGTGCTATATATTATAATATTTAGCGCCGCTGCCATGTTACATAGTAATTAGGTTCTTAATATATCTTGGATTATACTTTGTTTTTAAATTTACAATAAAATCCCATGAAATGTGGAGTAACATAGGTACATAAGTTCAGAAGTGGTCATATTGGTATTTTAGATGCATTAAAAGGCATTATCCTAAAAAAATTGTTTGAACGGCGTGGGGTTGGGGGGGTGGGACATTTGTCCCTCGTAAAATCGTAGTTACGTTTTAGATTTTATTTTGTAGTTCATTAGTATTATCATGTTCTGTTTTTGAGCCCTCGGATTTATTTCGGATACCGTCATTTCGGCGACCCGATATTCGACTATGCCAGGTTCGGTGATTTCAATTCGGCACCAGCATTTTGGCGAGAGTATAATATATAGATATACTTTTAGTTTATTCAATGTATTTCTTCTATTTTTTCATCACTTTTTTATTATTTACGTTTTCTCCACTGTCCACCATTGAGTCCAACTTTGTTTTTCTCTCACTACTCGCATTAAGCTCCTGTTCTATTTCTTTTTGTTCCCGGCTTATACTTTGTGTTATTCTGTCTATTTTTACATTTAAATTTTCGTGATTTCTGTCTATTTTTCATTTAATTTTTCATAAATTATGAAAAATTAAAATCAATGTTTACACATTTCTTTTACACTTGATATTTCAGTTTCCTTCATTTTTACGGTTTTGTTTACAATTTTTTTTTCACAAATTTTTAATTTCCGATCTCAGGGTCAAAAAGTAGGTCGCTATTTTTTAGCCTCACGTTCTGTATTAATTATTTTTGTATTAATTATTTAATTTTACAAAATAATTCTAATTTTTTAGTTTTATCGTGGGTTCGTGTGGAGAACATGCAAATAATTAGGAGCATGAGACTCTTTTAGTTATTTCAAATAAATTTTCATATCGTTTAAATTTTTGTTTAAATTTTTAATTTTAATGTGGTTAATATTATTTGTTTGCTTCATTCAACCATTACCATATATGGTCTCGTTCTTGTGCGTCGAACCTGCGCTCGCCTTATCAATCAATTTCGTCGTATAAAATTTCACAAAGAACCAAATCTTCTAAATTTCTACTCTTCCAACACTTCCACTTGATTAAAACAACTTTTTAACTCAATTAAAATCACTTTAATCTCAAACACATCAAAAAAAATTAAATTAATTTTTTTCAGCGGACATAATTTTGCGGCCGGCTGCGTCGCCATTTCGACAAAAGGCCTGGTTGTTACCTCTGTTACCAACATCGTAACAAAATAAAATAATTTACAAAATTTTTATATACAAGACGTTACACAATTTAAAATCAAAACAAAGTAAACAAAAAAAATTATTTACAAAATAAATAAAAACCAGAATTTGATTGCCCTTTACTTTACCACGGCGTAGCTCTGGTGTGTGGGAGTAGAGTAACTTTTCAGGGTGTGCGTTTAAAATTTTGTTGTTTTCTTCTACTTTCGCCGCGCACTTTCTAATGCTGCCTATAAAGTACAAAAAGTAAGAGGAACATGGAAGTTACTCTATCTAATCTAATCTAATATCGAAGACATTTCACTTCGTAAGTTCGTAGATGTCGTACTTTGTAAACTTTGTAGAATTGTATTGATTTAATAATTTTAAAGATTAAATTATTGAATAATTTATAGGTTAAATTTACGAAAATACTACATCTACATAAAGTACGACGGTTTCTACCTGCATAAAGTTCGTAAACTAAATTTGTATTAAAAATTCTACGAAACTAACGAAAAATCAAATCTACAACATTTACGGCAAAAGTACAACGTGACATGAATACCCTTACTGATTGTTCAAACAAACGAAAAAACGAAGACAGATCCTCTCAAGCAGATAGATACTCTACAAAAGCGATATCACTGGACATCTCAATAACACCTACTCCAACGAAACAGTTTCTATTTATTATCAAACCTAAATGACGAGGTCATCCTTCACCTTCTCAAAACACCACAAGTCAACAAACCAAGCGCGCAATTAAAATTTCACTAATTTTCTTATCATCACAAAATAATTACAATGAAATTGTATTCAATATCAAAAATCTAAGTAAAGGTAATTTTATAATTAGATCTAGTCAAAATAAAATTCGAGTTAACCTCGCGCAAATTGAAGACTACAGAGAAATAACCAAATATTACAAAGAAAATGGAATTCACAATTACACCTACCAGGACCCAACTAATAAGTCTTTACTTGTAGGACACTAGGTGACTTGGCTCTTGGTAATTTGGTCCCCGGTAATTTGATCCCAGAGGTAATTTCCCCCCAGTAATTTGGTCCTCTGGTAATTTGATCCCCTGGTAATTTGGCCTCCGGTAATTTCGCTCACGGTAATTTTACCTCCGGTAATTTGATCTCCTGGTAAATTGGTTTTTGGTAATTGTACAATTTTGCTAAATAAATAGCATAAACTAACACTAACCTACTGACAGATCCATGTCTTTGCGTGTGTTTACTTTTTACGTACAGTTAAAACTATCGGGGATGAAATTACTGGACGTGAAATTACCGGGGCTGAAATTACCAAGGGATCAAATTACCATACGAAACAGTAACTATAGAATTAACAGACAACGATAAATCAAGAGAAGTTTTTAAATTACAAAAACTAGAACATTCTATCGTAACAATGAAACCAAGACTAGGTAGTTAGTCAAAGTATTCCGCAATGCCACCGATGTCAGAGATATGGCTACACTCACAACCACTGCCAAGTGGAATACAGATGCGTCTAATGTACTGATAATTATTTTTATAGACTGCAAACAAACAACTGACACCCTACCAACCTATGTAAATTGCGGCGCACACCATCCGGCTAACTATAGAGGATGCAAACACCATATTGAAATCCAAAACCAACAACACCGTTTTAAACCCAATAGTGCACATCCAATAAGAAATAATAACCAACAATAAATACCACTTTCCGCTTACCAGAATCCATACTACTTATGCCAAAGTAGCATCAAATAACATCCCTGTTAATTCTTCAACATCCCAAAAAAACGCAATCATCAATAGTAGATTCGATTTTAAATTTTATAGCCAACTTAATAACTTCTTTTATATTTCAAATTAAAACGTTTTTTCTACACTAAATTATTATTCTTTAACTATTACAAGGCCAAGCCCAAAAATGATTATGCTTTCCAAAAATTAAGAATTCTAAATTGGAATGTAAACGGTATTAAAATCCACCGACCACAATTGATTTCTTACAGAGATATATTGTTTCAATAGCAAATAATCTCGGAGATTAAGCTTACCATTCAAAATCCCTGGCTACTATACGTACAGATCAGATCGGATCACAAATCACGACTCTGGCGGTATTGCTATTTTTATTAAACACAACGTCAGCTACTGTGGGCTAATGAAATTTAAATGCATAAACTTGGAAGTAACTGGCGTCCAAATAAAACTTTCGGATAATAGTTAGCTGAACATTATAAGAGCATATGAGCAACCCCACAAAGCTCTTCTTAATCAAGATTTAAGAGAAAATTTTCCCAACAATTTCACAACACTCTTAATAGGAGACCTAAATAGTGAAAATCTAATATGGAGATGCAAAGCAAATAGTCATCAGAAATTAAATTATACTAAATAGCGGCAGAAGAAGGAATGGAAATCTTAGCCCCCGAAGAATAGACGTACTATCCCTACAGAAATGATAATTTACCTGACACTAGATATCGTAATATCCAAGAACTTCAACAAAACAGAAATAGAAAATAAACTTAAAAAAGTTTTTAGAATTTTTTAAGTATTTATGTGGTATTTAGTAGTAAGCGCATTATTTAATTTATTTATTAATTTTAATATTTTTTCAATGTTTTTTGGTATATTTGCTCTTACTTCTTTTTATTTTTACTGTTATACATAACTGATGATGGCAAATAATCGTGAAATAAAAACTTTTATATTATGTTACAGGTTTTTAATTTTTTAATTTTTAGTAATTTTTATCATTTCTATAGTATAATTTTTTCAGATTTTAATTTCTTGTTTATTCAAATATTTCTAAGTTCAACCCTGTTCAATGTGTATTTTTGTCATTTTGGTTTCTTTAAATATTATGTTTCTTTGTAGTATGTAATTATTTACTTGACAGTTAAAATTTATTATTTTAATATTTTGTTAGGTTTTATTATTTCAACAAAACATTACAAACAGTTGTAACTGAACTCGATTTCGATCATTTACCAGTCATTCTAATTTCAATTGCATTCCCTACTATACACCATACTCACCGCGCATAATGGATGGTAAATTTGACTAGAAAGAATTTAACTCAGAAACAATTTCACATACAATTGGTTTAGGTTGTGCGTCCTGCAGGCCGCACTGAGCAGTGACTTTTCCTTGACCTCACAAATTTTTATGTTCATAACTAAAAAATAACTTTTTACAAATAATAGTATGGCGAGGCACTTCATCAACTACAATGAGTCCGGCAAGCTGATACACAGGAATATTTGTTATTTTTATAGAAAAATAACTTAAACAATACTAAGGGCCAATTTCATAATAAAATCGTTAACGTTCCGTTAACTAAAAGATCTTTTTAGCTAACGAGACACTTAAATGCTCTGTTAAGATATTGCATTTCATAATAAATTTAAAACTATAGTTAACTAATGAGGCACTTAAATTGCAATGTGCTATTAGAACTACAGAAAATGGTATATTTGAACTTAAAAATATAACCTTAATTTATGCACTAGTGTCGGTATTGGTTAGCAGTAAGATTACTTTAAAATTTTATTATTTTATTGCTATTATATTTGTAAATATTTAATTACAATAAAAAGTGTAATTAAAGACACCAATGTCTAAGAAATTAACGAGATGTGCTGTTGCAAATCCAATAAAAGATGAATATTATGAAAAAAAAAAGATTGTATATGTGTATGGAAGAAGGGTTACTGTCAGAATTTCCTCATCACGAATTTCAAAACATATTTTATTGCAAAACATATTTTTAAACTGAAATTGTTAAATATAGTCTGATCATGGTTAGAGCCAGGCCACCTTGCAAAAATATTTCTAATGTACAATTTACTATCAGAGATAGTTTAAATATTAATCCCAAAAAAATTCTCCCTTGTCCTGAATATTTCCGCATCGTTTCCTCCAGGTGACAGAATTTTTAACAATGTGCAATCTATTGCATCTATTACCTACCCTTGGGAATCGAGAAATTTGATAAAACTCTTCAGCAGTTTTTGCCATTTTCTCTTGGGTTTCGGACATTTTTATGTAGAGCGGAGCTAATATAGCAATAGAGTCAGACGATATAATAGATCTACAATAGATGCAGAAGATGTAGATACCCTACAAAAGTCTGCTACTGATTTTTGCATATATCCTGTTACAAAGGATATAAAGAATAATAATAATTAATTTACAAAATTAATAGTTTTTTATGAATAAGTATTTAAATTGCATACGCTCGGTAGTATTAAGTTCAAACTTATATTTTGAGTTACTTTCTTTTCAAAATTTACTAATACAAATTACAAATAAAAATTCTTTCGTTAAATAAAACTGTTAAAAAAAATCTACATTGTCCATGATTTTAACATAATTTTGTCTTCTACTGTACTATTTTTTACGCCTAACATAATTATAATTCTTTTTCTAAAGAAAAACTACTATCTACTAAAATGTTCATTTTAATTCACAACAACTTGTCAATATGTCAACTAAATAACGAAAAATGTGGCTTTCATCTAATAATGAAAAATTACTTTCTGGAAAAAGCCTCCGCTGCAAAGATGTTTCTTTTCGAAACTTGATAAATGGTATTCACCTCGAACACTATGTTCACTTTGAACAAAATGAACTTCGCACAAGAAAAACTAATTGTTGCTGACTATAGCAAGACTATTTGTAAGTCGACCGGCATTAACGCTCGCTCGCCGACCTCCCTCAAAATTCTTCCAAACTCCTACTTTCAACATAACAAAACCAAAATCTTGAAAGTAAGTCAAATTTTCATACACCCACGAACATTCTTATTATCACTTTTGTTTTAGGTCACTGCATTTTGTACAAATTATTGTGTTGATAGTGCTTGTGTTTTAAGTTTTACCAAAGACTTTTACATACTCTTTGATTTTATATAAAATAATTCTGTTGTTATCACCCTTCAAAAACGGTTGCCTTATGCAAGCAAAGCGGTTATTGAGCAACAAACAAAGAATAAAGGCTTGATACAAAAATACACGACAATATATAAATAATTACAATTAGTAAAAAAATTGTAAAGCTTCTCTAAAGGATCTCTTGTTTGGAAGGGCAAATTTCTTTTTAACAAAGTTTTGCTTCAAATCAGCCAATCTGTTTTACCTACAAAAAAAATTCATACTCAGATATGCAACCCCATTAAAGTGCGTTGATGAAAGTTGCAATATTTGATGTATTAAAATCATCAAGGGTGGGGCTAATCTTATGGTAACAGCTAATAGAATGTACTGAGTATCCAGTGGCGTAACAAGCACTTGAGTGGCCCGTGTGCAAGTTGGGGGCCGAGGTCCTGTTTTTGTAACAAGATAAAAACAAACAAAAATAAAAAACGGATATTACACATAATTTGAAAATAAACAAAAAAATTATATTAATAAAATAAAAAATACTGAAATTATCAACATTTTAAAGAAATTATTAATCAAAATCGTTTTTTCTTGCTACAACATAATTATTATATTTTCAATAATATTAAATTTTTTTTGAAGATTGAGTAGTCACAGCAGAACCGGGGTCCTATTAGCCGGGGGCCGGCGTGCTTGGCATCCACCGCACCCCGGTAGTTTTGCCCCGGCTGAGTACATTTCGGCCCTTTATTCACTTATTTATGAATGATCCTCAACATTTCAATTATATAATTGAAATAGACCTTATTACCTACAAAATGGCTATTTTGAAATGTTCAAATTCGTGGTACACGTTATCGTCCTACTCTTGATTTACATTTAACAGGTTTGGACTTAGAAAATTTGAATAAATCTAAAAATGTTTATTACCAAAGTGCTATTACTCAGGTATGATTTGAGAACCAAGTACAAGTGGTAAGGAATAGTGAATTCCTCTTCAGCTTGTAATATAGTCTATTCATGACACACCCCGATCAAATGCCTGACCAACAACAAGAAAGGATGCTGAAAAAAGTGTTTGTTTTCAAGATCACTGTTAATATTTTTCACTACTCGATGTACCTGTTCAATGGAAGTGAACTTCCATTATGTGCTTTAAACGTTTAAGCAGTAGGTTTTCGAAAACTTTCGATAATGTAGGAAGCACACTATAACTGTATCTATACGATTTCTCATCATCAGGTTTTTTACCGAGTTTTGGAATCATCACAATTTGGGCTACCTTCTACAGATTGGGAAAATAATTAATTCGGATAATTGTGTTGAATATTTGTGTAATTACCTTAAAACATTTCTCTGTCGCCTATTGAAGCACTCTTCCGGTGATCAAATCAAATCCCAGAGCCTTCGTTGGGCTAATTTCTTTTAGAATTGTATTCTTCACTTCTTTGACTTTAAAGTTTTTAATATGAAAGTCCATTTGATATGGGGCTTTTAAGTATTGTTTTATTTTATCTTCTTCTTCAGTTGTGGTAGCACATGAGTTAGGTTGGAAACTATCAGAGAGGTGGTCTCCAAAAACGTTTGCTTTTTCCTGATTACTTCTTATCTATTTGTTAGTTTTGACTTTGATATGTGTTATTGATTGATGTGGTCTTTTCATTCTTCTAGTTGCTTTCCATGAACTATAAGTAATAATCAGTAGCCTGTGTTGCTGTGAAATCTCCAGGTAGTTTTGTGTGCCCCATTTTTTTATTTTTGCTAACATTTCTTTTAATTTTGTAGTAGCTCTGTTGTGGTTGATTTTGTCATCAGAATGTTTTGTTTATTGCTATCCTTTTCTAACCATTTGTTTTTCAGATATTTTACGTTTGATTATAAGCGGTACGGATTCTTTCATTTCATAAGTGTAAGCATCCAGTGTAGCTTGATATACCGCTTTCTGTATGCTTACGATAAGGAATTAAGGATAAGGGCAGCCATTAGCTGCTTCTTCTATTTTATGCTCCGTCTTCAGAGATCTCTCCAGTGTAATTTGTTTGTCGAGCTATTTTTGTTATAAATTCCAGTCAGTTCGTTTGCTATTTAAAAATGGTTGTTTTTTCTTATTTATTATTTGCGTAAACACACTAAAAATAACTGGTGTTAAGTCTAGTAGAGTGCTAACCTTGTTAAGTATATAGCCAACAAATCAAACTTAGATTTCAGATCACAGCAGTGCAGTGTAGCCGATACAATCGGGTATTGAATCACAATTTCTTGTTTTATAGCCTGTTGCTTTAACGATAATACTAATTATAACGAATAAACCTTTGAAAAATGAAGTTCTTTGTCCAAAAAAATTATGTGGAAATTACGATAAAACTAATTATTATAATTAACGGTAAATTAAATGAAATTTCAAAAATCCTTATTGTCGACCGTAAAAACTAAGAATAAAAAATAAATAGTTGAGATAGAGGTCGTTATAATCTACAACGTAGATGAATTTCAAAATATAAATTTGTAGCAGGACATCGGTAGTCAGGACCGTATTAGGAATCAATAACAAATGAAAAAAAAATAGAAAGAAAAAAATTATTAAATTCAAAACGCCTTAACGAACGACATGTTTCGGACTTATTCGTGGTATTACCCAACGAAATTGACCTCATCGGGCTCATATTGACAAAGAAAATATAAAATTAAACTTACCATTTTTATCAACCGATCATGTAAACCTTCCACGTGCTCTAAACTAATTATTACTTATTTTTGCGTATGTCCTGAAGATGGATCAATAAATGGTCCGAAACGTCGACTAGCACAATATTGTATAGTTTTATTTTGTCTACAATCCCAAGAACTCCATCTATTTCCAGATTAAATTTTTATTTAGTCAGTGTTAGTTATAATTACAATTAGATTAACAACTAATATACAAACAAAAATTAAAGTAAATACAGAATTGGACAAAAATAATACATTAGTGTCATTTTTTAAATGCATAGAGCACAATCCAGCTGTTCGATTTCTCCAGGCAACTTAACCAGTGTAATTGTTAATTAAAAATGCTTTTAAATTTAAAGTCTGTGGTTCAAGTTATCGTCATATCTGTAAGTTCTACTTTCATTAACCGGAATGTCAATAGTACTAGAGGAAGATCAGGCTTTTCATCTTCACAAGATGACTTAAAATTACCCGAAGTGTTAACCGATGTAATAGTTAAATTTTCATTTATGGAGAAAATGCAAGGATAATGCAGGAGATACGTGTAGAACACGGTTTCAATTTCTTTTTTGTAAACCAAGCCAGAAGCCTTCATCCGGCCCCCAATAAGTAAGATTCTTTTTACTCATTATTAATGGAATTGGTGTTTTTTTGGTTGCAAGAATATCAAATTTGGACAGCAAATGAAAGAATAAAATTTTGATTTCCATTAATGCAAACCTCGCGGCTGAAATCGCAATAAAAATACAAATTTCTCTCCAGCTTTAGATTACTACTTACCTATACAACTTCTAGGTCCTACGCCAAACGGCATATAAGAAAACGGCACAATCTTGTGTTTGTTTTCATCGCTGAACCTTTCGGGGTCAAACTGATCGGGATTAGGAAAATAATTTGGATTACGATGTATCGCATTTATTGGATCAATACCGAAACACCTTTTTCGACAACGATAGATTTTTCGTTCTCGGTTCGTCCTTTGATCACGTAATCTTGATTACAAATGCGATCTACCGGTGGTGGTGACCATTTTCGCAATATTTCTACAAAGATTTTATTCGCATAAATTGCTAAATTTACGTTAAAATTGATTTACCCGAGACGACCATGTCCAAATACTTCATCCCAATAATTTGTTCGTATGTTACTTTTCCGTCATAGTTTTCTGCAACTTCATCGATTTCAGCTTGGAGTTTTGCTTGGACATCTCTATTAAGTGCCAATTCATAACTCATGAAACTTGCTAAAGTGGACATCGCATCGAAGCCCATAAGAAAGAAGCCAATACCTTGAGCAGTTATGTCGTCATCAGTTATTTTTGCTTTTTGAACTGCGTCCTCCGGTGAGCTTCCGTCGGCGCTGTGCTTTTGTGGTTACTAAGTGCAGCTTCTTTCTTGGATTCCAAAAGTAAATGAATTATATCGGGTCGAACTGTTCCATGTTTCTCCCGACTTTCTATAGTTTCATTAATAATTCTTTGAAAAAATGTCACGATTCGTGGTGAAAATATAGGAATTTTCAATATCTGAAATTAACATAAAACTTGAACCTAATAATTTTGGGGAAAAATTTATACTACCTTTTTTATCGGAGGAAAAACAACATAAAGTAGTAAAATTATAGCTCGAAAACCACCAAAACTAATCGCTTCTTTACCTTTTTGGAAAAATTCGTTCTCTTTCTGGTTTAAAGAGTCGGTGGTTATTCCAAAAGCGCTGGTAGCGATTACGTCATTGGCAAATCTACTGAAAGTGTCTTTCATTTCGACTTCGATAATGTCGGAATCCAAAGATTGGAAATAAGTGTTAAATTGAATAGCGCAGTCGGAAACTAAGTGAAATAAAAATTTCATTTTGCTTCCGGTAAACGTAGGGCTTAAAGTTGCTCTCATGTTACGCCATTGCTCGTTTTTTAGGTTTGTTAAAATTTTGGCAACGATCGGATCTGTATCTTCTGAGATCGGACTACTTCGATTAACGAAATAATTGAAATCCTTAATCATCACTTGTTTGATTAGGTCAAGGTCGCGTATACAGAGCACGGGTCTTTTAAATTGAAATATTCCGCTGAACCTAACAAACGAAAAAATTGTAAACGAAATTGATGTCTTTATCGAAATTATACCTTTCGTTTGGAAATTCATTATAAAAATCGATCATCAGGTGAAACATGGACGTTTTCCTAGCCAAAAGGGGATACATGCTTCCAACAATTGGCCATGGTTTTTTATGAAGGACATTCCTATCCTTCCAGTAATTAGATGGTTTTATAAGAGTGGCGTAAAGAAAGTAACACAAAATAATTGTCAATATTACCCAAATCATATTTATGGAACTAAAAAATATTTTTAAAATAAGTAATAATTATTTATATCTTTGCATATAAATTAAACTGGTTTAGGGCCGATATATTCACCTCCTCGTAAAGTGGCTAATAGCGTTACAAGGAACTTAGTTATTAGTAAACGTATATTCACCTACCAATAGCGGCAATCGTCTCGTAAATACGAGTTACGAGTAAGATAAGTTACAAGTCACTTGGAGTACCAAGTAAAACGTTACAAGTGAGATTTGAACTTAAAATTTATAAATGGTGTGTATTTTTTGTATTTTATAATTTTTTAAAATGTGTCTTATCGACGATATTTATCTGATCTTAGACGAAATTGACGAAAATATTATATATTTCCGTTCATATAATACTAAAAACAGATTTCACGAATTTTTACGGAAGATATGCAGAATAACGATCAAAATAATAACTTACATCGTGCCAAGTTTTTTAAATTATGCATTATAATTGCATCTGGGTTACAACTACCTGTTAAAAATATTTTTATAAAGTTTATTACTTAACCCTTTCAAATCCAGAGTGTGTACCTTTTATTAAATTATTTTGAAGTTGGTGACAAACTTAAATGCTAAATAGCAAGCATTTTTCAATGAAAAAACCACGAGGAATTCAATAATTCTTTCTTTCAAAAAATAATTGCTATCTAACATATAAGTTTGTCATCATAAACTTCAAAATAATTTAATAAAACGCGAGTACACTATAGTGTACCCTGGGTCTGAAAAGGTTAAAAATCCTTGATTTTATAGGGTGGCTTACTATTATGACCGCGGCTGTAAATTACTTGTAAAAATTTTCAAACTTCAGCTGTCACAATTACACCAAAATACTATCTCTTCCTATCTTGAGAATATAATAGCGCTATCTCTTACTCCATATTGTACTATCTCGAAGAAAACATCAACTATGCGTAATAAGTTGCAAGTAGTTACAAGACAGATATATTTATTTGAATATACCCCAATTTTTTACATGTCACTTTTAAAGTTATCGAACAGATAACTGCAAGACACTTTACGAAGAGGTGAATATAACGGCCCTTAATATTTTAAACCATGATGGTTGGTCATATATTATGTATTTCAAATACATTTTATTGAAAATGCATTTATATTTTCTTTAAGCAGCGAATAGACATGCTACTTAGTAGCACGAAAGCATGCTACTAGGTAGCAAATGGCTTTTACTAGCATGTGTATACAGCCTTGCTATTAAAAAGCCTGCTACTAAAAAGCATGCTACTAAATCGCAAGGCATTTGATTTTTATCCTGCTATATCAAGACCGGGGAGGCGGGGAGGTGTGGAAAAAGCATGTGTGAATGCGTACACAGATAGCATGCTACTATGTCGCATGCTATCAGCTTTGTCAATGTGTCAAAATGTCTCGATGGAGTGACAGCAAAACTTTCAATTTTATAATTCACTACCGACAGTATGAGTGTTTGTGAAACATAGGTTCTTCTTTGTACAAGAATAAACTTGCACGTGAAAATGTCTTCAAAGAATTATTCGAGTTTATAGATGATGAAAATATAACTATAAAAATGATAAAAGTCAAAATAAAAAATCTGCGATCGGTGTATCATCACGAATTAAAAAAAATAAAAGACTCAATCCGTTCTTAAGCTGATGAAGCTCAAATATATAAACCCACAATACCGTGGTTTGAGGAAATGCATTCCTTCTGGGTGACACTGTGGAATATAGAAAAACAATATGCATCTATCTTCATTTCTCATTTCTGTAAGCAAACAGTTTGTCTTCTACTAAGCCAATTTTTCACCCAAATTTTCCGGTTTCTCTTTCTTCCGGGTTTATTACAGTCTAATTATTTGATTTTGTAGTGAAACTTCCATGGTCAGGTTTGTCAGCACGTAGGTACTACAAGACTAAACTTCTAGCTGACAAGTTGTGTGTATTCCTGTCAGACTTCATAGCATGCTATCTGATAGTCTGCTATGAAAAAGCATGCTATTTCATTAGCAAATGTATTTTGCAACAAGCATGCTATTAAATAGCATGCTCTTTAAGTATGCTCTTTTAATAGCATGTGTATCTAGGCCTTTATATAAAATTTAAAATTTTCAAAAATTTGTATTTTAAATATGTATGCCCATAAGTAAGGGCATATATTATAGTAAACGATCATCGAAATGTACCCTCCTAAATTTTTATAATTATTTTGTAATTTTCGTAATAAAACCGAGACATTATTAAAATAATTTTTTCACGTGGCTATTTACTGAATATTTAAGTACACAATTTAAAAAAACACAGTATTTAAAAGCATGGTGACAGAAAGCGGAAAAGAGAAAAAATATTTATTAAAATGTGCAATTAAATCGTAAAAATATAAAATCAAAAATTTATTTAAAGTTACTTTACAGTTATATTAGTAATGCACTATTGTTATTGTAATATTTACAGCCGGTTATAAGTCATAAATTTAATATTTGGTAGGACCTCTTTTATTTGTTTTATAATCGCTCCTAACGCCGCCGACATTTATTTGACCAAATTTACCTATAATAAAATTTTCAACAAATTTTGCAGTTTTATTAAAGATTTTGTTTCCTATTTGTAACTGCCACAAAGATTCGGGCTATTACCTGGCTATTCTTATTCAATCCTAGATTGCTAGGATTTTGCAAGTTCTTTTGCTGTAGACCAGCGGTTCCCAATTAGTTTTGGCCGCGGAACCCTTGTGCGATGTAAAAAATGTTGCGGAACCCCAAGCCGATTTGTATACTGCATACAAGGTTGTGCATGCACACTACCCCCCCCCCCCAGTGACCAAGTAAATACAAGTATAAAAATTATTTATTATAGAATTATAAATTATTACAATTATTATTAGTGAGAAGTATGACATTTTGTTTTCTCCTGACAAATTCGTTTAATATTTGGTTTGATTTCTGAAAGCTAGATAAAAAATTTATTTTTACGCCATTTTGAAATTCTTTTTGGCGGAACCCTTGGATTTTTTTGCGGAACCCCAAGGGTTCCGCGGAACCCTATTTGGGAACCGCTACTGTAGACAGTTCATCTTTAAATTTGCTTAAAATTTAATTTAAAATATGGAAGGTATTACATGCGGAAATAAATATTTTATATTTTAGTAGTTTACAAAAAAAATCTATTTTGAGTCGAAAAATCTAGTTTGTAATTTTTTTTATTTAAATCAAACTAAAATATAGTTTATATTAAAAAAAATTATTTTTTTTTTATTTGTTGGAAAGTCCAGTTATAAATTTTGACACTGTTCAGATACAAGATGGGTGAACCGATTAATTTAAGTATGATATTTATGTCACAAAGGCCTAAAATGAGAATTTTATTTGTTTACCAAATAAAATTTCCTATATGTACTAAGTGATAGTATCCTAGACAAGACAACATATTCAAGAAATTTAAAAATTCTCTGAGGCATACTTAGAAATTGATAATGAGCTGAAATACACATAAGATCTGCAAAATAGTAAAATTTGTACAATTTGGTCAAAAGTTGATTGGGATATGATTTTTTTAGAGAGTTATTTTTTATTCTTTTGTAAAAATTTTTGCGATATACAATACCACGATAACAACTAAAAAATAATTAAATTTTCAGTAATTTTGGTTTTTTTATTCTATCGTCAAATTGGGCATGTTATGGATATTTATTAAAAAATTGCGATTTTCTAAAAACCGAAATTATTAAATTAGTTACTTAAATTTATTGTATTTTGACAAAAAAATTCAACAATCACTTTGTATCTTTTGGAAAAATTAATAAAGTGGTATATTAGTTAATTTATATTTTTTTGTTAAGAATAATTTGTAACCTAAAAAAGTTAATTTTTACTCGATTATTTGTTTTTATTTTGTTATAAGATTCAAGCTATATACGTATGTTAAAATTAAAAGTATACCCACCAATTCTCCGATTTACACGGTACTTTATTTACACGTTTTTAAAATATGGGATTAAAAAAAATTCACTTTCTACAAAATGACCACAATGTTGAACAAACTTTCCTATTGCAGCGAGATATTAATAAACGTTTGACTTGATAAATTCTTCTAAAAATTGTGATTTTAAAATACGTAAGAATCTAAACGGCCTAAATGAAAATACTATCGTGATCATATAGCTATGGTAATGTTTCTTTTTATAAAATTAATTTTTACATGTTACATGAAATTGAACAAAAATTTAATTCATAACTTACATAATATTGTGCAAAAACTATTTAAATGACTGATTAGCTTGCTACATAATATGTTATAACTTTATGTTTCGAATTTCGGATTCTTATCAGGCAAACCTGGAAAAATATTAAAATGATTAAGAAGTTATGCGATTAAATTCAAACTTGATTAAAAGTCAAATTTATTTTGACTTTTGTGAAAACAAAGTTATACCTACTTAAAGCCAAAATAAATAAATAAACTTATTTTGAAAAATTCTAAACCGGACAACTAAACAAACCAAAAAAAGAACCTATATTGAAACGTTAGTTGTAATTCAAAATTACAATAGTTGTAGATAGCCCCAATTTCAAGATTTTATGTGTACCAACTTGGTGAAATATACAGGATAGATCTACGTATTGATTTGTTATATTGTTAACATAACGGATGTGATAATAAATAAAATGGTTAAGTTAAAATTCATAACTTACATAATATTGTTCAAAAACTATTTAAATGCATGATATAGCTTGCTACATAATATGTTATAACTTTATGTTTCGAAATTAAATTTTTAATTTTATTTCAATTTCATGTAACATGTAAAAATTAATTTTACAAAAAAAATATTATCACATATTAATAACCGTAACCATTTTAGCTATGGTAATGTACTATAAAAATATATAAAAGTTTTTTGAACCGGTCGGGTGCTTCACTAAATCTTAGTGACAGTAAAGTAGCAGTTCTGCGTCAAACATAGTGCTTAACTTCCGATCCAAATATGCAAAACTTACTCTGATCAGAGAAAATCATATTTCTCCAGTCATCTACATTTCCCATTATTACCCATTTGATTCGATTTGACCTGATTTTCTTCTTTGTTTGCGATCGTGCTGTTAAATTCACTTCTCGCAATCTGCTCCCCACGGTTTCGACACTTACTTGCGCTCTAGACTCCAGACGTTTCTCTTATTTCTAATCTGCACTGTCCATTTTGGTTGTAAAACCGGTACCAGTCAATTTGGCGACCGTCGCTGAGTCTGTTTAAAAACGGTCCTTCAACGAAAAATGTTTAATTTCTTTTTTTTTAAATTTTATTCTGCACTCCCGGTTTTGCCCTGTCTTTTCGAAAATTCTGGTATAGCATGTCTACATGCTACTTTAGTAACGATTTGCACGAATTGACTATTTTTCACTTCTTAAAGTAACAATAACTATTTTGTTAGAAACCGTTAATTTATTCATATTTGTCATTATTTTTAATTTCACATCTTTCACACTCACTCTTCTAAAAGAAAATTAAAAACTGAAACAATTTGTGCCCGAAGGTGACAAGGTACTACTTCAGATTTTTAGTGCATAATCGGATCACAATTTTATGACCGGATACCATTATAAACAATTTTTGTATAAATTTTATTTGGTACATTTCTGTGACCGCTACTGTACATACCTAACCCTGCCCATGAAGGGTTACATAAGTGATAAAATGCAATAATGTTTTTAATTTCATGCAGGTAATAAATTTGTAATAATATTATATAGGTATACTACTTACAAAAGTTGCACTAATAAACAAAAATTATATAAAAATGACGTAATTATGTTGCCTTCACGCTTTGTTGCACTCCAAAAATGAACAACGCTTAAAATATTGATGTTGATGATTCATTAATGTAATCAGTGGCGGACTAGACTAGGGCAATATTGCGACTTTGGGGTTTTCAATGGATCTTAAAAACCGTCGTTACATTTTTCTTTTAATTCTAACTTTAGATTAAAAGGGCGTCCCAACATTTCAAAGGTCAGTCCGCCACTGAGTGACTATAATATATTTGACAATTAACATTACTAATTATTATTATTTAATTACCTAAATTTGGGCTATTTGATTTACTCACAAAATATGCTAATGTAAACAGAATTCATCACGAAATATCTTTGTAATAATTATGGGAAAATTGATACACTTGACTACAGTGATATTACTTTTTTTTCATAACTACGTTAAAAGTTGATTAAATAAGATAATTTTTAATAAATAATAAATAAATTAAATAATAACAGAAATAATTTAAAAAATGAACAAAGTTACCAAGTGTTTATTTGGAGCCAGAAAAGCCGAATGCAGAGTTCTACGATAAATGGAATATCTCATAAAGAGAAAAGGATAATATTGAAATTTTGTTTTGTTTTTCTTCTAAGAGATATGCTCTACCAAATGAAACAGCAACATTTTTTATATTACTTTATACCCTTGCAATTTTCCAGTGTAAAATTCATTGGACAGCAAAAAGGCTACAAAGTTGAAAGTAATTCAAATTTTTCTCTTTAATATGGAAATTACTAATTATAAACCTATAACGCAAAACGTAGGGCGCATTATTTTAGTATGTTTTGTTCATGTCTATTCATCCTCCAACTATAGTTGAATCAACTTTATGATAATTTCCTAATAATCATGCTTTCTTTCAATTTAGTAAAACAAAAAATGAGCTCCACGTTTACGTTATAGTTTTATATTTAGTTAATTTTCATAGTTAAAGAGAAAATTATTTTATTTTATACTTTTGGTCCATCTGAAAAATGTGGTTTTTTAATTTTTTAAATTATGAATAGTATTATTTTATAATCGTAACTTAATGATTAATGTTTAGGACTATTACATGACTAATATAATGAACAATCATTCAATTTTTTTGAATTAATGTTAAACAATTTATTTTCTTTTTCTTTGGCATTTAAATAATTTACAGACTTCACACTCTTCTTAATTAGAAACATTTCTGACAAAAAGATAATTATCTGTATCTGGTATCACACTGTGCAATTGCTGAGTTCCTGTAATGGTTTTCGTTTTTGAAATCCGCCACTAAAATATTTTACAGCTTTATTGTAATCCTCTTTGTCAAGTGACTTAAGGGTCTTCCATATCTAAACAACAAAAAAAGCTTGACAAGGTTGTTCTATTCATGGATGTAAGTAACAATCGGAAATGATTTTGCTCTATCTCTAACGGTTTAGATTTTACAGCCTCTGAAAGTTTTTGGATTATTTTGGCCGCAGAAAATTATATTTGTGTTCCGATAAAAAATAAATTATATCTTTCTTAGTTATCAACCAATCTAGATGAAATTTTAATTACGTGTAGTACATCAATATGTCAGGAATAATTAAAAAAATGAGCAAAGCTACCACGTGTTTATTTAGTGGTCAGCAAAAATGTATCATTTTGTAGGATATTCAAAACAAAATTCAGAGTTTTACGATAAATGGAATATTATGAAATTTTTTCTTTGGAGGAAACAATCCCCAGGTTGCCAATTACTATTGCCATTTTTTTGCTTCTCCACATCTTTTTTTGAAATTGCAATGATTTTCATATTTTTAACAAAGTCGTCGTCCTGCACGAGAATATACTTACACAAACATAAGGTTACTAGTCTGTAGTTTTTATGGAATAATCCCCAGTGCCCCAATAATAAATCGTGTTCAAAAGAAAATTTTAATTAAAACGGAACGTGTCGATACTTCGCATAATCTACTGACTTTATTAGAAGTTAAGAAGGTATAAAATCCTGTGTTCCGATAAGCCTAAATCAGCACCAAGGCTGCTCTTAAAAATCAAAAAATTTTCATCGTTCTATTTTCTCAAATTCAAATAGGAAATGTATAGTGATTGAGGTATTATTAGGTTTATGACAATCCCAGAACAAGGGAAATTTCCTCATTCGAGAAGTATTCTTAGTAGGTCTACTCATCACTTAAAATTGTAAAATAATTAACTTAAAAAAAACACAAAAGTAATATTTACATTATGCAATGTTAATTATAAAAAGTAAAAAATAAATGTTTTTTTATTAAAAACCTTTATAATTTTATAATTTTGAAGTCGGTGCCAAGTAAAACATAAAAATTGTGCGTTTTAAAAGTCTATATTATCAATAACTTCTTACTTCATTTGTCTTATAGTTAGTTACTGGCGAATTATATTATAAAATACTACCTACTAGTATATATTTAATTAAATGTAATTAGGTAGGTAGATATTAAACAATGATATTAGTATTCAGAATTATAATTTGTTTAATAAAAAAAAACATTTATTTTTTGCTTTAGTTAACTTAGGTAACTTTTATGTTTTTTTTTTTAATATAATTTATACCCGAACGCGCTAAAAAGTGAGTTTTTACCCTAAAAAAATACAAAAATAACTATTATTATGTTTATATTAGGTATTCCTCGTAACGAATCAAGTCCTATAATTATGGTGTGCAGTGCTGGTATCAATTTAGGGATTTTCGTTTAATTAATTTGCGCTTTGATGTAATTAATTCGCGGTTTTATTGGTATAGGCTAGGAGCTTCTTGGATAAGTTTTTAAAAATTTTTGAAGTTGCAGATATGGGCACTCTCTTACATTTCGTATTTATACTTTTTAAAAAAGTGTTAAAAATTTTTAATTTAAACAAAAATTTAAAACATAATATGTAGTTGATCTTATCTTGATAATACTAAAATAATATCATTGATGATGTAAGTTTTAATTTATCCATAAATAGATACACACAATTCAAACAAATATCGTAAAATGATCCAAGTGTAAATAAGTAAGTTTGTTGATTGTCTAAAACTGATATACAATCTTACCTTTTTTTTTAATTTTTTTAATTTATGAAGCGTAATATTTTCAATTGTTCAGTAAACACTTGACACCTTAATTTCGTTTTACTGTAAATTGTCTTATTCCGCAAAATAAAATAAAATTTATGAGGTATTGTATGAATTTTTAAGTGCATCTTCAACCCAGTTATCACACATTATTTTATGATAATATAATAATTATTGTCTGAGTTTAATCACCGTGAAAATCAATAAAAGTTGCTGTTATCGGGTAGGTTATTTGATTTTTTTTTAATTCAGTGTGTAAGGGCTAAAACAAATGGATTACAAAAGTAACTAATGGGGGTAAATACTACACCCCCTCCCCCCAAACAATCGGAGATTAACCCTATAGTTCATCCGTCAATTAAGTCACACCATATTGAACAGTGTACCCACAGTTTCTTGCTCAATAGCCTGTTGGTTTAATAATAATACTAATTAAATTATAATAAATAAACTATTATTTAGTCAGTGTCAGTTATATGCAGGGTGTTCTGAGACGCTTTTCTAAGAAAAATTTTTAAATAAAATTTTTGTCCGAGTCCAAACCCTTGGCGGGTTAAAGCAATTTTTTAAATTTCTGATTTCAAACGATCATAGCTTCGATATTAATGATTTTTTAGACTTAATTAATTAGAACTTTTTTAAAGATCATTCGCTTATCTACAAATTAGATTATAACCCGTTATCGTCTGAAAGCAACGAATTTCAAGTTATATTTTAAGGGAAAAAATGTTTAAAAAATTCAGGTTTTATTTTTTTACTTACCTCGTATCTATTAAACGAAAAGTTTTAGAAAAAAACTGACGGTCCAAACCGTAGCTAGAACTAGTTCAGGAACTAGGAAACTAGTTCAGGAACTAAGGAACTAGTTCAGGAACTAAGGAACTAGTTCCTTCATCATCGCCTGATGATGCCATAGTATGGTGGAAACGTTTGTAATAATAAACATACGGTGTATTTATATTGTGTTAACTTAAAATATTTTGGTTCCAAAAACTGTTTGTGCATTTTTTGGTTTTCTAAAAAATTTGATATGATTAATATCAAGTTACACTACCTAAACCACTTACTATTGATTATTTTCTAAAAATCTCTGTGCATTTACCGAGATCCATATCTAATGATCACAGAGATTTACTAACGACATTAATCTGAAAAAGTACATCATACCAAACAACCAATAAAAATATAAAGCTGAAATCTTTTGACTGTTCGGCTAAAGTAGTGACCTCATAAGAGAACCAAAGTAATTAAAGCGTCACGAATGTCACTATTTTGATAGCGGACTGCTTTAACGCTACTTCTTGCTTTCCAACACGTTTCACTAAGTTTTTTTTATAGAATATATGAATCTAAGTGATTATTTAGAATTTTTCATCGATGAACAGAAGCTGAAAACAACGTAAATAATCTCTGAAGTACCGAAAATAAAGTGACAAATTTTACCGATGACTTAGCAGCATCGCATGGTACGAGGTTGTAGCTGTATTAATAGCGTTATCTAAATTTTTAGAAATGCTAGTGCTTCTCGGCATTGCATTCTTTGACGTATATATAATGTTAGCCATTTTTCTTTAATAAAAACACAGGTCCATCTCTCATGTACATCTCTGGTCCATCTCTCCTGTACATCTCTGGTCCATATCTCCTCAAACGACGAGAGGATAGACGGACCACAAAATATTTACCTAACCGTATGTAATAACTATCTTGTTTTTAGGTTATATTTACACTAAAATACATACATGGTATTTTTATACCTAAATCTTCTAGTTAAACTTACCTAAACACACAAAAACTCAACAAAGAAAATATATCTAAATAATTTTTCAAGTCTGTCAAAACGATTTTTTATGATATTTTAAAAATATACACTTTAATTCCGTATTATTTGCATATATCACTTGCAACTAATGCAATTGCATAATTGCATCCAAATAAAACACTAATTACTGCTACAGTTTGCGAGATATTACTAGTGGTCCGTCGCTGGACCTGGTCCAACTATACTCCCTTTACCCTATATAGTATATCAAACAATGCGTTCATAGTTTGAGGATCTTATATTCTGTAGCATTTTAAGGTGGATTTGAATATTTAAGAAATTTTCTGTTTAAATCAAGCAGCTGTTATATTTTAGTGACCTCGCGCATTTTGTTTTCAACACAGCTATTTGTTTAGCTTTTAATCCGGGAATTATTAAAAAATAATAAAAATAAAACCAACTTGGTAACTACTCAAAAAATATTAATTAAAAAATATTTATGAATTAGGAATTAGTTGTAAGAATTGATAAGTTCCTGGGCTTTATGGTATTTTTAAATTGCATAATCCGGAACATCCTGTTAACATAATTCGGGAATTATTAGAAAATCATAAAACCAACTCGGTAACTATTCAAGAAATTTTAAACATATTGTCATGTTTTAAAACGTATGAATCATTATTTTATTTATATTATTAAAAATTTTACAAATTTTAATAGCTTGGGGCATAGCAATATATTAGCCTTAGACAAAATTATTTTAAATTTAATGACAAATTTTATCTTCAAAATGATTATGAGAAAACACATAATATTGTATTAAATTTACAAAAGAAATAGAAGTTAACAATAGAATTAATTACCTCAATCTCATAATAATCAAAGATTATAATCTGCACTCTTTTGACATTTTCTATAAACCTACTGAAGCAACTTCTTCAAATTTAGCAATAAATAATTATTTACTTCAAATAAAAGCAAATTTAATAAAAATATGATTAAAAATAGTGTTAATGTTAAAAAAAAACGAGTTACAATAGTAAAATCATTTTTCCTAATAAAGTGCAAACACCTCGTTGTGATTTGATGCCATACCCTGTAGATATGTGGCACAGTGCAGCTGCTGTATAAATTAAATGTTTTATTACAGCACCTAGTGCATTAGTGAATTTATTACAATAATTGTAATTGTGGATCACCGTCAAGTACTTTAAATAATAGACGCTACTAAATAAAAGATCCTCGCACTATGAACATTTGATTACGCTCTATAGCCGCCTTCGGGTTCCGCACTTACGAGACTTTTCTTACGACTTACTTAGAGCGCACTTTATGTACAAAAGTGTTGGCACGAACATGTAATTTTGCATACACTAATCTTTTTGTTTAGCGCAAGCGCAATAGAAACATAAAATTGTAATTAATTTATTACAAACAAATTAACGATGACCTAACGATAAACATATGTGACCTATCGATAGCAGTGCATTTTCTACCGGTTTCTACTTTTATTTTACCGAAATCGTTTAAAGGGGAGGCTAACTTACCCAGAAAATTTTTCAAAACTTGAATAATGTATTTTGATAAAACTAAAAGCGACCTAACGATAAAACCAAATGACCTTTCAAGACCTAACGATGACCTAACGATTTCATATTTTTTTATATCAAAATGTTTCAGATGGGAGACCAACTTCACGGAGGTATGTATAAGTATTCTACCGGGTGACCGGCCAAAGAACTGAACGTAGAGAAATAACATGGGAAATTGATATTTCTACATTCCTGCTACATTCCTACATTCCATATTGAATAAAAATGAAAAAGGTATCAAATTAAAGAGATTTTTATTCCGCATCTAAAGATATTTAACACTTGATATTTTATTTTTTAATTTTTGTTAAATACTCAAAAGTAAAATTAAAAAATACAACTTTAAAAAAAATATTAGCAGACTTGGTTGCCCCTTTTACGTCTTAGGGCCGTTATATTCACCTCTTCGTAAAGTGTCTTGTAGTTATCTGTTCGATAACTTTAAAAGTGACTTGTAAAAAATTTGGGTATATTCAAATAAATATATCCGTCTTGTAACTACTTGCAACTTATTACGCATAGTTGATGTTTTCTTCGAGATAGTACAATATGGAGTAAGAGATAGCGCTATTATATTCTCAAGATAGGAAGAGATAGTATTTTGGTGTAATTGTGACAGCTGAAGTTTGAAAATTTTTACAATTAATTTACAGCCGCGGTCATAATAGTAAGGCACCCTATAAAATCACGGATTTTTAACCTTTTCAGACCCAGGGTACACTATAGTGTACTCGCGTTTTATTAAATTATTTTGAAGTTTATGATGACAAACTTATATGTTAGATAGCAATTATTTTTTGAAAGAAAGAATTATTGAATTCCTCGTGGTTTTTTCATTGAAAAATGCTTGCTATTTAGCATTTAAGTTTGTCACCAACTTCAAAATAATTTAATAAATGGTACACACTCTGGGTTTGAAAGGGTTAAGTAATAAACTTGACAAAAATATTTTTAACAGGTAGTTGTAACCCAGATGCAATTATAATGCATAATTTAAAAAACTCGGCACGATGTAAGTTATTATTTTGATCGTTATTCTGCATATCTTCCGTACAAATTCGTGAAATCTGTTTTTAGTATTATATGAACGGAAATATAAAATATTTTCGTCAATTTCGTCTAAGATCAGATAAATATCGTCGATAAGACACATTTTAAAAAATTATAAAATACAAAAAATACACACCATTTATAAATTTTAAGTTCAAATCTTACTTGTAACGTTTTATTTGGTACTCCAAGTGACTTGTAACTTATCTTACCCGTAACTCGTATTTACGAGACGATTGCCGCTATTGGGAGGTAAATATACGTTTACTAATAACTAAGTTCCTTGTAACGCTATTAGCCACTTTACGAGGAGGTGAATATATCGGCCCTAAGTTTCTTGTAACGCTATTAGCCACTTTACGAGGAGGTGAATATATCGGCCCTAAGTCAAATTTTCAATTTTTTTTGTATTGATGTAATAAACAATTTATTTTATTTTTCTTTGGTGTTTAAATAATTTACAGATTCTACTCTTCTTAATTAGGACTAGACTTGTTTCAGTCCATCGAAGGACTTTTGTAAAATTTATTAAAACTAACGGTGGGGCCATCTGTTTAGTAATATTTAAATTAAAATATGATTTTTTAAATATCGTTTTTTGAAAACAACATTCATCTATAATACGTATTATTAAAAATTATACGTGATAAGAGAATCCTCTAATCTATGCTTATTGGTCAAAAACTTTGTAATATTTACCATTATAAGATGAGAAAAAAATGTTTAAAATAACCTAAATTACCGAGTTTTAAATTATAAAATGTTAAGTAAATAACAAACTAATTTTAATAACTAATAGCAATAATCCTTTGACAATCATCCCTTGTTATGATTTTTTTTTTCAAATCAGTGAAAAGTAACTTCATAACGAAGAAAATAGGTATGACGTAGGTCATGTTTTGCTGCACCTATAAAGAGGTATCGTAGACTCTTAAGTAGTGTAATTCTCTTTTGGCAAAATTTTTAACCCCTATATATGGTTATCCAGTGCAGAAGTCGGTGCAGATTTAACGGTCACTCCATATCAAATTAATTACAAAAATCTTGGCATGGTTGTTCTATTTATTGATATAAGTAACTATTACCAAATTTAAATTTTACAGTCTTTTAAAGTTTTTGGTTCTTGAGATTTTTATCGTTCGGCATTAGAAAACTATATTTGGTCTTACGACGAAAAATAAGTATCAATTATATCATGATGACAGACCGGTCAATAAAGTTTGCCCAGCTAAATTGGACATTGACGTTAATGACCGGCCAATAACGTCAATGATAATATAACATATGACATATAAGATTTCAAATTATAGGATGATACGTATTAAGTATGATGTAATTACGATAAATGGAAAAGAATGCTTAATCAAAC
This sequence comes from Cantharis rustica, assembly GCA_911387805.1. Classification (NCBI taxonomy): domain Eukaryota; kingdom Metazoa; phylum Arthropoda; class Insecta; order Coleoptera; family Cantharidae; genus Cantharis; species Cantharis rustica. The sequence goes on from OU426880.1 coordinate 37,066,604, forward strand.
CTGTTGCCGAAATTGATCCTTCAAAAGTATTGCATTATGCAATAAATAAGAATTGTTTTATGTAATCCATAATGCTCATTTGGAAATCGGACATGGTGCAATATTACTAAGAAAACAATAATGGGATACCTTCAGCTTTGCATCCAGTATCAAAAAAAAGGTAATTCACCAAACCACAACCAAAAGACGCACATCTAGTGACCCCGTACTTGTTTAGAAACACATTAAAAAAACGAACCTTACAGTACTCGTATATGATGTGTAACATCTGAAATCTCAACTTGATAATAAGTAACATTATTATTTGAAATAATTAATAATTATAAATCATTTACAAGATTGACCCCTGACCCCCCCTGACCCCGATCTGTAACAAATAATACGAATTAAACAATTTTATTAAATGAACCATTATAGCGTTGTGCATTATGTGTTTGAAACATAATTTCATCATTTGGTAATCGCGAGTTCGAACCTCACGCGTCAAGTAATTAATGACATTTTAAAATACAAATGATATTCCGTTAAAATAATTTTTGCGATCATTACTAAAAATAAATAGCGAGCGCTTTTCTGGCTTCCTGTTACACATTTCCGTCCCATTTCACGAAATTACCCCCATAAGCGAGCGGAAAGATAATCAAATTGCTCGGGCGATCATTTTTGGCAAAATAGCCCCTACTCTGCTGAAACTTCCGGCAATATGAATTTTTCAAAACTTTCCCCCTAAAATTCAAATGAAACTTACAAAAATTCTAAAATTCTCAAAAAAAGTCTCGGTAATCCGAACACACGCTAATTCGACCATCCAGTAATCCAAACAAAAGAAAAACTCGGTAGTTTTCACAAATAGTTTATAATCCGAACACAACTAACAAATTTTCGGGTTATAGAAAAATGTTTGGATTGCGGAAAAAAGGATAGAATGAAAAATAGTATTTACAAGCTGAAGTAGAAGAGTGGATAAATGGAGGAAATCAGAAAAAAATAATTTAACTGCTCCAGAAATTATTGAGCAATTTATGAAGATCCAAACGTGATGATAAAGAACGTGACGAAAATGACAAGACACTTTCATAAAAAATAAAGAAGCTGTCGATAGTTTTAACATTTATTTAAGATGGGCATGTAAAAATGATGTCCCATCTCATAAAATTTTATTTTTCCGGTAATTAAGAGAAGATGCAATTATCTTTTTTTAACTTTATCCAGTAATTCGAACTTCTCTGTAATCCGAATGGGCCAGGTTTCTATTAGTTCGGATTACCGAGACTGTACTGTATTTACAAAAGCTACAGAAGTGATCAAATTACTTTGTAACACGACAATATATTGTAATGATATTTTTTTGCAATGCGTGGCAAACTGCAAATAACCACTAATCTCTACGGCTTGTAGCACCAGTTGCACTAGCACGGCCCTATTAGCGTTCGTGGGTGTACTTTACGTAACGGCTAATCCAGAAAACTCGGTGGCTATGAGATGTTACCTCAGGGAGTGAGATTTGTTTGGCTTCTGCTTGTGTTTAAAATGGTTGACGATCCACCTAGAAGAATTGCGGCGCCAAAACTCAAAATAAAACAAATAGAACAGGAAAAGAGATTTATTTTTCGTATTATTAAAGGAAATTGAAAGATAGTTACAAGATGGATAACTGGCACTGGTATTCGTCGAAGTAACAATTTTATAATGATTGGAAAATTCCAATCCACACTCGTGTATCACTTCTGGATGGTGGTAGTATTGTTGCAGGCAGTGTGACAAAATTACCAGTAGCGATTAGCAATGTAAACTGATAATCAGTTGCTCAAAAAAAGAAATAACAAAAAAGTCTAAATGGAGACCAGTGAAGTAGCAACTCACAGTACCAACTTGTGTAACAGTGCAATATGCACAAAATTAAAGCAAAGCAGCAAATAAATGACAACAGGTATGCTAAAATAGAATCTTGCAAGCCACTTACCCAGTTTACCTTAGAGGTGACAAAAGGTTCTTTCGATACAGATCTGCCTCGATTCCTTGGGATTTAAATTGGTAACTGTTGGTAATCTACAAAATAAATAGCTGCAAAATAACCATTAAAGCACATTATCGTCCACTGCGTGTATGTGAAGTAGCTGATACACAGTATTGGTACAGGAGCCAACCTCCACTAATATTATCTCCGACTTCACGGAAGCAATCGAGATGACATTTGCTACTGATTGAGTCACACTGATCGATGTATAATACTGATACCAAGTTGATGTTATTTCATATAATTGATTGTCATCGGTAGGGATTCGCAGTGACGGGAAGAGCTCCAGAATAATGAATATTTTCCAAAATTAAAATTTCAAAATTGCTCTCCAAAATGGCGTCCACAGCTGGATGTTATCTCTACCCCAATAATTCAAATAGTCATCCAAACGATGATTCCAAAATAACGGGAACTAATCGGCTTAAAAAATATCTCAATACCCTCAAGAATCCACAGGAAGGATTTCTTAATTGCAAATTTACGGGCTCTTGATATTCTACCGTGTTCAACTATTCGACTCGATGAATATATTTGAATTGTTATCTTATCACCAAGTGAAAAATGTGTTTAGTTAGGCGAAGTTCATACCTAACTTTAAATAAAGCCGAGTAAACATATCAAGCGGAGAACGTAATTGTAACATGCAAAATGCATGTTACACACTCCCCCCACTTAATGGAAACCCAGGAAGTTTTCAAAGAAAGATAAATCCCTGTGATCAACAAGTTTAAAAGAAGACCACTTGTTTGAGCACATCACTACAATAGATATAGATATTTTTCAAAAGTTCAAAGAAAGATCATTAATTGGAATACCGCCTTATTAGACTAAGTGAATTGTTACCAATGTTACAGTATTTTCATAAAAGTATAGTTATTACGGACATTGATGTTAAATGGTTTAATAACCCTAATGTCCCTTCGATGCGTCTAACATAAAATCACAAATACAAAATTATGTTATAATTTGTGTGAATAGATTAACTTCCCTCTCAGGAGTTTGATTCCGAAAGTACAATTAGAGCTGATTCGATAGCAATTGCTACTACCAACCGCCTAAAATAAATTGTATCAAAAGAATAGTACAAGTTAAGCAAATATGTCTCATATAAGCACAACACCTACTAAGAGATTAACATTTGTATTAATACCTAGGAATGTCAGTTCCCATAAAAAGGTTTGGGTGTAAGGCACACAATTATACCTTAAGGAATTTTGCGCAGTGGGAAAACTCATCCAATGCCATAGAGATTGGACAGGACTAATACTACCATAGTATTTAGCCTCAGGCGTCACTAATGCTCTACAAATAATAACAATGTCTTTTAAGAAGACAGCTCAAACTAAGCAACAAATGAGGTGGTGATCTGACAATCACAAAAAAAACTACACCGTAAAAGAATCAAAAAAATTTTGGATTAATTTCCAAACTAAAACCCTAATGAGATTCTCATTAACTATTGCACACAAAATTAGTAACATGTATTCACTCAGGATTGGCCTTTAAATCTTTAACATGGAATACTCCAAGATTTTTACCTTGTAAGTCTTTCAAACGGTAAGTCAATGAACCGGTGACTTCAGCAACTTTACATTTTATGTACTTTGGCGCTAACTTTTTCGAAAAGTTGTCAACAGCGCTGGAAAGAGAAAAGTTCCTTTTCCATACTATATCATCCTTCTTGAAAGCTAAAGGACGTTTACGCAGATTATACCTTGCTTTGCTACGTTCATATGCTAGTTGCAATCTAGAGACCACAGATTTATAAAGTTCGCTATAGTTATTTACGTCAGAAACTACCCTTTCCTGATCACCTAATTGAACCTCATGGGGCTCCGCTTTATCTAGGCGACCGTAATAAGCACCACTATTCGGCACGGACCGACCTAAGTTAAGAAACGAGGGAGTGTACCCAGTAACTTCGTGAACCGCGTTTCTAATTGCATGTGCGACTTTGTACACATATTGATCCCAAGTACGATGGTCGTCTTCAACAAAAGATCGCAGACACGTCCCTATCACGCGATTGGATCGTTCTACTGCGTTGGACTGTGGGTGGTAAGAAGCTGAATACCACAACTTCTGTACCTCGTACTGGTTTATCAGGTCTTTAAACAGTTTACTAGTGAACTGTGTACCGTTGTCACACATAACAATCTGTGGAACTCCAAACAACAAGAAAGTCTCCTCAACCTTTTGTACTATAGCAGGTGCGGTGGCATGTCTTAATGGATGGACGATAACGAATTTCGAAAACCAATCAGATATGACTAACAAAAAGGAGTTCCCCTTTTTCGTCCGTGGGAATGGACCCATCAAATCCATAGACAATATCTGGAATGGATATTCGACTCGCTTCGCCTTACCCATAAAACCTGGTCGCAGTAAATTAGAAGCTTTACTCGCTTATCGGATTAATAATCGTAAATATCGGATTTCATGCGTGGCCAATAGTACATTTCTGCAATTTTGTTAAAAGTTTTAAAATTACCGAGATGACCGCTAAGAGGATTGTCGTGACAATCGGACATCACTTCGCGACGGCGTGACTTAGGTACCAATAGCTTCCATTCTACTAAATTCGAAACAATATTGTGCTTGTTTGGTACAAACTTAAAAATGTAGCCATCCTCAACCTTAAAGTTTGGAAACTTTTGTGGTTGGGAATTAATTTTAACTATGAATGCTTGGTACCATTCGCTTTTGTCCTCAGGATTCAAAGTAATTAGGTGAATATTCACTGGTGCACGAGAAAGAGCATCGGCCACAACATTGAGTTTGCCTTTTCGATGGAGGATGGTAAAATCGAATTGATTCAGGCGTACTGACCAACGAGCGAAACGACCTAAAGGGCTTTTCACAGTCCCTAACCACTTAAGGGCTTGGTTGTCAGTAATCACCGTGAAATGAACTCCCTCAATGTATGACTTAAACTTTTCGATGCCGAATATTATGGCTGCGCATTCCTTCTCCATAGCGTGATAATTTTTCTCATGTTTGGTCAGTGATCGACTTGCATAAGCAATAACCTTTTCATGTTCACCTTCTCCCTGAACTAAAATGGCACCTAGACCGTAATCTGAGGCGTCAGTTTGCACAAAAAAAGGTTGTCTAAAATCTGGGCTGCTCAATATAGGAGCTGAGATAAGATGGATTTTTAAATTTCTGAAGGCATCTTCAGCTTCGTCCCCCCACAATACTTTTTGGCGTTTAGCTTTACCTTTTAGTAACCGCAAAATTGGCGCAACTATAGTTGAAAAATTTGGTATAAATCGTCGATACCAACCGGCCATGCCGAGAAAACGTTTAATTTCTGTCGCCGTATTGGGAGTTGGAAAGCTAACGATAGCCTCCACTTTATCAGGATCAGTTCGTAACCCTTTGCGATCTACTACAAAACCAAGGTATTTTATCGAGTCTCTACAAAACTCGCACTTACTAAAATTAACTTTAAGACCTGCGTATTTAAGTTTATCAAAGACCAGTTGTAAAAGTGATAAGTGTTCTTTAAATGTTTTGGACACAATTATTATATCGTCGAGATATACAAAGATGTTGGGATAGTTAGCAAAAAGACGGTCCATTAATCTTTGCAGCGTTTGTGGACTATTCTTTAATCCGAAAGGAAGGAGAGTAAATTCAAACAGACCGCGTCGTGGCACAGTAAAAGCTATCTTTTCCATTGACTCCGGAGCAAGAGGGATTTGCCAAAATGCTTTGCTCAAATCAATAGACGATAAGTAACTTGCATCCCCTAACTGGTTTAAAATGTCACTGATATAATGAAGAGGGTAAGCGTCAGATTTTGAGACTTCGTTCAGACGTCTAGCATCAAAGCAACAACGAGTTTCTCCGCTCTTCTTTTTAACCAAAACAATCGGCGAAGACCAAGCAGATTGTGAGGGTTGGATAGCGCCTAATTCTAGCATTTTGTCAACTTCTACATTAAGTTTGTCTAGCATCGCTGGTGACAAGGGATAATGACGTTGCTTGATGGGTCTAGCATCGCCGGTGTCGATTACATGTTCTACTAGAGAAGTGCGACCTAATTTTGGAGAACCTATTTGACTAAACTTAACTGTGATCGCCTCGAGTGCCGCTATCTGATCGGGTGTTAAATCTGATCTGCTATTTATACCTTGATCTTTCGATAAACTACTAACTTCAGGAGGAACGGTGAAAGTGTCTCTTTCAAAGTCAGTTTTCAACTTGAAAAGTTTACAAAAGTCGTAACCCAAGATCAGTGGATATTTTATTGAATTAACAACGATACAATCTAAAAATTTAGTAACACCTTCAACAGTAATAGGTAAACGAACAGAACCAATCACATCCTGTAATGTTCCATTGGCAGAACGCAGTGAAACTTTTTTCTCTTTATTCAATTGTAAGTCTAATTTGTGTAATAAATAAAGTCCGTCGTGGCCTAAAACTGACTGGTTGGCGCCCGGATCCATCAATCCTAAAACACTTTCGTCACTAATGGATAACGGAATATACGCCCTGTTATCTAATGGACGGTGCGTGAATAAAGCATTAATGTCTTTAGTGTGGGATTTACAAAACAAGCTAACCCGACCTAACCAATTTCTCCACTCGAGACTGTCAGCCTTAAGTCTAAATGGACTTGGGACGTAAGGGCTGCGTCTTACTCCCGCCTTTCTACGTTTTTTGAACATTTAGGACAATTTATATAGGTGACATCCTGCGTACCACAAACATAACAAAACAAGTTCCTCTCGGTTGAGGGACAACGCTGGTAAAAATGACCAGACTTTTTGCAATTAAAGCAGTGAGTGTGAGCTGGTGGAGTACGATGGTAATTTCTAGAGTAGTACGAACCTCGCCAAGAATTACTAGGCATCGCGTGAATTTCTGCTTTAACTGAAGTAGCAGCTGGTTCTACCTTTGAACTAGTTTCACCCTTAAAATTTTTGAACTAGAAGGAGAAAAAAAAAACGAAATATTTAACTCTAGGTTTCTTCTCTTCAAATTCAATTTAAAATACCACTTTTTTAATTCACTGGTGTCAGCTTTCTTAAAATAATCAATAGATAAGTGGTTTAAGTAGTGTAACTCGATATTAATCATATCAAATTTTTAGCATAAACCAAAAAATGCACAAAACACTTTTTCGAAAACTAAAATGTTTAAGTTATCACAATATATAAATACACTGTATGTATATTATCGCAAAAAGAAATTTTTTTTTCTCCTTCTAGTTCATCGCCTGATGATGCCATAGTATGGTGAAAACGTTTGCGATAAACGATTTCAATTATTCAAATAAAATTAACTTTTATTTTATAATAATAAAACCTAACAAAATGTTAAAATAATAAATTTTAACTGTTGAGTAAATAATTACATACTACAAAGAAACATAATATTTAAAGAAACCAAAATAACAAAAATTCACATTGAACAGAGTTGTACTTAGAAAAATTTGAATAAACAAGAAAATAAAATCTGAAAAAATTATACTATAGAAAATGATAAAAATTACTAAAAATTAAAAAATCCTGTAACATAATATAAAAGCTTTTATTTCAAGTTTATTTGTGATCATCAGTTATGTATAACACTAAAAATAAAAAGAACTAAGAGCAAATATACCAAACAAAATTAAAAAAAATTTTAAAATTAATAAATTAAATCATGTGCTTACCAAAAATAACCTAACTAAAACCACGTGATGTGGTTTTCTTGAACCACATTTTGTTAGGTTTTATTATTTTAACATCACATACTACTAAATACCACATAAATACTTAAAAAATTCTAAAAACTTTTTTAAGTTATTTTCTATTTTATTTTATAAAACGAAACTATCAAATAATTGGCACCAGCAAAATTCTTCGTCTGTGATAACGTTACAAATATCGGCCTCTTATCAAATACGTTGCTTTTAATTTTCAATTTAATTACAATATTATTTTATCAATTTTTACCAAAATCCAAATTTAGTAATCTCAAAAAAATCAAACGATTGTTCAAAAAAAATTTTAATTATCCAAAAATTCTCCAACTTACAAATCAAAAATAAATCTTTTGTGTGCGGTTACTCTAAACTAGCGGTTCCCAATTAGTTTTGGCCGCGGAATCCTTGAGCAAAGTAAAAAATTTAGCGGAACCCCAAGCCGATTTGTTTACTGCATACAAGGTTGTTTATGCACACTAACCCCCCCCCCCCCTAGTGACCAAGTAAAAAAAAAGTAAAAAAGTAAAAATTATTTTTTATAGAATTATAATTATTATTAGTGAGAAGTATGACATTTTGTTTTCTCCTGACAAATTCTTTTAATATTCGGTTTGATTTCTGAAAGCTGGATTCTCATATCATTGTCAAGTCGATTTTGATACTTTGTTTTTGTTCCTGAATATAATTAGAATCTAGTCTCACACTTGTATGTGCTCGCAAATGGTAGCAAAACACGATTTGCACGTTTGGACAACTCTGAATATTCCTCGTGCAGTTCATTCCAAAATACACCAAGCAGAACCTCTTTAAATTTACTTTCCAATTGAAAATCACATCTAATTCCAATTGGATTTTCAAAATCTACAGCAGAAAATTTGACTGGACGTTGGCATTCCATGAATGGATAGCCATCGGATAGAATAAAAAAAGTTAAAAAATATATTTTAAGCGGTAAATTTATTTTTACGCCATTTTGAAATTCTTTTTGGCGGAACCCTTGGATTTTTTTGCGGAATCCCAAGGGTTCCGCGGAACCCTATTTGGGAACCGCTGCTCTAAACCAAAAATATTTCCAAACAAATCAAACTTCAATATTCAAATATAAGAACAGTTTAGATATGACCCAAGCGGCCACCTCCAAATCAAAAGCTTTCAATCAACAACAGCAGCGGCCAAAATAATTTTGTAACACGACAGTATTATTATTATTATTAGTAACGGGCTGTGGTACATATCCCCACTGCACTGAAGCTTAAGCTTATTGTGCACCCATTCGAGTTTTTACTCAAACAACTGCGTCTCCTCGACCAGGTCGAGAACACAGTTGAAGGGAGATTGTTCTATCTCCTCGGTTGTTGGGTAGGGCAAACCGAGGTGACGCAGCCTGCTCCTGGCCAAGGCCGGGCATTGGCATAGTATGTGGAGTGGGGTTTCATCCTCCTCGCCACACATCCTGCAAATAGGATCCTCCGCCAGCCCCATAATGCTGAGGTGCCTTTTGAGGCAGCAGTGCCCTGTGAAGAGACCCACTAACCTTCGAAGTTGTTTCCTACTCAACATGAGTATTTTGTTCCTTTTGGCCTTACTGGACGGTGCCCTTATGAACGTACGCGATTGCCTCAGTCCAGGTAGGTCCACCCAGTGAGCAAAGAGTTTTTAAGTCCCGGCCGGCCCCGACCGCCTCCCGTCCGCCCTGTGGGGGGTCTCCCCACAGTTCGTCCCTTGAGTACATGCCTGCAGCTTCACTGAAAGCACGCTAGCCCCCTCACCACGCCAAGGTTACAAACACTCGGAGGGGGAACACGACAGTATATTGTATAAATATTTAATTTTTTTAAAATTTATGTTGCTGCAAGCTTCCAGCAGTATGGCGTAAAGCCTACACCTACGCCTACACTTCACTAAAACCTAAGAGGAAGATCGCGGTTCGAAACATGATCACGATAAAGAAAGCAATAAAAAACCACCGCATTAATTACTAATATATTCCCTAGTATTTTTTTAAATATTTTATTCAAAACCTAAAATTGCAAAAATTTGTACTCTGGATCAACATAAACCCCGAGCGGATCATTAAAGCGTAAAGGCAAAATTAAATTTGTATTGTTTTGTGTGCTACATTTGACCTATAAATAGTAGTTTATTGTATGAGTGAGAAAAAACAGCTTACTCTAAGAGTAGATAGCCACAAGTTCACGAATGTGTAAACTGAGAAATTTTAGAGTTCGGTAAATAACTTTTGTGTAATATTGTATAAAAATTCGAGATTCGTATTAATCGACAAGAATCTCGAATTCTTGGTATTGCTTTGTGGTACTGTTTATTTTAAGCTTATTTCTTTAAAGAAAGCATTTTCAAACATTTAGAAAAATTCAAAATTAAAAACTTAAAAGTGTAGATTCCCTTTCTCTATGCCAATTGAATTAAAGCTGCTATTTTCTATTTACGATTAAAGAATTTCAATAAAGAGAACATAATTTTTTTTGTTGTCTTCACTTTTTTCATATTGCTATGAAGGGAAGTATAATATAGTCTAAAAATAAATTTGCCTCGTTGGGGAAAAATCTTCAAGACGTCTCTAGAATTTCATGTATCAAATTTGGTTAGTTTATATTAGAAATTTTAAAATTATATGGAATTATCACGTTAGGAGTTTTTCTAGTATTACTATCTACTAGCCGCATGTACAACCAATCGGCGCGCGTTAGAGATGCATTGGGGTGAAGCTATAAAGGCCTTTGCTACCTGACCACAGTCAACACTCAGCACAGTCAAGTTATTCTTTTCGCACCCTTAGGAAGTGCGACGTAGAAATGATATTGAAAATATTAAACATTAAAGGATTATCACGATAAAATTTGGCAAATAAGGTAGATTCTTTTACAATAATAAATTATTAATAAACTTAAAATTATTTCTGAATAATGTAAACTAATTTAATATTTTTTTTATTTTCAGTAAGACGCCCCCGTATTTTGAACCCTTACTCCATATTGGATTTTAGACGAATGTAAATTTTCGATCACAGCAGGGGAAAATTGAAACATTTATCGACAAATATCGCTAATGATGAATAACAATGCTGACTTTTTAGGTAAGTTGATTATTGTAAGATAATTTTTATGCTATTTTTACAATTTATATGCTATAATTTTTATAATTCGAATTTATTTAATACTGCTATTAAATAGAAAAAATGAGCTACTATATATATATATTAAATTTAATCTTACCACCCGTCAGTGCTATGATCTTGCAATTAAAGCACTTAAATAAAAAAAAAAAAAAAATTAAAGAGAACAAATTAATATATTTTCAAAATAATATTTTTAATTATAATTGATACCTACTATTATATTACATGTTAAAAGTTAAAAAGCAAAAAATTTTCCATCAGGTTTTGTACAGTTGCAAAGATTATTGAATTGCCAGCGTTTTTGTATTTTTTTTATCATGAAAATATTAATTTCCGTAATTTTATTTTATCTTATTTTAAATAATTATTTAATTTAGGCACAGTTTTTTTTTAAATTGGCAAAGTTTCAGACAGTTCAGAAAATTTTATGCATTTGTTACTGTAATGGCAGGTAGCCATATCCTTCGTGGAAGGCTAAATCAGCCCAAAAATAATGGTGTTGGTTATTGTGTGTTGTCGGAAAGGATAGTAAGCGTTCCATTTAAATAAATTTTGGTATTTACCGCCTCTATTCCTACAAATGGTACAGATTTTAAACCCCAGGTACAAATGCCTTGTCAAACGAGATACATGTTTGTAAATTTTGAAGGTTTTCTTGTTAAAATAAGAAAAATTCTATAAATATCATATTTTAGTGCATCTTCTAGCTGCTGCAACAAAAAATTTCTTTTCGAGTAAATGTTGCGACATAAAATTTCTTTTCAAGTAACTGCTGAGTATCTGATTTGCATAAATGATCAATTTATCCGCTATATCCCTTAGATTTGTGCTTTAATTCCCTGATCACTTCTTTTCTAATTTTTTATCAATCATTTTCTTCCTTTTTAAAATTTTTTTTTAAAATTTAAGTGAATAGGGGAGAGCGACTGCAGTTGTAATAAGTGCAAAATAATTGCAAAATTAGCATTCTGTTTTTTTTTATTTAGATTTAATGAAGGTGTATCAACTGCTTGGGTTATTAGCACCTGTATGTGTACATTATTATATTTACATTATATTTTTATTTCTAGCATTCTGTTTTATTATTGTTTTATTTTTAATATATTGATTATGACGTGATACCGCCCTATCGACACAGAATATAAAGTCATTATTAAATTTGAAATACATAATTAGCAATAATTTTTGCAATTGAAAAATTAAATTTGTCGAAAAGATAATAAACATTTTGCATTAGTATTTATTTCTTTTTGTTCCAACGACAAAAAAATTTTAACTTGTACGTTATACGTTAAACAAAGTAAAAATTTCATTTTTTTTTTCTAATTTAGTTTTATATTTTGGTCAAAATTTCAAATTATTCCGTTTTAAAAAGAATGGTTTGAAAATTAAATCAACAATTTTATTTTTAAATAAATTTTTGAGTTTCGAGTTCTAATAGAAAATTTTATTTTCTACAGAAAAGTCGGGAACTATTTATATTTATCTTTAATACTAAAGACGCGTAAGGCTTTCAAAATTGTAGATTATAATATTTTAATAGTTGTTTCGACTTTCGATTCAAACGTGTTACAAAAAATATAAATTTGTATGCCCAATAATTAATAAAATTAAATTAAAAACGAAAAAAATCCTAATCTAAAAAATAAACAGTAGAAGAAAGATCTTTGAAAACGAAAAAATTAAATCCATCAACGTTTTCCACCAATAATTCAGAAATCTTCAAATGAAAATCAGAGAGCGTCTAATAAAATTCAGAAAGCGTCAAATGTAATTCAGAAAGCTTAATAATTTAATTAAGAGTACTTTTGTAAACAGTCCAACTAAGCAGGGCATTGATGTCTTTGTCCGGTCATTAACGATAATGGCCGAATTGTCATCGTTGACCGTAACATACCAGGAGTCCACTATCAACGTCGAACATAGAGAATTAAAATTCATTTCAATTGTTTTGTAGATTCCTGCTCGCCAATTTAACCTACGGAAAGTTTTCTAGTATCTATGGAACGAGAAAATCATTATGCATGCTATAATACGATTATAGCATCGATATTTTTATTAAAAAATGTTAATTTAATAATTTCATGTTTTTAAAAACAAGTTACTATGTTTTCAAAAAAGTTGACTAAATTAATATTTTCAAAATTAAAAATATCATACATAAATAAATTATAAATATATAGTACATAAAAGTCTCATAGAATGCACAATAATTTTCTCGTTCTATAGATACCTAAAATATTTCCGTAGGTTGAATTGTCGAAGAGGATTCTACAAAACAATTAAAATCAATGTTAATTACATAAATGTTCGACGTTGATAGTGATGTTGCGGATGTTTTAGGTCCTCGTGAACAAGTCTCCGGCTAATCGGTACTCCAGCTACGGCTAAAAACAATTAGATAAAAAAATAAATTTATTCAAACAAAAATTCAAAAAAAAAAATATGCACATTTAAATGATATGGACTAATCTTAAATCTAAATTAGGTTACTGTCAGGCAACGATCATCTCGAATATCAAAATTTCAACTGTACTATAAGAAAGAAGACAATTTTCTGAGTATAATGCAACAAAAATTTCGGAGGTCCATGCATTCGTTTTCGAAAAAACGCATTTTAAAGTTATATAAAAGCAGGTAGTTGTAACCCGATACACCCTGTTGAAACAAGTCGCGTCGCGGTAAATAGCACGTCGAGTCCCTGCTCTTCATTTTGTTGACGGTACGAGTGCTTTGATATACTCTTAATGTTGTTGTCAGTCGCGGTCGACACCCGGACGAGTTCTATGGCTTCGAGTTCCACCCTTGGCGAGTTCTGTCATTTTTCAGGGGTAATTTTTAAATTTTTTTGCCTTACACAAAATCGGCTAATCATGCAGCTGTGTTAAAAGGTGTATCTAAAATACATGTAAATTTAAATTTTTCAAATTCGATTTTTTCGAGAACTAATGCATAGACCTCCAAAATTTTTGTTTTAATATGCTTAGAAAGTGTCCTCTTTCCTATAGTGCAGTTGAAATTGTGAAATTCGTGATGATCGTTGTCTGACAGTTCCCCTAAATTACATTCACTCACTTATTATAGCAATAAACAAAATAATTTCAACTGACTTATTTTAGCTTTAGATACATTTGAATAATAAAAAAAATGTACGTACAACCTAACTTAATAATTACTAATACAAAACTTATCGTAATGATACACACATAAATTAATAAAAATGGTACGTTACCAAACAAATTTTCTTAAACTGTTCACAAAATAAGAACTCAAAATCAGTTCAAAACACATATCACAATATCAAAAAGTCGCAATGAAGTTGGCTTATGACTCGTCGCATGCCGTCATTCGATCGTTTAACAGTTCAACATATTTTTTATTATTTTTGCACGTGTATGCTGTAAACCGATATATTTTGCGAATACGAGGAATTTTCAATAAAAATTATAGTCTATAGTCGATCTAAGATATGAATAATACAGGTGGCGCGTCGTTTCCAAAGTCTAATTTACATCGGGAAACTTCAGATAATTTAAATAGTACTTAATCTTGTAATAATATTAAACATTCACCACAAAAAAGCGAAATGTTATAACCAAATAACTACGTCTTTTCGATATTATATTTAACTCTGTTCAAATCTATCGTATTTATGACTTTACCCGGTTCAGTTTAGGCAACACGCATAGCACTTCAATCGAAAAAATTTAGTTATTGTAATAGCGTCTAACTTTAAAGCAATTTCATTGGTTTACATTTCAAGGTTGTCACTTTAGTACAAATTCCAATATTTTTCTTAAAAGAAACAGACTATAAGATCCGAACTAGAAAAGTTACTAGCTTATCTGCCGATGGAATGAAAAGTATTACCTATATATCAAATTTAATATGATATAAAATATATCGCGAATGGGTTGGCTAAAAAATTTCTGACCAAACTATTATTAATTAAAAATTGAAAATTGACTTTTTATTAAACAGTGCGCCCATGAGACGTACGAATAAAATTAATAGGAACCGAAAGTATAAAGCCTATAGAATATGCAAACGTTGAGTTGTCTATTTTTTTCTTGGCAGAACTACTGGGTTGGCAGGTTTAAAGAGGTAAGTCGATTCCAGTTACATCGCCCATTTCAAAAATAAATAAATTTTATATCAAAATAAGCGCTGTCTCATTGCGAACACGATGACATAAGGTTGTCTGCAAAAAATCTGGCGTGAATGAGTGTTGTCGATTTTTAAAAAGTAAAATTTTGATGCGAATGAAAACTTGCGACAAAGAAGTCTGAACCAAGTATCCCGTGCGATTGAAGACTATTATAAAATATACTTATTTAAATTTCTTTTTAATTTAATGAACAAAGACGCGTAACAGTGAACACCCGCTATATTGTGGTGTTACAAAATGGTTCGCACCCACCCTGTACATTTTTGTAGAAAAATTTCAGTTTTGTAAGTTTGAATTTGGTAAGATTGTGAAATTAGACAGGTGGGGGCGAATCGACGGAAATGCAAAATCTTTTGCCGATAGCGACCGCCTGAGCCTGTTGTGAGATTTTGGCTCGACGCAAATTTTGAGATTTTTTTTGATTTAAAGTTTGAATTTATGCGAATGCATTATTGCGCTTTTTTTGAAATTGTGAGTAAAATTTTGATTTGATTTAATAAAGTGAATTTTGTGCGTTCGCATGATTGCGTATTGATTGGAATTTTGATATTTGGATTTTAATGATTTTTATAATTTGCTACCGAGCGGTAGTGGATTGATTTCGAAAAAGAAGCATTTGAAGTTATAGATTTGAATTGCATTTAAAATTGGAAAAATTAAAAGTTAAATTCGTAGGAACAAATGGTGCGATAGATAAGCCGACGTTTTCGATAAAGTTAAATTAAAGCGTGCCATGCACGGAAAAATTTAACAATTTTAAATTTCATAAATTTTGAAATAAAATCCTAATATTTTTTTTATCAATTATATCATAACAATATATTGCCATGTAAATTTTTCTAACTTGATAATTATTTTCAAATTGATTTCTAAAATTATCCAATTCAAAATAATTCCTTAAATTTAATTTTCGTTTCGTTACAATAATATAAAATGATGATAATTTTAAACGATACCCGTATTGCGGGTGGGCTCTTATCAACAAAAATTTATAATTCCTTCAATAATAATTTTTAATATGAAAATATAATTTCTTTACCATTTACTTAATGTTTTTATTATAATTTTAAATCTTATCCAATTCCATTTTTTATCTTTATCTTTAATTATTCTACTAGTACTTCTGTTTTATTTTTATTTTTAAAATCATTCAAATGCTTTCAAATTTATATAAATCTAAATCATACATCCGAATCAAACACTGTTCATCTAAAAAAATCACTTAAATTCAAAAATTATTAAATTTATCAAAAATTTTATCGGACTCATAAATTAAACGTCCCTTACGTCGGCCAGTTTTGGCAAAAGCCATTATCACTCTTCCTTAATTACCAAGATTCAAAATATTTTCATCCTCATACCGAGTCACACAAATTAAAATTACAAAATAACAACACAACTTCAAACATTAATTTAACAATAATTATATGAAAGATCCACCCAAAAAACTCTACATCTTCTTTTCATTAAATAAAACTCTCTGCAATTGTTTTCCCTTTACATAAAGCAAAATAACATGACAATATACATTGTACTGTATATATGACAATATACAGTGAAAATTTTTCGGAAAGTAATACCATGTTTTACGACAGAAGCGGAAGATAACCGCTTAGTTTTGATGGCGAAACCAAATCAAAGATTGATGGGACCGAAAATACAAGCAGAAATCAATCAAAGTCGAGAAAACCTCATTTTAATACTACATTGAAAAGCCACATAACGAAGCTGGTTTGCATAGAATGATAGATGTGAGAAATCTGCTTACGGTCTTTGTTGGGTTTTTACTTTACTATTAATAAGACTCAGTAATATCAAAGGTATTTATTAATGAAACTAATAAACTAATAACTATAAGTACAAATAATAATTATAAGTATAAAAAGATCGCTTGTTCTTGGTCAACTCTGCCCTTTTTAATTTTTATTGCCACAAGTCTTCCCTTTACCAGCACCCACCACAACACATAATGTGAGCTATTTTTAATTTTAATGTTAACTTGAATACATAAAAAAACTATCTTTTAATTTACTTTACATTTTAACAGTCTTAAAACAAAAATAAAAGACTACAATGAAGCCATAAACTATCGGTCTTGCACAGCAGACCGCATTTACCAAATAAATTAGAAAATGTTGCCGGTGTCATACAAAGATGTTCTTGAATATTAAATTTTTCTGTTTTACCCAATTAAAGCAGTAAATAATATGATATTTTAAATTTGCCGTCTACTCTACATAAGGTTTACACGTTTAAGTTAATGATATTAACCTTCAACCATGCAGTTAATTATGTTAGTTAGGTATGTCGCTGACTCCATGCTTTGGACGCCAATCATGGCGGTTGTGTAAAAAATTATTAATTTAGAGCAATTAAAATTTTCTAGTCTTTGTTTGTGACCTAGCGTAAAATAGCATTAAAATAAAGCACTTATGGGTAGGTTTTTGTGTCAGATACCTCAGTGGTTCATTATTGCCCACTACCAGACAAAAGTTATTGCTTTCCCGTGCATGAACCGGGAATCTCGGCTTAGCAATCAACAATTTCTTGTGAAAAAATCCACAACCTCTAAAAGAATTTCACAATATTAAGTTATGCCTAACGCTGTAATAATATTAAAAACTTAGTTTCAGAAACAGAAAATAAGAAAAAAAACGAATTATCATCATCTGAGAGTGATTCTGGTAAGCAAAACTGTTATAATAGTTTCGTTAGTTTTATTATTAATTCTTTTACAGATTCCGACAGCTTCTATATTGTGGAAGTGAAGTCTGATTCCGACAGTGAATCCGACAGCTTCATAGTGGTTGATGATGAATGCGATCCGGGCGTCAGCGTTCAAGACTCGACAACAGTTGTGTATAAAGGTAAGGAAGGACAAATAAAGGTTTTTTCGACAAAAGTTAACCTTAAGTATCAGATACCTCAGTGGTTTATTATTGCCCACTACCAGACAAAAGTTATTGCTTCCCCAAGCTTTAACCGAGATTCTCGGCTTAGCAATCAACAATTTCTTGTGAAAAAATCCACAACCTCTAAAAGAATTTCACAATATTAAGTTATGCTTAACGCTGTAATAATATTAAAAACTTAGTTTCAGGAACAGAAAATAAGAAAAAAAACGAATTATCATCATCTGAGAGTAATTCTGGTAAGAAAAACTTTTATAATAGTTTCGTTGGTTTCATTATTATTCTTTTTATAGATTCTGACAGCTTCTATATTGTGGAAGTGAAGTCTGATTCCGACAGTGAATCCGACAGCTTCATAGTGGTTGATGATGAATGCGATCCTGACGTCAGCGTTCAAAACTCGACAACAGTTGTGTATAAAGGTAAGGAAGGACAAATAAAGGGTTTTTCGACAAAAGTTAACCTTAAGTATAATTTTAGAAAGTTCTGAAGTAGAGAATCACATTGAAAAAAAAATTAAAAAATGTCCTGAAGAAGAAAAGGAATTAGCTAAACAAGATGAAATTGCTGATGTAGAACACTCGGAAACTTTAATAACTGAACCTAGTGCAGATGGTTCTAAAATATTCTGCGAAGTCACTGCCAATAAAGAAATTATTATTAATGAATATAATTTGGACGACATAAATCCAGCAAGTGCTTATATAAGCGTTGTAGATAAAGGTAAGGAAAGATCAAGATTTTCTGGTAACAAGTTAATATTTACTGTTATTTTAGAAAACTCTGAAGTAGAGAATCAACTTAAAACAGAAATTAAGAAATGTCCCGAAGAAGAAGGGGAAATTGCCGAACAAGAACATGGAATTTTAGAAAGTACAGAAGAGCTTGATAAAATTGAACAAGAATCACGCGAAAATGTTCCCGGTTTGGTAAAAACAGTCAGTCAAAATTGTTCGTTGTACGACAGTTCTAGCAGTGACCATGAATATACAGATGAAGAAAGGGAATTTGCCGACGAAGAAGAGGAATTTTCTGATTCAGAACAATCGGCAACCGCAACAACGGTACATAGTGCAGATAGTTCCAGCCGTTCCTGCGAAGAGAGCGCCACTAACCAAATAAATATTAAAGAAATTAATTTGGAAAAAATCAACCGCACAAGCGATTGTACATCCGTTGCAGATAAAAGTAAGGAAACACAATTAATGTTTTCTCGACCTAAATTTATATTAATTGTTATTTTAGAAAGCTCTGAAGTAGAAAATCGCATTGAAACAGAAATTAAGAAATTTACTAAAGATAAAATTGCCGATGAAGAACAATTTGCAACTTTAACAACTGAACCTAGTGCAGTAGGTTCTAAAACATTCTGCGAGGTTACTCCCAATAATGAAATTCACATTAAAGAATGTAATTTGGTAGTAAACTCCTCAGCAACTGACTCTATAAACGTTGTAGATAAAGGTAAGGAAAACAAATAAAGTTTCTTCAACAAAAATTAATATTAACTGTTATTTTAGAAAGTTCTGTAGTAAAGAATCAAAGTAAAACAGAAATTAAGAAATGTCCCGAAGAAGAAAAGGAAATTGCCGAACAAGAACATGGAATTTTAGAAAGTACAGAAGAGCTTGATAAAATTGAACAAGAATCACGCGAAAATGTTCCCGGTTTGGTAAAAACAGTCAGTCAAAATTGTTCGTTATACGACAGTTCTAGCAGTGACCATGAATATACAGATGAAGAAACGAAATTTGCCGACGAAGAAGAGGAATTTTCTGATTCAGAACAATCGGCAACCGCAACAACGGCACATAGTGCAGATAGTTCCAGCCGTTCCTGCGAAGAGAGCGCCACTAACCCAATAAATATTAAAGAAATTAATTTGGACGAAATCAACCGCGCAAGCGATTGTACTTCCGTTGCAGATAAAAGTAAGGAAACATAAACAATGTTTTCTCGACCTAAATTTATATTAATTGTTATTTTAGAAAGCTCTGAAGTAGAGAATCGCATTGAAACAGAAATTAAGAAATTTCCTGAAGATCAAATTGCCGATGAAAAACAGCTGGCAACTTTAACAACTGAACCTAGTGCAGTAGGTTCTAAAACATTCTGCGAGGTTACTCCCAATATTGAAATTCACATTAAAAAATGTAATTTGGTAGAAAACTCCTCAGCAACTGACTCTATAAACGTTGTAGATAACGGTATAAGGAAAGACAAATAAAGTTTCTTCGACAAAAATTAATATTAACTGTTATTTTAGAAAGTTCTGAAGTAGGGAATCAAAGTAAAACAGAAATTAAGAAATGTCCCGAAGAAGAAAGGAAAATTGCCGAACAAGAACATGGAATTTTAGAAAGTACAGAAGAGCTTGATAAAATTAAACAAGAATCACGCGAAAATGTTCCCGGTTTGGTAAAAACAGTCAGTCAAAATTGTTCGTTGTACGACAGTTCTAGCAGTGACCATGAATATACAGATGAAGAAAGGGAATTTGCCGAAGAAGAAGAGGAATTTTCTGATTCAGAACAATCGGCAACCGCAACAACGGCACATAGTGCAGATAGTTCCAGCCGTTCCTGCGAAGAGAGCGCCACTAACCAAATAAATATTAAAGAAATTAATTTGGAAAAAATCAACCGCGCAAGCGATTGTACATCCGTTGCAGATAAAAGTAAGGAAACACAATTAATGTTTTCTCGACCTAAATTTATATTAATTGTTATTTTAGAAAGCTCTGAAGTACAGAATCGCATTGAAACAGAAATTAAGAAATTTACTAAAGATAAAATTGCCGATGAAGAACAATTTGCAACTTTAACAACTGAACCTAGTGCAGTAGATTCTAAAACATTCTGCGAGGTTACTCCCAATAATGAAATTCACATTAAAGAATGTAATTTGGTAGTAAACTCCTCAGCAACTGACTCTATAAACGTTGTAGATAAAGGTAAGGAAAGACAAATAAAGTTTCTCAACAAAAATTAATATTAACTGTTATTTTAGAAAGTTCTGTAGTAAAGAATCAAAGTAAAACAGAAATTAAGAAATGTCCCGAAGAAGAAAAGGAAATAGCCGAACAAGAACATGGAATTTTAGAAAGTACAGAAGAGCTTGATAAAATTGAACAAGAATCACGCGAAAATGTTCCCGGTTTGGTAAAAACAGTCAGTCAAAATTGTTCGTTGTACGACAGTTCTAGTAGTGACCATGAATATACAGATGAAGAAACGAAATTTGCCGACGAAGAAGAGGAATTTTCTGATTCAGAACAATCGGCAACCGCAACAACGGCACATAGTGCAGATAGTTCCAGCCGTTCCTGCGAAGAGAGCGCCACTAACCCAATAAATATTAAAGAAATTAATTTGGACGAAATCAACCGCGCAAGCGATTGTACTTCCGTTGCAGATAAAAGTAAGGAACCACAAATAATGTTTTCTCGACCTAAATTTATATTAATTGTTATTTTAGAAAGCTCCGAAGTAGAGAATCGCATTGAAACAAAAATTAAGAAATTTCCTGAAGATCAAATTGCCGATGAAGAACAACTGGCAACTTTAACAACTGAACCTAGGGCAGTAGGTTCTAAAACATTCTGCGAGGTTACTCCCAATAATGAAATTCACATTAAAGAATGTAATTTGGTAGAAAACTCTTCAGCAAGTGACTCTATAAACGTTGTAGATAAAGGTAAGGAAAGACAAATAAAGTTTCTTCAACAAAAATTAAAATTAACTGTTATTTTAGAAAGTTCTGTAGTAAATAATCGCATTGAAACAGAAATTAAGAAATTTCCTGAAGATCAAATTGCCGATGAAGAACAGCTGGCAACTTTAACAACTGAACCTAGTGCAGTAGGTTCTAAAACATTCTGCGAGGTTACTCCCAATAATGAAATTCACATTAAAAAATGTAATTTGGTAGAAAACTCCTCAGCAACTGACTCTATAAACGTTGTAGATAACGGTAAGGAAAGACAAATAAAGTTTCTTCGACAAAAATTAATATTAACTGTTATTTTAGAAAGTTCTGAAGTAGGGAATCAAAGTAAAACAGAAATTAAGAAATGTCCCGAAGAAGAAAAGGAAATTGCCGAACAAGAACATGGAATTTTAGAAAGTACAGAAGAGCTTGATAAAATTGAACAAGAATCACGCGAAAATGTTCCCGGTTTGGTAAAAACAGTCAGTCAAAATTGTTCGTTGTACGACAGTTTTAGCAGTGACCATGAATATACAGATGAAGAAAGGGAATTTGCCGACGAAGAAGAGGAATTTTCTGATTCAGAACAATCGGCAACCGCAACAACGGCACATAGTGCAGATAGTTCCAGCCGTTCCTGCAAAGAGAGCGCCACTAACCTAATAAATATTAAAGAAATTAATTTGGACGAAATCAACCGCGCAAGCGATTGTACTTCCGTTGCAGATAAAAGTAAGGAAACACAAATAATGTTTTCCCGACCTAAATTTATATTAATTGTTATTTTAGAAAGCTCTGAAGTAGAGAATCGCATTGAAACAGAAATTAAGAAATTTCCTGAAGATCAAATTGCCGATGAAGAACAACTGGCAACTTTAACAACTGAACCTAGTGCAGTAGGTTCTAAAACATTCTGCGAGGTTACTCCCAATAATGAAATTCACATTAAAGAATTTAATTTCGTAGAAAACTCCTCAGCAACTGACTCTATAAACGTTGTAGATAAAGGTAAGGAAAGACAACGAAAAGTTTCTTCGACAAAAATTAATATTAACTGTAATTTTAGAAAGTGCTAATGTAGAGAATCAAATTGAAACAAAAATTGAACAATGTCCTGAAGAAGAACGGCAATTTGCCGAACAAGAAGATGCAAATTTAGAAATTAAAAAATGTCATGAAGAAGAAAAGGGATTTGCTGATAAAGAAGATGAAATTTTAGATAGCAAAAAAAAGCAGGACAAAATTAAACAAAAAACTCACGAATATGTTTCGTGTTTAGAAAAACCAGTCTTTCAAAATTGTTCGTTGTACGACAGTTCTAGCAGTGACGATAATTATACTGATGAAGAAACTGAATTTGCTAAAGAACAGGAATTTTCTGATGCAGAACAATCGGCAACCGCAACAATGGCACATAGTGCAACTGTTATTTTAGAAAGCTCTCAGATAGAGAAAAAATTTGAAATTGAAAATGAAATTTTGAAAGACCAAATTGTCACTGAACATAGAAATTATTATGATGAAGATAATTCAGATGGAAAAGTTATTGGTATTGTTCTCGTGGCAGATGTTGTCAGTGAAATTGATTTGGCCGACAATTTTAACAGGGAAGATAAATGTACCGATAAAGAAGAGGAATTTGTTGATGCAGAACATACGGAAACCGCAAAAATAATGAAACATATTGCATATAGTTCAAAAGGATTCTGCGAAGGTATGGATTTTAGTTTGTTAGAAAATAACCTAGAAGTTCCTATAGCAAATAAAAGTATTTACAAAGAGGAGAAATATGTTGATGCTGAACATGCGGAATGGGCAAAAATTATAGAACATATTGCATATGGTTCAAGTAGATGCTGCGAGGGTTCGCAATTTAGTTTTTTAGGAAATCACCTAGAAGTTCCTATAGCAAATAAAAGTATTTACAAAGAAAAAGATTTTGATAGTTCAAAAGAATTCTGCGAGGGAATGGAATTTAGTTTGTTAGAAAATAACCTAGAAGTTCCTATAGCAAATAAAAGTATTTACAAAGAGGAGAAATATGTAGATGCTGAACATGAGGAATGGGCAAAAATAATAGAACATATTGTATATGGTTCAAGTAGAAGCTGCGCGGGTTTGCAATTTAGTTTTTTAGGAAATCACCTAGAAGTTCCTATAGCAAATAAAAGTATTTACAAAGAAAAAGATTTTGTTGATGCAGAACATTCGGAAATCGCAATAACTGAACATAGTGCTGTTGATTTTAATGTAATCTGCGAAACCAACTCAGAAAACATCTCTGAAACCGTTCTAAGTAAAGGTAAGGCAAGATAAATAAAGGTTTTCCCGGAACGAGTTAATATGAACTGTTATTTTAGAAATCTTTGAAAAAGAGAACATAATTCAAAATAATTATAATGAGGATAATTCAGACGATAATGTTCACAGTATGGCTTCCATGGCAAGAGAAGTCGGTCAAACTGATTTGGTCAACAAAATTAACAGAGATGTTAAATGTACCTATGAAGAAAAGGAATTTGCTGATGCAGAACATACGGAAACCGCAACAATAATAGAACATATTGTAACTAAAATTAAAAACGTTTATTTATTTCTAAGGGGCTAATACAAATATTTACAGATACTGTTTATAACAATAAAACGATTACTACACTAAAATTAACACTAACACTAATTTACACTATAATTTATTTAACATTAAGTCCGGATTTATTTAAACACTCTGTATACTGTTTATCACTTCACTATTTATGTTCACTTGATTTATGTTAACACTTGCACGTTAAAACTGGAATTGAGTCGTCACTAGAAATCGCCCTGCATTTATACTTAAATGCAGCCTTCCAGAAAATTGCATAACCCTCCAGGAATTTCTATTCTGTTAGAAACCATTTTAACCCTCCAGGAATTTCTATTCTGTTAGAAACCTTTTTAAGTGACCGTCGCCCTGTGACGTTGTTCCTTAAGTTCATGGATCATTTTACAAATTAAGGACAGCAGTGGCGGTTTTAAAGAACAGGCAAGGTAGGCCCGGCCTATCCAAAATTTAATGTACATAAATAACATTTTCTTTATGTACAATATAATTAATATTTTAATATTATGGACAAATAATATTTGTTATTTTTCATTATTTGCACTTAAAATTGCAATAATAGCTGCAAAAATTAGCGTGTTTTATATTTTTATTTGTATCTGCTTTAAAGTATTACAGTGTAGGCACTGGCCTAGCTTGGTCCATATAGCGCAATGTAACAGTAAGACCATGACGCCAGATACAGCAATACTATAGCTTCAATAGCCAGCGCATAGGCCCGTGCCTACCAGATACTTGCAGTTATATGATACCTCGCCATAAACAGTTTTTCTTATCGGACATATACGAGCGGCATTTTAAAGTTGTTTAGATGACAAAAAAGAATGAACGATTCTTCTGCACCATCTATTTATGATAATTGCAAACTTTGCTCGGCAGTTACTACTTCATGTTTTTCTGTGGCACACATAAATGTGCGATCGTTGTTGTCGGATTTTCACATGTTCTCCGATTTTGTAACCGGAAACCACTTTAGTATTATTGCAATATCTGAGTCGTGGCTTGCTCCCGACTTTCCTTCTCACCTTGTTGATCTGCCAAATTACACAATCGTTAGATCGGATAGGGCAACCCGAGGTGGGGGAGTCGCGTTGTACATTCGTAACGCATTTTCATTTAAAATTTTGCATGAGGGGCATCGCTTTGCTAGTGGCTTGGAGCATCTGTGGATTCGCATTAGAGTTCATGGTATCGTATTCGGAATCAGGGTAGTTTACAGGGCGCCTACTATTGCTCTTTGCTGTTTGAATGAGTTGGAAGAATTTCTTTCTTTACTTGGCGGTGAGTGCTGTGAGTTGATCGTTATGGGTGATATAAACATTAATTACCTTGTTCCATCGCCTTCTCGGACGCGCTTGCAGAGAACTCTAGATGTTTTCGATCTTCATCAGATCATAACGGATCCCACTCGTGTTACCTCAACATCGAGCACTTTATTGGATGTCATCTGCATTGACAAGCATCGAATCCCTCGTCACAAGGGCGTTATCGATCTTTTGGCTTCTACTGATCACTACTTGGTGCATTGCTGCTTGAATTTGGCTGCGTTGCCACATGAACCGCGTAAGATCACCTATCGTGATTTTAGTGAATTTGATCAGGTTAATTTTTCAACTGATGCGGCAAGTTTACCGTGGGGTGTCGTTGACGAGTTACCCCTATGTGATTCTAAGGTCGAGTTTTTGGAATGATCTCATTCTGTCGCTTTTCAATGTACATGCTCATATTCGTACAGTAGTTTGCAGAGAAAGGAGTAAGCCGTGGATTACGTGGACAATCAGAGAGATGGCCAAGTTGAAGAGGCGAGCCTACAACAAGTATAGGCGCACACGTTCAAGTGTTGATTTTGAATGTTATCGTGATCTCAGAAGTTATCTATCGGGCGCTGTCAGAACGGAGAAGGTAAGTTATATAAATCGCCAGCTTGTGCTTCATCGCTCAGATCCGAAAAAGCTTTGGCGGTGCCTGTCTTCTTGGGGCGTTCATTCTCGTCCATCTAGTCAAATATCTGCACGGTTGTGTGAGGATCCAGATTTTATTAACGCATACTTTCTCGGATCTGTTCCGGAAGTCTCTGCAGGGATTGATTTGGGGTTGAATGGTTCGTCTTTTTCGGGGGTGGAAGAGCTCTCTATTTGTGAGGTCACACCGGGGGCGTTGATTGATGTTGCTGGGGCTCTGCACTCCAACCCTCTTGGTCCGGATGGTATCAGTCTTCGTATGTTGAGGCTCGTACCTCCGTTTTGCAGCGAGGTGATCTGCAACTTGTTAAATTTTTCTTTTAGAACCGGAGAGGTGCCATCTATCTGGAGGGCTTTACGTGTCAGACCACTTTCTAAGGTTCCAATGGCTGTAGAGCCCTTTCATCTCCGTCGTATTAGCATTTTATCGCCTTTTGCAAAGATAGCTGAGTCTTTTATTAGGGATGCTTTACGTGAGCATTTGACACTCTACCATATTTTGTCGCCTGCTCAGTCAGATTTTAGACCACACCACAGTACTGTGACCTCTTTGTTGCGGCTCACCTCGGATATTGCTTCATCAATCGATCGTTCTGAAGTCACCTTATTAGTGCTTCTTGACTATTCTAAGGCCTTTGACTCGGTTGTACATGATCGTCTTTTAGCCAAACTACACCATTATGGCTGTGACGAGTTACTCTGTAGGTGGTTGGCGGGTTATTTGCGTGATAGATCCCAAGTAGTTGAGTTAGCAGGAAAGGTGTCTCGGCCGCTGACTATTTTTCGTGGTGTCCCGCAAGGAAGCATTCTTGCCCCACTGTTGTTTATATTATACACGACCGATTTGGAGAGAGTAGTTGATCCAGATTGCTCTCTCGATCTTTATGCCGATAATTCTCGAATACATGTATCATGTCAGCCTTCGAACATTGATACTGCGATAGATATGTTGAATCGTAATCTCGAATCGATACGTGTTTGGTCGTTATTGAATGGTCTGACTCTGAACTCCGCGAAGTTGGAGCTTCTGTTCCTGGGTAGTCCTGGGCTGGTGCGTAGGGCTTTAAGCGTTGCAACATCGTCTGTTGCGATTGATGGTGAAACCGTCAGGGTTGTGGACTGTGCTCGGAGTCTGGGTCTGGTCTTGGACAGTGAGCTCAATTTTCGTCTACATGTGGACCGTAAGCTTAAGGTGTGCTATTACAAGCTTAGATCGCTGTACCAGTTTAAAACCTTATTACCTTCTCATGTGAAGTAGTCAATTGTTAGTACTACGATCTTATCTAACATAAAATACTGTGCAGCGGTATATTACGGTTTTCTCACGCAGGAATATAGGCGCAGGCTTCAGCTCATTCAGAATTCGTGTCTGCGTTTTTGCTTTGATCTGCGTAGATACGACCACGTCACTCCTTTCTATCGGGAACATAGCATACCCAGGATAGAACATCGTTTTTCGGTACTTTTTGGAGTTTTAATCTTCAAAATTTTGAAGAGCGGAGAGCCGAGTTATCTTCGACAAATGATTAGGCCCCGTTCAGCTTGCCATGCACGTGTTCTGCAGGATTTGGGAAATTTCGATGTGCCCTCCCATTCCATGGCAGGTTTCGAGCGTTGTTTTGCGTGATTGGCGCCCAGATTTGTGAAGAGACACCGTAGCCTCTTTGACGACTCCACTAGTGTAAGGTCCTTCCGCCGTGATTTGGATGCTGCTATTTATGCAGAAATGTGTACATAATCTTTTTTTTTAATATTTGTTAATTGTTTGTGTTGTATCTTCGGGATAAATTGTAGGTTGTGTAACTTTGTAATTGTAAATAAAACGTAATATTTGTAACTCTACTTTATTTTCTCAATAATATATATCGATACGTTAACATCTAATATGTAGAATGTAATGCACATTTTTATTGCTGCGACTGCGCTCTTTTAACATTTACAATCCGTAACAATCCTCCCTCTGTAAGAAAATACAATCACTTGAAAATTGAAGAAAAAAAAACAATGTATAAACATTTACAAATCTAAAAATGAAATCGATTGGGAGGTTTACGGGTACGTTCCGAACGTCGTAAGGTGCAAGCGTCACTTGGGATGGATGTTGATACCTGTTGGGACAAATCTGGCAATTCCACCTCTGTACTATTACGCGCTATTTCGCGATTTGCACTTGACTGTACTGGAGTCGCCGCATCATGAGTATTATGATTTTGTAGTGCATTATGATCAAGCAATGTAGTGGAATCTCCCACAGGTACAATGGAGTTAAAATTTCGAGTAATTGTGATGGGAGTATTTTCTCCAATTGACCGAATCTGATTAATGTGTCTTTTCCAGATTCGTCCGTCGTCTAATTTAATTAAGTAAATTAACTGACCTAGTCTTTTATGTACTCTACCGAATTCCCATTTATTTTCGTGAACGTACTCACGCGCTGTCACTCTTTCTCCCTTCTCTAATAGTTTAACCCTTTGTACGTTTTTAATCCCTTTAGCATTAAAATCCGGCTTGAGGAGATCTAGCCGGGAGCGTATTTCGCGGCCAAACATTCGGAAGGACGGACTTTCCTCTGTAATAGAATGTTGACTTTTTCGGTAGTGTAGCAAAAAATTTTGTAAATTTTTTTCTGTGTTCCTTTTGTCATTATTAAACATTGCCCGTAGGGCTTTTTTAAATGTTTGTACACACCGTTCGGCTAAACCGTTGGTTGCAGGGTGAAATGGGGGTGATAATTTATGAATTATTCCGTTTTCTGACAAGAAATTTTTAAATTCATAAGATGTAAATGTAGGACTATTGTCACTCACTAAAACCGAAGGTATTCCAAAAGTGCTAAATATTTTTCTTAACAACGGTATGGTGCTTCTTGCAGTCATGTTATTTACCGTATGTATCTCTGGCCATCGTGAATAAGAATCTACTAAAATGAAATAATAGCAGTTCATGAATGGACCAGCAAAATCAACATGTACTCTATCGAAGGGTTTAGTACTAGTTTCCCAAGGGTGAATTGGAACAATACTGGGACTGTTCCTGTATTTGTTGCACTGAACACAATTTTTTACTTCATTTTCTATATCTGAAGTAATACCTGGCCACCAACAGTAGCCCCTAGCAAGTTGCTTCATTTTGGTAATTCCCAGATGAGAAGTATGTAACTCCTTCAATACTCGATCGCGTAATGATTTTGGTATAATTGCCATTTGTGACCTGAACAAACAATCTTGTTGTAACGTAAATTCTGTTTGATCAATATTAAAACGATCACTTTTATTTATCCCCTTACCATTGCGTAAACCGTAAATTAATTTTGAAAAACTTTTATCGCGTACTGTTTCCTTAGCTAATTCTTTAAGTGTAATTGGCAAGGTTTCAATTTGAAAAATCTCAAACGCATCGGGTTCATCGTAACGACCGATTTCATTTGAATTTGCAGGCAGTCTCGACATTGCATCTGCATTAGAATGTAATTTCGTATTTTTATATTTGATGTCATAGTGAAAACTTTGTAAGAACAACGCGTAGTGTTGCATTCGAGTTGTAGTGAGCAAATTGGAACTTTTTAAGGGTGAAAAAATATGCAACAAAGGTTTATGGTCTGTGTAAAGTAAGAACTTCCTACCAAAAAGAAAATAGTAAAATTTCTTTATCCCAAAAATAATACTGTATGCTTCCTTATCTATTTGAGCGTATCTTTGCTGTACGGTAGTAAGGGTTTGTGATGCAAATTGTATCGGTCTCTCCGTACCGTCTTCGTAAACATGGGAAAGTACTGCCCCCACAGCATATGGGCTTGCATCTGTAGCCAAAACTATCGGCAATTTTGGATCAAAATGTACCAATACTCTCTCGGAAAGTATTTCTTTTTTTACGGCTTCAAAAGCATTTTGACAATTTCTATCCCATGAAAATTGTACCCCGTCTTTAAGTAAATTGTATAGTGGGTGTAGGGTGCTACTTAAGTTCTGTAAGAATCTACCGTAATAGTTTATTAATCCCACAAAAGCCCGCACTTCAGATTTATTTGTGGGTATTTTCGCATTTTGCATCGCATCAATTTTTCTTTTACATTTATGAATTCCGTTTCGATCTATAATGTAACCGCAATATTCAATTTCATTTTGCATGAATTGGCATTTTTCGTAATTTACTCGAATGTTATAATCGGATAATCTACCTAAAACTAACTCTAACCTTTTGTAATGCGTATCGTCATTTGGTGCTGTGATTCTGATATCATCGATAAACACCGAAACGCCTTCAATATCTTTTAAAATGTTTTCTATTTCCCTCTGCCAAATTGCAGGTGCACTTGCTATTCCGTATAATAGCCTGGTGCTCTGATAAAGACCTTTGGGTGTATTTAATGTTAAGTATTTTCTATCCTCGGGTCGTACTTCAAGTTGTAGATAAGCCTGTTGCAAATCAAGCTTAGTAAATTTGTCTCCCCCTGCCATGGATGAGAACAAATTTTCGATAGAAGGTAGTGGGTGTTCGTCCACTATTAAGTTTTTGTTCAATGTGATTTTAAAGTCCCCGCAAATTCGAATTTTTCCATTGGATTTTAAAACCGGAACAATGGGTGTAGCCCACTCCGAACTAGGAACTTTTACCAAAATCCCTTCTTTTTCTAATAAATCTAGCTCATCTCCCACCTTTTGTAACAAAGCATAGGGAACCTTACGCGCTTTAAAGAAAATCGGTTGTACATTATCTTTAAATTTTAATCGAGCCTGCAGGTTTTTAATTTTCCCCATATCGTTTTTGAAAATAATAGGATATCTTTCCAACACTTTTTGTAATCTATTCTGTAATTCAACCTTGGAAATTTGTTCAAAAGTAATGTTTAATTGACGAATCCACTCGCGTCCCAAAATCGGACCTCGATCCGTATTAACAATATACAAATTTAAATCTTTTGATAAACCCCTGTAGAAGCATTGTACCTTAGAAAATCCTACCACACTTATTTCGCTCTTGCAATAGGTAATCAACTGAATAGTTGTACTTTTAATTTGTAAATTAGGAAACAATTTTTTGAATTGAAAATAACTCATGATACTGACGGCTGCACCACTGTCAATTTCGAAATTTATCTTACGATCGTGTACTTGAAGTAAAACTGTAAACTTACCTCTGTATTCAGAATGCTCTGTTTGAATTGAGAAAATTTTCTCTATCTGGTTTGTATTAGTGGTATCTTTCTTCATACACACCCTTGCCAAATGACCTTTGACCTTACATTTATTACAAAATACATTGGTTTTTGTGCACTTGTTTGCTAAATGTTGTGGCGAACCACATCTAAAACAGAATAAAGTTTTATTAATTGTCTTCCTATCTCTGTTGTACGTAGTCTTCGTATCTTGATTTCCGGTTGAAGTCGTAACCCTGTTTCGAAATCTTCCAGACTCCTTGAATCTCACGTCCTTTATATTGACACTGTTTACATTTGTATCGGTATTATGTAATTGGGCTGCATCTCTTGCGGACGTCTCCATACTGACCGCAATTTCCAACGCTTTTTCGATCATCAGTTCACGATGTTCGAGAAGTCTTCCTTGAATATTTTGCGTACGCAGTCCGAAAACAAATTGATTGCGCAGGGCCTTTTTTAAATAACTACCGAATTTGCAGGTAGTTGCAAGACGTTGTAAAGCCGTCAAATACTCCTGGGCGCTTTCTCCTTCTCCTTGTTTTCTCTGCAGAAATCTGAAATTTTCAGCAATTTCCAACGGTTCCGGATTGTAATGAGTCTTCATTACTTTTACGATTTCCTCGTAAGTTTTAGAAATTGGATCATCAGGTGAAATCTTGTCACATAACAAATCGTACGATTCGGCTCCCATGTAGTGTAACAAATAATCTGCCCTTTTATCATTTGGAACTGCAAACACTCGAAACGCACTTTCCAATCGCATGAGCCATCTGTCAAACTTTGCAGATGGGTCGTATGTTTCAATCGAAAAAACTGTATGAATAGAATAATGTGCACCTCCAACCTGAGCTGCACCTGTAGCTGTTGCACCAGTTGTATTAGGCATCGTAAAAAAAATTTGTAATTTGTAAATTTTGTGTACTTGCTTCGTAATTTTTGCCTGTATGGGTTTTTTGTCCTCGTCGCCAACTGTTGTATCTTCGGGATAAATTGTAGGTTGTGTAACTTTGTAATTGTAAATAAAACGTAATATTTGTAACTCTACTTTATTTTCTCAATAATATATATCGATACGTTAACATCTAATATGTAGAATGTAATGCACATTTTTATTGCTGCGACTGCGCTCTTTTAACATTTACAATCCGTAACAGTTTGTTATTGAGCTGAAACGGGTGGCTTGAAAAACTAACTTTGTTAGAAGCCATCCAATTAAGAAATTGTATATTTAGTTCTTAATAAATAGGTATTATTATTATTATTATTATTAAAAAAGAATATTTATCTTAAATTAAATAAATTAATTAAATAACAAAAAAAGAAATTAAGCGGTATTTTGCACTTTGTAGTGTATTTTTATTATTGCAAAATAGTTTAAGCGGTAGGTATTGTATTGCGAGTTTGCCTATCTTCACTTGCACTTTTATCAATACAAAAAGACATTCTTGATAAATTATTAAAAACGGACACATTTCACGACAATGTCATATGTTAGACAGATTTGCGAAGAGCAAAAATAAGAGAATAAATCATTGTTTATAAATACTATAACATAATGTACAGTTATTTGAAAAAGTATTTGGACGTTCCTGTGTTAGCAATGTAAATTGTTTTTACAGCAATACTTATTGGATATTCATGTCTTCATTTTTATTCCTATACATTTTTTTATTTTGTCGCTTCGTTTTCGACTGAGAGTGACTTAAAGCAGACTCGGTAAAACTTTTTAATAAAATTTAAAATATACAATGGTTTTCTCGAGAAATTCCCATGGGATTTTTACCGAGACTGCTTTAAGTCACTCGATCGAAAACGAGGCAACAAATAAAAAAATGTTTGAAAACAAAAATGAAGGGAATGAAATTATCTACAAAAAATGTCTCAAAAGTATTTTTGTAAAAGCGATTTTTATATGCTAAAAAGAGTTTTCAAAAAGTACAATTTATATTGCTAAAATAGGAGCGTCCAAAGTAAGTAATTCTATTATTTAAATAAAATGACTTAATAGAGCATATCATTATAACTCAAGAAAATATTCACATCTTCCGCAGATTTTATCTATTTATACAATATTGCTGGCCTACCCAAAATTTTTCCCCACGAGCCGCCACTGCCATTTTTAAAAGAACAAAATATGTTATGAGTTAGTTTCTCACGATAAAAATAATTTTAATTATTAGGGGATTTGAAATACTAATTTGTCTTCAGGGCATTCTGAAGATTTAAAAGGAGTTCTCTTCCAACTTTTGGACAAAACGATTCAAAATTTTTTAGTTACAGTACATATAAGAATATAATTTAAAGTTTCTATAGTTTAATAATAAATTAAGTTAATAAAGTTTCGTTGAGTTTTGTTTAGATATAAAATTGTGATTTACTACAATTAAAAATTTTTTAAAGTTAATACAAATTATTACGCAATTAATTACAAACCAATATTTAATCTTTTTCATAAATAATAAAGTTTTTTATAATAAATGATTTAATCACAATATAACAATAATAAAACCAGACTTACTGTGAGCAATTAGAAAATATTATGTATAATATATTTTTATAATTTAATTAGTGGCGGATTTTTAAAATAAATATAAAAAAAAACTTTAAACCAGTGTGTGTTTTAGTGAACTAAATAAGAGTGCGTTGTTAAGTAAAATTTTTTATGGACTAAATCTTCAACAACAATCACCTTTAAGTCAGCAACAATCAACTTTAATCTATCGACAACACTTTTTATGACATCAAAGGTAGTTTTTTTTGTGAACATTAAATTAAAGATGAGCTAACCAAATAAACTTTCGCTCATTAAATATATAAAAATTAATTTTTAAGTTTTGTAGTTTCTAACTAGTTTAAGATTATAATTTTTTTTACGTTGATAATTAATTTTAATTTAATTGTAAAAACATTTTTTATTCATTTAATTAATTATATTTTCATTAAACAATTTTAAATGACTATTATTTACTTCAGCGTTCTGATTCCATAAGTTTCGTAAAATCCACGACCAGAGCATAAGAATATTTACATCTCATGCTCTCCAGTAAATTACCTCAGAGCAATTTGCTAATAAAATGGTAACAGTACTTTCACCAACAATTACTCCATCAGCTGTGTTTGTGATGATGGTTTCTTTCTCTTCTGGAAGTTCTTCAAACCTATTACTTGTTTCCAGGAGTGCGGAAAGCCAATAGTTAGTGATTTTTGATTACTTATGAGCTTTTTGTGGTTCAGGTCTTCTTACTCTCTTTTTGTGAGAAACTGTTCGCCATTCGATGTGCGGATGGGTTAGTGGTGGCATCTGTGACATGAATTGTGGAACAGCCGTTTGTGGCGTTAACAATGTTTAATAATGTAGTGCATTTTGCTGGTGATCTACGATTTGATTTACTGAGTATTGTGTAAGGGTTGTCGAGTATCAAATGTTTATTGGGACTGTCGAATGGTTCCCATTGGTTTTAGTGATTGTATCAACTGCGGTAGCTGTTGACAGATATATTGTTGATGTATGTAGAAGTCTGCGTATGTTTCCATTGCATTGACGAATAGTGTGTTAGATGGTTTCTCACCAGGACGGTCCTGTCTGTTGTTGTATTGACTTACGGTTTGGTTAGGATAAGTAGAATTATCTAATAAGACATTATCTGGTTCACTGGTTTATATTAGTTTATTTATTTATTTATTTAAACCAACGGATACACCATTTTAAATAGTATCACTATACAAATTTTACAAAACAATACATACAAAATATACACAAGAACATACAATAGTACATATACCCCCGCTTCAACGAAGGCACTCCGCAACGTCAACCCTCCACATAACAAGCCTCTTGAACACCGGAAGTGTGTTGCAAAAAACGTCAGCGATGCCGAATTTCATCAAATAGTTGACCGAGCGGCACATTCTGGTGAAAGAACTATTCAAGCCATAGTTGGACTGTATGTACCAATCCAGAACAATTCGTCAGCTCTTGTGTTATCAAGTGGCATCCGAAGTTGTAAGCGCTCAAGCAGGAAGTTGCAGTCAATCTTACCATTAATCAGACGATGCATAAAACATAGATCCAAGGCAACTCTCCTGTACTGCAGAGATTTGCTATTGCACATAACTAAAGTGTCCTCGGAAGAGAAATCTTCAATCAACATACCACACTTGTAATAATAGTATTTAAAGAATCTACGCTCAACCCTGTCCAGTCTTAAAATATTACTCTTATAGTAGGGATCCCAGACGCACGATGCATACTCAAGCTTGGATCTCACCAACGAAAAGTAGAGCAATTTCACAATCGTAGCTGAGAAATGTCCACTATGACGACGAATGAATCCCAACGAACGCAGAGAGCCGCTGCAAATCTTGGCAATGTGGCTATTGAAAGTCAGTCCAGAATCAAGGCAAACACCCAAATCATCAATCTCAGCAACACGCGCTAAGTCAACTCCATCGATTCTGTATTGAAACACATTGCAAAGATGCTTTTTATATGTTATGGCAGAACACTTGTTGAAATTTAACCATAAATTATTGTCGCACACCACCTATTTAGATTATCAAGATCGGACTGCAATAAGAGACAGTCATCTATTGAACCAATGGATTTAAAAATCTTTAAATCGTCAGCAAATAACAAATAAGAACTATACTTCAAGTAAAGGCAGATGTCATTTATGAATAATAAAAATAAGATCGGTCCGCAATGGGAACCCCGAGGAACACCCGAGTTAACCATTATATCAGCAGACGTAAAGTTTTGAATTTTTACGTTTTGTATTCTATCGCTCAGATAACTACCCAACCACTTCACAAAATTTGGTCCGAAGCATGACCATTTGGTCCATGAAGCATGGTCCGAACATCATTATGTGTCACCACCACCTGTGGTATTTTTTTAGATGGTGTGCGTAGCATCATCACATTTTAACCTCAGTTTTTGGCGGAGCGTTGCAAAATTGTAATTATTATGTAAACTTACATTATTTCTGATGGATAACACCTATACAGTTATTTTATGATACAATGTGAGCAACAACCACTATTTTACTTAATCAATATTCCATACAATGGTACTTCAAAGAATTCAAAATTAGAATAATATTGTATATATGCTACGATCATTCGAAAATTCACCCTTATTAAATAAATTATTTACCTCGCCCAAGTAATTTACTTACAACATTAATTCATAGAACTTTTCCATTTCCACAAACTGTACAATTGCAATAATAATTATGCAACTGGAAGATGCCATAGAACCAGATAATTTGTAGTTAATTGAATAATGCTCTACCTCAAAATTCCAACTACTGAAAAACCTCTGTGAAAAAACACCGAGTTTACCGAGTTTACCTTAGATCATATATATATGATCTAAGGAGTTTACAGTGAATTTCTGTAAACTTGAAGTGTGAACTTACGTAGAAATACTTGGTGCATCGATTGAGACTAATTCCAGCCTGCAGCAAACTCTAATAAAAAAGTTACAAATTTATTTAATTTTGAAAGCTGAAATGCGACCCTCCCTACGGGGAGCTGATATCAAATTTTAGTATGGGCTTACGTAGAATTACTTGGTGCATCAATTGAGACTAATTTCAGCCAGCAGCAAACTCTGATAAAAAAGTTACAAATTGATTTAATTTTCAAAGCTGAAATGCGACCTCTCCCCCTACAGGGAGCTAATGTCAAATTTTAGTATGGGCTTACGTAGAATTACTTGGTGCATTGATTGAGACTAATTTCAGCCTGTAGCAAACTCTAATAAAAAAGTTACAAATTTATTTAATTTTAAATTAATTTTCAATATTTACATCTGTTCCTGATGAGTTACCGGTCATCCGTTCACGAAACCCAGTGGCGGAACTACAGAGGTGCGGTGGGTGCTACGCACGCGGGTCCCCGGCTAAAAGGGCCCCCGGTCCCGGTTCGGCTGTGACTTTACTCAATCTTTAAAAAAAATTTAATATTATTGACAATATAATATCAAGTAAATTTAAAAGTAAACAAGTTAATTAAACGTTAAATATAATTTTATTTATTTATATTTTATAAGCTTTCGATGAGTTGTGTCACCTTCGTCAGAATAATAACAAGCAAAAACATGGAAACCGCAAAATAACGTATTGTCATCTGAACGATCTGTGATCTAAAAATCTTGAAGCCAAGGAGTATATGATCGTGGGTTAAGGAACAACCTAAATTGAGTTTCCGTCAAAGTAGGAAAAACTTAACCCCAATACGTGAACGAAATTAGACAAGTAGATGGCTGTAAATATTGCTCAAGCCATCTATATCGGTTTTCCTATTCATGGAGTTCTTTTCTTTCTTGATGCATATCATTTCGTGCAGAAGTCTATCTTGATAGTTGCTAACTGATTTTAAAATTTTTGCATTTTTGAAGTCTGCATTATGTCCGTCGACGAGTATATGCTTAGCTATAGCAGTTGATTCGGGTTTGTTACAACGGATACTAGAGATATGTCCACTCATTCTCTTCTGAAGCCATTGGTTGGTTTGCCCAATATATACCAATTTACAAGTTGTGCATTCGACTTTATATATTAGGTCTGACTTTTTTTCTGCAGGGACGGGATCTTTTAATTTAGTGTAAAGTTGTCCGATGTTATTAGTGGATCTAAAGGTCATATTAATATTATGTGGTTTTAATATTCGTTGTAGTTTCTCGCTTAGTCCTCTGACGTAAGGCATGACTGTGAAGTTAGATGTTTCTTTCTTTAGACTGCTACCATTGTAGAGTTTGTTCACACGGTCTTTAACGATTTTCAGCACAAGTTTTTTAGGAAATCCATTTTTAAATAGTGTCTCTTTAGCTATATTCAGTGTTTCTTTCCGGTATTCGCCGTGTGTTAATTTTAGAGATCTATCGACAAGGCCTATGGCGGTGCTAATTAATTGACTTTTGTGATGGTAGGAGTTAAAGTTAAGGTATCTTCCTGACCAAGTTTTCTTTTGGGTCCACTTATACTTTAGACGGTTTTTTTCGTGAATTAATTGTATGTCCAAGAAAGTTATTTTATTGTCTTCTTCTTGCTCGATTGTGAACTGTAGACGGGGGTGAAATCCATTGAAATGCTCGAGTATGAAATCTTCGTTGTCTTGAGGGATAGCGGTAATTATGTCGTCCACATAACGTTTATAAAATGGTAGTTTATAAGGAAGGGTTGATATGCGGTCTTCTTCTAGAATCTCCATGACAAGATTGGCAATCGTCGCGGATATAGGGCTTCCCATGGCAGTACCGAATATTTGTTTGTATATTGTGCCATTGTATTGAAAATACGTTGTTTCTAAGCAGAACTTGAGAGCATCCAAAAATTTCGTTTTAGGAATACTTGTATAGTTTTTTATTTCGTCCCATTTTTCTTTAACTGCATTAGTGGCCAAATCAATAGGAATGTTGGTGAATAGAGATTTAACGTCCAGCGATATTCATAATGAAATGTTATATCTTGGCGGTTTTTCTTTATTAAGATAAACAAAGTAGATATTATGTATCCTTATAATCATCCTCATCATACAAGAATGATTAGGCAATGATTTCTCATTTCAGTAACACCTAAGTAGAATTTTTTTTTTGACGTTGCAGCAACTCGGATAATATTAGATTACTTAGTTCTTAATTGCTCTTACAAATGCAATTAACGCAAATCGTATTGATAGCAAACGGATCCGATGTACGATTCACCAGTGGAGGCCCGTCAGGGGAGTCTTTGAGACTGTGTCTTTCCAGAAAAAGTCAGCCACCAAAATGAATAAATAAACTTGTTTTCAAAAATTCTAAACCGGAAAACTAAACAAACCCAAATAAAAAACCTATATTGAAACGTTATTAGTAATTAAAAACTACAATAGTTCTTTTTTTTAAGAAATAACTAAGACGATACAAAATGATTTAATGGAGTGTGTAACTTCAGTTTTAAACTCAAGAATTGTTATATGTACATTATTTATATACATTATGTATCTACATAGTTAATAAGTAAATACTGTTATTATTACTTTTTAATACTTTAGATTTCCAGTCTCCCCAAATTACTTACTCACGGACCGCCACTGCGATTCACCTCATAATACATTCATCTCAAACTAATACTGTTTTTTGTTCATTTGAAGTGAAAGTTCATTAAGAGGATTGTACACCTAACTTTTAACGAATTTGCATTTAGCTCTTTTATTAATGCATAGATTTTAATGCGGTTTAAAGTAAACGATTCGAAAAAAAATCTAGTTTCATGGAAAGTCATTAAAAATTAAAAAAAAAGATTTTCATTTTTATTTTGATCATTTAACATTGTAATAACCTGCAAATGACTTTCCATGTATATACAAGCTATTTAACTTAATATATTTTTTTAATATTTCTATATATCAGAAATAAACGTTATATAAATGCATATTAAGAATGTGCATTTAAATCGCCATAAGGTAGTGCCCTCTCGCGCATAACTGCATTACAACGTAAGGGGCTGAACGATATTTCATAGACGTGCATAGTTATTGTCACGGATGTATAATTATTAAGGTGATCTGACGACCTATGCTTCTATCACATAGTAGTGGATCTCGAGCGTCCTCAGTATGCAAGGGAGAGCCAGCGACAGAGATAAATAAACAGCTGCACGAAATTGCACAGTGCATAAGCGATGCACGCATTACAATACACTTTTTAAAGTAAATGTTCATTAATTACCGTTTAAATTTTGGCAATGACTCGAAGATACTGTTTCGCACCTAATTACAACAGAGGATATCGTAGTGATAAAGATTCCCTGTTTAAAGTGCCTAAAACAAATTAAAAGAGTGGAGTGTTTTGATTCCACGTGCGGACAAATAATTAGAAATAAATGACGTTTTGAGAGTCAAACAATATTACCGAAAAGAACAAAGAAAATTTAAAAAGCATTCAGCAAATTGCATAAGTCGTAAATCAATATTATGTTTATCATTAGTTATCTAATTTCATATTAATAATTTCTGCTAATCGTTATATGATTATAATATGCTACTAATTTAATTATTCTAAATTTAATAAAATTATTACATTTCATATCTTTTTATTGTACACTTATTAACTTGCTAGTTCAAAATATATACCTAATATTGTTTATAATTGTACCTAACACTATAATTAAATAAATAATTTGTTATTAAGTTCTTTATTTATTTTTTGTGGGTCTCTAAAATAATATTTCCGATATTACTGCAAAAGACCAAATACATAAGGTTTAAAATATTTAATGGCCCAATGTATGACAGCAAGTTCTTTCTCAATAGTAGATTTATTAATTTCTTTTTTGGTAAACTACCTTGATGCGTATGCTATAGGTAAAGCTTGCCTCACATGATGCTTGTTTTGCCGATGGTTTTCTTTCTTGTTTCTGTGCTGGTACCTAGCATGTTGGCTCCTGTGCATGGTTGGCTTTACACGGGTTTTGTGCACGATGGTTTGCAAGCAGGGTTTCAAGCTTCAATGCGCACGCAGTAACAGTGACAGTCTCAAGTTTGTAAAAATGAACGCCTTTTTAATAGATATTTAACGTAGAATATTAGCTGTTAGCATATTTTTGTGCAAAATACACAAAACAATATAATTGCAATTATACACAAATCGAACTACCAATTTAAAATGATAATCTCTAAAAAACAACAATTTCGAAAAAATTATAAAATAAAGAAAACAACAAGAAGTAATAATAATAACCAATGTAATAAAAATATTTTATTTTTTTTAATAATAAAATAAATTAGGTTATTTAACCTAATAAACTTATTTGTTTTACACCATTTCAATTCAAACTCGACTAAAACTCGGCATTTCTCGGTAGTACTCGCACGATGCGGCTTTATCATTGGTGAGCGCTAAAAACATGCACGTAAACCATCACAGAAAATAGCACCGGTTCTATCAGAGAAATCGTGCACGAAAACATGCAGACAAGCATGCACGGCAAGTGCGCACCCATCAGCGCAGCCATCACAGCTTCAAGCAAGGAAACATGCAAAGAAACAAGCATCGTGTGAGGCGAGCTTAACTCTTTTCCGTCAAAATTTTGAGACAAAACAGCTCTACAGGCTTCTTTTGATGCATCAGTACTTAATATAAAATTTTTTGAAAAATCTGGATATTGTGGAATTTCTGAACTTAATAGTGAATTTTTTAACTTATCGAAGGAAACTTGACATTCGGTATTCCATACAAAATAACATTCTTTCCAGCTAATTTATTAATTGGTTTCGCTATTTCAGCAAAACTTGGAATAAACCTTCTATAGTAATTACAAAATGCAATAAAACGTTTAGCTGAATCAGCATCTGTTGGTATTGGAAATTTATTTATAACGTTATTTTTAGAATCATCCGGTAAGATTCCTTTATCTGTAATTTTATGACCCAAAAATGTTACTTCATTTCTAAAAAAATTACACTTTTCTGGATTTAATTTTAAATTCAATTTCCTGGAAGGTTCAAATACTGTTCTTAAATTTTTTAAATGATGATCTTTTGAACAACCTATTACTATTAAATCATCCATAATTATATAAAAAGCTTTCTCAGGCGTTACGCCGGCAAATGCCATAGACATCATTTTTTGAAAACTATTAGGGCTAACTTTAAGTTCAAACGGTAATCTCGTGAACCTAAATGATCCAGAATCTACACTAAAAGATGTAACGTCTCGTGAATTTTCTTCCAAAGGTATTTGATGAAAACCTGACATAAGATCTACGCAGTGGCGGATTTACATTTTTGTCGCTTAAGGGCTAGTGGTAACTTGCCGCCCACACTTTTTTTTATTTTTTTTTAAATTAAAAAATTTAATTTATCATAAATAATATTGTTAGTCTACCTGCATAAATTTAATCAATTTTACAATAATTAAATGACGTGTGAATACGCACTGGAGAAAAATAAGGTAAATTAAAGAAAAAATACTAGCAAAGGTGGGAATAGAACTGTAAACTTATTGGTTTCTAGAGCCTAGCTCGTTCTTAGCTACGCTACAAAATTTATTGCTAATTATTTCACATCTTGTCTTCAAACTCTCTCCACAATATTTCAAAGTCAATTTTCTCGAAAATTTCTGGCCATCTGGCCTTACGGCTTTGGGGAGTTGTTATTGAAGGGTTGAACTTCCAGCACAATAAGTAGCAAAAATTACAAAAATGCGAAGGGCATATAATCTCCTTGTCAGATGATTGCAGTTTTTTACTTGATGTTAAATCGAGATAAAAGATCTTCCCATAAAAGTGTTCCAGAACTTTCTGAGTACATTAGATAAGATCGTTTTATTTTAGTTTTATTGATTAAGCTAGTTTCAAACATAGTTTGAATTAGATAGCGATGTTGTCCCCCAATGGATCTTTTGGAACGGCTAAAATCTAATTTGAAAATGTCTTCATTTATTTCATTTTCTAGGACATTCTCTCGAGTGATATCATTGATAGGCCACAAAGTAGGGTCATAAACCATAGCGTTACTATCAAGTTTAGAATGTTTATCGTCATACATTTCAGAGTGTTCCATAGTAGTTGAGCTTCACCGAAGCATTGTATTAGAAAAAACTTCATTGCCGACCAGTTCAGCAAGGTTAAAGTTACGCTCAGTGTTGGAATCATTAAAAATCCTTCTGCTGTTCATTGACTGGCATCTTAATTTCAATGTTTTTTTACAATTTCTACCTCATTAAGAGGTGTTATAGTTGGGTGTAATTCGTTTGAAGGCAAGTCTTTTGTTAGTTCACATTTTTGGATTTCCGCGTTGGTTTTGCTATCAGATAATCTATTTCTAGTGTTGGGTTTCAAAAAATAATTAAATATTTTTACAGTCTTCTTTACTGCTTCCTGTATCTTTTCTATCTTTTCCAATTTTGCTTTTTTATCCGTCACTCATAGTTTTTGATATAATTATTGATGTAGTAATCTAGTAATTGATGGAAACCAAATTTGTGTCAGTCGTCTTGTAACGGGACAAATTGGTCGAGATGACATAATAAAGGGGAAATATCTTAAAACTCATTTGGATGAACAGGATTGCCGCTAGCTTTAGGCGAAGCAAGGTCGTGGATCGAAAAGTTCAAGGAAATTCTGAGTCCAAGCTTAATCAAAAGATCTAAATCAAATCCGGTAGGAGACAAAATAAAGATTGGTAATTAAAGGTTTTGCTCGGACAAAAGTCAAAAACGAACCTTACCTTAAGTTGAGTCTGGTCCGAGAAAGAGAATTCTCAACTAAAATGGTGCTGAAAGAAGGTAGATCGAAAACAAATAATCTACACTGAGATTATACTTTTAATCAGGTGCAAATTCCGAATAATATTGTAGACAAGAGAAAGTATCGTTACACTAAATAATTGAAAACTGATAATAATTTTGATTTAACCTTGTGAATTAATGGACTTAACTCTAAATGGTGAATGAATGATCTTGAACTAAAACACATAAAAATCAGAAATATCAGAATGACTTAAAACATCACTAAAATTGCAAATTATTCACACTTAAATAAGTAAAACAATACACTGTCCTAAAGTTGTTGCCTGTATAGGTTAAACAACCCAAATAAAGTAAAACATCATATAATGTTTAACACGTTAATAAATTTAAAATTATAAAATAAAACAACATATTTCTATATTCGTACTCGTAGGAACTAAAAACATGAAAGCTGAGCCAAATTTTCACTACAACGAAATCCTACGAGAACCGAATAGTAGAAGTCGCAATAGGTTATAGTAAACTTAAAATTAAATACTAAAAGCACATAATACACGAAACTTTAATTTAGGTCGTCGTCAAAATTACTATTCTGAAAAAAATTGATAAAACGTTACGTCACTGAACTTAAAATGAATTACCATCCGTACGATGCTAGACTAACCACGAATGATCGTTGCAAAAAAAAATTTAAACATGATTTAATTACTGAAAATATAATTCATCAAAACGAAAATGAAAATCCGAAGTTTTAATTTACGAAAAGTTTTATGCACAAAATTGAGAACGGTTAATGGTTAGAAAAATTTGCAAGTAAACACTTACGATGTAGAAATCTTTTGTTCGTACGAGTTGCAATGACGTCACTATATAAAATATTAGAGACAAAAAAAATTTTGCATCGGTGAACATCCACTAGTAGATTACAAATTTTGACTGGATTTTTAATTATCTTCAGAGTTAAAGATGAGAACTGCAATAGAGAATGGCGATTTTGTTGGTTTTGAAGCGATGGTAACATTTGCAT
This sequence comes from Cantharis rustica, assembly GCA_911387805.1. Lineage (NCBI taxonomy): Eukaryota > Metazoa > Arthropoda > Insecta > Coleoptera > Cantharidae > Cantharis > Cantharis rustica. The sequence goes on from OU426880.1 coordinate 37,111,229, forward strand.
AAATGTTTCGTTAAACGATATGCACTCACATGTGCCGGAAGTAGGTTTACGCATTTTGAATAAATACAAATTTGCAAAACAGCAGAACGGCTAAATGATCAACTCTAGACCATTCATAGCCCGATAACTATCCAAAATTCACCACAAAGAAAATGTGCTTAAGGCAGTATTCTAGTCTAGAAAGCTGAAAAATTCGAAATTTTTTGTTTTTATATTTTGATAGTTTAGATATTCAAAAATCTTGTCTTAAAAGGATTTTTTGAAATTCAAATTATTTTAAAAGCTATAGCCACTTTAGTGTCGTGGCAACTCGACCGGCTTAGACGGAACTATTCTAAGAAAAGTATTAAAAAATACTCTTTATTTCTTTTTTTTTTGTTTTTTAAATTTTATTTATTTAAATATTCAATTTGAGGTAAAAGAAGGCCCGATGTATAGAGCCGGAATCGTTGATTGAAGAAATGTATCAATGTATGGCTTAGACTTCGCGTAACTTTACTTGAAATTTTAATCTAGTTTTTCTCGAAACTTCATTTTTCGAAATTCTTGTCATGATTTCTCAAGTTCTACTGAAGCGATTTACTTGAATTTTGGTGTGAGTCTTCTCTAGACATTTCTCTATCGTATGAACTACGATTATAACAAAATTTCAATTTTTACTGTTTTTAAAAAAGCTAAATAAAATAATTTGCTAACCAAGTTTTTCAGCACCAAATGTTACTTGGGTTTTGTCGTCCCCATTTCACAAATTTTAATTATACGTTTTAACTAAAATCAAAAGTTTTCCATCCTGGCAGAATCGCCATGTAATGCTCTTGGTGTACCATGAGATGAATGCTGATTAAAAACTGCATTTTCACTCACAACTTGTTTATTAACGATAGATTAATTGATTGTTAATATTTGTTAATTGATTAATTCTATAACAAGTTCAACATATATTGTGGTGTTCCAAAAGAATTTGCACCCACCCGGTACATTTGTGGAAAATTTTGTTTTAGTAAATTTGAGTTGTAGGACTGTAAAATTTGAGAGGTGGGAGTGAATGGAAGGAAATAAAAGGCTTTTTAGCCAAATACACCGACCGGAGACGACGCGTATGGTGCCCGAATCAATTCCGTTCGTGACTACGAACGTCACATGGGTTCGTTGGGAAAATTCGGCGGACATCAAGAACTTCAAGCCTTCGTCTCCCTACATACCCGGATATGTGTGGAGATACATATATCCGGCGGTACCATGACCACGTACGAAGATCCGCTGACCTTCGCGAAAAAATTTTCTTTGCTATTCACGGGCAATTTGGATCGCAGTCATTACGACTTTCTAAAACCCCAAAAATAAGTCGTAAGAATGCGGTTACGCTTACGTGGTGGCAAGAAAAAATGTATCGATGAAATGACGGAGATATAAAAACATTAGTATCTATGTACATAAATAAATTGTGTAATTTAAAAATAAACGATGAAAAAAAAAATACATTGTAGTTTAATTTTGAAAACGCTTAACCTTAAATATTTGTTAAATTTTATTTCGTATACAAGTTATCAATTGTGTATTTGGAATTTCAAAACACTTATTGCGAATGTCTTATTTGGTATTTTGTATTTAAACTACGAAATTTAAAATGAATTTCATTTTTATAGAAAAGGTATAGGAAAAATTTCCCGGGCTTTTATAATTGTCTAAATCGACGTACATATTAATATATTGCTATGTACAGCTGGCGTATAAATTTTTAAAAATCCTACCCCTCTTCATAAACTCCAATTTTGCAAAGCCATACGCGACTTTCGCAACACTAGACAATAATTATCTTTTCAATTTTTAGAATTAGAATAACTTTAAATTATTGTTTATTATGTCAATAATGCACAATCAGCAAATATCGTCCGGTACCACCGATTATCAGATTAGACTTTCATCCGACTAGCCGTTGATCCAACTCTACAAACGTTGTAGATGAAGGTAAGGAAAGACAAATTAAATTTTCTCAACATAAATTAATATTAACTAATATTAAATTGTCACTGAATATAGAAACAATTACGATGAAGATAATTCAGATGGAAATGTTATTGGTATTGTTCCCATGGCAGATGTTGTCAGTCCAACTGATTTTGCCGAAAATTTTAACAGGGAAGATGAATGTACTGATGAAGAGGAATTTGTTGATGCAGAACATTCGGAAATTGCAATAACTGAACATAGTGCTGTTGATTTTAATGTAATCTGTAAAACTAACTCAGAAAACATCTCTGGGACCGAAAGGTTTTTCCGACACGAGTTAATATTAACTGTTATTATAGAAATCTTTGAATAAGAGAGCATAATTTAAAATAATTATAATCAGGATAATTCAGACGATAATGTTCACGATATTGCTTCCATGGCAGAAAAAGTCGGTCAAACTGATCTGGTCAACAAAATTAACAGAGATGTTGAATGTACCGATGACGAACAGGAATTTGCTGATGCAGAACATACGGAAATCGCAAAAATAATGGAAAATATTGCATATAGTTTCAAAGGATTCTGCGAGGGTATGGAATTTAGTTTGTACCGTGCAAAATATGTCCATCTGGTGGATAAAAGCTGGAAAGTCTATTTGGTTGACTATAATAAAATAACTAATAAGAATGAAGAAGAATTTACAAAGGAAGAAGATTCTACTAAAATTAAAGAAATTATCTAAGCTGGGGCGATTAACATGCAAAAACCTTTTACAAAAGTCAACTCACCAATCTAAAAGAAAGAATATTACAAATATATTGGTATTTTTTCGTAGTATGCGAAATATGAGTTCCGCAACTCACAAACAAACAAAAATAATACAAACTTCAAAAATTTATTTTAAAGATTACACGTAATTATTACAATGATGTTTATGAATAGCTGGAAACTGAACTAACTTTTGAAATCACAAGATTTATATGTTTATTAAAAGACAATTCTGCAAAACTAATATTATAAAGTGCAATTTAACATTTCCCACAAAAGGTCGATATACTAAACTAGCTAATATTACTTGTTTTCTGTAAAACTATAATATTGCATTTCTTATAAGAGGTTAATATACCACATGTACCTATAATTCTTATGTTCCGTTTAATTATAATTAGCTATTCTAGTATGATCGAATATAACTTGCGTAAATTTTTTTTTATTAATACATAAAATATCTTAAGTAAACCAATAGTCAAATTTAATTTCCAATAAAATTATAAAAATCGAAATCATAGATTAATTCGATAAATCTTGGCATATACGTAATATGCTCGCCTATAATTTGTAATAATTTTCGTTTCTTGGTTTTGATTACAAAATTCGAATTATAAATTTACTAATTTCTTCTTTAATGAGTAATAATTTAACTTAATAAATTACAAGGATATTGAGTACAAAAGGGAAGCAAATCAAACAAATTAACTGCTGGCCAACGTTTCGGACTATATATTAAGCCATCTTGAGGGCTGAAATATAAAAACAGAGGTGATACAATGTTTCAAAATAAGAGTGTACAGGAGGACGCAAACATACCTAACAGTTGGTGATGGTAAACGTTTGAATATGCAGTATGTTGTCGAGAATTGACATGGATACACAAAACAGTTACGTCAACGATCGTTGTCAAAAAGAATGAACATCTTACCTTCATCTACAACGTTTATAGAGTCAGTTGATGGATTGTTTTCTAGCAAATTACTTTCTTTAATGTTACTTTCTTTATTGGAAGTGCCTCGAAGAATCTTTCAGAACCTTCTGCACTAGGTTTAGTTTTTAAAGTTGTCGATTGTTCTTCAAAGGCAATTTGATCTTTTTCTTCAGGACATTTCTTAATATCTGCTTCAATTTGTTTTTGTACTTCAGATCTTTCTAAAATAACAATCATTATTAATTTATGCTGAAGAAAACTTATTTGTTTTTCCTTACCTTCAACTGCAACGGTTGTACAATCGCTTGCTCGGTTTATTTCGTCCAAATTAATATCTTTAGTTTTTATTAGATTAGTGACGCTATCTTCGCAGAAACGACTAGAACCGTCCGTAATATGTGCGGTTGTTGCGAGTGCCTATTGTTCTGCATCAGAAAATTTCGCTTCTTTAGCAAATTCCGTTTCTTCATCAGTATATTCACCGTCACAACTAGAACTGTTGTACAACGAACAATTTTGACTGACTGTTTTTACCAAACCAAGAACATTTCGCGAGATTCTTGTTCAATTTTGGCAAGCTTTCCTGTACTTTCAAAAATTTTATGTTCTTGTTTGAAAAATTCCTTTTCTTCAGGACATTTCTTAATTTCTGTTTCAATTTGCTTCTCTGCATCAGAGCTCTCTAAAATAACAGTCATTATTAATTTATGCTGAAGAAACCTTATTTGTTTTTCCTTACCTTCAATTGCAACGGATGACAATCGCTTGCTCGGTTTACTTAGTCCAAATTAATATCTATAGTTTTTGCCTATTGTTCTGCATCAGAAAATTTCGCTTCTTTAACAAATTCCGTTTCTTCATCAGTATATTCACCGTCACTACTAGAACTCTTGTATAACGAAAAATTTTGACTGGCTGTTTTTACCAAACCGAGAACAATTTTGCGAGAGAGTGGTTCAATTTTGTCATGCTCTTCTGTACTTTCTAAAATTCTATGTTTTTGTTCGGAAAATTCCTCTTCTTCAGGACATATCTTAATTTCTGTTTTAATTTGATGCTCTACATCAGAGCTCTCGGAAATAACAGTCAACATTAATTTATGCCGAAGAAACCTTATTTGCTTTTGTTTACTTTCATCTGCAACAGATGTACAATAACTTGCTCGGTTTATTTCGTCCAAATTAATATCTTTAGTTTTTATTAGATTAGAGACGCTATCTTCGCAGAAGCGACTGTAACCGTCCGTAATATGTGCTGTTGTTGAGGGTTACTATTGTTCTGCATCAGAAAATTTCTTTTCTTTAGCAAATTCCGTTTCTTCATCAGTATACTCACCGTCACTACTAAAACTGTCGTACAACGAACAATTTTGACTGACTGTTTTTACCAAACCGAGAACATTTTTTCGAAATTCTTGTTCAATTTTGTCATGTTTATCTGTACTTTCTAAACTTTCATTTTCTTGTTCAGCAAATTCACTTTCTTCTTCGCGATATTTCTTAGTTTCTGTTTCAATTTGATTCTCAACTTCTGAGGTTTCTAAAATAACAGTTAATATTAATCTAGGTTAAGAAAATCTTATTTGTGTTTCCTTACCTTCATCTGCAACGGATGTAGAATTGTTTGCTCAGTTTATTACGTCCAAATTAATATCTTTAGAATTTAGTTGGTCAGAGACGCTATCTTCGCAGTAACGACAGGAACATTATAAAATTATAAATCAAGAAAAATTTCATGTTGTGGGTCAAGTTAAGCGGCGTTCAGATAGAAATTCTTGTCTTGCCTTGCTTAGGTAGAAACTGGCAAGCGCCAATCAGATTGAAGTATTTACTTCTATCCTAATTTTTAGCTAAAATTTCCGTTGTGTTGGCGAGGTCTTGCTAAAGCTTGTCAGTGTCAAGCTTTTCGATTCTACAACCCAACGCAATGGAAGCAAGACCCAATCAAATCGAAGTATTTTAAATGAAACTTTGCGCGTATATTTTAAAAATTATTTAAATTTTAAATTAAAAAAAATTAATATTTAGTTAGTACTAATGTACTGATTAGTAGTATAAGCAGATACTAGTAAGTATATAGTGTGTCGTTATCAAATAAATATATACATTTAATTATTTATAAAATCAAAAATGAATAATTTACATTTAAATAATACATTTAAACTATAGATGTCGCCATCGCTGTTGTCTAAACAAGGCAAGACAAGAATTTCTATGTGAACGCTCAAATCGTGTACGCAAAACCGAAGCAAAACCAAGCAAGGCAAGACAATAATCTCTATCTGAACGCAGCTTTAGAATTGAACATGTTCTATCAAAAAGTCAACGACTTGCTGCCAGTGGCGGTCCGTGAATAAGTAATTTTGGGAGACTGGTATTAAAAAGTAATAATAACAGTATTTACTTATTAACTAAATAATTCTTGAGTTTAAAACTGAAGTTACCACTCCATTAAATCATTTTGTATCGTCTTAGATATTTCTTTAACAAAATACTATTGTAGTTTTTAATTACTACTAACGTTTCAATATAGGTTTTTTATTTGGGTTTGTTTAGTTTTCTGGTTTAGAATTTCCATTTTCGTGGACATTCGGAAAATAATGAATTTTTAAATAAAGAGAATTATATTGAATTACTAGAACTACTTGCACAAGAAGAGAAGTTACGTAAAAACATTTTTTGTTATCAATAATATTTAAAGGAACATCTAAGATGATACAAAATGATTTAATAGAGTGTAACTTGAGTTTTAAACTCAAAAATTATTATGTACATTATTTAGATACATAGTTAATAAGTAACTACTGTTATTAGTAGGTAATATTTAATACTTCAGACTACCAGTCTCCCCAAATTACTTACTTACGGACCGCTACTGATTCTCTGTCAGGGCATCTCTACCGATAATTATTACCTTTTGTCATCACGTTACATATTTATATTCTTTTATCTCTGACGAAGGTGACACAACTCACCGAAAGCTTATAAAATAAAAATTATATTTTACGTTTAATTAACTTGTTTACTTTTAAATTTACTTGATATAAAACAAATTTAGTTTTATATTTACAAGTAAATAAAAAGAAACAAAAAATTGTGAAGGTAGTAATTTTTGAATAATATAGACTTCGAATTTGAAAATACATTAATGGTTTTTTAATTATTTTACTTTAAAATTTAAAAAAGAATTACGAATTTCAAAATACATGGTGGGGATTCTTACAATTTTGTACAACTAATCATGGGTGTTAGAGATGCATTGCGGCAAAGTTACAATGTGCAAACCGCACAAAGTATTAGTTGTTTTTCGGACTGCAGGTGAAGACACTGATCAAAAATGGAACGTGAATATTATTTTGAAAATTATTGTTAATATCAGAATAAATTAAGAAATTAAGGTGAGTGAATAAATAAATTTGAAATCATATGAATAACATAAAGCATTATATTATATTTTACTGTTTCAGAAAACTACCCCTGCCTCGGTGTTCTTTATCTTTGCTTTTTGTGAACTTAGTTCGCTAAAATATCTAATTTTGGGTATCTGAAGACAAAGGTCGGGGTACACGGGATTTAAAAATTGGGGAAAAAATTTACAAATATCCGTCATCATGAGCAACAGTGTCGATTGGAAAGGTAAAATTGGTTTTTGTATTATTTTCTTAATTTGATGCACAATTATTTCAGACGCAGGCGCTTCAAATATTAGCGAGTTGTCCAGCGATGACGATTCGAGCTTTGAAATTATCGAAAACTATGACGAAAGTGACTGCGATTCCGACGAAAATTTCTATGTACTTGGACCAGCAAGCACCGATGAATCGCATTTGGCATTAAATAACGGTGAGTCCTAATTTATCAATTTTACACAAGATAAGATGATTTCGAACGCTGCCAACGGGACGGTACTCTTATTTTCACTTACTCTGACCAACTGCGCATATACAATGGCTGAGCATGTATGTATTTTCAAGAAGGTACTCAACTTTATGAGATTTTTGTTTCTTGCTTTATTTTGAAAATTAAATAAAATTATTATATTTAGCTGCGACTAGTAATCTAGCTGTGCAAAACCTTTTAATTTAGTTTTAGTATTTTTTTTTATTTTAAAGCACAAACAAGGCACAAGTAATGTTTTTCCTTCAAATATTCATTAAAATAATTTACGATTTTTATTACTTTTGTAGTTTCCATAATTTTTATATTCCCTGTATTAACGCTATAAATTTTTAATATATTTTTAATAAATTTACCTTTCGCTTTAAAGTAAAAGTAGTATAACTTTTATTTGGTGTATTCAAAAAAATTAAAACAAAATTACATTGTACCTATGTATTAATTATTAGTAGATATTGTTAATTAAATTGCAAGTGCAAAATTCGGACTTTCACTAAAATTATCATTTCAAAGACCAGATTTAATCTATGTTTTCAACAATAATTAAAATGAATTATATTGTTAAAATATTGTATTTTAACGAACACAATTTTTATGCTATTAAAAAAATTATTTTTCTCAGTTGTACATTCGATTATACCAAATACGAATTCATTTGGAATTTTAATATTTTTTACATGGATTTTATATTTATCATCATGATATTCTAAATAGAAAACAGAAATAGTTATTTTCTATACAAGAGAACAAAACGATAAAATTGAATTTTATCAACCGAATCGATAATGAAATTTTATCGTCGTGTAGAAAATTTAATTTTCTTTCTTTAACAGACGTTAAAAAATATTTATAAGAAATCCAAATTAAATTATTGACAGCTTATATTTTACAATAAATCAAACACACTTTGGAATCTCCATCGGTTTGAGTAAAAACAAAGTACTTTATCTACCCTTGCTGTTAAAATGCTATTTTATCTATTCTTACTGTTAAAGTATAAGTTTTTCGATTATTTTTAGTCGGACAAATCGGACTTTAACATCTGCTATAGAAAAAATAAATTGTTTTATTAAAGTGCATTAATAAAAATTTTGTTTGGTCATTGGTGACAAATTGGTTTCTTTCCCAAATAATAAAATAATTCTCGATTTTTTGTTTTCATTTTAGTACAAGAAAATGAAGAAACGAGCGAACGCAAGGTGAACAGTAATTCTTATGGTAAGTAACATTTCTACAAAAGCATTTTTGGTTAAATCATTTGTTTACGCAGATTTGGATGATTTCATTACTTGCGGATTACATCATCCCGAACCACAAGAATGTGAATATATCCAACGAAGTTTATCTGATGTACAAAATGGCGGTGACGATGATAAACTCTCAGAGTTCGAAATCGTAAACACCGTTACTGATTCCACCGGTATGTGAATTTTTGCATAGTTTTGGGATAAATAGGTTTTTAATATCTGTTTTGTCGTTAGATTCCGATAGCATTGTTGTTATTGAACAATCAAACGCAGTAGGCCGTCGATGTAATTTTGCTGGAGAATCTAGTAGCGATGATAAAACATCTTACCGAGGAAATGACAATAAAAATTTAAACCACGAAGAAAAAGAAATTAGAATAATGGAAGAACAAGAAATCTATTCATTAGAGTCACCTCATAGCTTAGATGAAGAAAATAGTGACATTGGAAGCGTAATTAGGATTTCAGAAGATAAAGTTTTCAATCAGTTCCATGCTATAAAAACAGGTATCGCTCCCATTCCTTTGGTTGATAACAATTATGAATTAACCAATGAAAGTGGGAAGGCTTCTTGCGAAGATTTTGAAGAAAGCACTATAATAAATGGTATTAATTATTTTTTTGGAATTCTGGCTTTGCTGTTCATTTAATCTTTAAAATTATCTACAAGAAATTATAAAACAGAAAGCGCAAGCAAAGAAGGCACTGTTAATTGTGAACACTAATATAAAAATTATTAACTTTTGAAATATTTTAATTTAAAAAGTTTTAAATTGAACAAGTTTAAAACTTATTGAATTTAAAACTTTTTAAGTTAACTGTAAACGCTGCGATGCGACTGAAGAAATAGGAAGTAACTTACTTTCGTCAAAAATTGAATAAACTTTATTGAAAAACTAGGAGCGGCCTAAATTTAAAACCAAGCGACATTTCAACCTAACGATTCGATATTTTTTTATATCAAAATGATAAAGATAGGTGGCCTACTTCATGGAAGTGGTTATTCATTATACTCGGTTTGAATGAAATCATTCTGAATTAATCCTCGTTTTAAATTTCAGAGCAAAGACAAAAAAGAATAAACAAAAGTGCGGTAGACAGCAATTCTTGTGGTAAGTAACATCTCTACAAAAGGTTTTTAGATTACATCATTTGTTTATGCAGATTCCGATGGTTTTCTTATTGTTGTTGTCAAAACGGAACACCAATTACTTCATCTGGAACCACAAGGTGCATCTAACGAACCGAGTTTACTTGATCTACCAAATAGAAGCAACGTTGATACACTCTCAGAAATTGAAAGCATAAGCACGGATACCGATTTCAATGGTATGTGAATTCTTGCATAATTTTGGAATAAATAGGTTTTTAACATTTGTTTTACGGGTAGATTCCGATAGCATTATTGATATTGCACAGTCAAACGCAGTAGACAGTCAATCTCTCAGTAGCGATGACGAAAGATCATATAGAGGAAATCACAAGAAATATGGAAACAATGAAGATGACATGAAAATTAATGAGCAAGAAGTTCATCAATTAGACAAACACTATAGTTTAGAGGTAGAAAATGCTGACATTGGAAGCGTAGTTGGAATTTCAGCAGATAAAGTTTTCGATCAATTTGATACTGTAAAAAAAGTAATCGTTCCCATTGGTTTGGTTGATAACAAATCTGAATCTATCAATGAAAGTGGAAAGGGTTTTTTTAAAGAAAGCAATATAATAAATGGTAATATTAATATTTTTGAAAATTTGGTTTACATGTTTATTTTTTAGAATTCTCTACAATAAATTTTAAAGCAGAAAGTGCAAGCGAAGAAGGTACTGAAGCTATTTATAATGATAAACTATTAAAGAAATTACTTTTCAATCACTTTCGTTGGTGCCACGAGTATGAAGAATACCTCAAATCTAAAAACCTATTGCCATGTGATCCAACCCCTAATCCGAGTAGCAGCAGGACGACAATGAGAAAAGTTTTAAAATTGTCCGTAGATCTGACAGATTGTCGGTGTTACACATGTGTTCCACATGCAGTTCTCAGGAAAATGTACCAAAGAAGAAATCGGTCTCAAAGTAGGTAAACTAAGTTTTTCTTTTTTCTTTCCATTGTAGATTTTTGTATGTTATATATTCTCTACTAAAGAGTCTGTTTAGCTAGCCAAGATTGCACCAATTGCTTCTCTTAAACCTCATTAGTCAAGTTACCATAGATAACTGCCCGTCCGTGGACAGGCTTTCCTCTAGACTAATCATCATCATTTCAATCACGGGTTAGGTCTTTCACCTGTTTCGGTTCATCTCTTTCTCGGTCTTCTAACATCTATGCGTTCTTGAGATTTGTAGTTGTATACACTCAGAGATATTCTGAAGCTTGTTATTCTCTGGAGGTATTCTTCCCATTTTGTTCGGTTGCCTACTATTTTTTCATTTACTTTGTATATTTCGGACACCGTCTTTTTTTTCGGCAATTCCAGTTTGCCACCGTTATTTCGACGATTCTGATTCGGCGACTCAATATTCGGCGATTCCAATACCGCACCGGCATTTCGGCGACAGTAAATTCGACTACGTCGATTCGTCGATGACACCAATGTCCCACTTCGAGAAGATCTGTGAATATCTCCAAAACATTAATGTAGTGTAACGAAAAAATTTCTGCATATTTAATCAGTTGAGTTGATTCCATCTGTACCTGTAGCTTTCTTATTTTTTGTGGATTTCATTGTTTCTTCTAATTTTTCCAATGTGATGGCGTCTATGGAAGTATTGTTAGATGGGGTTTATATTATATTTGAGTTCTGCCTGGCATCCCGTAGTTTTCTGTTATGAGTTAGACATTGAAACTCTGTTATATTATTTATTTGGACCGTATCTTTTTCAATTCTGTTCACGCGTTTTGTCACCTTATACGCATATTATTGGCGTTTGTTTGGGTCCTGTTCTATTTATTTACTTATTGTTCCCCAACGATCTCTGTGCGCCTGTTGTGCATGTATCCTTTGGTAATATTTCTCTTAATCTTATAGTGTTCGTATGTTTCTTCGTTTTTGTTTTGCAGATATTTTTTATATTCTTCTTTTTTTTTACCGAACTAATAATATTTTATTAATCTGTCAACTCAATTAATGAGCACTTCCATTCGTGTGCAATTCGATTGGTTTTAACTCAATTTGTATTTGGGTAAATTTTAAGATTAAAATGGCAATAATTTAACCAAAAAACTGAAAAAATGAGCAATGGATATGTTTCGCTTATTTATTCTGGTATAATTTCCGGAAACATTTAGTAAATTATTACAATTGTTTAAAAAAATTAATTTATCTACTTTGTCTTAATCACAGGATATGAATTTTCCATTGAAAACAAAGACAAACGAAGTTCTGGATGGAGAAGAAAATCACATGAAGCTTCTAGGGTTTCATTTCTGGTGACAACACACTTATTAGTAATACCCGTTGTAATGTTCTTAAATTATTGGTGGTGATATTATTGTTAATTATTAATATGTTATTTTATTAATAAAGTTAACTGTAAAAATTAAATTAAAGATTATTGTGCAAAATACGTTTTGAATACAATCTTAAGGGGCAGTAAAACCATACAATTTTAATCTTGAAAAGAAAAAAATATTTTAGATTACGCAAATAATAAAATTTTTACCAGGCAAATTAAAAATACACCATAAATATTGCCGCACTAAATTCGATATTATTTATATTATTCACAAGGTATGATATTATCAAAGAATATAAGCAAAATCTAAATATTAATTTAGATAAACTTAGCTTGCTTCTACATTAAGATGAAATCAGGTGTTTAAAAAAAATCTTTTTAAGGATCCAAATAAAAAAAATAATACTTCTTTACACTTCACTTCCAATGCCAAAATCTAGGTTATGGTTGTTGGATAAGCACAAAAAAAAACAAGTCAATCGCAACTTTCCAAAATTATTTCGCATTACTTCCTAATTTGCAGATTAAAAATTAAATGACCAAACCAAGCAATTTACAACTTCTTAAATTCGTGGTAAACACGATCTCTCCAAAGAATTATTGTAAAAGATTTCCAAATTTTACTTACCAAAAAAATCACGTTCGCACACCGCGAATTCAAACTCGAAAGTTTCGCTGTCTTCGTCAACGACCGGCGTGCGCAAAACCTCCGCTCTTCTCGCGATTTCCACCGAGTCACTTACGAGGAAAAACAACAAAAAACCTCTAGACGCGAACCAACAATTTTCCGTATTAAGATGGCAAATAAATTCAAAAATACTATTGCCAAATTTCATAAATGGCAGTAGTACTTTTTTAGTTATTTGCTATTATTAAATTTTGTATTTTAAAGTTTAAACCACATAATATTTTATAAAAATCCAACATAATTAAGGTAAGAACGGTAGACACATTGCTTGCTTTTTCGACCGTCTAGCCATCACACGATGTGTTTCTGACTCATTAGTCGTCATCAGTACCGTTTACTTGGTGTTATCACTTAATTATGTGCACTATACCAGCTACTGGTTCAACAAGTTTTAAAAGTTTTTAAACTTTTATGCACGATGTGTGCAAGATTTTTAACTTTCATAATATTTTATATTTATATTTTAAATCCAAATTAAGGCTGTTCTCCGCGACTATCCATCCTAACATAAGAAAAGGAATTCCGTGTTGTGCAAAGACAGCAAACTTGACGTGTAGAAACTTTGTAATGCTTTTAAAGTGTAAACGTGTGTAGAAAAATTAATACAAATCAAGGAGAGATTGTAACCTGATAACTAGAGCCCGGATTCTAAGCATTTTGCTTATTGCTCTAAATTATAAGCAGAAGATATTCCAAAATAATAAAACCTAACAAAATGTTAAAATAATAAATTTTAACTGTTAAGTAAATAATCGTAAACAAGATCCTTTTGGATCTTGACGTTTCTTAAAAATTGCAGTGATTTGACCTAATGTTGTTAGTGCTTTTTTTGCTTTTTTCTGAAGATTTTGCTTAAAACGCATTTTAGTGCTTATTAGAGCTTTTTTCAATGTTTTTTAATGACCAACGAAGTACATGATTAAGGTTTGAACAGAACTCAAAGTATTTTATTAAAATTTAATTTACTGTACATGTCTGGCACATGGGTTATCTCGCGTTCCCGAAACAATTTGTCTTAAATTTTCTTTGGTTAATAATTTATTTAATTTCAAATGCAAAAAGAATTTTTGTAAAGGTGCCTCTGAGAGTGTAAGTTTTTAAAAAAATTTTTTTCGATTACACCTCTACTTCCCAAACCAGTGCTTACAAGGTAAAGAACGTGGCTCAAAGCTGTCATATATTATGGGACAAATTTTGAAAATTTTCTAAGATTATTGTCAGAATTATCGTCGGCAGCAATAAATGAATGTCAAGAAATGTTTAAGAATACATTAATTCGAAAACAATAAATTAAGTTATACTATTAAAGCTAACTTTTCATACGTTCCATCATCCATCGAAAATTTGGAAAAAAAGTATTTGCCTTTAATGGAATCGGTAAAAATTATAAATAATCTCAGAAAGAAAACTTTGGAGGTGCAAGTGAGTGTGGGACATCAAATCTATGTCGAGTTTTACGCGTCCCCTGAATTGCAAATTTCAAAATGCCGATTTTTTGAAAACTAATGCCTAATCTTACAAAATTTTTGTTGCAATATGCTTAGAAAAGTGTCCTCTTTCTAATAGTGCATAGAAAAAAGTTCAAATCGTGAGGTGAATTAGATTCCTATTACGTCGGTTAATTTTGAACAAAGTTTTTCGATTTATTTGCAGGTGTTAAACAACAAACGACAATTTTTCATTATAAAAAATTTGGAAAAATATATGATAATTTTTTTTTTATAATTATTAAGCGAATTTCAAACTAATATTTAATAAAAATTAAATTTTAATGTTTAACTTTTTTCTATTTTATAAGACTTTTTTCTTTGTTTTTTGAAACTTTTTAAAGCGCTTATTTTGAAATTATAAGCGCTTTTAAATCCGGGCTCTACTGATAACCCTATACTATCTTACTATGATTTTTACCGAAGGTATTTAAATATACTTATATTATAATTATGCTCTAATTATGCGCTGCTCTAATTATGCTCTAATTATAAATGAAATAATTTTCGTTGTTTTTAAAATTATTTTTTTCGACAATTTTATGAAAGCTTACGATGACTTGGCTATATACAGTGACTGTCGGTTATAATCGTGTAAAGTATAAATAAATCAATTTGTAATTTAAAAATAATCTCTTGTTTTTTGAATTAACACATACGGCACCGAAAAATTAGTGTTGCCTGAAGTCCGTGTTTCCTGTTACTCTCGAAATCAATTACATTTCCTGTGCAGCAAAATTCAAAATTATGTTGAAATTATTGAATTTCTTTCCCAAAACATGCTAAGCATATATCATAAAACTGATTTTCTATTTTTGGTATCGGTGTTCTTTTGTTTTGATGATATTGAATCCTTTGATATCAAGTGCAAATACAGGATTTCGTTTATGGGGAGTATTATATTTGTGTGATTTTACCTATCTTTCAGAAAATTCGTTTTAAACAAAAAATTTGATAATATCTTAGATGTTACTCATGTAATACTTGCATTTAAATAATTCTGTTTGCCTTAAAAAAATTTGAAATTGGTTAAATAAAGTGCTTAGGTAGTCATAGCATTCGTATAATGTTACACCGTGGTTACATCATAATATAATACTATAGCATTTAACTTACTACTAAAAGTTGACAAAGCAATTTTTAATTTTATGTTAAACAGATGAAAAAATTTTATTTTAAAACATCAATATAAATAGGAGTTTTTTAAATTTGAAGTTTCGATTTTTGAAATTGCATACATACGTAATCTGTCAACTTGCCATATTATATGGTACACCTTTAAAATTCTTAAAAAAATATATTTGTTTGTTACCGTATGTACATAGTACATACTCACCATTTTAGACAAATTAATTTAAACATACTTTCATAACACCAAACCAATAAACCTTTTATTCAAAAGAATTTTTAATTAATACCGACATTTTTAAATAGTTAAAAGTGTACATAATTTATTTATGCAGTATGTAATATTATACTATGCTTTATTTATGCTTTAAACTGGCTTACTACTTTCGATAAGAATAATTGTGAGAGATGCAAAACATTCCTTCTCAATTTATATACTTTTTCTACACGTCAATTGTAATTACGTGAAGCAATTTGAACTTTAGGTCCTAAAAACGTTTAAATTAATTAAGATATCAAAATTCTGTCTGAGCCAAAAGTTTCTGAAAATCGAGATTTACAAAATAACGGAAGATCTCAAATTCAATGGTTTTTTGGCTTTTTTGGAAAAACCAAAAATCTTATTCAAAAAAGGATATTTGTAAAGGTTTGTAATAATCTAATACACATTCTGTCCAAATTTCAAGTCAATTGGTCTACTCATTTTCTGCAAACATTCCATTTCAAAAATTAATATAACAAAATTTAAATTTAAAAAAATGACCAAAATTGTATGTATTTTGCCGATTTTAGCATGACTGACGGTTTAAGTTAAAACAAAAACATCCAGAGCTAGATATTATAAAATCACTACCATCTTTATAGTTATTAATTATATAAGGGGATTAAGAAGCCTCTAATCTACGAGAAAAAATGGGCACTCGAGGCGCAGCCGAGAGTCACATTTTCTCGAGAAGATTATAGGCTGTTAATTTCCGAATGTAATTCAACGTTTTATCCACGACCATGGCTAAAATCACAAGAAAAAATTTTGGTTTTGAGAAACGTTAGATTTGACAAATTGATTTTGACCAATACCTATTGATTTTGAGCTGAAAACTAATCCACTAGTGTATTATGAATTCTAATCCACTAGTGTATTAAAAGGCCTCTAATCCACGGAAAACGGACGTATTAATCCTTCCTAATATAGTGGTCGTGGATAAAAAATTAAATTATGTCCTATGTCCGGTTTTAATATAATTTTTTCTTCTGATTGAAACAATATAGAGCAATATCGCCTTAGTTACAATATGTCATAATACACTACTTATTACTTATTTTTATATTTTAAAAACCAATTATATATAAACCTGAATTATTTTGAGCGCATTCTGCGCGCTATTGATCTAGAATTTTGCTTAAAGCTTTTTTCGACAAATTGCTAGGGGGATTGAGAACGAGCAATGGGGGATAAATTTTTTGCTCAGTTTTTTGATATCTAGCGCCGTTTTCCAGTAATTGCAAATTCAAAATCTCAAATTTTATTATTGATGAAATATTGATATATTTAATAATATATTTTTCAATCAGAAGAAAACTATTGATTACAACACGGGAAATATGAATACATTTCCCTTGGTTGTCTATAACCTCGGGAAATATACTATTCATATTACCCTAGTTGTAATAATAGCTATACACTGCGACACATCTACAAATGTGCTCAAACCTTTTGTACCAGTCTCATGGCGCAAAACAATTTTTAATAAAGTACACAATTTATCACACCCCGGTATTCGAGCAACGCTCAAGTTAGTTGATCGGCTTTTTATATGGCCATCAATGAACAAAGATATATCTCTTTGGGCGAAGACGTGCATTCAATGTCAAAAATCAAAAATTACCAAGCATGTCCATTCGCCAATGCAGTCATTTTTACCACCATCGGAGCGTTTTTCACACGTGCACATAGATTTAGTGGGACATTTGCCATCATCCCAAGGTTACAATTGTATATTGACTTGCATAGATCGCTTTACACGCTGGATGAAAGTCGTTCCAATTCCAGATTCTACAGCAGAAACTGTAGCTTCAAATTTTCTTTATAGTTCTATCTCAAGATTCGGCGTATCTTTTAAAATTACTAGTGATCAAGGCCGTCAATTTAAATCTTGAATGGTATAGTAAAACGATTACACCGATCATTAAAAAATGCAATACAGTGCTGCAGCGAAAGTAATTGGGTTTCGGCACTGCCATTAATTTTATTAGGTTTCCGAACGGTAACAAAACCTACTTCTGAACCAACACCAGGCACTTCGACCGGAGGTCAAAAGCGTAACCGGTCAGATGCGAGTACACTCGCAAGCGCGCATAGACCACCAAAGAGAGGCCAGGTCAGCCCAGGTCAACCCCTCGAATGTCCTCGCACTACTATCAGCACCCTAAAACAAATCTTTATAATTCTTTAGAATTTTTTATAACCTAACCTCTAAATTTTGTGGTTTTGCTATCATTGCTAATTAACGCTTCTGTTTGTCGTTTCTACAACATTTCTTCGTTGTGTTTATTTCTCACTCTTCTCGACACGTTTTGTTTTCAAATTCAACACTCAATTCTCTCCAATTTCCGAAAAATACTCGCGTTATATAAAATGTTTCGCGTTTTTGCAAAAATATTTATAAATCACAATTGATACACATTTCTAATACATAGGTCTCGTGAGGCAATGGTTAACGGGTAGGCTACAAACGAACACACACTTTAGCGTCGTAGGTTCGAATCCCGGTAAGTAACAAAAAATGTGTATAACATTAAAATTAATTTTTACAGATAGATGACTCTCGACAACATAAGAAATTGAATACGAACAAAATTATAATTATCAATTATGAAATGTATATTTAAACAAATCAATTCCTACACTCTCTAATAAAAAAAACTATACATTTGAAATCAATCACAAAAAAAAATTAAATTTTTTTAATAAATTAATTGCAATAAGTTAAATTATAATTACAATTTTCTTTCAACATTTGCCTGTCAAACTCACTGTTACATGTCTAGCAGGCATCTGTAGCGGCCTTGCCACAAGCTAGTGACAGGTCAATTAGGCCCACATTATTGCCTGTAATCACCCTGTGATAGGTACCTGACAAGCCTTGCCAAGTACCTGCCAGGGATCTGTCACAGGAAACTTGGCAAAGACGTTGGCAGGAACCTGTAACAAGTCCCTGCCCAGCGATCTGTAATCACCTTGCCACAAGCTTGCGACAGGTCAATTAGGCCCACATTATTGCCTGTAATTACCCTGTGACAGGTACATAGCAGGTCTTGCCAAGTACCTTGCAGGGAACTGTTACAGGTCTTTGCCAAGGTCCCTGCCAAGTTCCCTGTAACAGGTCTCTGCAAAGTTCCCTGTAACAGGTCCCTGCAAGGTACTTGGCTAGACTTTCTAAGTACCTGTAACAGGGTGATTACTGGCAATAACGTGAGCCTAATTTACCTGTCACAAGCATGTAGCAAGGCTGTAACAGGTCCCTCGCAGGTGTAGGTACCTATTAAATTTTAAGTGCCAAGGAGCTGGCTGGAATTTCACAGGTCGAAAATGTTACTTGGGGAATCACACTCCAAGGTTGTCAAACAACGCAAAGATGCTCTGGTAAGACTTGCTCTCCGCAACAGCGTCACACTGATGTGGGTGCCGGGACACTAGGGTATTAAGGGCAATGAAGAAGCGGACTCTCTAGCTAGGAAGGCCGCTTGTACAAACCTAATGGTACCGGAGCCTTCCTGCGGGATCGCATACTCTACCGCTAAGGGAAGGATTAGAGACATACTAGCGGAACAACACCATGCCCACTGGGTGGACCTACCTGGACTAAGGCAATCGCGGATATTGATAAGGGCAGCGTCTAGTGACTCCAAAAGGAACAAAATACTCTGGTTGAGTAGAAAACAACTTAAAAGGTTAATGGGTCTCTTTACAGAGCACTGCAGCCTCAAAAGGCACCTTAGTATTATGGGGCTGGCGGAAGATCCTAATTGCAGGATGTGTGGCGAGGAGGATGAAACCCCACTCCACATACTATGCCAATGCCCAACCTTGGCTAGGAGCAGGCTGCGTTACCTCGGTTTACCTTACCCAACAACCGAAGAGAAAGCACAATCACTCTTCAACTGCGTTCTCGACCTGGTCGAAGAGACGCAGTTGTTGGAGTAAACACTCGGAATGGGTGCACAATAAGCTTAAGCTTCGGTGCAGTGGAAACATGTACCACAGCCCCTTAACTAATAATAATAATAATAATAATAAGACATCATTAAAACCAGCAAATACCGGTCCATTTTTAGTGCTTAAACGTTACGAGTTTAAAAGTTAAAAATAAAGAAAAATTGTTTTCTATTAACCACATTAAACCTGCGTATATTTCTGCTGCAATCCCTTAAAATATTCGTTACTACCTTCTTTAAATTTTTTTGCAGACCTTTTCCTAAGGAGGGGAGTAGTATGGCAGATCAAGCAAGAAACAATAAATGTTAAAAACTGATCAAGTGATAAGAATTGGTTACTATTAAGTAACTAAGAAAAATAATATTAAGACAAGCAAGATATACGGTTTTGTGATACGATAATAAATTAATAATAAATAATATTGTAACCGAAATGTTAATTAAATGAATAAAATAAATACTAACTAAAGGTTACGTTATAAACATATAAGGGCACCAATGCAGATACCGACCACTATCTGGTAGTCGCTGAAGTTAAACAAGAAAAACATATGGAACGATAAAAAGAAATACTAACAGAAAACTGGCAACAAACAGATTTTGTACTGATGAAATAAGAAAGAACTACGAAGATACGGTGAAGAAAATGATAACTTATAAAGAAAAAAGCAATGATATAGAACAAGAGTACGAAAACATCACAGAAATTTTAAGAAGGAGCGCAGAACAAGTAATAGGCTACACAGAAAATAGAATACATAAAGAATGGTTTGATGATGAGTGTAGAAGACTGTGCGACATGAAGAAAGAAGCAAGAATGAAATGGTTAACAACAAAAAAGCAAGAAGTCTTGGAAAGCTATAGGAAAATTATAAAACAAGCTAAAAAAACATATAAAAGTAAAAAAAACTTGTGGATAACAAAAACTATGGAAGAAATTGAAAAGAGTAACAATCAAAATAATAATCGTCAATTCTATGAAAAGTTGAGAAGACAAAAATCAGGACATAAAATAAAAACAAGAGGAATGAGAAACAGAGAGAAGGAAGATTGGAAGATGATGTAGAGAGCACTTTCAGAAACTGCTAACTGTAGATGGGGGAAGGTGAACAATGTGAAGGAATAAATGAAGAAAACCAGCAAGTAGATGAACCAACTTATGAGGAGGTGGAAGAGATAATAAATAATCTTAAGAATGGAAATACTCCAGGTAAAGATGGACTGAATGAGGAATTAATCAAGTATGGGGGCAAAACGTTGCACGAGAGACTATATACAGTAATAAAACAAGTATGGCTAGAAGAAAGAATGCCCAAACAATGAAGAGAGAGCATAATCGTGACCATAAAGAAGAGGGGAGATGTGGAATGTGATAACAATAGGAGAATCGCTCTGCTGAACTCCGTGTATAAAGTGTTGTCAATGTTAAGAAACAAAAAATGAAAAGGTATAACCAAAGGAATACTAGGAAAGTATCAATGCGGTTTCACAGAAGGAAGATTTACAGTGGATGCAATACATGTGCTAAAGCAAATAATAGAAAAGAGCTATGAACACAACATAACCACATACATGATGTTTATTGACTTTAAACAGGCATTTGACAAAATAAAAAGAAACAAGCTGATAGAAACCATGCAAAAGTTTAATATTCCAAACAAACTGATAAGAATGACAAAAATGGCTCTAGAGGAAACCACAGCCTGCATAAAAACTTTCAACGGTGAAACCAATAACTTCATAGTGAATAACAGGGTGAGGCAGGAAGATGCAATGTCGTCAACATTGTTTAACCTGAATCTCGAAAATATTATCAAAGAACTCAAAATTAGAGAAACAATAATAAACAGCGAAGTGCAGGTGGTCCCATATGCAGATGACTTGGTAGTCATATCAAGAACCGAAAGAAAACTAGTTACAACATTCAAAAAAATAGAAGAAACCGCGAGACTTATGGGATTGTTGATTAACAAAGATAAGACCAAATACATGAAGTGTCCAAAAGAAAATACAAAGAACGAATTAAAGATGGATAACCATATATACGTGGAGGTAGATGAATTTAATTATCTGGGAACACAAGTGAACAATAAAAACGAAAGACATCAAGAAATAAAGAGAAGAATACAGATAGGAAACAAAGCATATTATGCCAATAAAAAATTACTGGGTGACAAGAACTTATGAAGAACAACTAAGTTAAAAATATATAAAACAATAATAAGACCAGTACTTACATATGCGGCGGAAACTTTGTGTCTATCTAAAAAGGAAGAAGAAACATTGCGAGTTTCTGAAAGAAAAATATTAAGAAAGATATTGGGACCAAAAAAGATAACTGAACAAGAATACAGACCTATGATGAACTTTGAGTTGCTGCAAGAAATGGGAAACGAGGATGTCGTGAAAGTAATAAAATCTATGAGAATGAAATGGATGGGACACATGATGAGAAGCGACGAAAAGACAATTACAAGAAGAATCACAGAATGGAGACCAATGGAGGACCGTACGAGAGGAAAACCAAAAGCTCGATGGTGGGACCAAGTGACGGTAGACATAAGAATCATGAGGGTCGAAGACTGGAAAACAAAAGTAACAGACAAAAAGATATGGAAAAGAATAACATATAAAGAAAAATCAGATGTTAGATTGTGAAATGAAATCTAAAGCAAATGAAGACTAAGCCACCTTAATAAAACAGTTTTGTAAAAATCTCCACAGAGATAGCAAATATTCCGATAGAAATTAAATGCTGTATTATTATTATTATTATAGTTTATGCAAATATCTTATTACCTTGCAAGACCACAATACAAAATTGCAAGAAATATTCGACAGACTTCGTCAAAGTAACCTTAAGTTACAACCCGACAAGTGCGAATTTTTACATAAAGAAGTTGCATTTTTGAGTCACATAATTTCTCAAGATGATGTCAGACCTAATCCAGAAAGAATTCAAGCAGTTAAAGCTTTTCCAGTTAAAACTTCTCTGAAATCACTAAACTATTAACTTCTTAGTTACTTAAGATAAACAATTTAAATGGCAATCGCGACAACAAACCTCTTTTGATAATTTAACACGAATACTCACAGCCGATCTTTTATTACAATATCCAGATTTCTCTAAAGAATTTTTACTAACAACCAATGCTACCAATATAGCATTAGGTGCCGTATTATCACAAGGTGAGAAAATTACAGTACGACAGAAAAAGAATTATTAGCTATTATATAGGCAGTAAAACACTTTAGAACATTTCTCTATAGAATCAAATTTAAAATAATTACTGATCATAGACAGCTAGTTTGAATCAAAAATTGCCACGGTTCTAGCCTTAAATTAATCAGATGGAAACTAATTCTTGAAGAGTACGAATACGAAGTCATATACAACCCCAGAAAACTCAATTCCAATGCTGACGCACTTTCTTGTATTCCAGTTCAAAATTCTAATGAAAATTCTATTTTAGCAATTTCTGAATCATCATGTTTCCAAGATTTCTTAAAAGCCCGTAATTGCAATGAAATTGTACAAAGAGCAATTACCCATGTTAATTATTCTATTAGTAACTCAAGAAACTTAAAATTATTATTTCAATCAATAAATAACGATAACGACACATTAACTTCTCGCATTCTTCTATCTAAACAATTGGTACCTAACGTAAATGCTGAAATATACGAATATGAAAGAATTTGAGATGACATGTTAATTTCATATCATAAAATTAATCATTTTGACTTTTTAAGGCACGAGAATATATTATACCATAGTGTATGTACAATGTTTCATTTTACTGTAAACAAAACAAAATTAAAAACTTAGACATATCGTTTCCCAAAGACAATTTTTCAACTTCAAAAACCAAATTTTTTGTAGAAATATTAAATTATCTACTTCCTAACGTAGAAATCCAACTATTTTTAAACAAAATCACAGAAATTTTACCCGATGGAATTTCTCGAATATTAAAGGAAAATCATGATTCTCCACTTGCAGGTCACCCAGGTTTCTACAGAACCGTATTTAGAATAAAAAAAATTATTATTGTCCTAATAATCGTGGGCATACAGGAAAAAGTGACTATGTCCAAAAATTTCGAAAATGAGTTAAAATGTTCAAGTACCGTAAAAATATAAGACTCAGGTCTGGAAAAAACGTATATGTTCTAATAACGTATTGAACATGTTTTATTATTCAAAAACAAAAATTAAAATATTATAAAGCTGATTTTTCGCAAAATGCGAAACATTCAATTTGACTTTTCTCGAAACTCTATTTTTGACATAGTCACTTTTTCCAGTATGCCCATGATATGATGACAGACATTAAGAAATACATTTCAAAACGCGAATCCTGTCAGAAATCAAAAATCAATAGAAAACCATCTAAACTCCCAATAGAAATTACAACCACCGAAAACGCTCACTGAAGACGGAAATAGATTTATTCTAACTGAACAAGATGATCTTACATCTTACTAAATTTTTATATGCTGTTCTTTTACATAAACATAAAGCAGAAGTCACTTCTGTAGAACTCGTTAAACTCATTTCTTTATATGGTTCAGAATTCATGTCAGAACTTTTCACTAAATTAAATAAATTATTAAAAATTGACAAACTAAATATTTCTAGTTATCACCCTCAAACCAACGAATTTCTTGAAAAATCACGTGCAGTTATCAAAGGATATTTACGACATTATGTACATAATAACCAAAATCAATGAGATAAATTCTTATTCACTGCCATAATTTCTTACAATTCCAATATACTGCGGTGTATCCAGCCTCTCCAAATTTGAAAAATAATTATTAAATCCAATTTAATTCAACGTACAAAAATAAAATCTTACTTTTATTCAAAAGGAACGAAGTTTGATTTCTCGCCTTATCCAAATTGCCGGCTTATCAATAGCAACACTCGTTCGTTCAAATACTATTTTAACTTTTCCAATTTTAGACCAAATCAAATTTTAGAACTTATTTATTACTTTTTCGAAAAATCATTCATCCAAACCAATCAACTACTGCTCGGCAACAACTCACGAAATTATATCCAATTCCAATTATCAAAAATCCTAATTGTCGACCGTAAAAACTAAGAATAAGAAATAAATAGTTGAGATAGAGGTCGTTATAATCTACAAAGTAGATGAATTTCAAAATACAAATTTGTAGCAGGACATCGGTAGTCAGGACCGTATTAGGAATCAATAACGAATGAAACAAACAGAAAGAAAAAAATTATTAAATTCAAACGCCTTAACGAACGACATGTTTCGGACTTATTCGTGGTATTACCCAACGAAATTGACCTCATCGGGCTCATATTGACAAAGAACATATAAAATTAAACTTACCATTCCATTCAATCGTTCATGTAAACCTTCCACGTGCTCTACACTAACCGAATGCCATACTAAGAAAATGTATTTTGAAAGAAGAAATGTATTTTTCATTTACCGTTATTTTTTAGTTTGGTGAGATAACAGACTTGTAAGTTTAGATATCCCTAGTGGACGCTTACTAACTTTCAAAATACATTTTCTTAGTATGGCATTCGGTTAGTGTAGAGCACGTGGGAGGTTTACATGAACGATTGAATGGAATGGTAAGTTTAATTTTATATGTTCTTTGTCAATATGAGCCCGATGAGGTCAATTTCGTTGGGTAATACCACGAATAAGTCCGAAACATGTCGTTCGTTAAGGCGTTTGAATTTAATAATTTTTTTCTTTCTATTTGTTTCATTCGTTATTGATTCCTAATACGGTCCTGACTACCGATGTCCTGCTACAAATTTGTATTTTGAAATTCATCTACTTTGTAGATTATAACGACCTCTATCTCAACTATTTATTTCTTATTCCAATTATCAAAATAATCCAAAAATTACGCAACAATGCATTTGCACAAAAATCACTTTATTCATTCAAAAATAATTATCACAATCTGAAAAACAAGACAATTCTCAAAAATAACTCACTTGAGTCCAAAATCAACGAGCAAAAGTCGGCCCGCTCGCTCTCTCGCGCGGCACGTCGGCAAAAAGCCAATATTCTCGTCGATTTGCTCCCACCTGTCCAATTTACAATCTTGCAACTCAAAACTATTAAAATAAAATTTTCATCAAATGTACAGGGTAGGTACGAATCCTTTTGAAACACCACAATACATTCTGCAACAAAATTTACACCATACGAATTACTATTCGGACATGCTATGTCCATTACCTTCAAATTTACAGAGACAATCAGAATTTAAATATTCCTATAACGATTATCTCGACAAGCTTAAATTAAATATGAAAAAAACACATACGTTAGCTAGATAAAGACTCATTAAAGCAAAAGAAAATTCAAAAATTTATTATAATAACAAGATTCAAAATGCCCTTCTGAAAATAGGAGATCAAGTCCTATTGATTGATTTTTAAAGCTCTTCGAATAAGGTATTTCTTTCTTATAAAAATAAAAGCAACTTAAATATATAATTTGGTATAATTATTCAAATAACAAAACTTTATCCAAACACTAATAATCCCAATAATAACTTACATAATATTGTTCAAAAACTATTTAAATGAATGATATAACTTGCTACATAATATGTTATAACTTTATGTTTCCAAATTAAATTTTAAATTTTATTTCAATTTAAAATAGTATAATTATTATACATAGTTTTTCCACTACTAGATTAATTACAATAATTAAATGATTTACCTATTAAATTAAAACTGTAAAATTTATTTTTTTTAAATATGGGAAGTATGGGAATTATGAATTTCTACGTTCTCTATCTACCATAAATGGTAAATATTCTGTGTTTGTGTGAGTGTTTATATAAAGTTTTACGATTATTGTTTTTTTCATGAACACCAATCCTCCAACTTCATAATAGAAAAAATATCCTCAGACTATTTAACCGGTCGGGTGCTTCACTGTTGACAGTAAAGTACCAGTTCTGAGTCAAGCATAGTGCTTAACTTCCTATCCAAATATGCAAAACTTACTCTGATCGGAGAAAATCATATTTCTCCAGTCATCTACATTTCAATACTCATATCTTTTTACCCATTTGATTCGATTTGACTTCATTTTTTTCTTTGTTAGCGATCGTGCTGTTACATTTACTTCTCGCAATCTGCTCTTCACGATTTCGACACTTACTTGCGCTCCAGACTCCAGACGTTTCTCTTATCTCCAATCTCCACTGTCCATTTTAGTTTTAAAACCGGTACCAGTTCATTTGGCGACCGTCGCTGAGTCTGTTTTTTTTTAATTTTATTCTGCACTCCCGGTTTTGCCTCATCTTTTTGAAAATTCTGTTATAGCGTGTCTACATGCTACTTTAGTAACGATTTGCACGAGTTGACTATTTTTCACTTCTTAAAATAACAATAACTATTTTGTGAAAAACCGCTAATTTATTCATATTTGCCATTATTTTTAATTTCACATCTTTCCCACTCACTCTTCTAAAAGAAATTGTTTCTAACTGTAATAAATTTGTAATAATATAATCAATAGATAAGTGGTTCAAGTAGTGTAACTCGATATTAATCATATCAAATTTTTAGCATAAACCAAAAAATACACAAAACACTTTTTCGAAATCCTAGTTCATCGCCTGATGATGCCATAGTATGGTGAAAACGTTTGCGATAATATACATACAGTGTATTTATATATTGTGTAAACATTTTAGTTTTCGAAAAAGTGTTTTGTGCATTTTTTGGTATATGCTAAAAATTTGATATGATTGTAATAATATTATATAGGTATACTACTTGCAAAAGTTGCACTAATAAACAAAAATTATATAAAAATTACGTAATTATGTTGCCTTTACACTGTTGCACTCCAAAAATGAACAACGCTTAAAATATTGATGTTGAGATTCATTAATGTAATCAGTGGCGGACTAGACTAAGGTAATATTGCGACTTCGGGGTTTTCAATGGATCTTAAAAACTGTCGTTAAATTTTTCTTTTAATTCTAACTTTATATTAAAAGAGCGCCTCAACATTTCAAAGGTCAGTCCGTCACTGAGTGACTATAATACTATAATATATGTAACTTTGTGCAATTAACATTGCTAATTATTATTATCTAATGATCTAAGTTTGGGCTACTCGATTTACTCACAAAATATGCTAATGTAACAAACATTCATCATGAAATATCTTTGTAATAATTATGAGAGAATTGATACACTTGACTACAGTGATATTACTTTTTTTCATAACTATGTTAAAAGTTGATTAAATAAAATTAAATAATTTTTAATAAATAATAAATAAATTAAATAACAGAAATAATTTAAAAAATGAACAAAGCTACCAAGTGTTTATTTGGAGCCAGAAAAACCGAATGCAGGGTTCTACGATAAATGGAATATATTATAAAGAGAAAAGAATTATATTGAAATTTTCTTTTGTTTTTCTTCTAAGAAATATGCTCTACCAAATGAAACAGCAAAATTTTTTTATAACTTTATACCCTTGCAATTTTCGAGTGTAAGATTCATTGGACCGCGAAAAGGCTACAAAGTTGAAAGTAATTCATATTTTTATCTTTAACTATGGAAATTAATTATAAACCTATAACGGAAAACGTAGGGCGCATTTTAGTATGTTTCGCTCATGTCTATTCATCCTCCAACTACAGTAGAATCAACTTTATCATAATTTCTTAATAATCATGCTTTCTTTCAATTTAGTAAAACAAAAAATGAGCTCCACGTTTACGTTATAGTTTTATATTTAGTTAATTTCATAGTTAAAGAGAAAATTATTTTATTTTATACTTTTTGGTCCATCTGCAAAATGTGTTTTTTTAATTTTCTAAATTATAAATTATTATTATTTTATAATCGTAACTGAATGATTAATGTTTAGGACTAATATAATGAACAATCATTCAATTTTGTTGAATTAATGTTAAACAATTTATTTTCTTTTTCTTTGACATTTAAATAATTTACAGACTTCACACTCTTCTTAATTAGAAAAATTTCTGACAAAAAGATAACCATCTGTGTCTGGTATCACACTGTGCAATTGCTGAGTTCCTGTAATAGTTTTCGTTTTTGAAATCCGTCACTAAAATATTTTACAGCTTTATTGTAATCCTCTTTTGTCAAGTGACTTAAGGGTCGTTCCATATCTAAACAACAAAAAAAAAACTTGACAAGGTTGTTCTATTCATGGATGTAACATGTAACTAACAATCGGAAATGATTTTGCTCTATCTTTAACGGTTTAGATTTTACAAGCCCTTAAAGTTTTTGCATTATTTTGGCCGCAGAAAACTATATTTGTCTTCCGATAAAAAATAAATTATATCTTTCTTAGTTATCAACTAATCTAGATAAAATTTTTATTACGAGTAGTACATCAATATGTCAGGAATAATTAAAAAGCTACCAAGTGTTTATTTGGAAGTCAGCAAAAATGTTAAAGTATTATTTTGTAGAATTTTCAAAACAAAATTCAGAGTTTTACGATAAATGGAATACCATGAAATTTCTTCTTTGAAGGAAACAATCCTCAGGTTGCCAATTACTATATTGACATTTTTTTGCTTCTCTACATCTTTTTTTGAAATTCCAATGATTTTCATATTTTTAACAAAGGCGTCGTCCTGCACGAGAATACACAGTAAAAAATACAGAGTAAATATTTTACACTAAAAAACACTAGCTTGTGTTCATATAGGTCCACTCAATTTAGTGTAAATTTTTCACTAAAAGTTTTAATCAAGTATAGTGTAAAGAGTTCACTAAAGTTTGTTAAAATTTTAACCTTATTTCGGGTACACAAAACAAAATTTAGTGTTAAAATAAAATGAAAATTAAAATTAATTTTCACTATTTCGTGTAATATTAGATAAACACATTAGTTTAAACACACTAAACAGATAATGTATTAACTCTAGTGTAGGTACTTTTTTAGATGAATAGATTGAATTAAAACATTAATTAGAGTACTTATTACTATAAATATATTACATAATTAATAGTATATTACACTACTAGTGCCAAAAGTTGAATTTTCGGCCCTGCGCGTCATGATGCCCGAGGCGATTCGCCGAGGGCATCATGACGCGCAGGACCGAGATTTCAACTTTTGGCCTGTGTAGTGTATACGATTTTTCTTCATAGCCGGTCGAAAGTACGTACTTTCCTCTCAGGGAGTAAATGTTAAACTTTCTTTCCTGCCATTAGAGAGGAAAGTACGTACTTTCGACCGAGGTATGAAGAAAAAATATTAAAACACAAAAAACAAATAATAATTTTGATCTAAAAACATTTTTTATGTCGCATATTGTGAAATTTTAAAATAGAACAGATTAAATCATAGTGCGTTGTCAACATTCTGGCAACTTTCTGCTATAATACACCAGTCAAGTCTGGGTGGTTCCCCGATTTGTGTGAAAAATTTTAAAAAAATGCTTGTAACTGCAAACGGACTCCATTTGCAGTAAAAGAAAACATCAGAAAAATAATTAATAACATAAACCCAATTTTTGATTATAATAAAGGATATCTTTTGTTTGTAGTTATATTCCTCCAGTCCGTTCTTCGTGAAAGTGATAATAATACTCGAATGATAACTTTAACCATGATTCCAATAAGCGGCGTCCACTGTATTTTTCTAATTAAAAAATTAATTAAATAAAATTAAAAAATGCTTTAAAGAAGCCTAATTCTCGAAGGCTTGAATTTAGAATAAAAAAATTGGTAAAAATTTTTCTTAGAAAAGTGTTCTCCTATCGCCATATACTACGTTACTCAAACAATTATTAGAACGCCATATAACAATATACATATAATAATTTGATTGAATCTTCTAGTAATTTTGCGTTAATCTAAATTTTATTTTTGTTATTGTGTAAAACTCTAATTAAGAAGCGATTATGTAAAAAAATTTAATATAAAAAATTTCCTGTGTAACCGCACACTTGGAAAACCAGAAATTTGAACAGAAATGCAGCTGTAATAATTATTAGAACGCTTACCTAATATGAGTAATTAATAGTCTGCCAATTGTGCATTTTAATAACTTTGTAATGCATTACAATGCATATTACTCCTAAAACACCGTGATAGGCATAAGTTTTATTTAAATCGTCACCGCGCTTAAAATTTTGTAAAATTGGTTAATAAGTCGAATGAAACTTCAATTACTGAGCGTAAATTAATTTTAAAATTGGTATGTGAGGGAAAATCATACCGTGAAACGGCTAAAATTGTTGGGAGATCACTTTGTGCTGTGCACAATGTAGTTAAAAAATTTAGAAACGAAGGCAATCTTCAGAATAAAACCCGACGAGGTAGAAAGTGCATTCTCAAACCAAGAGACGAACAATATATTGTGAGGCAAATTAAAGCTAATCCAAGAACGAGTGTCCCAAAATTAACAACTGAAGTTTCAGGACGTATTGGTAAATCTATATCTATTGAAACTGTGCGAAACGTCCTACGCAAAGCAGGGTTTAACGGCCGAGTTGCTCGGAAGAAACCTTCATAAATAGTGTAAATAGACATAAAAGACTAGAATTCGCAAAAAAATATATTAACCAAGACTATAACTTCTGGAAAAAAGTAATTTTCAGTGATGAAAGTAAGTTTAACATATTTGGTTCAGATGGTAAGCAAATTGTTTGGAGAAAATCTAACACAGAAGTACAGAAAGAAAATTTATGTCCAACAGTTAAACACGGCGGGGGAAATTGTATGGTTTGAGGCTGTACGTCTGCAAATCGGGTGGGAAATTTACACTTTATAGACACCATCATGACTAAGGTTGATTACATGAACATTTTGCAAACAAACTTGAGACCCAGTATCGAAAAATTAGGTTTGAAAGATGGATACATGTTTCAACAAGATCAAGACCCCAAGCATACATCTTATCTTGTGAGAGAATGGTTGTTATATCATGTTTCTAAACAACTCCACACGCCTCCCCAATCACCGGACCTCAATCCAATTGAGAATTTGTGGCAGGAGTTGGAAAGGAAAATTAGACAGCACTATATTTCAAGCAAAGCTACATTAAAAACAGTTTTGTTACAAGAATGGGGCAAAATATCGCAAGATACTACCCGAAAATTAATAGAATCGATGCCAAGACGATTGCAGGCAGTCATTGATGCTAAGGGCTATCCAACAAAATATTAATAAGTTTAAAAATATTCAATTTCACCTTGTTTTTTGAAACCGTTCTAATAATTGTTTGACTGTAATTTTAGTAAATATTTTATTTTTCTGTAATTTTAAGTTATTAAAAACAATTTTTTTATAGTTTTTTTCTTATCATATCAACTATTAGTTATCATTTAGTACAATATTTTTAAATTCAAACATATTGAACTATAAACAATAGGTGCTTTCGTATTATTACTTACATTTTATAAGGCGTTTTAATAATTGTTTGAGTAACTGTAAGTTATGTAAGGTGTATCCGAGAAGACCTTGTATATATTTTTTATATTTGTATGAATTTTATGTTTTCGTTTAGGGTAATAGTAATAAATTAACTTTTTCTATTTTGTATTTGTGTGTGTTTTTTTTAAAAGGGCGCATTAATTTTAGTAGCTCAAGAGCGTTGTATATCTTAGAACGGCCCTGGGTATAGCTACTGTTTTTGCTTGTTTTACTATCATGTTTTCCTATCGTTGTTATTTGCTGTTTACATTACAAATAAAAAAAGCACAATTTGAATATTATTTTATTACAAATTGACTAATATTAAAAGTTAAAAGTAGGGAGTTTTATTAGTCTACAAAACACATAAACTAAGATATTAATTTGATTTTAAAAAGGTATTTTTATTATTATTATTTCATTTATATTTTTTTAAGTTGTATTTTTTAATTTTACTGTTGAGTTTTTAACAATAATTAAAAAATAAAATATCAAGTGTTGAGTATCTTTAGAGGCGGAATAAAAATCTCTTTAATTTGATACTTCTTTAATTTTTATTCGATATAATGGGAAGCAAGAATGTAGAAAAATCAATTTCTCAGTATTTTGGCCGGTCACCCAGTAGTATACATAGATACTAGTGCTATTGTAATATTCATAGCCGGTTATAAACCATAATTTAATATTTTGTTGGAGTTCCTTTAATTTTTTATAGCCGCTTCTAACCGGGCCGGCAGTTATTTGACCAAATTTTTAAAAATTTCGTCTGTGACAATTACCTACCATAAAATTTTCTTTACTATAGATGTTCGTTTCCTATTTGTCATTTTTCTTTTTATATGCTCCAAAGATCTTCAATGGGATTTAAATTTGTTCTATTACCTGGACATTCTAAACTGGTATTTTGCTAATTATTTCACTGACAGTTCATCTTTAAAACGGTTTAAAAGAATTAAAGAATTAATCTTATAAAAAATGTTATCACATAATTTATATTAATTTTTTTTATAAAATTAATTTGAAATAAAATTTAATTCATAACTTACAGAATATTTGTTCAAAAATTATTTAAATGAATGATCTAGTTGATCTCATCAAATCTGGAAAAAGTATTAAATTGATGGAAAAGTTATGCGATTAAATTCAATACTTGATTGAAAGTCAAATTGTTTTGACTTTTGTAAAAACAATATTATACTTACTTGAAGCCAAAAAGAAGCCAAATAATTATATTAATTATATTATAATTATTAGATATAAAAATTAATATCAAAAATTTCAAAGAAATAATAAATAAATATATTACCCCCTGTATTTTGCCTCATATACGATAATGTAGCTCTAACCTAAATTAAACAAAAAAATTAGCCTTCTAATAAAATTCAACATAGCAAGGAAACATGCGACTTTTTATAGCATGAAACCCTTAGTAAAATTTTAGTTCATTTAAAACAAAACAATAATTTGCCCATAAGTTAGAAGTTTAATTTTCAGAATATTATTTTCAGTTTCAAAATAAATCAATGAATTAAACTCTTATCATTTATTACTAGTAAAAGCAAACTTTTGCTGAAGTTTTTATAACCTTTTTAATTAATAAAGATTAAAATTTTATGGCGTAAGTTTATTACGTTTAAAAAATTTCACACAATAATTAGCTCACCCTGTACTTTAAGGTTGAAAGCAACTTGTTGTGGTCATCTGCCTTCCTATTATGTAGTTTATGAACTTGTGTTGACGCATTTCATTGTTTTATGGCGGGTATTTATTCCAAAATTTTGATTCCTTGTGCTATTTGTGCTTAATAAAAAACAGGAATAGCGGGATATTGGAACGCTCAATAAAACAACTGAATTGTCGGTCGACGTTTCGGCTTATTTACTAAATGCCATCCTCAGGACTAAAAAAGAAGGACAATATGTTAAACAAAAACGGTTATAAGTATGATCTCACACCAACCAAACAATTCGTGATGGAATTAGTTATAGCGCAATAACATATTCTTCGGAAGAGGGAAAACACAATCTGTCGAGTAACACATTCAACCACGTCAACTTCAAAAACATAAAAGTTATACAATATAAAATACATAAACTAATAAATAATTAAAATCGAGCGCAAAACGTACATATACTAACAAGATTATCTCAAATAAATTTTCGAAAATTGTGATAACAATTATTGTCCGGTCACCATTTTAAAGGTATATTCACAATAAAGTAACATAACAAGAACAACTACAACATTCAAAAATTACAAAACCAGAAAATCTCTCCGAAAGAAAATTATACACAGAACCTAAAAAAGGTTAGGCGCAATCAGGTTGACCGTCAGTGTGAGAATCAATCCGACACAGCTCAATAACAAAAATGGAGTAAATAGACAAATAATAATAAAACCAGTAAATCAGGAACACACTAACACTATAAAATAGTAAGTCAAAAAAGGGGGGGGGAACATTACACAGGGAATAAAAAACATGCTACAAAGGTCAAACAGCAAGCTTAAATCAGTAAAAATCCCCAACATACAGTCAAAGACAAACCTTCACTACGGTGGATCGGCTTTAATTTTTTTCCCGATAGCTTCTCATTAGTAAATAATCCTTAAAATTATACAGAATTACATTATAAATAATCTTTCAAATTTTTTTGTATTAATGACTTATTATTTTTTCTTTTTTTTTTGGTGTTTTTCTGCTGTTGCCGAAATTTATCTTTCAAAAGTATTGCATTATGCAATAAATGAAGAATTGTTTTATGTAATCCATAATGCTCATCTAGAAATCGGACATGGAAAATCAGAATATTACTAAGAAAACAATAATGGGAAACCTTCATCTTTGCATCCAGTATCAAAAAAACGGTAGTAATCTGAAGAAAGGCTTAGTTTAGGCTTAGGTCAAAACAAAAATAAAAACAATTCATCCAAAAATAATCACTTTAATAAATTCAAACTCCAACTAACAAAAATTAATCAAATTCAGCGGCCACTTTCGACCAAAAATACTTTCATAAACTCAAAATTAATATAGTATTTGAAAATAAACCACAATTGCAAAAATACTCGTATCAAAAATTTCACAAAATTATACTCAAAAATTAGAACCAAAACTGCTGCTCTGCTGAAACTTCCGGCAACATGAGCTTTTCAAAACTTCTCTTCCAAAATTCAAATGAAACTTACAAAAATGCTAAAATTATTTACAAAAGCTACAGGGGTGATCAAATTACTTTGTAACACGACAATATATACATCGGGCAATGATGTAAATGAGCGGACAATGACGTTAATGGTCAGCAAAATTGGAAATTGCCCGGCCATTGACGTCAATGCTCAATTTACGTCATTGACCGTAACATATACATTAATATGTATATGTAATATTAATACATTAATATATATACATTAATATGTATATGTATATGTAATATGTATTTACAATTTTAAAAATTTTATACTAGCTCAAAGATCGAACTTACGATTTCAAATTAATAATTCTTTGTCGTATCCACTAATGCACAAGTTGCTCTCTTTAAAAATTAAACTGCAATTTAATTATTTAAATAAATTTAATTTTTATTTCATAAAACAAAACTATCAAATAATTGGCACCAGCAAAATTTTCCGTCTGTGATAACGTTACAAATGTCGGCCTCTTATCAAATACGATGCTTTTATTTTTTAATTTAATTACAATATTATTTTATTAATTTTTACCAAAACTCAAATTTAATAATCTCAAAAAAATCAAATGATTGTCCAAAATAAATTTTAATTATCCAAAAATTCTCCAACTTACAAATCAAAAATGAATCTCTTGTCTGCGGTTACTCCAGACCAAAAATATTCCCAAACAAATCAAACTTCAATATTCAAATATAAAAACAGTTTAAATATTATAAGAACCACCCAAGTGGCCATCTTTGGCAAAAAGCCTTCAATATTACAATCAACAACAGGAGCGGCCAAAATAATTTTGTAACATGACAATATATTGTATAAATATTTAATTTTTTTTAAATTTATGTAGCTGCAAGCTTCCAGCAGTATGGCGTAAAACCGACACCTACGCCTACACTTTACTAAAGCCTAAGAGAAAGTTCGGGTTCGAATCATGATCACGATAAAGAAGGCAATAAAAAACCTAAAAACCACCGCATTAATTACTACATTTCCTAGTTTTTTTTTAATATTTCATTTAATACCTAAAATTTTAAAAATTTGTACCCTGGATCAATATGAACTCCGACTGGATCATTAAAGCGTAAAGGCAAAATCAACTTTGCATTGTTTTGTGTGCTATATTTTACCTGTAAATAGTAGTTAATGTATGAGTGAAAAAGAAACAGATTACTGAAAGAGTAGAGTTCACAAATGTGTAAACTGAGAAATTAAAGAGTTTGGTAAATAACTTTTGTGTAATACATATTAAATATTGTATGAAAAATTCGAGATTCGCATCAATCGATACAAATATCGTTATAGTAGCTAAAATCTCATACAATGATTTTTGAAGCTTTCTCGTTATTGCTTTGTGGTATTGTTTACTTTAAGTTTATTTCTTTAAAGAAAGCATTTTCAAACATTTAGAAAAACTCAAAATTAAAAAGTTAAAAGTGTAGATTCCCTTTCTCTTATGCCAATTGAATTAAAGCAGCTATTTCCTATTTACGATTGAAGAATTTCAGTAAAGAGAACATAATTTCTTTTGTTGTTTTCACTTTTTTTATATTGCTATGAAGGAAAGTCTAAAAATAAATTTGTCTCGTTGGGGAAAAATCTTCAGGACGTCTCTAGAATTTCATGTATCAAATTTGGTTAGTTTATATTAGAAATTTTAAAGTTATACGGAATTATCGCGTTAGAAGTTTTTGTAGTATTGCTATCTACTAGCCAGATGTTTCAGGTTATTTAATTTGGCATGGTAAAAATCTAAAAATAAATTTCTCTACCATGGGCCCTTTACAATTTTGTATAACCAATCGGCGTGCGTTAGAGATGCATTAGGGCAAAGCTATAAAGGCCTTTGCTACCTGACCATAGTCAACGTTTAGCACAGTCAAGTTATTCTTCTCGCACCCTTAGGAAGTGCGACGTAGAAATTATATTGAAAATATTAAACATTAAAGCATTATTACGATAAAATTTGGCAAATAAGGTAAATTCTTTTACAATAATAAATTATTAATCAACTCAAAATTATTTCTGAATAATGTAAACTAATTTAGTATTTTTTTTATTTTTAGTAAGACGCCCCCGTATTTTGAACCCTTACTCCATATTGGATTTTAGACGTATGTAAATTTACGATTACAACAGGGGAAAATTGAAACATTTATCGACAAATATCGTTAATGATGAATAACAATGCTGACTTTTTAGGTAAGTTGATTTTGTAAGATAATTTTTATGCTATTTTTACAATTTATATGCTATAATTTTAATAATTCGAATTTATTTAATACTGCTATTAAATAGAAAAAATTAGCCACTATATAATTATAATACATATTAAATTTAATCTTACCACCCGTCAGTGCTATAATCTTGCAATTAAAGCACTTAAATTAAAAAAAAAAAAATTAAAGAGAACAAATTAATATTATTTCAAAATAATATTTTTAATTATAATTGATACCTACTATTATATTACATGTTAAAAATTAAAAAGCAAAAATTTTTCCATCAGGTTTTGTACAGTTGCAAAGATTATTGAATTGCCAGCGTTTTTGTATTTTTTTTATCAAGAAAATATTAATTTCCGTAATTTTATTTTATCTTATTTTAAATAATTGTTTAATTTGGGCACAATTTTTTTTAAATTGGCAAAGTTTCGGACAGTTCAGAAAATTTTATGCATTTGTTACTGTAATGGCAGGTAGCCAAATTCTTCGTCGAAAGCCAAATCAGCCCAAAAATAATGGTGTTGGTTATTGTGTGTTGTCGGAAAGGATAGTAGGCGTTCCATTTAAATAAAATTCGGTATTTACCGCCTCTATTCCTACAAATGGTACAGATTTTAAACCCCAGGTACAAATTCCTTTCCAAACAAGATACATGTTTGTAAAT
The DNA here is from genome assembly GCA_911387805.1 of Cantharis rustica. NCBI lineage: Eukaryota > Metazoa > Arthropoda > Insecta > Coleoptera > Cantharidae > Cantharis > Cantharis rustica. The sequence continues at coordinate 37,149,520 of OU426880.1, forward strand.
TTTAAAGGTTTTCTTGTTCAAACAAGAAATATTCTATAAATAGCATTTTTTTAGTGCATCCTCAACTTTTTATCAATCATTTTCTTCCTTTTTTAAAATAAATTTTTTGAATTTAAGTGAATAGGGGAGAGCGATTGTAGTTGTACTAAGTGCAAAATAATTGCAAAATTAATATTCTGTTTTATCAACTATTCACTATTTTTAATATATTTGATGAATATAATATTTTAATTTCATGTTAATTTATCTCTAAAATAAAAATTTAATAAAAAATTTATATTTTCTAAGTGGTATAGCGGCGGCTGACACGGAGAGGACGTGATACCGCCCTCCCGACACAGAATATAAAGTCATTATTAAATTTGAAATACAAAATTAGAAATAATTTTTGCAATTGAAGAATTAAATTTGTCGAAAAGATAATAATTTCAAATTATTTCGTTTTAAAAAGAATGGTTTGGAAATTAAATCAACAATTTTATTTTTAAATAAATTTTTGTGTTTCGAGTTTTAATAGAAAATTTGATTTTCTACAGAAAAGTCGGGAACTATTTATATTTATCTTTATTACTAGCGACGAGTAAGGCTTTCAAAATTGTAGATTATAATATTTTAATAGTTGTTTCGACTTTCGACTCAAACGTGTTACAAAATATATAAATGTGTATGCTCAATAATTAATAAAATTAAATTAAAAAGCAAAAAAAACCTTATCTAAAAAATAAACAATAGAAGAAATATCTTTAAAAACGAAAAATTAAATCCATCAACTTTTTCCACCAATAATTCAGAAATCTTCAAATGAAAATCAAAGAGCGTCAAATGAAATTCAGAAAGCGTCAAATGTAATTTAGAAAGCTTAATAATTTAATTAAGATTACTTTTGTAAACGGTCTAACTAAGCAGGGCATCGATGTCATTGTTCGGTCATTAACGATAATGGCCGAATAGTCATCGTTGACCGTAACATACCAGGTGTCCACTATCAACGTCGAACATAGAGACTTAAAATTCATTTTAACTGTTTTGTAGATTCCTGCTCGCCAATTTAACCCACGAAAAGTTTTTTAGTATCTATAGAACGAGAAAATTATTGTGCATGCTATAATACGATTAATTTTTTTTCATCGATATTTTTATTAAAAAATGTTAATTTAATAATTTCATGTTTTTAAAAACAAGTTACTATGTTTTCAAAAAAGTTGACTGAATTAATATTTTCAAAATTATAAATATCATACATAAATAAAATATAAATATATTGTCATGTTCCGAACCAAAGTTTTACCTACCCTGTTAATTTGCCATTAATTTTGATGTTAAGGTTATGAAATATTTGAATTTGAATTTTGGGAGGTAAAACTTTGAAAATTAAAGTTGGTAGAAGTGAGGTTCTTATCGAGGCTTCTTTAGTCAACTATGGCTGACAGCGGGTGCGGGATTTTTGTATGCCCGCTGAGTTTTGATATTTTTGAAGAATTGTAAGTAATATTTTAATTTGATTGATTAAATAAAGTGAATTTTGTGCGTTTGCATGATTGCGTGTTATTTTAGAAGCAAATTTTTGATATTTGGAATTAATTTGGATATTATTTATAAGTGGCTACTGAACGGTAGTAGATTTAATTAATTTGATTTGATTGATTTGGAAAAGAAGAAGTTCAAATTGTAAATTTGGATTTGCGTTATAAAATTAGAAATTACAATTATTTGTAAGTGCGAGCGTGTGGTCAGATAGATAAGCCGACGTTTTGGATAAGCATAAAATTTAAAAGTGCGAGCCCAATAATTTAACATTGAATTTAATTTGTATACAATTGGAAAATTTATTTTGAAGTATTTATTGATTTTGAATTGAAATATTTTTGGATTTTGGAAAGACTGGGGCCATCGCATCTATTGGCGCCGCAACGTGAGACTGGGTCATCGCAATATATAGTATCTACATAAAAGTCTCATAGAATGCACAATAATTTTCTCGTTTCATAGATACCTAAAATATTTCCGTAGGTTGAATTGTCGAGCAGGAATCTACGAAACAATTGAAATCAATGTTAATTCCATAAATGTTCGACGTTGATAGTGAACACCCGGTATATATTGCCATGTAAATTATTCTAATTTGATAATTATTTTCAAATTAATTTCCAAAATTATCCAATTCAAAATGTTTCCTTAAATAATTTTCGTTTCGTTACAATAATATAAAATGATGATGATTTTAAACGATAGCCGTATCGCGGGTGTGCTCTTATCAACAAAAATTTATAATTCCTTCAATAATAATTTTTAGTATGAAAATAGAATTATTTACCATTTACTTAATGTTTTTATTATAATTTTAAATCTTATCCAATTCCATTTTTTATCTTTGCCTTTAATTATGCTATTACTGCTTTTGCTTTATTTTTATTTTTAAAATCATTCAAATTCCTTCAAATTTATATAAATCTAAATCATATATCCGAATCAAACACTGTTCATTTAAAAAAATCACTTATATTCAAAAATTATTAAATTTATCAAAAATGTTATCGGACTCATAAATTGAACGTCCACTACGTCGGCCAGTTACAATAATTATATGAAAGATCCACCCAAAAAACTCGACATCTCTTTTTCATTCAATAAAACTTTTTCCAATTGTTTTCCCCTTACATAAAGCAAAATAACATGACAAAATACATATTATAAAGTAAAAATTTTTCGGAAAGTACTAAGATCTACGACAAAAGCGGAAGATAACCGCTTAGTTTTGATGGCGAAACCACATCAAAGATTGATGGGACCGAAAATACAAGCAGAAATCAATCAATCGATAGATGTGGGAAATTTGCTCTATGGTCTTAAAACAAAAATAAAAGACTACAATGAAGCCGTGACTCCATGCTTTGGACGCCAATCATGGCGGTTGTGTAAAAAATTATTAATTTAAAGCAATTAAAATTTTTCAGTCTTTGTGATCTAGCTTAAATTGCATTAAAATAAAGCACTTATGGTTAGGTTTTTGTGTCAGATACCTCAGTGGTTCATTATTGCCCACTACTAGACAAAAGTTATTGCTTCCCCGAGTTTGAACCGGGAATCTCGGCTTGGCAATCTACAATTTCTTGTGAAAAAATCAACAATCTTTAAAAGAATTTCACAATATTAAGTTATGCCTAACGCTGTAATAATATTAAAAACTTACAGTTTCAGAAACAGAAAATAAAGAAAAATACGAATTATCTTCATCTGATAGTGATTCTGGTAAGCAAAACTTTTATAATAGTTTCGTTGGTTTAATTATTATTTTTTTTACAGATTTCGAGAGCTTCTATAATGTGGAAGTGCAGTCTGATTCCGACAGTGAATCCGACAGCTTCATAGTGATTGATGATGAATGCAATCTGGACAACATCAGCTTTCAAGACTCGACAACAGTTGTGTATAAAGGTAAGGATGGACAAATAAAGGTTTTTTTCGACAAAAGTTAACCTTAAGTGTAATTTTAGAAAGCTCTGAACTAGAGAATCACATTGAAGCAGAAACTAAAAAATGTCCTAAAGAAGAAAATAAATTCGCTAAACAAGATGAAACTGCTGATGAAGAACAAACGGCAACTTTAATAACTGGACCTAGTGCAGATACTTCTAAAGCATTCTGCGAGGTCACTACCAATAAAACAATTATCATTAAAGAATATAATTTGAACGAAATAAACCCAGCAAGCGACTCTATAAGCGTTGTAGATAACGGTAAGGAAAGATCAAGATTTTTTTGTGACAAGTTAATATTAACTGTTATTTTAGAAAGTTCTGACGTAGAACATCAAATTGAAAAAAACATTGAGAAATGTCCTATCGAAGAACGCGAATTTGCTGAACAAGGAGATGAAAGTATAGAAAGCCTAGAAAAACAGGACGAAATTGAACAAGAACCTCACAAAAGTGTTCCCGGTTTGGAAAAAACAGTTGCTCCAAATTGTTCGTTGCACGACAGTTCTAGCAGTGACCATGAATATGCATATGAAGAAATAGAATGTACTAATGAAACTGACTCTATAAATGTTGTAGATAAAGGTAAGGAAAGACAAATAAAGTTTCTTCGACAAAAATTAATATTAAGTGTTATTTTAGAAAGTACTGATGCAGAACATCAAATTGACAGAAACATTGAGAAATGTCCTAAAGAAGAACGCAAATTTGCTGAACAAGAAGATGAAAGTATAGAAAGCCTAGAAGAACAAGACGAAATTGAACAAGAACCTCACGAAAGTGTTCCCGGTTTGAAAGAAACAGTTGCTCAAAATTGTTCGTTGTACGACAGTTCTAGCAGTGTCTATGAATATGCAGATGAAGAAACAGAATGTACCAATGAAACTGACTCCATAAATGTTGTAGACCAAGGTAAGAAAAGACAAATAAATTTTCTTCGACAAAAATTAATATTAACTGTTATTTTAGAAAGTTCTGATGTAGAACATCAAATTGAAGGAAACATAGAGAAATGTCCTAAAGAAGAACGCACTTTTGCAGCACAAGAAGATGAAAGTATAGAAACCCCAGAAGAACAGAACGAAATTGAACACGAACCTCACGAAAGTGTTCCCGGTTTGGAAGAAACAGTTGCTCAAAATTGTTCGTTGTACGACAGTTCTAGCAGTGTCTATGAATATGCAGATGAAGAAACAGAATGTACCAATGAAACTGACTCTATAAATGTTGTAGATAAAGGTAAGGAAATACAAATAAAGTTTCTTCGGCAAAAATTAATATAAACTGTTATTTTAGAAAGTTCTGAAGTGGAACATCAAATTGAAAGAAACATTGAGAAATGTCCTAAAGAAGAACGGAAATTTGCTGAACAAGATGAAAGTATAGAAAGCCCAAAAGAACAGGACGAAATTAAACAAGAACCTCACAAAAGTGTTCCCGGTTTGGAAGAAACAGTTGCTCAAAAATGTTCGTTGTACGACAGTTCTAGCAGTGACCATGAATATGCAGATGAAGAAACAGAATGTACTAATGAAACTGACTCAATAAATGTTGTAGATAAAGGTAAGGAAAGACAAATAAAGTTTCTTCGACAAAAATTAATATTAACTGTTATTTTAGAAAGTTCTAAAGTAGAACATCAAAATGAAAGAAACATTGAGAAATGTCCTAAAGAAGAACGCAAATTTGCAGCACAAGAAGATAAAAGTATAGAAACCCCAGAAGAACAGGACGAAATTGAACAAGAACCTCACGAAAACGTGCCCGGTTTGGAAAAATCAGTTGCTCCAAATTGTTCGTTGTACGACAGTTCTAGCAGTGACTATGAATATACAGATGAAGAAACAGAATGGTCCAATGAAACTGACTCTATAAATGTTGTAGATAAAGGTAAGGAAAGACAAATAAATTTTCTTCGACAAAAATTAATATTAACTGTTATTTTAGAAAGTTCTGCGGTAGAACATCAAATTGAAAGAAACATTGAGCAATGTCCTAAAGAAGAACGCAAATTTGCTGAACAAGATGAAAGTATAGAAAGCCTAGAAGAACAGGACGAAATTGAACAAGAACCTCACAAAAGTGTTCCCGGTTTGGTAGAAACAGTTGCTCAAAAATGTTCGTTGTACGATAGTTCTAGCAGTGACCATAAATATGCAAATGAAGAAACAGAATGTACTAATGAAACTGACTCAATAAATGTTGTAGATAAAGGTAAGGAAAGACAAATAAAGTTTCTTCGACAAAAATTAATATTAACTGTTATTTTAGAAAGTTCTAAAGTAGAACATCAAATTGAAAGAAACATTGAGAAATGTCCTAAAGAAGAACGCAAATTTGCAGCACAAGAAGATAAAAGTATAGAAACCCCAGAAGAACAGGACGAAATTGAACAAGAACCTCACGAAAACGTGCCCGGTTTGGAAAAATCAGTTGCTCCAAATTGTTCGTTGTACGACAGTTCTAGCAGTGACTATGAATATACAGATGAAGAAACAGAATGGTCCAATGAAACTGACTCTATAAACGTTGTAGATAAAGGTAAGGAAACACAAATAAAGTTTCTTCGACAAAAATTAATATTAACTGTTATTTTAGAAAGTTCTGAAGTAGAACATCAAATTGAAAGAAACATTGAGAAATGTCCTAAAGAAGAACGCAATTTTGCAGCACAAGAAGATGAAAGTATGGAAAACCCAGAAGAACAAAACGAAATTGAACAAGAACCTCACGAAAATGTGCCCGGATTGGAAAAAACAGTTCCTCAAAGTTGTTCGTTGTACGACAGTTCTAGCAGTGACTATGAATATACAGATGAAGAAACAGAATGGTCCAATGAAACTGACTCTATAAGTGTTGTAGATAAAGGTAAGGAAAGACAAATAAATTTTCTTCGACAAAAATTAATATTAACTGTTATTTTAGAAAGTTCTGAGGTAGAACATCAAATTGAAAGAAACATTGAGCAATGTCCTAAAGAAGAACGCAAATTTGCTGAACAAGATGAAAGTATAGAAAGCCTAGAAGAACAGGACGAAATTGAACAAGAACCTCACCAAAGTGTTCCCGGTTTGGTAGAAACAGTTGCTCAAAAATGTTCGTTGTACGATAGTTCTAGCAGTGACCATAAATATGCAGATGAAGAAACAGAATGTACTAATGAAACTGACTCTATAAATGTTGTAGATAAAGGTAAGGAAAGACAAATAAATTTTCTTCGACAAAAATTAATATTAACTGTTATTTTAGAAAGTTCTAAAGTAGAACATCAAATTGAAAGAAACATTGAGAAATGTCCTAAAGAAGAACGCAATTTTGCAGCACAAGAAGATAAAAGTATAGAAAACCCAGAAGAACAAAACGAAATTGAACAAGAACCTCACGAAAATGTGCCCGGATTGGAAAAAACAGTTCCTCAAAGTTGTTCGTTGTACGACAGTTCTAGCAGTGACTATGAATATACAGATGAAGAAACAGAATGGTCCAATGAAACTGACTCTATAAACGTTGTAGATAAAGGTAAGGAAAGTCAGTTAAAGTTTCTTCGACAAAAATTAATATTAACTGTTATTTTAGAAAGTTCTGATGTAGAACATCAAATTGAAAGATACATTGAGAAATGTCCTAAAGAAGAACGCAAATTTGCTGAACAGGAAGATGAAATTATAGAAAGCCCAGAAGACCAAGACGAAATTGAACAAGAAACTGACGAAAATGTTCCCGGTTTAGAAAAACGAGTCTGGCAAAATGGTTCGTTGTACGCAAGTTCTAGCAGTGACGATGAATATTCTTATGAAGAAACGCAATTCGCTATGGTAGAAGAATTTTCTGATGTAGAACAATCGTCAACCTCAGCAATGGCACATAGTGCAGATAGTTCCAGACGTTTCTGCGAGTATAGCATCACTAACCAAATAATTTTTAGTTAAATTAATTTGGCCGAAATCAAGCGCGCAAGCGATTGTATAAAATAAATCTACAGTAGAAAGTGATATTATTCAAAATAATTTTATAAAAATTGAAAGAAGTAATAGTAATAAAGAAATTAAATAAATTATTTTTCTTAACTGTCTAGTTTCAATTTTTATCCAAGTATTACAAAGAAAACCTCAAATGAATTCAGAATCTGTTTACATCAAAAACCTTTTACAAAAGTTAACTCAGCAATCTAAAAGAACAATATTACAAATATATTGGTATTTCTTCGTAGTATGCTTAATTTTTTTTTTATTAAACATAAAATACCTTAGTAAACTAATAGTTAAATTTAATTTCCAATAAAATTATAAAAATAGAAATCATAGATTAATTCGATAAATCTTGGCATACACAGTAAAAAATACAGAGTAAATATTTTACACTAAAAAACATTAGCTTGTGTTCATATAGGTCCACTCAATTTAGTGTAAATTTTTCACTAAAAGTTTTAATCAAGTGTAGTGTAAAGAGTTCACTAAAATTTGTTAAAATTTTAGCCTTATTTCGGGTACACAAAACAAAATTTAGTGTTAAAATTTTTTTTTTTATTGACTCCAAAAATACATTACAATCTGTCCTAGTAGGACATTAAGCAACACTGTTTGACTATATTAAAAAAGTGACACAGTGGAGAGCCAACCCATTGGTAGGCCTCCTCTTAGACTATTTTACATTTTAAATAACAAATATAAACAATTTAGTTGACAATTTAAACACTTAAACACGATGACAATTTAAACACTTAAACACGATAAGGCAAGTCCATAGAGTCACACCTTTTCAGTCTCCTTACTTGAAGTTCAATCAATAAGTCACACACTAATGGGTTAGGATGGTCTGCGAGTCTCAACTTATATTTTTTACTCATAGAGAAGATTACCACCTTTACACTATCAACCCGAAGGTCAACACTAATAACATTGTTTGGGACATACCAAGGAGCGTCACAGATATTACGCAAAACTTTGGATTGGAATCGCTGAATTTTTGCGATATTGGAGTCACTGGCAGAACCCCACAGCTGAACTCCATACGTCCATATAGGTTTTAGGATTGCTTTGTACAGTAAGATTTTATTTTCCATAAAGGTGAGTTTGACCCAAAAGCCAGTACATCCCACGATATACGATACCAAGTTGAAGGCGCTTACACCAAATGTGCTTTGCCCACATTAGTCTTCGATCAAGATGAAAACCCAAGTACTTGACCGTTTCCTGTTCTGGGAAGACACTGCCGTACATCATCACACCCGGACAAGTTCCTCTTCTGAGAGTGAAAGTGACATGCACCGACTTGGTGGTGTTGGCTTTAATACGCCATTTCTTGAGCCATTCTTCAATTTTATTTAGGTGGCATTGCAAGAAGCGAGAAGCAAGATCTGGATCATCACTAGATGCCATTACAGCTGTATCGTCTGCAAACGTAGCTGATACCGTATTGTTAGTTGCAGGCAGGTCTGATGTGAATAATAGATACAGCATAGGTCCAAGAACACTGCCCTGGGGCACTCCTGATAAAATGGATTCCAAGTTGGTATAGGCTTCTCCATATTTGACTAAAAAATATCTGTTAGTTAGGTAAGATACCAACAAACGACTATAAGGATGAGGTAGGAGTTTTTTGATTTTATATATCAATCCAACGTGCCATACTTTATCAAACGCCTCAGAGATGTCAAGAAACCCTGCAGAGCAGTATCTCCCCGATTCCAGGTCCGTTCTGATCTTCTTCGCAACCCGGTGCACTTGTTCCACCGTTCCATGACCCTGTCGAAAACCAAATTGATGGTCCGGGATTAGATTTTCTTTTTCAAGAATCGGTTTTAGTCTTTCCAGAAATAGTTTTTCAAATGTCTTCGAAAGGATTGGCAGCAGACTAATGGGTCTATATGATGAATTCTCCGTTGGATCTTTTCCCGGTTTCTGAATCATGATCACCTGTGCCACCTTCCACTGAGCTGGAAAATAACTAAATCGGAGGATTGCATTAAAAATTAATCTAAGTAATTTAAACCCAATTTCAGGTAGATTTTGCAGAATTTTTCCTGTTATTAGATCATATCCAGGAGCCTTTTGTGGTTAATTTTTTTGAAGATAGCATTTTTGATTTCCTTCATTTTAAATTTTGCAATTGGCAGATTCATCTGATACGGGGCTTCAAGTAGTCGGTGGACAGGGTATTCTTCTTCGATAGGAATTTCTCTTGGAAGAGGTTGAAATACTTTAGCAAGATGTTCGGCAAAGGTTTTAGCTTTCTCCAGATCATTTCGAGCCCAGTTTCCATCATTGGTTCTAATGGGTTGATTTGTTTTTGTGGTTTTTTTAATTTTCCGCGTGACTTTTCACAAGGAATAGTCGGTTGCTTGATTAGCTGAAAGGTTTTCTAAGAATTTTTTTACTCCTTGATTTTTATTGTCAACAAGAAGTTTTTTTAGTTGTTTCGTGGCTTTGTTTAAATTGGTTTTATCACTTGGAGCATGAGTAAATTGCCATCGTTTCTTTAATTTTCGCTTTTCTGCTATCTTCCCTTTTATATGTTCGGGACAATAGCCGGGTTTATCAGTATTTGAGTCTGGAGGGGTAGCCCTCCATGACGCTTGCTGTATTGCTACTGTTAGTTGTTCTACAGCTACATCAATTTCACCCTCAGTTTTCATTGCAATGTTGAGATTTAACTTGAGTGCGAGGTTGCTTTTAAATATTTCCCAATTTGTATTTCTGTTAAATAGAGCAGGTGGTTTATTAACTTTGGAGACATTTGAATCTATAGTGACGAGAAGAGGAGTGTGATCAGATGACAGGTCCAAGCATGTTTCAATTTTGAGATAATTATGCAAGATACCTTTAGTAATACAAAAATCAATTACGTCTGGGATTTTGTTTCTATCTGTAGGCCAGTGTGTAGGTTCACGTGTTGATAGTTGTAATAGGCAACAGGTCTGCATTGATTGGTACAGCTGCCTACCTCTGGGTGTTATCAGCCTCGAACCCCAATAATTGTGCTTCGCGTTGTAGTCACCTCCTGCAATAAAGCGATGACCAAGCGAGTTGAAGAATGTATCGAATTGATCTTTTTTGATAGCTAGGTTAGGAGGGCAGTATACCGCTGAGAGAGTGAGTGGTCCCTGCCAGTCATCGATCACAACTGATGTAGCTTGTAAGTTTCTTTGGATTGTCTGCTCTATTTCATGATGTTTTAGATTGTTCTTAATGATGATTGCAGTACCTCCTCGTGCTGTGCCATCAGGATGTTGGGTGTGATAAATAGTAAAGTTGGGAATTTTGATGAAGCTTTTGGTAGTCATGTGGGTTTCTGAAATTAGTAAAATGTCTAAGTTTTGGTTTATGATAAATGATTTGACCTCCAGTCTATGATTGACTAGACCATTTGCGTTCCAGACCGCAATTTTTAGAGTTGTTAGATTTTTGTTTGAAGTTGTGTTGTAACAAATCACCCCCAAATCTAAAGCTAAGACGAAGGTAATTTATGCGAAACCAACTCAAACATTTATATGCATCGCTAAAAGCGATTGGTTAAAATTCCTTTTTTTTTAAATACAAATAAACTACCTTCAGCGAGCTAGAGACTTAATTAAGTATGATGCAATTAAATTTGTGTGACAATAATTTGGAACATTCTGGAAATACACACTACATGAGCACATGTTGAAATCGGTTAGGGCAGGTCAGACTTTTTTTATTACCGAAAAGCCCATAAGATAGATAAGTTTTCGACTTTTTATGACAGGTCACATTAAACAATTTACACACTAATTGCCAGTAAATGCGAAACCCGCGACATTTCAGAGTCGAAATTTATATGAGCTTGGAGCTAATAAAATTTGAATCGGAAGTATATAAAATTGAACTAGCGGATTTGCGATTTAGATAAGTAATTATCAAATTTCGAAGTTCCACTGAGAACATCTGGAGATCATAAACCATTAAATACAAGTTCAGGAAATCTCCCACTGATATTTGTTTTAAAGATTAAGGGATTGAGCATCATAAAACTTTTACTGACCGAAAATAACGGCTATAGTCGCACTGGACTAGACCAGTGAACCCAAAACCATTTTTAAAATCACATGTTAAAATATGAATTGTGCATCAACTTTTGATACGCACTGGTTTTATTTCATCTTTTAATAATCAATTTGCTGGATTTGAATTAAATTTAGAATACATATCTCTTTATTCATAGACGATATAACAAAATTGTCATTTTAGAGTTTTCACGATTTATTCAGTTTTCGGGATTAAAATTGTATCGGTTAAGCGACTTTAGCCCTTATCGGCAACCCTGGAATTTAACATAAATAGGGGTTCCCTTCCGGTCACATTCACTTCATCTTCAAATTTTGTTAGTAACAGTCATTCAATTCCATCTTCAATTTTTGTCAGTCACGGTCAGTTTATTCATTCATTTTTTTTTTGCAAGTGTTTAGTTAAATTTTAATAATATTTTTTTTTGTGACAATCGAACAGCCTAAAACTTAAATTCTTTTTTATTATATATCCAAAGTGTAATTTTATTTTTTTTTTACTCGTGAGTGTGTGTTTCCTGGTTCGCCAAATTCAACAAAAAGGTAATATATAAACAATCTATGTATCGAAAATTGTTCTTTTTCAGATTTGTGTCGCAACATAACTAAAATGGTTTTTATTAAATATTAGTTGTTACTTTCAACTAAATAATTTCTTTCTTTTGTATTTTTGTTTATGAATTTCCAGTGTATTATTTCCTTTGCATTATATTGATTAAATATATATAGATTTATATGATTTTATTCTTTTCTTGCTATCGCAAGGTGATTAAATTGTTAATAATCCTACGTCTCCGACCTTCAATTTATAAGTTTGGAATTGGCTTCAATCAATTCTTGGTGGCAGCTCATTAACATCCGTTACCACACGACGGCCGCGATTATTTAATTAATCAAAGCCTACCCGTGTTACAGTGTGTGACATTAAATCATTTTTGTTATCAGAGCAGTCAGGAGGTCCATCATCTTATCCATCTTCTCCATCATTTTTGTTATCATTGTTTCTAGTACATTGTTTGATTGCTGTTGTGGGGCAGCTGGATATTGAGTTTGTTGAGCGTTGCTGACATCTTGAAGCGTTCTATTATTTGCTCTAGCCACCTGTGCATAAGAGAAGCCAGGTTGGCGGATATGATTATTTGTACTTACGGTTTGCACAGTTTGTCTTTCACGCAATGGGGGAAACCTTCTTTTTTGTAGTTCTTTGTAAACTGAGCATCCTCTATAGTTGACAGGATGATGCTCTTCGCAATTGACGCAGGTTACCTCATTGTTACGTTCATTACGTGGACATTGTTTAGTAGCATGATTTCCTGTGCACTTCACACAACGCGGATTGTGATAACAGTACTTATGTGTGTGAGCATACCGCTGGCATTTAATGCATTGGGGTATATCTCGTTTCGGGTGTGGTGGTTCAATCTTCACTATTGAATTAAATAACCTTGTTATTTCATAAATGTCTTTGTTGTTTTGCTTGGATACTAGTTCGATGTTGAACAGTGGGAGAGCTTGTTTTGTTTTATTGTCCCGGATGTTAGAAACGTTTACAACTTCATGTCCCAGGGCGTTTATAGCTTCCTTTATTCTATTTGTCTCAGTTGTTGGGTGAATATTTTGAAGGACTACACGAAATGTGCGATTCTTTTTTAGTTTATACGTGTGAAACTTGGTACCCTTATCAGTTAAGGCCTTCAAAATGTTGGTGTAATGCACCTCAGTACTAGGTTGAATCCTGACTTGATCATTGTACATGATCTTCATTATGTAACCATTTGTTGCAGTTTCATCTAAGACTTCAGTTAACGGTTCTATGAGTTGCACTCCTTCAACATATATCGGAGGGGGTTTGACTATTTTTGGGGTTAGTATAGTTTCAGGGGCTCATTTTTCTTCTCCTCCTTCATTCACAACTTCCTCTAGAGCTGCAAACTTATTGACAGTGGTTATTGTTGGTTCTGGTTTACTTAGCCAGTAGTTCTTCAATGTGCTTTGTTTAGTTTTTCTAACATTTCTAATATTAAGTTCGGGGCTGTCTACTTTCCGTTTTCCATAACTGACTGTTTCCCATTCTTTACTAGGATCCATTATTTGATGCTGAGGCTGGTATGACCCTTGGACTTCACCACCCCCTTTGGGCGGGTGTACGAATCATTATTTGCGTTATCGCATTCTAACCTCACTTCGTGAAAACTAAGAATAAGATGTTATTATTCGATTCTTGAAGTAAATAACACTCAATTAAGTGATCTAACACAATTACCAGTTTATAATTACTGTGCTAGAGACTAATAATCTCGATTTACCGACTATATTTGAAAATTCCTATAATCAACAAATTTGAAGTACTATTCAACTCTATGCCAGTGGCGTAACTATGTTAAAATAAAATGAAAATTTAAATTAATTTTCACTATTTTGTGTATATTGAAATGTTGTGAAATTTTCTAAATATTAATTTCACCACAAACCAAAAAAATTACCACGGCTAGCTTTCTCAGGCGTCGAGCATGTATCGTCAGGGGTGAGTTCACATGTAAGCCCTCATTAACGACGGAAGAAAAATGCTCCTCCAAAAATAACCAATTCACAATGTAAAATACAATTTAAGTTCAATGTAATGCAAATATTAAATTGTTATTGGGCTCGTACTTTTAACTTTAACGTTTATCTAAATCGCCTGCTTATCACTATCGACATTCGTTCCTACCAATGCAAATTTAATTTTTCAATTTCAAGTATCCAAATCGAATTTATTATTCGAAATATTCTTTTTTCCAAAGTTTAATCATCCAAATCAAGCCAAGTCGATACACTACCGTTCGGTAGCAAACCATCAAATAATCCAAATTAACTTCAAATCTCAAAATTATACTTCCAAAATAACAACGAAATAATGCACACTCATCAAATCCACTTTATTCAAATCAAATCAAAATAAAATATTACTCACAAATATCAAAATTATCAAAACTCAGCGGGCATACAAAGTCACGCACTCGCTGTCGGCCATAGTTGGCTCAAGAAGCCTCGAATTTCCTCTGATTGATCCCCATCTAGCAAATCTTACAATCCTACAACTTAATTATTAAAACCAAAATTTCACCAAAATGCATAGGGTGAGTCGCAATCATTTTAAAACATCACAATATATTAGATAAACACATTAGTTTAAACACACTAAACAGATAATTTATTAACTCTAGTATAGGTACTTTTTTAGATGAATAGATTGAATTAAAACACTAATTAGGGTATATTTTAAATTAATCTAGGGTTTAGTAATACACTATATAAATAAAATACATATTGTAGTCTAAAAATTTCTTTATTTAGATGTAAAATTTACCTGACCACATGTGAATTAAAAACATTAACCCTGGGCAGTCGCACTGTAATTTCACTGCTTCCGCGATCGCACTGAGACGAAAACGTCCACGTACAGTTTTCAACTGTAACTCAAGAACTAACTGGCTGAAGGAGGCTAGATAACACTTGCAAGAAACCACCTGTACTAAGTTTTTTTTAGATAGAAAACCAGCGCCCTTATCCTTTTCGATTTACTTGGAATTCACAAGTGAAATTTCGATTAGGACGAAATCGTCTCAGTGCGACCGCGGAGGGTTAATTAGAGTACTTATTACTATAAATATATTACATAATTAAAAATATTAAGACAAAAAAATTAATTGATATAAATTAATTGTCGTAACGGGTCAGTACAACCCAACACGTGCGGAAGAAGAAGAAGAAGAAAAGACAAAAAACAAAAAATAATTTTTATCTAAAAACATTTTTTATGTCGGATATTGTGAAATTTTAAAATAGAACAGATTAAATCATAGTGCGTTGTCAACATTCTAGCAACTTTCTGCTATAATACACCAGTCAGGTCTGGATGGTTCCCCGATTTGTGTGAAAAATTTAAAAAAATGCTTGTAACTGCAAACGGACCCCATTTTCAGTAGAAGAAAACATCAGAAAAATAATTGATAACATAAACCCAATTTTTGATTATAATAAACGATATTTTTTGCTTGTAGTCATATTCCTTCAGCCCGTTCTTTGTTAAAGTGATAATATAACTCGAATGATAACTTTAACCATGATTCCAATAAGCGCGGCGTCCACTGTATTTTATAATAACTTGCAGGTTGAAGAGTAATTAATTTGTCCGTCAGCGTTGCATAAGTTCTGATATACGTTTCCTCTTATTTTTTTACTTGGAAGAGAAATAATACTTTAGTTGCCCTATTCTAACAATCTAAAAAAAAATTATTCGTAAATCTAATGTTAAAAATAATAACAACTTCACATACTACTGAATTCCGTTTCATATTCTGAAATAACTGTAGGGTTCGGGTATATTACGGTCGTTTGGTACTTTTAATAATTTTATCTATATCTTGACCAAATATCTCTTCAATATTTATTTAAATACCTGGATATAATTGTTGAAAATCTTCCTCGATCAAAAGCAAAATTTTATATTTCAATAACAGTACAAACACATCAGGGGCGGTTCTACCATAGGAACTGCAGAGCTGCAGAACCGCCAAATATCAGAATGAAGTGTACCAAATTAATTATTACTTATTAGTATAACCACCACATTTCAAATTATTTCAATAATTGAAGACTAATCAATTTTGGTTTCAATGCGCGCTTCTTATGTTGCCTTGAGTTATAAGTACTTTTATCAGTCAGTCAAATAAGTACTGTAATAATTAATACAAGTCCGTTACGCTTTCGAAATCACTGTTTAACTTCGATGTGCTGGAAATGATTCTGAACATGAAATGACGCGAGCTATCGGGTGGAATCGTATCCATACCAGTATAGTACATCGTGGTGTTAGGACAATCCTAACACCACGGTATACACTACAAATTGAGCTGCATCTTATGCAGAATTACATGCCGTATTTTTGTAATATAATTTAAAATTTGACTTATGAAAACAACTAGTAAGTTAATTTTTGTTCATTGATTGTTCAACAACATGGTTAAACAATAAAATGCAATAGTTTAATACTCGTAATATAGTGTAATTTGAAAATTTAGTACAAATTTTAATTTGACCAAGTTTCTTATAAATACTATTATCAAAATAGAAGTAAAATTATTTTTTGGCAGATCCTATATTAGAAACTCAAAATGAAATTACGTTTAATTATTAATATCAATAAAATTAAAATTATGTAGGTTTTTTCTACAATAATAATGTTTATTATTAAACTCGCAGATTACAAGATATAGGAACAACCCACCAAATGTACAACCGTTCTGCTCATATTTCAGCTCTGGTTTTACGAACATATACGATTTTATTTTAAACACATCTTGCGTTATGAACTTTAATTGAAATTATGAATATCGAAGATAGTATCTTATACCTACTAGTACATAAAATAAATGCTTATGAATATTAAATGAAGAAAAAATAAAATGAAATATTACTAATATTTTTAACACAACTTCTCTCATAAGCTGTACTTAATAAAATTTTTTCGAAAATTAGTTAGGATTGCAATTTATTGTAAAAATGTAAAATCATATAAAGTAATACATTCTTGATAAGGCTTGTACGTTTAATATTTAAAAATGTGCAATAAGTAAATTTATTTTTTGAGATTGCCATTTTCTGATATCTTGCCATTTTTATAATGCAGAACACCCAAGAATATTTTTCACGAGCCGCCACTGAAACACATAAAGACAATAAAACTTACACACCACGAATGATCGAAAAATCTTGAAAATTCTTTTAATACGTTAAATTCCAACGATTTTCCATTAATTTCCAACACTATAAAAATATATTTGAACTGAAACACTTGAACAATATTAACTTGCTCACTGCACTCGGATGAATGTAATTTTATATTAACACGGAGGTAATCTTCAATAGCAAGTGGTCAACGTTTTTATTTATCCGGGAATCACCGGCAACATATTTTGATAAAATGTGCCTTTGTGCGTTTTTATCATCGGTAATTATTGTAATGTCACCAAACACCTACTAGATTCGATCTACATAGCGTCTATTTTAGCGTCTAGTTAGAATTAATCATTTTAGTGTAATTTTAGTGCGAAATATAAAGTAGAGAGAAATTATACACTAAAAATTAACACTAAATTATTTACCAACTACACTAGATGTTTTACACGACAAAATTTTTTACTGTGTATACGTAATACGCTCGCCTATAATTTGCAATAATTTTCGTTTCTTATTTTTGATTACAAAATTCGAGTTATAAATTTGTAATATTTGGTTCTTCAATTTGAATTACCGCCTTCTCAAATCAAAATTACAAACCAAACCAAAGCTGTGATCGTCAAGCAAACCTCGCACGTTGTGATCTCCCCTCGTAGTAACACTTACAGGTCCTTTTAAATTTGCGGATGGCTCTTTGAATGCTAACGTAGTTTACCTTACTTACTAACTTCAAAGTTAAATCTGTCCAGTGGCGTAACCACTGGTAGGACACCTGAAGGAATAATTAGTACACACAAATTAAATAAAACACAGGATTCGGTTTAACGATGAATATATATTTTAACCGAAAAAAAAAGGTAGTCCGACAACGAATTTACCAGCAAAGTTAATCTCCTTGATATCATGTAATTCAGAATACTTTAGTTTGAAATTTGATTTAATAACTGTTCGATAGTTAATCCCTCTGATCGTAATGTTTTCTAATTGATTATTCATATTTATATTACCAACCACAACCTATAGTAATTTGTAAGAAGTTCATATATGCATACCGATGTTCGACTCAATTGGTTTTATATTATGTAAGACCTTAAATAATAACCCTTATATTCTAAATTATCCGCTTTTATATAACTAATAACTCGTCACTTAAACTAAGATCGTCAGCTTAAAATTAGTACGTCTCTTATTGCTAATTGGTCAGTTTCTTAAATCTAAATAAGTCGTATGTACTTAACTAAATAAATTCCCCATACTTAAACTAGCAAATAATTATAGCCGCAAATAATAATCATGAAGAACTTTGTTAACACAGTTCTTTAATATTGTTTTTAATTGGTATTACCTTTTGTTAGGTTAAATGGTGTAATTTTAATTATATTCAATTTTTATTAAGTTAAATGTATTCGTGTGTTTCTATTTTATAAGTGGTCGCAAATAATCATAGGAACATTGTTAAAATTATTAATAACTGTCCTGAAATATCATAATTTTGTAGTACATCATTTAGATATATGAAAAAAAGAAAGGAACGACATCACAGCATTTGCTATGTCACTTCCGGTTCCATTACAGTTCACCTTTCTAGTGACCAGCCTATTACTGCGACGTATTTTGACCGCCATCTTATGATTCTAAGCGTCCAATAAGTCCGTTACTTAATCATCTAAATTAAATTATCCCACGATAAATATATTTCCACTTCAAACACCCGCCTTCATTAAACTTATCTTAAACAACTCCTCTTACGTCTTAACCAAACTACCCCCTCGTAATAGTACGCCATTGCGTAAAACATTATATGAATAATCAATCTCTTCCATTACATAATCCTACGCCCGTTTAAATGATAATAATATAAATCACAATCTCGAACAGTAATTAAATCTTATAACTAAAGATAAATTAATAAAAACTTAGATGCAACCGTGTATGTAAAAAGAAATTATCTACCCGCGTGGTTACAAACGATTATTACTCGAAATTTTAACGTAATCCTGTATTAAATTCTTTTAACAAAATAAGTCAAATATTTTCAACTTACGGATTTTAATTCTGTTGGTAACTAAATATAATATGAAATAATTTTAATTTTAATTACTTGATATTTTAAAACTGATGCACAAAGAACGAACGTCTTCAACGACGTTCCAAAATGTAAGACCTTATTACCATTCCTAACGGTCAAATCTAACGGAAAACTCCCACCACTTCCGTTTTACCACCGTTGTATGTTAAAGTAACCAAAATGAACTAAATTTAAAATTTCGCGCCCAATATATTCAAATTCAAATTTACAATATTACAAATTTAATAATTTCTTCTTTAATGAGTAACAATTTAACTTAATAAATTAAACGGATATTGAGTGTAAAGGGGAAGCAAATCAAACAAATTAACTGCTGGCCAACATTTCGGACTATACATTAATTCATCATCAGGGCTGAAATATAAAAACAAAGGTGCTATAATGTTTCAAAATAAGAGTGTCCAGGGTGACGCAAACATACCTAACAGTTGGTGATGGTAAATGGTTGAATATGCAGCGTGTTTTCGGGAATTGACATGGACACACAAAACAGTTACTTCAACAATCGTCGTCAAAAAGAATAAAAACCTAAAGAAGAGAAATTGTCTAATGCAGCACCATCGGCAACCTCAACAATGGCACATAGTGCAGATGGTTCCAGTGGTTTCTGCGAGGATAGCACGTCTAACCAAATAAAAACTAAAGTTATTAATTTGAACAAAATACACCGATCAAGCGATTGTACATCTGTTGCAGATGAAAGTAAGGAAATTCAAATAAAACTTTTTGGGCATTATTAATATTAAGAGTCTACGATACTCCTTTATAGGTGCAGCAAAACATGACCTACGTTATACCTATTTTCTCCGTTATAAAGTTACTTTTCACTGATTTGAAAAAAAAAATCATAACAAGGGATGATCGTCAAAGGATTATTGCTATTAGTTATTAAAATTAGTTTGTTATTTACTTTACATTTTATAATTTAAAACTCGGTAATTTAGGTTATTTTAAATATTTTTTTCTCACCTTATAATGGTAAATATTACAAAGTTTTTAACCAATAGGCATAGATTAGGGGATTCTCTTATCATCTGTAATTTTTAATAATATTATAGATGAATGTTGTTTCCAAAAAAGGGTATTTAAAAAATCATATTTTAATTTAGATATTACTAAACAGATGATCCCACCGTCAGTTTTAATAAATTTTACAAAAGTAGCTCCTCCTTCGATGGACTGAAACAACCCCTGGTCTCAGAATGAGATAGACGATTAAGCATACAAAAAATATTGCATGGGTTAGTATAAATTGAAAAATGCTTAACAAATTGTTATGTTACTGCTTTTTGAATTGTACAATTTTAGTTATTTTTACGGTAGATGGTTGGCGAATTCAGTATTGTAAGAATTGGCTGCCCTGCCTTACAATTCGTGTACAAAGAATTTAAGTTTTACTTTTTACAATTAAAATTTTAATAAAAGCAATTTATATTACTCAGTTTTACTCGGTACACAACACAAATATTTACGGATAAATTTACAGATTGTAGGTACAATGGACAACGCTTAATGTGATGATTACATTGTGACCATAAGAGCAATGTTAATTTTATTAATTTTACTTAATTATACATTTATTAATTAAAATTAATATTATGGAAAGACAGATTTTTTGGTTAAAAATAAATATAAAAATTCTTATAAAAAGTGTCAATTTATTTCATTAATTTACGTTCTATATCATATAAACATAGTAATCAGGAAATGCAAGTTTTAGTTTGTGCTTATTTTTCGTCTTCGTTTGTTCAGATATTCTTCTCGTTTTTTCATTGCTAGAAGCACGTAAAGGTAGATCTCTAATTTCCATGGTTCGAATTTCTTTACTGTCTACTAATTCAGGTGGCATGCAATCATAGCAAAAAGCTTCTAGTTTCTTCTTTAGCTTTGTTGCCTAAAATTCATCATCTTTCGCAATTTTTTCAATTTAAACCCTTTTGGGGTATATACGGGGTTATCCTATAAGCGAACAAGAGGCCGCTTGGTGATCCGCAGATAATAAAATATGTACAAATCTGATTGTGTATGATATTATTTTACGGTCATTTAGAAAATCGTGTAATATTAATCGTCCGCTAAACAAAGAGGAAGGGGGCTCGAAAAACATCCCGCTTGAGATCCCGTGCTTAAAATGATGCCTAAAACCGGTTCTGACCAAAGTCGTCAATTGTAATTTATTTAACAATAGACGTATATTAAAGAAGTAAAAATCTTATCAATAAACAATATACTACTATTAATGAATAAATAAAAAATCAATAAATAAAAATAAAATACACAAAATAGCACAATGATAAAAAAATTTTTTTATAGCGATTGCAAAGCAAGCAATTATTGCAAAATACTAAAATATTTAAATTTGCTAGAATAACGATAAATTATATTGGTCCCTTGTCGTAGGTATTCACGATTCAGGATTGTGAAGTTTCGTAATAATAATTATTGGAAGGGGTTGGTGGCTAGTGCTTAGATCACAAAATTGTACCTCTCGATAATTTGTTTTTTTTTTTATTATTAACCATGAATTAATTACAATCTGTTTATATAAAAAACAATAGGTATTAGTATTGACAAAAAGAATAACATAGTTGAAGCCGACTCAGTAGTAGATCTCATTTCAATAATTAAAAACATTTAAAAATTTCTTTATTTTTAATTTTGAACATAAATATAAGAAAGAATATTACACCACAATAGCACTATCTTCGCTGGGGCAGGTCCAAATCAAGCCTCTTTAACCTTTTTATATTTGGGGCAATGAGGAGATTTGAAGCCAAAATATTTGGGTGAGCACCGAGTCTGAGTTGATAATTTTTGCTCGCTTCAGCAATTTCTTCTTTGATTGTCGACACCCACAGGTCGCGATGTATGGCATCATTGGGAACATACCAAAGTGCATCGCAAACCGCTCGTAGTGTTTTGGACTGGAATCGTTGTAACTTCATAATATTTGATTCGCTAGCGGAGCCCCATAATTGTATGCCATATGTCCATACTGGCTTGATGATAACTTTGTGTATTAATAGCTTATTTTCCACTTTAAGATCGGAATTTCTACTCATTAGCTAGTACATTTTATGGTAGATAAGACCCAGTTGAAGTCTCTGTTTCCATATATGCTTAGCCCATGTAAGGCGTCTGTCCAGATGGATACCAAGATATTTAACCTCTTCACTTTGCGGAAGAACGATATTGTTTAGTGACACAGCAGGACATGTGTCTCTCCTAAGGGTAAACGTGATATGAGTGGATTTTGTACCATTGGGTTTATTCCGCCACTTTTTCATCTATTTTTCTACTTTATTCAGATGTTCTTGAAGGTTTCTAGAGGCAATATTTGGATCTTGATGTGAGGCCATTATCGCAGTATCGTCAGCATAAGTGGCAGTTTCAGTTCCGGAGTTAGTTGTCAGGTCAGAAGTATACCGAAGATACAGAAGTGAGCCAAGCACACTGCCTTGTTGAACCCTTGATTTTATTGAGAACAAAGTTGAGTAGGCATCTCCGTACTTCATAAGAAAGTGTCTGTCTGTCAAATAAGATTTCAGCACTTGGCAATAAAGATGTGGCAATGTGAACGCTTAAGAAATATCCAAGAATGCTGCAGAACAGTACCTCTTATGCTTTAGATCTTCTTTAATCTTCTTGACCACTCTATGTACCTGCTCTATTGTAGAATGGTTTTGTCGGAATCCAAACTGGTGGTTGGGTATTAGTTGTTTTTCTTCGAGTAGAGGTTTGAGCCTAGCTACTAAGATCTTCTCAAACACCTTAGATATGACGGGCAGGATACTAATTGGGCGATAAGAAGCAGTTTCTGTTGGTTCTTTCCCAGGCTTCAGGATAAGAATTATTTGAGCTACTTTCTATTGTGAGGGAAAATAGCCCAATCTGAGAATAGGATTAAAGATAATTGTAATAGTTTTTATTCCTTCTGTCGATAAATTTTTTAGAATACTTCCTGTTATCAGGTCATACCCAGGTGCTTTCTTTGGATTAAGATTTTTTATACCTATCCTGACTTCTGGGGTTTTTGTAGGTTTAATTTAGAGATTCATTTGGTAGAGAGCATTTCGGATTTGTTGTATGGCGTTTTCCTCTCCTGAGAGAGTTTCCATTGGGAACGGTTTAAAGACGTTACTAACGTGATCCGCAAACGTATTTGCTATATTGTCATCTGTTCTAGTCCAGCTTCCATTTTGTGTTCTAATTAGGGGTTTACTATTTTGAGGTTATTTTATTTGCTTTGTTACCTCCAGAGCAAATAGTTAGTTGATTCCATGGGTGCAAGTTCTTCTAGGACTTTCTTAATACCTTGGTTTTTATAATCGCTTAGCATCTTTTTTAATTGGTTGGTCGAGCGATTTAAATTTGTCTTATTGCTTGGGACGTGGGTGATTTGCCATCGTTTTTTTAGTCTCATTTTTTCTTCTAATATGATCGGGGCAAAACCCTGGCTTTTCAACAATATGCTTTGATGGAGTAGCATTCCAAGCAGCCTGTTGTATTGCACGATTTAGTTGTTCCACCGCTTCATTCACATCTGCTTCGGATTTTAGTGAGATATTTAAATTTAGTTTATTTAACAAGATGTTACGAAATGCCTCCCAATCAGTATGTTTGCTTATCAAAGATGGTGGTGCAGGTTTTAAGATTACTTTACTTTGTAGAGTAACTAGTAGGGAAGAATGATCCGATGAGAGCTCCAGGCAAGGTTAAATTGTTAGATAACTTCGTCCTATGCCTTTAGTGATGCAAAAGTCAATAACATCTGGCACTTTATTTGTATCAGTAGGCCGGTATGTTAGATGCTCGGTAGAAAGCTGCTGCAAATTGTTTCTTACCATTGCATTGATTGGTAAAGTTGTCTTCCACGTGGCGTGACTAGTCTAGAGTCTGATTATGTTTGGTATTATAATCTTCTTCGGCTATGAAACTGTGCCCGAGGGTCCCAAAGTAGAATTCAAATTGTTCTCTTTTAATAGTTAGATTTGGAGGGCAGTATACTGCTGCTAGAATTAGTTTACCATTCCAGTCTTTCATGTCCACCGACGTAGCTTGTAGGTTACGTTCGCTATATTTGGCAATTTCGTGTTGTTTGATTTTGTTTTTGATGACTGCTGTTCCTCCTCTAGCGCTTCCTGCAGGATGATTAGTGCAATATATCGAGTAATTTGGAATTTTCATGAAGCTCTTTATGGTCATGTGTGTTTCTAAAATAAGAATAACATCTAAATTATAAGTTGTAATAAAAGATTTAATTTCTTGGCCATGATGGACCAAGCCGTTGGCGTTCCAGATAGAAATTTTTAGTTTAGTGTTACTTTCCATTACATTTTCCCAATCATGATTATAAGAAGATCGAGCATCTTGTCCATCTTGTCTATCATCTTCGTAAGCATCTGTTCGAGGTTGTTTTGCGGTTGTTGTAGCATACCTACTGGCATTTATTATTGTAGATTGTTAGGAGATTGATGATATTGTTGATATTAGGTGTCATTTACAGTTCTTTCAGCATAGGAAATATTTTGCTGTACTTGGTTCTTATTGGTTCTTGGTAGGGGTGAGAATGAGTTTATATTTATTTCCTGATTGTTAGTCTCCGGTGGTGGTTCATTGGTGATTTGTTTCTTACGTAATGTTGGAAATCTTTTCTTTTGGAGCTCTTTATATACTAGGCAATCTATGTAGTTAGCCGGATGTTCCTCGAGACAATTTATGCACTTGACCGAATTGTGTGTAGGAGAGCAGTTTTCGGTTGCATGATCACCAGTACATTTAACACATCGTGGTCTTCTGTGACAGTATGTTTTTGTATGTCCAAATCGCTGGCATCAAATGCATTGCGGGATTTCACGTTTCGGGTGAGGAGGTTCTATTTTAACTACCGAATTCATTAAATTAGTCATTCTGTAAATATCTTTATTGTTTGATTTGACCTTTAGTTCAATATTAAATAGTGCGGTAGCAATTTTTTGGTGCTTTTTTTTTCTAATGCTGGAGATATTTGTTATTTCATGTCCTTCGGCTTGTATTTCCTCTTTGAGAGTTTTCAAATCTCTGGTAGGATGCATGTTTCGTAGTACTACTCTAAAAGTGCGATCTTGCTTTCATTGGTATGTATGGAATAGAGTGTTTTTCTCAGTAAGAGCTTTTATTATTTCTGAATAATTTTTTGAATTATTGCGTTGAACTTTTACCTGGTTGTTGTATAGAACTTTGATGGTGTAAACATTTGGTGAGCATACTTCGAGTAGATCGGTTAAAGATTTTATGCCGTCAACTCCTTCTACAAATATTGGTGGTGTTTTTTTTGTTTCCGAGGTACTTTCTAGTTCACTTTCTTCCTCCTTGTTTTTGTCTTCATCATCTTCTTTATTCTCTTTTTCTTTTTCTTCTTCTGATAAGCTTTGGAAGGTATTGGAGATTGAGGTTGGAGTGGGTTTATTCAGCTAATAATGGCTAAGGATAGTTTGATTCGTTTGTGTCGTAGTTTTTTTTTGTGTGTTACGGTTCTCCATTCTAGTTCCCAATTTTGTGTTGTTTGCATTGCATTAGCTGCGTGTTGCATCTGTTGAGTGGCCGTAGGGAATGTATAAGCTGGATGTATTGCTTGATGTTGGGTAAGTATTGGTTTGCTTCTGCAATTTCTTGTTGCAAGGGCGACCCTATCTGATAGTTTTGATTGTAATACATATATATCAAACCGACTGGCGCGAATAGCGAGAAATGGAAAAGTTGATGGTCGGAGGCCATCAGGTAGATCGCGTACAAGATGGCAAGATAGTTGGCAATCGTTATCCCAGGACAGCCCAACCTAATAAAACACTAAGCTGGATATAACAAGTCGTAGGCTTATTTCAAGAAGAAGAAGAAGAAGATATATCAGTGGAACTGGTTGCTGTAAAGGTAAGTACGACCCTGGTTGTTGCATCATTTGTGCATTTTGGTTATAATAGGTAGGATTATGATTAAATGGTATCACAGCTGTGTTTGTTTGATTTGATTAAATTACATCAGTAACCAATTTCTCCATCACTTTAGAGGCAGCATGTTTTTTGTGCGGCGGTGTGCGTAGCATACTCATTCATTCCACATTCTAACCTTACTCTTATTAGGACAAGAAATAATCACAATGTGAAACTGTTTATATGGCGAATTACACTCACAACCAATTTGGCATTCGTTTTCCCGTTAACAGTCACTCTATGAAACCTTAATACTGGTTATCGAATATCCTTTATTATAAAACTGCTTAAAGCATCAAATTTCACAACACACTCTCGATAATAAGCACATTTGTACAAACACATTTTTGTAACATTTTGGTAGTTAAATTTTCAATATTACAGAAAAGTGAAATTTTGGGTGTGCTGTTGCCTAAAGTTTTTGATTTATTGAGCCAAACCAAATTACCGGGATCATTCGGTAATACTAATTAAAATTCAAGCTATTCTGAGCTATTCCAGAGCTATTCTGGTTGTTCAAAAATGTTCATGCAATACTTGGAGATGTAGCACTTGAAGTGCAGTTTAGTACCGAAAATTCGATAAGCGTCGTGGATGGAGGAAACATATTTATGTTTTACTCCAGACAGGGAAAACTCTCTGGAAAACTCTCAAGGGTTTATATTTTTCTCAGAAAAATATATCTGGGGACATCCTGTATATTACCGTACTTTGAAAATAATTTTGTTGTAAGGAATTTAACGTTTGCCTTTTGAAAATTTGTTTGAAATAAAAAAAATTGGAAATAAGGTTAGAGAGGAACTTTTTGACAAAATAGTCAACAACAAAAGATCTAAGTTTTTCAGTTTTGAGAAAATTTTAGTGATTGAAAAAAATTATGATTTTTTATAATAGGTAAATTATTTGGAACGTAAACAAAATTTTATTTTTCCCTTGCTTCTTCTTAATAAATTGGACGCTGTCAGGTGAACGGATTTGTTTTTTGTTTGCTTATTTTGTTTTCTTTTTGCTATGTGTAGATTTCTTATATTGTGGTGGTATTTGATTGATTTTTCCTTTTTTTATTATCAATCAAACCCTTTACCAAACTCAAAAAAAATACCTCGACTAGCTCTTATCGCGGTGGAGCAATTCGACCTCAGGATCGAATTCCTGTGACGATATTGTCTTCGTTTTCAAAATCAAATAAAAATTCTTCCAATGCAAATACAACTCAATTGTCAAAAATTAAATCTTCTTCGTGTACAAATTCAATTATATTCAATGTAATGTAAAATTTTACTGGGCTTGCACTTTTAATTTTATGCTTATCCAAATCGCCTTGTTATCACTTTCGCACATTCGCTCTTGCAAATGTAATTTTAATTTTTCCAATTCCATACCAAATCGAAATTTATAATTTTAACTGCTCTTGTTAAATTAACCAAATCAATCAAATCAACTACCGTTCGGTAGCAACGTATCAAAAATATCCAAATTATCCAAATGTCAAATCAATCATCCAAAATAGGCGCAATAATGCATTCGCAAAAAATCACTTTATTCAATCAATCAAATTAAAATATTACTTACAAATTCTCAAAATAATATCAAAACTCAGCGTATCAAAAATCAAATTCAGCGGGCATGCAAAATCACGCACCCACCGTCGGCCATAGTTGGCCAAAAAAGCCCATATCACTATCCTTTCTCCCCACTTTGTACTTTTCCAATTCAAATATTTACAAATGAAATTAACAAATTTTTACAATTTAGCACAGGATGGGTCGGAATATTTTGTTTCACGACAATATATTGTTTTTTAAACCAGTGCTAATGAGGGTGTTCCGAGTTTGACGTATAATGTTGTATTTTATTTTGTTAATTTTGAATTTAACACTTTCTTTTGACGTGGTGTGTTAGCAGGAAATTTTTAAATTGTGTTTAGATCGTATTTTATTGGACGTGAGTATAACTGTCTCTATCGGTTATCTCGCGGAAGAGATAGTACTTAATACATTGCGTGCATTTTATTTTAGTATAAAAAAGATTTTTGACTACAATTGCGTTTTCTAATTTTATTTTTACACGTTTTATTTGGCACTTTTATTAGATTTTTATTCTTTTTGACGACGATCGTTGAAGTAACTGTTTTGTGTGTCCATGTCAATTCCCGAAAACACGCTGCATATTCAACCGTTTACCATCACCAACTGTTAGGTACCTATGTTTGCGTCACCCTGGACACTCTTATTTTGAAACATTATAGCACCTTTGTTTTTATATTTCAGCCCTGATGATCAAAAACAAGAAATGAAAATTATTGAAAATTATAAGCGAGCGTATTACGTATATGCCAAGATTTATCGAATTAATCTATGATTTCTATTTTTATAATTTTATTGGAAATTAAATTTGACTATTGCTTTACCTAAGATATTTTATGTATTAATAAAAAAATAATTTAGGCATACTTCGAAGAAATACCAATATATTTGTAATATTGTTCTTTTAGATTGCTGAGTTGACTTTTGTAAAAGGTTTTTGACGTAAACAGATTCTGAATTCATTTGAGGTTTTCTTTGCAATACTTGGATAAAAATTAAAACTAGTCAGTTGAGAAAAATAATTTATTTAATTTCTTTATTGCTATTACTTCTTTCAACTTTTATAAAATTATTTTTAATAATATCACTTTCTACGGTAGATTTATTTTAGATCAGCTGGTTCCTCTTATTCATCAGCGAAGTTCTTCGTCAGTAAATATTTTTTAATCGCCTCAGCTTAGATAATTTCTTTAATTTTAGTAGAATCTTCTTCTTTTGTAGATTCTTCTTCATTCTTATTATAGTCAACCAAATAGACTTGCCAGTCTTTATCCACCTGATAGACATATTTTACACGGTACTTTTCTTTGTGAATACTCTTATTTGCTATAGGAACTGCTAAGTTATTTTCTAACAAACTAAATTTCAAACCCTCGCAGCCTCCAATTGAACCATATGCAATATGTTCCATTATTTTTGCCACTTCCGCATGTTCAGCATCATGAAATTTCTCTTCTTTGTAAATACTTTTATTTGCTATAGGAACTTCTAGGTTATTTTCTAACAAACTAAATTCCATACCCTCGCAGAATCCTTTGAAACTATATGCAATATGTTCCATTATTTTTGCGTTTTCCGTATGTTCTGCACCAGCAAATTCCTCTTCTTCATCGGTACATTCAACATCTCTGTTAATTTTGTTGACCAGATTAGTTTGACCGACTTCTTCTGCCATGGAAGCCATACCGTGAACATTATCGTCTGAATTAATCTCATTATAATTATTTTGAATGAAGTTCTCTTTTTCAAAGATTTCTAAAATAACAGTTAATATTAACTCGTGTCGGGAAAACTTTTATTTATCCCGCCTTACCTTCACTTAGAACGGTTCCAAATATGTTTTCTGAGTTGGTTTCGCAGATTACATTAAAATCATATTTCCGAATATTCTGCATCAACAAAATCTTCTTCTTTGTAAATACTTTTATTTGCTATAGGAACTTCTAGGTTATTTTCTAACAAACTAAATTCCATACTATCGAAGAATCCTTTTGAACTATATACAATATGTTCCATTACTTTTGCGGTTTCCGTATGTTCTGCATCAACAAATTCCTCTTCTTCATCAGTACATTTATCTTCCCTGTTAAAATTGTCGGTCAAATCAGTTTGACTGACAACATCTGCCACGGGAACAATACCAATAACATTTCCATCTAAATTATCTTCATTATAATTATTTCCTTGTTCAGTGACAATTTGATCTTTCAAAATTTTATTTTCAATTTTAAATTTGTTCTCTATCTGAGAGCTTTCTAAAGTAACAGTTGCACTATGTGCCATTGCTGCGGATGCCGATTGTTCTGCCTCAGAAAATTCCTCTTCTTTAGCAAATTCAGTTTCTTCATCAGTATAATCATCGTCACTGCTAGAACTGTCGTACAACGAACAATTTTGAGAAACTGTTTTTTCCAAACACGGAACATTTTCGTGAGTTTCTTGCTCAATTTTGTTCTGCTCTTCTATTCTATCTAAAATTTTATCTTCTTTATCAGCAAATTTCTTTTCTTCTTCAGGACATTGCTTAATTTCTAAATTATTATCTTCTTATTCAGCAAATTCCCGTTCTTCTTCAGGACATTTCTCAATTTTTGTTTCAATTTGATTCTCTACTTCAGTACTTTTTAAAACAACAGTTAATATAAATTTTTGTCGAAGAAACTTTATGTGTCTTTCATTACCTTTATCTACAACGTTTATAGAGTCAGTTGCTGGGGTGTTTTCTACCAAATTACATTCTTTAATGTTAATTTCTTTAATGGGAGTAACCTCGCCAAATCTTTTGGAACCTACTGCACTAGGTTCAGTTGTTAAAGTTGCCAATTGTTCTTCATCGGCAATTTGATCTTCAGAAAATTTCTTAATTTCTGTTTCAATGTGATTTTCTACTTCAGAGCTTTCTAAATAACAGTTAATATTAATTTAGGTCGAGAAAAGATTATTCGTGTTTCTTTAATTTTATCTGCAACGTATGTACAATCGCTTGCGCGGTGAATTTCGTCCAAATTAATTTCTTTAATATTTAATTGGTTAGTGGCGCTCTCTTCGCAGAAACGGTTGGAACTATCTGCTCTACGTGCCGTTGTTGAGTTTGCCGATTGTTCTTAATCAGAAAATTGCTCTTCATCATTAGTAATTTCCATTTCTTCATCTCTATATTCATAGTCACTGCTAGAACTGTCGTACAACGAACAATTTTGACAGACTGTTTTTTCCAAAATGGGGACATTTCCGCGGGTATCTTGTTGAATTTTATCCTGCTCTTCTATGCTTTCTAAAATTTCATCTTTTTGTTCAGTAAATTCCGGTTCTTCTTTAAGACATTTCTTAATTTTTGTTTTAATTTGATTCTCTACTTAAGATTTTCTAAAATAACAGTAAATATTAACTTGTTACCAGAAAATCTTGATTTTTCCTTACCTTTATCTGCAACGCTTATAGAGTCACTTGCTGGGTTTATTTCGTCCAAATTATATTCATTAATGATAATTTCTTTATTGGCAGTGACCTTGCAGAATGTTTTAGAACCATCTGCACATTGTTCTGTTTTTGAAGTTGCCGTTTGTTCTTCATCTGAAATTTCATCTTGTTTAGCAAATTCATTTTCTTCTTCAGGACATTTTTTAATTGTTGTTTCAATGTGATTCTTTACTTTAGAGCTCTCTAAAATTACACTTAAGGTTAACTTTTGTCTAAAAACCTTTATTTGTCCTTCGTTACCTTTATACATAATTGTTGTCGAGTCTTGAAGGGTGACGTTGTCCGGATTGCATTCATCAACAACCACCATGAAGCTGTCGGATTCACTGTCGGAATCAAACTGCACTTTTACAATATAGAAGCTCTCGGAATCTGTAAAAAAAAAATAATTAAACCAATGAAACTATTATAAAACTTTTGCTTAACAGGATCTTCCTCAGATGATGATAATTCGTTTCTTTTTTCTTATTATAATCAATAGATAAGTGTTTTTTTCGACATTCTGCATGGTCACTGCAAATAAAGAAATTATCATTGAAAATTTGGTTTACATGTTTATTTTTTACAATTCTCTACAATAAATTTTAAAGCAGAAAGTGCAAGCGAAAAAGATACTGAAGCTATTTTTAAAGATAAACTACTAAAGAAATTAGATTTGAATCGTTGGTGCTACGAGTATGAAGAATACCTCAAATCTGGAAACCTATTGCTATTTGATCCAACCCATAATCCGAGTAGCAGCAGGAGGACGAAGAGAAAAGTTTTAAAATTGTCCGTAGATCTGACAGATTGTCGGTGTTACACATGTGTTCTACATGCAGTTCTCAAGAAAAGAAATCAGTCTCGAAGTACGTAAATTAAGTTTTTCTTTTTTCTTTCCATTGTAGATTTTTGTATGTTATATATTCTTGAGTGAAGAGTCCGTTTAGCTAGCCAAGATTACACCAATTGCTTCTCTTACACCTCATTAGTCAAGTTACCATAGTTAACTGCCCGTCCGTGGACAGGCTTTCCTCTGGACTAATCATCATCTTTTCACTCACGGGTTAGGTCTTTGACCTGTTTCGGTCCATCTTTTCCTCGGTCTTCCAACATCTATGCGTCCTTGGGATTTGTAGTTGGCTACGGTTGGCTACTATTATACATACAGTGTATTTATATATTGTGATAACTTAAACATTTTAGTTTTCCAAAAAGTGTTTTGTGCATTTTTTGATTTATGCTAAAAATTTGATATGATTTATTCATTTACATTCTATTTCGGACACCGTAATTTTCTTCAGCAATTTCAGTTCGGCACAGTCATTTCGACGATTCCAATATCGCACTGGCATTTCGGCGATGCCACCAATGCAATGTCCCATTTTGAGATGATTTGTGTATATCTCAAACACATTAATGTAGTAGTGTAAGAAAAAAATTCCTGCATATTTAATCAGCTGAGTTAATTGAAAACAAATACGAACGAAGTTCTCGATGGAAAAGAAAATCACATGAACATTCTAGGGTTTCATTTCTCGTGACAACACACTTATTAGTAATACCCGTTGTAATGTTCTTAAATTATTGGTGGTGATATTATTGTTAATTATTAATATGTTACTTTGTTAATAAAGTTAAATGTAAAAATTAAATTAAAGATTATTGTGCGAAATACATTTTGAATGCAATCTCAAGGTCAGGGCCGTATTTAGACTAGATTTTCGGGGGGGGGGGTTTAAAAAAATTAAAAAAATAAATAGCTAATTTATTAAAATACAAAGGATAAAAAATATTCAAAACAAAAAATAAAAAATATTTAAAAAATAAAAAAAAACTACAATAAAAAACAAACATAAAATATAAAATTAAAAATAGAAGGAACTCAATAAATACGTAAATACCTAAATAAAAAAGTTTAAGTCTCAACTTAAACCGTCAGTCATGCTAAAATCGGCAAAATAAATGCAATTTAAAAAAACTTAAAGTATACCAACTAAAATCATCTTGGACTATGAAAATTTATCATAAAACCAGGTCACTGGGGATTGGCATAGTTCTATGACTGGACATAAGAATAAGAGCTAGTCTTGTTAGCCGTTCTTATCCAGTAGAATTTCTTAAATAGCTTTTCCCTTTTTTGAGTGAAAAGAAACTTCTTCCCGGGGTGGCTGTTGTCACTAGCAGGGTACACAGTATTTGTAGAAGCTTATATATTGCCGTGTTACGAAAGGAGGATTTGAACGCCTCAGTCCCTCAGTTGTAATTTTTGAATTGATTTGAAACCTTTGGGCTCAGTTGTTCAGTTGCAAGTTAAACCAACAGATTTGGATTAATCAATGAAATATTACGTTGAAAAGCTGTTTTTTAAAAAATATTATTAGTTAATCTAAATTTTTTGGTTTAGCCTGCAACTGAACAACCGAACCTTGGTGATTTTTTTAAATTTAAATTTTGTTATATTAATTTTTGAAATGTAATATTTGCAGAAAGGTGAGTAGAAAGAGATTTTTTTGCCAAGATGACGGAAACGACAAAAGCCTAGATTTTGCTCCGCCGATTTTTTGAGTATAATTTTGTGCAAGTAGTATTTTTGAAATTTTGATTTTATTTTTGAGTATGGTTATTGAAAAATTTTGTTTGAATGCTTTCAAACTTTTGGTCGAAAGTGACCGCAAGAAAGTTTAAATTTTGTGAGAAGATTATTTAATTAAAGTGATTATATTTTTTGAGCAATTTTTTTTTATTTGAGTTCGATATTCAGAGAAAATTTTGATTTTTGTGAACTTTATTTAAAGGGTGAAAATAATTTGTCGAGGGAGCGACAAATTTTGATTACAGATTGACTTTTGGGCGTTATCGCGGATAAAATTTTGTTTGTGCCATTTTAAAAGTTTTGTTTACCACGATATTTTTAATAACTTTAACCTTATTCATATTTTTATTTTAAACTCTCTTGTAAAAAACCGTTGTAAAAAACGAACCCGAAAATATAAAATAATTTATGAGTTTACAATAACCACTCTAATTTATTGCGGAAGTCTTATTTTAAGCTATGCTACCCATGATGGTTATAAAATTTGTTTGCTTTAAAATTTTTGGTTCAAACAATTTATAGCAATTTAAAATTTTTACCATAATAATAAGAATTTAGATAAAATACCTGATTTAATTTATTAGAAATATCTCTTTAGTTTTAATTTTTATTTAAACACTTCAAGTTTAATGTCTTTTTTATAGTTTTAAAGATTTTTTTTTCTGATTTTGTTACGATTTCAGTCGGACTTCTAGTACTTTATTTATTGATAAATAATTTCGGGAGGGGTTGTAACCCCTAAACCCCCTCCCCCCCGTAAATACGGCCCTGCTCAAGGTGCAGTAAAACCATACAATTTTAATCTTGAAAAGTAAAAAAATATTTTAGATTACGCAAATGGTAAAATTTCACCAGGCAAATTAAAAGTTCACAAAATACACCATAAATATTGCCGCACTAAAGTCGATATTATTCATATTAAAAAAGAATATTAGCAAAATCAAAATATTAATTTAAATAAGCTTAGCTTGCTTTGATGTTAAGATGAAATCTTTATAAGGATCCAAATAAAAAGAATAATACTTCTTTACACCTCGCTTCCAATCCCCAAATCTAGGTTATAATCTAGATCCCCAAATCTAGGATACGCACAAAAAAAACAAATCAATCGCAACTTTTCAAAATTATTTCGCATTATTTTCTAAAATCCGGAATTCAAAAACCCTAAGAAAGAGGGCGGAACTAACGATAACAGCCCAAAGATTTTCAATTATAACGAGCTGTTTAATTGATTATTTTCGGCAGGAAAAGTCTCGCGAGACAACTATTAAATATAGAAAGCTCTTCCCTATTTTCACATGATTTGTTAATTTTAGATTTGGTAACTTTACTGAAGTTAAAAGGCCCCCCCGAGAGTGTTAGATTAAAAAAAAATCAAAAAACGATGCAGTACGACTGGCTTTTTAAAGAGATAAAGTGCTCCTCCCTCTTTTTGTTTTTGAAAATTAATATACTTTGCAATTTAAACCATTTTTTAAAAGATTGAGAATAAAATTATTAGTTTCTCCTCGTTGAGGTAGAAACAATTCTCCTCTACACGCTGGTAAGATCAGCTTCGTTTTTTATGTAGAAGACCGGGAGAAGGATAACCGGGAACAGTCACTTAACCCTCATCACGATTTTCAAAATTTCAACTGCACTATAGGAAAGAGGACACTTTTATAAGTAGAATAAAAAAAAAATGGGAGGATGTGGCATTAATTTTCGAAAAAATCGATTTTAAAGATGTAAAATTTACGTGTATTTTAGATACACCTTTTAACACGGCTTCATGATTAGACATTTTTGTGTAAGGCAAAAAAATTAAAAAAAATCCCTGAAGAATGACAGAACTCGCCAAGGGTGGAACTCGAAGCCATAGAACTCGTCCGGGTATCGACCGTGATTAACATAAGAACATAACATTAAGAGTATATTAAAGCACTCGTACCGTCAACAAAATGAAGAATAGGAACGAAACGTGCAAGTTGACCGTGGCTCGACACATTGCAAAGGGGTATATCAGGTTACAACTACCTAATTTTAATAACTTTAAAATGCCGTTTTTTCGAAAATTAATGCCACATCCTCCCATTTTTTTTATGTATTCTACCTATAAAAGTATGCTCTTTCCTATAGTGCAGTTGAAATTTTGAAAATCGTGATGAGGGTTAAGTGACTGTACCCGGATAACCTTCTGGGAAGCCGCGGAGGTTAGAGCGAGGTTCAAAAAGATACTCTGCAGTAAGTTCAACACTTCAGAAAGAAAACGCACAAAAAAGATAATAATTATATTGATTATAATAATAATCAACGCAATATGTTCTCAGTCCCGAACGGCTCACAAAAACAAACTGATGGCCGTTTGTACAATATACAAAAACAACCAGGCTAACTTGTTAAAAAAATATAAAATAATTTATTGCAAAAATAAATGCGAGCATTGATTATTTAGTCGATAACTGGTTCGCCAAATGCCAAATGCGATTAATTTTAAACTCTCGTGTAAAAAACCGTTTTTAAATAAAATTTTTTAATTTTAAAATTTGTATAAAAATCACAAACTAAATTCTTATTTTACCGATGGCGATAGTAAAATAATGTTGTCAAAACGAAGAACTAAATTAGATTAAAAGAAAATTTCATAAATCTTAAGTAAATGAACACTTATGTATGTACAAAATATAAAACAATTTATGGGTTTACAATGCCCATTCTAATTTATTGCGCAAGTGTTATTTTAAGCTATTATGCTGCCCATGATGGTGATAAAATTTATGTTTCCTTTAAAATTTTTGGTTCAAACATTTTTATTGCAATTTAAAATTTTTACCATAATAGTGAGAATTAAGATCAAATACCTATTTCATTCATTTCAATATAATTATTTTTCAAAAAATCAAAAATTAATGAATAGGACTAATAACTAACAATTAATTAAGTGGTCGCAGACTTTTACACAGTACTGTAAATATTTAGGGCATTTTTATGTTCTTCATCGTCAGTTTTTATTTTTTTTTTGCAATTTAGTAGTAGGTGCATTCAATCCAGTTGTAACAAAATTTTGAATTTTGTTAGATTCTTTTGGCTACACCTCGTATTTGTATTTTTAATAATACGAGAATATTGCGAACCAAGACGTTTGAAGCGCATGAAGGGAGATAAGAGAAAAAAAAGGTGTGGGGAATTAGAGAAAAGAGAGCCAGATTGGGTGGACGAAAAAGTTGGTTTTGGCTTTGATTTTGGGGAGTGATTGGTGATTTTTTGTGTAGTAAGAATTACTGGAGTTACCACCGCTTCTTCTTGCGGATTTACGCCAATTTCAAGAAGATTGTGTTTTTTTTTGGATTTTTTTTGCCATTGGGTTTCTTGAACACATGAAAGATCAAGCGATAGCGACCACTCGACAGCAGCAATAAGATAAGTTTTTTTTCCTTATTACTTTCTTTTCGTTTCTTTCGTCTGCAGAGCTGTACAACACCGATAATATTTTTTTGAAATCGTCAACTGCGTTCATCGATATAGCCGACACTTGCTTCAAACATTTTTTTGATTTTTTGATCTAATTTTGAGCTCAAGCAC
Organism: Cantharis rustica; assembly: GCA_911387805.1. Taxonomy (NCBI): domain Eukaryota; kingdom Metazoa; phylum Arthropoda; class Insecta; order Coleoptera; family Cantharidae; genus Cantharis; species Cantharis rustica. The sequence continues at coordinate 37,186,999 of OU426880.1, forward strand.
CGTTTTATAGATTCCAATTGTTGGAAGTTTTCATTTAAGAATTGCTGGGTGAATGTTCAGAGCGTCGGTCGTGGCGAACGTCCCTTCCGGGTTCGCTCTCCATTGTAAGGACGTTTTCTTTTGCTACAAGAGAGAGTGCAAACTTGTAGCGGCTACGCCGGATTCATCCCTAGCTTCCGCAAAGAAAAGAGCTAGTTTTTCCACCTTGGGTATCTTCACGAAATAAAAGATTGAAAATTTTGATTTTCAATCGTGTGAGAAGGAAGAAATTGCTGGGCCTTCTCTAAAGAGTCCCAGCCATCCATTTTTTTTCATACAATGTCGCCAATCGCCGGATATTAATACGAATTTCTGATTTATAATTTTGGATTTAATTTATTAGAAATATCTCTTTAGTTTTAATTTTTATTTAAACACTTCAAGTTTAATGTTTTTGTTATAGTTGTAAAGATTGTTTTTGTTTTTTCTGATTTTTTTACGATTGCAGTCGAACTTCCAGTACTTTATTAATTGTAAAATAATTTCGGGAAGTTCCCAAGTAACATTTTCAACTTGGTAAATATCTTATAAACCCCTAGCAGTGAAATCTCATAGGTACCTATCCCTATCAAGAACCTTTTTTTGAATTAAACCAGGGGTCTGTACCAGGGCATAATGGCGCACATTTTGCACTCCTACTAGGGATACCTAGACAGGGGTCTACTAAGCACTTTTACCAGGTACACTGGCAGGATTCCTGCCACGGGGTCTACCAGGGTCTCTGCCGCAGGGATCTACCAGGGAGATTTGCAAAATGTAAAAAGAGATAATTATATTGTTAACATTATAATTATTACATTATAAACTATGCCTCTAGAACAACGATCTGAAAGTTAACAATTACATTTTGTTTAAATATCTAAAGAAAGTTTACTCATTTTTTTTTAACTTCCCGGGATTCGAACCTGCGATGGCATTTATTGAATGTTCTGTAACTTCACACCTTAACGATTTCGCTACGGAGGGTATATAATATATTTTACTTTATAATTTACTTATACTTACTTGTATAGGTACTAGTATAAAGTATTATAAAGTAATATAAAGTATAGAAAAATAATAATTTAATTTTGATTTGATGAAAGGTAGAAAACGAAATAGAAAACCATAATTTAAGAAATAAATTATATTATTGGTAAAATATTTAACTAAGTATAGTTGGCCGAAATAAAGCTTTAAAATAAGAAAACCACAACTATAATATTTTTATATAAACGAATGATTTCTATTAGTCTACTAATAATATCAACAAACGTTTTCTATTTGTTGTTAAATTTAGCACAGGCCCTACTAAATAACCTGTAAATGAGTACCTGGCTAATCCCTACCTCGGGAATTTTACAGGCATCTACAAAGAATCTGTGAAGAGAACTAATTCCTACCACGGGCTTTTCGCAGGGTTCCACAAAGAGTGTGTAAACAGGTACCTGAAAAATCCCTGTATTAACAGGCCTGGCATACTTAATTAATAGGCATTTGCCAGAGGTCTAACAGGGTCACAGGAAATTTCCACAGGGAAGATGTTACTTGGGTTGTAACCCCCTCTCCTCTTAAATACGGCCCTGGTAGTTAGTATAGCGACTTACTGGTTGCGATAAGCAAAATAAAATGTTTTGTTTTAGTTGCGTAATTTTTAGCGGAAAAAAATGGAGTGTTGACAATAAAAAAATTTATAATGCAGAAAAACACTCTATTTCAAAAAATCACTTGAGAAATCAAGAAGAATTTCATGTTTTGTGACAAGTTAAAATTAAACATGTTCTATCAGAAAGTCGACGACTTGCTGCACTAAATCATGAAAAAGTCGATATAAATAGACATTTACTAACACATTCAATCCATGTTGTTTGTTTTTTGGGTAAGCAAGAAACTGCTTTTCGTGGACATCCGGAAAATAACGAATTTTTAAATAAAGAGAATTATCTTGAATTGTTGAATTACTAAAACTACTCGCACAAGAAGAGAAGTTACTTAAAGAACATTTTTTGTTATCAATAATATTTAAAGGTGTAACAAATTTTAATAATTTGTTTTCTTTTACCTTGCGCACGTCACTGCGTTCAAGCTTGGCGCGACGCCTATGATTTTTCAAAAACTGCGAGTTTTGATAATGCTTTCGCTAGGTCGTTTTGATAACACGTTTGACACGGTTAAGGTGATATCTCGTCTGTATTAGGTAAAATATTTTAAATTTTACATCGGTTTTTTAATCATTTAATGATTTTAGGAAGCACCCTTTTTTTTGTTATGAATTTGGATACACCAACTATTCCAGTATAAACGAATAAGAACGAAAAATTGCAAGAATCGGAAATATTTTTAATCGCCACCAGTTATCATTATAATTTGGCTTGTGGCATTTTTGTATTAATTACCAACTGAAATTTTCAACGCAGTTGTAGATTCTTCATTTTCCTTATTTTACATCACGTTGTGAATCCCAGAGTTCCTCTTTTTTGGTTCAAGTGCACGGGTACTGTAGACTTCCAAGCGTTAACGGCTCAACGTCATTTTTTTTTCCGAAGTTCGAGAGCTGGACAACGATTGCGATTACTTGCATCACTTCATAAGCTGTTGGTTTCCGTTAGGTGGAAAATTTTGTATCGATAAATTTTGTAATTACCCGGGTAAGTGTTTTTTTTCTTTTCTAACCAAACGAGCCACTTTTGCAAGCAGCTTTGATTTCTTATTAGACACTATAATATTTTTTTGAGTGTCATCACAGTTTTTGACAATGACAATGACAATGACAATGTCAGTGCACCCGGTTTGTACTGCAGGAATTGTTATTCAATTCACGCTCTCGCTCACCGCAAAAAATCGGTTAGCTTTAACATCGTGGGCCTCTTGACTATTCTTTTGAAAATCTTGATTTTTCCAGAGTGGGAAAAAAATACTGTCTTTCTGCAAGGACAGGTAGAATTTTTATTTACAAAGGAACATCTAAGACGATACAAAATGATTTAATATAGTGTGTAACTTGAGTTTTAAACTCAAGAATTATTATGTACATTATTTAGATACATAGTTAATAAGTAACTACTGTTATTAGTACTTTTTAATACTTCAGACTTCCAGTCCGCCCAAATTACTTACTCATGGACCGCCACCGATTTTGTGATTTAAATTTAAAATTTAACTTATGAAAACAACTAAGTTAATTTTTGTTTATTGATTGTTTAACAACATTATTAAACAATAAACTGCAATAGTTGAATACTCGTAATGTAGTGAATTTTAAAATTTAGTACAAATTTAAATTTTATCAAGTTTCTTATAAATATTATCAAAATAGAAGTAAAATTATTTTTTGGCAGATCCTATATTAGAAACTCGAAATCAAATTACGTTTAATTATTAATATCAGTAAAATTTAAATTTATGTAGTTTTATCTACAAAAAAGCTTATTATTAAACTTGCAGATTACAAGATATAGTAATTAGTAACCCAACATGGTACAACCGTGTTCTGCTCATGGTGCAGCGCTGGTTTTACGAAGATATACGATTTCATTTTAAACACATCTTGCGTTATGAACTTTAATGGAAATTATGAATATCAAAGATAGTATTTTATACCTACTAGTACATAAAATTAATGCTTATGAATTAAACGAAGAAAAAATAAATTGAAGAATTAAAAAAATTACAAATATTTTTAACACAACTTCTCTTATAAGCCGTACTTGTAAAAAATTTTCGAAAATTAGTTAGGATTGCAATTTATTGTAAAAATGTAAAATCATATAAAGTACTTCATTCTAGATAAGTGATGTACGTTTAATATTTAAAAATGTGCAATAAGTATGTTTATTTTTTGAGATTGCCATTTTACTGATATCTTGCCATTTTTATAATGCAGAACACCCAAGAATATTTCTTACGAGCCGCCACTGGACTTTAATTCATAACTCGAAAGCCGTTAATTTTAGACAATAAAAGGTTCATATCTAGTTTGTATATTATTTCACGCGTTTTAAAAAAGCACTATATTATTTTTACTGAAAAATTAATATTTTCGGGGTTCTGGTCTTTTGAAGATGGAAATTTAAAAAAATGCTTTAAAGAGGCATAACTCTCGATGGGTTTGAATTACTTTAAATTATCAAAAATTTTCACTATTGCAAAATGCACAGATGGCATTCTTGCAATTTTGTACAACCAATGGGTGGACAGTACAGATGAATTCCGGCGAAGTTGCAATGGCATTTGGTACCTGATAACATTTTAAGTTATTCGTTCTTCATTCGAGTTTAGGTAAGGGAATGTGGATATTATTTTAAAAATTATTCATAATAATAAATTATCGCAACATAATTAAGAAAATAAGATTGGTGAATAAATAAATTTGAAAACATATTATTATCTGAATAAAATAAACACATTTATTTTGTATTATTAACCGATTTTTTCAGAAAAATACACTTGCTCCGGCGTTCTTCTCCATCTTGGATTTTTTTGTAAATTTGGTTAGCAAAATTATCAAATTTTGTATATCTCAAAAGAAAGATCGGGGTACAAGTGATTTAAAAATAAGGGAAAATATTTAAAAATATCCATCATGAGTAACAGTGTCGATTTAATAGGTAAGTTTGTTTTGTGCAATATTTTATTAATTGGTTGCTCATTTGTTAATTATATTAATTATTTCAGACGAAAGCGGTTTAAAAATTACAGAGTTTTCCAGCGATGATGAAGAGTCGGACTTTGAAATTATCAAAAGATATGACGAAAGTGAAAGCGATTCCGACGGAAGTATAATTGAACTAGAAAGCATCGACGCACTGAATTTGGCAAACCATAAAGGTATATTTTTTAATTACTTTGGTTTTCATGGATTTATTAATTTTATGTGAGATAAGATTATTTAGAGCGCCGCCGGGACGGCACCGTTATTTTCATTTACTCATACCAACTGCGCATAATGCATAATACAATGGCCGATGTAATATTTTTAAGTCATCCATTATGTATTTTTAAAAAGATACGAAACTTTATGTAATATTTTGTTTTTTGGTTAATTTTGAAAACTAAACAAATGTGGTAACTATATATTTTTCTTGTTCGTACCAATATTATCAAAGCAATTTATTCGCCATTGAGTGGCGCTGGCAACAGCACCGTAATCACTGTAACTATAAAATTTGGGCCCTTGTTCAAAGTTCCTAAGCGTTAAAAAAAATTATTGCACAATAATTAATATAAGTACTATTTATATTATTTTACTGTACGGTATAAATTATTTAAACAAAAGTTTAAATTATATTAAAATATTAAAAATTACAAATACAAATTATTTAAAGTATTCTAATGACGTTTCTGACTCAATTTCTGCGCAACTGTTGTCCTTCCGGCAGTAGTTCAAGGATGATATTATAAATTTTAAGACTTCTATTGTTAGTGGATTTTATTTTAATCAATAATTTTATATTATTTTTCAGTTCTACTGATATAATCCCTACATGTTTCTTGTTTTTAACAATCTCAGTACGAATACAAAAATTTTGAATCAAATAAACGCGGTTGCGTATTAACAAACAGTTTAAGAAGATTTTTCAGATATTTAGTTATTTAAGGTTATTTTGAGTTCCTCAGTATAACAGTTGTAGTAATCAGCTGTTTAGTATTATTATTTGAGAGCTTAGTTTCATTTGATTTTAATGAAATGTCCGTAAAATGTCCGTAAACTTCAAAAACTAAACTGGGCGGACTTTAGGCATAAAAATATCTGCTGCGCACATTTACATGCACTTTTACCACCAAATTTAGAACCTGTTCTAAATTTTTCACATAAAAATTTAACATAAAATTTGCTGATAAATTTTTTGTATGCAACGGTGTTAAATTTTTTCATAAAAATTTACATGTAAATTTTATGTAAAATTTAACGTCGTGTCAAACAGGCTTAAGCCTAAATTTTTTTAACGATACCTTCAACAGATATAAAATTGCAATACACTTTTTACTACACCATCTGAACCTGCACCTAAATAAAATTCATTTTTGGCTCCCACAAAAAATTCACAGCGTTGTGTTTCGAATCCGCTAATTTCTTCAAATTGTTTTAAAGCAATAGCTTCATGGTCTATTCTCTATTCCGTATTTTGTTCAGAATCGGATTACCACAGGGGCCAATAGGGCCGTGGCTCAGGGGCGCAATGTCCCGATGGGGTCGCCGTGTCACGCGCCGCTAAAACTGTTTACTTTCATTGTTATGGCATTTTTTTTTCAAATTTTATATTCATAATATACTTTCTAAAAGCTTTGAAGGAATAAAATAAAGAAGAAAACTACAATATGGCTGAGATACTACTAGTTTTGAGAAGACTAAAAATAGTTGCAACATATCCAAATATCGACACTGCTTTAAAAAAATTTTTTAGAAAGAGCTTGTTTTCAGCTACGTTGAGTCAAGAACTATTTTTTTAAACTATTTTAGTTTAAGTTCAAATCTTTGGGGAGGAGAGACATTCCCTTTAAACTTTAAAGTTTTAGCAATTTTTTAAATTTCTGATTTCAAACGTTCGTAGCTCCGATATTATTTATTTTTTAGTGTGAATTGATTAGAACTTTTATAGATCATTTTTTGCTTATCTACAAATTAGGTTATTACCCTTTATCGTCTAGAATGAACAAATTTTGAGTTATAAATTAAGAAAAAAAAATGTTAAAAAAATTCAGCTCTTATTTCTTTAATTTTTTTTGCGAACCCCGTATCTCTTGAACAAAACGTGTTAGAAAAAAACTGACTGCCAAAATCGGATAGGGAATTTAACAGGCGACAACTTTGGTCAAATTAATTTAATTCATATTTTGTTAAGTTTGATTATTCTAACATCACATACTACTAAATACCACATAAATACTTAAAACTTTTAATGTTATTTTCTATTTATAGTAAACGTGTCTTTAGGTACAAAACGTGGTAAAATTTAGAACTTCTTTTCAAATTTAGTTTTCGAAGTGATAGATGGCATTGTATGTCTCTACTTCATATTTCCTAAAGATTAGGTTAAAAAAGGTACATATACATTTACTTAACCTAAAATTTTATTTAGACCGTGAGTTTATTTAGTTTGGTTATTTGGTAAGCTCAACATTTTTTAAAGTTTGGTAAATTTCTTGCTTTTTTATAATTTAAAATTTTTTCAATTTTGTTTGGTATATTTGCTCTTCTTGTTATTTTTACTGTTGTACATGACTGAGGACCCATAATAATCGTGAAATAAGAAGCCTTTATATTATGTTACAGAGTTTTTTGTTTTTTACTTTTAAGTAATTTTTATCATTTCTATAGCGTAATTTTTTCAGAATTCTATTTTCTTGTTTATTCTAATATTCTAAGTTCAACCCTGTTAAATTTGAATTATTGTCATTTTATCGTTTTCTTTGTAGTATGTATTCTTTACTTAGCAGTTAAAATTTTGTTAAGTTTGATTATTCTTACATTTTGAAAATAATAAGGGTATTCATTCCACTTCGTAAGTTCGTAGATGTTGTACTTTCCAATTTTTCCATCGGCTCGGTGCTGTTACTGTCAATAGAAACTTAAAGTTTTTTAAAAATGCAGAAAAATGTTATTAACTCGGCAATTACTAACGATAAAATTCAAAAATTACAAAGTTTTATTTCCCTCTTTTCGATTTTAGACGATAAACATCTGGAAAATTCCAAATTTTCCATATTAATGTATAATAATCGGTTATATATATGTATGTAAAAAGTGTTTAAATATGAAATACTTATACCACAAGGTATATGCAAAATTTAGTGAAAATATCAATTTTTATGAAGATATTCAGTCTAAAATCGCAAAAAAAGTGAAATAAAATTATTATAAATGCGACTGGTCTTGGGAATCGGCGACATTGCTAGACGTAAATCGAAATTTACCAAGTACGTAAAACGTGGTCGTACAAAATTTTGTATAAAACTGCCAAATATTATTACCACGCGAAAGTATATGAATTACAAAAAAATTACAAAAATCAAGAAATTTCGATAAAAATTTACAAGCTGACCGTTATTTTTACGAATTACTATTACCACGCGGTCAAATTTCGGGTCGGCCTTTCGGTCGATTTATCGTCTAACTGAAGCTAATATGTAAAATTAAGTGCAAATATCAATTTCTATGAAAATATTTAGTCTAAAATCGAAATTACTGCATGTTGCTCGGAGGTAAATATAAATTTTTTTAATTAATTAATGATTGAAACAATTCTCGCGTTGTAATTGATTTAATAATTTTAGAGATTAAATTATTAATTTCTAAGCCAGTAAAATACGTAAAGTTTTAAGCGAGAGAGACCTATTTAAATTAAATGCATGACGTATGGTTCAAATTATCATCTAACGTAGAAATAAATACTTTGGGATAGAGATTCTTGTACACTCAGTGCATTTTATTTATACCCAAAGATTGTAAAGCGGTCATAAAATCATAAAATTTTAAAAAGGATATAACCTTATTTACGATCTTCTTTGAGTATTTTGTACCGGGTCTCCGTAACCGTGTAGATCCTTTGAGGTGGTGATAAAGGACGCTTTCTAATTTTTTACAAAATTTATTTTTTTTACGTACACCTTGTTTAAAAAGTTTAAAAAAAACCTTTACTTTAAATTTTTGTTCATTACTTTCAATTTGAAAACCATTCTTTATCTAATCAAAAAATCGTTTTTGTCTTCCCATTCTTCTTTCCGAAAAATCTGCTTTTATTTGCCACCGGTTTGCCAAATCAGTAGCTATTGCTTTAGTTGAATAGAATTTTTAATTTCAGTACAATTAAAAATATGGTTTCAAAGGTTTCTAAATATTTTTTTAATAATTTTGCTTTACTGATTTCATTTTTATCCGACGATGTTAATAATAAATTAGTTAACATTTTTATTACATCTAAGTAAACTATAAAAAAACCCTAAAAAATATATGCACAAAAAAATTTTAAATTTGAAAAATTTCAGATAGGTAATTTCAAAGGGATAAACGGTGCCTAAGTTAAAATATTGTATCCAAAAAATGTGTTTTATTTACTACTTTATTAAATTTATGCTTTTTGACGTGGGTCCTTGGGGGCTCCCTTTTGCCGGGTGCCTGTGTTCCACCGAACACTGGAAGTTACGGCACTGGCTGGCAATCTAGCTGCAAAAATTCTTAATTTTTTTAATTTTAAAGCACAAATAATGTATTTTTCCCAAGCGAAATAATAAAATCATTCTCGATTAACCCTGGTTTTAAATTTTAGAACAAAAAAATGAAGGAATAAGCGAAAGCGCGCTGAACAGCAATTCTAGTGGTAAGTAACATTTCAATTCAACAAAAGTTTTTTAGATTAGGTACTTAATTTGTTTATGCAGATTCGGATAGTTTAATTATTATTGCAGTTCAATCCAAACACCAATTACTACATCCGGAACAACAAGAAAGTGCAAATACCGAATACAGTTTATTCGATACTAGCGACGCTGATACACTTTCAAAAATTGAAAGCATCAACACTGACAGTGATTCCAATGGTATGTGAAATCTTGCATAATTTTGGAATAAATATATTCATAATATCTGTTTTATCGGTAGATTCCAATAGCATTGTTGTTATTAAACTAGCAGATGCAGTAGGCTGCCAAAGTAGTTTTGCTAGCGAATCTAGTAGCGATGATGAAAGATCGTATAGAGCCAACAATAAAAAAAATGTAAATAATGGAGAACAAATAATGGAAGTTTATCGATTAGACGAAAACTTTACTTTAGATGTAGAAAATGCTGACATCCGAAGCGAAGTTCAAGTTTTTTCATGCTTAAACAATCTAATGAAAGGTAATAATTTTAAATTTTTAAAATTCTTGTTCTGTTCATTTCATTTTTAGAATTATCTACAATATATATTAAAACAGATGAGAGCGCAAGCAAGGAAGTTAGAGTTAATTCTAAACCATACCATACGATTGAAATGATTTGTAATAATGAAAAGCCAAAAGAATTAATTTTCAATCACGATTTTTGGTATGAAGATTGTGATAAGCCGCCATTCCTGAGGAAGAGAAAAGTTTTAAAATCGTCCTTAGATCTGGCAGCTTGTCGTTGTTACACATGTTTTCCTAATGTAGTTCTCAGAAAAAAATACCAACGAAGAAATCAGTCTCAAAGTACGTAAACTAAGTTTTGCTCTTTTCTTTCCATTTTAAATTTTGTATTTTCTAAAGGAATTTCCTTTTACGAACGGGCAGCTAGCTACCCGTGGTTATTTATTGGATTTTAGATTGCACTGATTGCTTCTCTTAAACCTCATCCAAAGTCAAGTTACCATCACTAACTGACCGTTCGTGGACAGGCTTTCGTTTAGTCTAGTAATAATATTTAACCTATCATTAAATAATCTTAGAATGAACAAGTTAATTAAACGATTTTTAATAATGTTTTTATTATTAAGCTTTCAACGTGGGTGAACGTCCTTATCAGAATATTTTAATACAATGTTTATATGTAAACCGAATAATAACGTATTGTCATTTGAACAATCTATGATCTAAAATATGTGATTGTGTGATATGAAACAACCTGCAGTGAGTTTCCTTCAAGGTAGGAAAAACTTAACACCAATACGTGAGGGTAATTAGACGAGTAGATGGCTGTATATATTGCTCAAACCATCTATATCAGTTTTCCAGTTTTCCTGAATTGAAAAGAATTCAATGAACAAAAAAATTGATATAGATGGTTTGAGCAATATATACAGCCATCTACTCGTCTATTTACCCTCACGCATTGGTGTTAAGTTTTTCCTACCTTGAAGGAAACTCACTGCAGGTTCTTTCCTATCATACAATCACATATTTTAGATCATAGATTGTTCAAATGACAATACGTTATTATTCGGTTTCCATATAAACTTATAAACATTGTATTAAAATATTCTGATGACGACGTTCACCAACGTTGAAAGCTTAATAATAAAAACATTATTAAAAATCGTTTAATTAACTGGTTAATTCTAAGATTATTTAATTATATTTGACAAGTTAAAAAATTAATTTATTAAATATTTAATCTATCCATTTGATTGGCATGTAACTCTATTAAGGAGGAATACGATTCCGGGTGGGGGGAGGGGAGTTATGGTATCTAATTTAACATTTTAGGGCTTGATTGATGTGTAACTAAACTTATTGGTGTGTCATTTAGACGCAACTCTGATTGGTTGCACTGCAGGTTGGATAGAGAAGCGACAAAGGGGTTGTAAAGAGGAAAAAAAATACAGAAAATAAGCAACTGAAATTTTTCACTATGTTCTGTTGTACGTGTTTTTGGCTTATTCTTGGATTTGAATTGGAAATAATTGTTTATTAAATTGTAATCGTTTAACAACATTAATTTACCTGCTTTCTCTTAATCACAGGGTATAAAATTTCGATTGAAAAGAAATACGGACAAAGTTCTCCATGGGAAAGATCTGAAACTTCTAGGGTTTCATTTGTGGTGACAACGCCCTTATTTGTAATACCCCTTGTAATATTATTAAATTATTGGTGGTGAATTAATTTTAATTATAAATATGTTATTTTACTAATAAAGTTAAATGTAAAAATTAAATTAAAGATTATTATGCACAATGCGTTTTGAGTTAACAGGTGTCGTCTTATAATAATATCATCCCGTAGTCAGTGTGGGGATACCGACAGTACATGCTCTCTCCAAAATATACGATGTTTAGTGTTTTTATAGTTCATCCCATTTGACATGGTTACGTCACCGTATAATTATGTCAAAATCAAGTTGTTTTTACTTTAATTATTGTAACCTTGTGAACGACCCTCCTCTCCTGTTGAAAATAAAACCTACATGATCCTAAAAATATAAAGAGTTCGTCAGAGTTTTTGAAAGGCTATGCTGTAGAAAAATTTGGCTAGGGCTACAAATATGCATCCTCAGCTGTTAATATAAATAAAAAATGAAATTTGGGATGCGCTTCAAAATCGGCTAGTGGTTTTCCTGATTGTCGCGATTTCTAAAGTCCAGCAATGTATTGGTTTGTGACCCATCGCCCCTCTTCTATACATGGCAGCATCGCATGATTTCATTCCCGTCGATCGTCACCTCTGTTGTGAAGGCCTCTAATAATTTTTTTTCCAATTTGTGGGATAGCTAGGTCTTGTAGATTGCTAAATTGTCAGGGCGAAGTTTTGAGTCTCTACACTGCAGAGGCCACCATGGTCGCTCGACGTTTCTTCGCCAAGCACCTTCCATTCAGTCATTCTGAATTATAGATAGGAAGGCAAGGACTAAACTTCACATGCTCTTAGTTCGCTAAATCGGACCCATTGTACTATTTCCGATTCAGCGGCATCGGTCCCATTGCTCCCCAAGCCATCCCAACATTAAGAAAAACTCGAGAATCTTTGCAGACGGAATACCACTGATTCTTACCATGTCAGGACAGGACAGAAGTCTCCCAACATAGTATCTCTTTTTGACGCGAGCAGTGACAAAGTACATGCTCTGTCGTTTCGTCTGATTATTACATCCGCGACACACGGAGCTATCTACGATTTCCAGAGTGTCGAGGTGCTTGTTTAACTTGCAGTGCTCAGTTAGGATCCCTGCAATCGGCCGTAGATTGACTCTTGACATCTGCAGATAGTATTTTGAATTTTTGCTCGAGGGAGCTGTGATTGCTGCTTTCGTGGGAAATGACATACGTAGATGATATCTCATTCAGTGCTTTAAAGCATTCTACCACCAAACCAGAAGTGATCCTATGGCTTCCGGGTACCATAAGCATGGCCCTGCTGTCTGTCGATATCTAAATATTTTGGTCACGGATACTTTTATCCTAGACTATCTTTGCACACTGTAGTATTCCACAGAGTTTGTTTAAAAAACAGACGCATACCTGTCCAGTGGTATGATTATGTTTAGATCGAGTTCAGCAGAGAAGATTCCCGCTCCCGAGCCAACATTACTTTTAGAACCATCTGATGATAGACATATTATGTCATAATCAGTGGTTCTCGATGGGTTCAACCAAATGTTGTACTTTTAATATTAAATGTAATTAAGGTCACAAAAGTTAACACGTTTTAAGTATCATCCACAACCACCAAATTAACCGTAGAATTTGTAATTAGAATTAAACGTAGAAGTTTGCCTCATTTAAATCCTATGCGGTTGTTTACAACCTCGAAATTAGTACTTAGTACTTAATGCAGAACCTTGCAAGGTCCAAGCTTTTTCACGTAAATTATTCGTCAAGTCACTGCTACGCATGCTTCAAAATCATTCAAGTGTCATCTGTAGAGCCTGGATTTATAAGCGCTTATAATTTCAAAATAAGCGCTTTAAAAAATTTCAAAAAACAAAGAAAAAAGACCTATAAAATAGAAAAAAAGCACTAAAAATTAAACATCAAAATTTAATTTTTATTAAATATTAATTAGAAATTCGCTTGATAATTATAAAAAAATTAATTATCATATATTTTTTCAACTTTTCATAATGAAAAATTGTCGTCTGTCGTTTAACACCTGCATATAAATCGAAAAACTTTGCTCAATATCAACCGACGTAATAGGAGTCCATTTGGATTACTGTCAGTTAATTCAACTCACGATTTAAACTTTTTCCTATGCACTATTGGAAAGAGGACACTTTTCTAAGCATATTGCAACAAAAATTTTGTGAGATTAGGCATTAGTTTTCGAAAAATCGGCATTTTAAAATTTGTAATTCAGGGGACGCGTAAAACTCGACATATATTTAATGTCCCACACTCACTTGCACTTCCAAAGTTTTCTTTCTGAGATTATTTTTAATTTTTACCGATACCACTGAAGGTAAATACTTTTTTCCAAATTTTCGATGGATGATGGAACATATGAAAAGTTAGCTTTAATATCAAATAAGTTTAAAAATTAGCTTTAATAGTGTAACTTAATTGTTTTCGAATTAATGTATTTTTAAAAATTTTTTGACATTCATTTATTGCTGCCGACGATAATTCTGACAATAATCTTAGAAAATTTTCAAAATTTGTCCCATCATATTATGACAGCATTGAACCACGTTCTTTACCTTGTAAGCACTGGTTTGGGAAGTAGAGGTGGAATCGGGAAATTTTTCTTTAAAGGCTGCACTCTCAAAGCCACCTTCACAAAAATTTTTTTTACATTTGAAATTATATAAATTATTAAGCAAAGTGCCAAACATGTACAGTAAATTAAATTTTCATAAAATACTTTGAGTTCTGTTCCAACTTTAATCATGTATTTCGTCGGTCATTAAAAAAAAACATTAAAAAAAGCTCTAATAAGCATTAACATGCGTTTTAAGGAAAATCTTGAGAAAAAAGCTAAAAAAACACTATCAACATTAGGTCAAATCACTGCAATTTTTAAGAAACGTCAAGATCCAAAAGGAATATCTTCTGCTTATAATTTAGAGCAATAAGCTAAATGCTTAGAATCCGGGCTCTAGTCATCTGTGATTTCTAACCTAAAACCTGTTAACTTTTGTGACCTGAATTATATTTAATATTAAAGGTACAACGCTATGGTATTAACCTGTACCCGATTTAAATAGAAACATTACTTTATCTAGCAATAACAACAATTTACCATCCGAAATACTCAAGTACCAAACATTGACACTAGATGGAGTCACACTAATTTGCGTATTAATTTAAGCATTGTGAATGCTACCAAAACATTGATTTATGTTCAAATTTCAAGTATTAATTTATGTACTAATTCTACGGTTAATTTAGAGGTTGTGGATGAGGCTTTAGGTTAGCAATCACAGATGACACTTGAATGATTTTAAAGCATGCGTAGTAGCGACTTGACGACTAATTTTCGTAAAAAAACTTGAACCTTGCAAGGTTCTACGTTAAGTATCTACTAATTACTAATTTCACGATAAGTACTAACTTCGAGGTTGTGAACAACAGCATAGGTTTTAAATGCGGCAAACTTCTACGTTAAATTCTAATTACTAAGTTAATTTGGAGGTTGTATGGATGGTGCTTTAGTTAAGATACGAGTAAGACGATTTTGTTAAGATTTAAGTAAGACGATTTCAAATTTAAGTAAGACGATTTAAGATTTAAACAAGATGATTTAAGATTTAAATATTGACGATCTAGTAATTTAAGTATTGATGATCTAGTAATTAAGTATTGACGATCTAGTAATTAAGTATTGACGAGTTCGTGCTATATTTTCCGAAAAGCCCTCAGCCTTCGGCTTCAGATCTTTTCCTGTGAAAAATATAGCCCTCAGCAAAAAGTCTCGAGCCTTTTGCTCATTCCGAGGCTGTTACTAATGAATATTAAGAATGAATTAGTCTTGCCTTTTAAATGCCTATTTTGCTTTTTTTATAGCTTATTTTTGAAGGTTTAATGCTTATTTTTGAATTTTTAAAGAAAAATAAATACTTTTTTATCCGCACTCTAGTGATGATGTGTTAAAGGGTATTAGATCTATAAAAGATTTTAATTGGTTATTGAAATGCATATACAAAATTTTACAAAGATTATGATTGGTTGTTACATAAGAATAAACAATATCTGATGTTAATGGGGGGAGTTACTTATCGAACAGTTATTTAAATCATATTTCAAATTAAACATGTATTGAACTAAATGATATCAAGGAGATTAACTTTGCTGGTAAATTGGTTGTTAGACTACCTTTTACTTTTAGGTCAAATAAATATTCATCATTGAACCGAATCCTGTGTTTTATTTAATTTGTGTGTACAAATTATTTCTTCAGGTATCCTGTCAGTGGTTCCGCCACTGACATATATAAGTTTTGGTGAGAGGTTAGAACGAGGTAAACAAAGGTAAAAGCGCGAGCATTCAAAGAGCCATCGGCAGATTTAAAAGGACTTGTAAGTGTGATTTATTTACCTTAATTTCAATAAAATCCAATGATATGTGTCAATGTAATTTTTAATATTTAAAAACATAATTATTAAATTTCAAAATAAAACCTTATTACAATTCAAGATTTAATAAATTCAAATGTAGTCGATGTTTTCAGACTTTTTCTTGCATAAGATAATGATTTACAAATTTGCCGTTAGTTTTAATTTTCTAATATTTAATTCGTAATCGTAAAAACAGCCTCAATCCGACGGAAAATTTTAGAAAATAACTTTACCTAGAAAAGTTTTTTTAACTTTTTTTTGGCTTCGCCATCGGTGCCATCGGGAAGTTTTGAAAAAAATGTTTGTCGTAAAAATTCGTATTTTCAAATTTTCTCTCGGCTCGGGGCTGTTACTGTCGGTTATATGACGTTTCGCCCCCGCCGTTTAGCCTCCACCATTTTGCCCCCGCCGTTTCGCCTCGGGATGTTTTGCCCCCGTACCGTTTTGCGCCGACTTTTTAGCCCCCGCCGTTTTGCCCCGGGATGTTTCACCCCGTACCGTTTCACCCCCGACCGTTTCACCCCCACCTTTTAGTCCCCACCGTTTTTAATTAATCTGCAAATCTACAAATTTTAAGGAATTTTAAAGAAATTTTAATAAAAATTTTAAGCGAAATTTTATAATGTAAACGGCCTTTAACTGAGTTTCCCAGCCACCCGCACTCTCCTCCTACATACCGTTAGATCGCAATGACGCGACATTTTAAAATAGTAAATTTTTATAGCCCACCCTGTACTTGTTTTGACAGAGACCGATTGTATACTTAACTTCGAAGTTTATTTTTACCAGATCAATTTTCGAAAACACCTATCATAAGGTAAAGTTTATTTTCAATCAATCAATATTGGTCAGTTTACATACGGGGAGAAAACGGTCAGGGGCAAAACGGCGCCGGCGGCAAATCGGCGGGGGCCAAACGGTGGGGGCGAAACGGCGGGAGCAAACGGTGAGGGCAAAACGTCCCTATGCCGTTACTGTCAACAACTAATTCCTAATCCTCAAAAAGATTTGTTGCAATATGCCTAGAAAATTGTATTCTTTCCTATAGTCAATACGAAAAAGTTCAAATCGTCGGGTGGTTTGACTGGCAGTAACCAATAAATTAATAAATGAGTTACTTAAAAAAAAATTAATAAATTTAGAAAAGTAAAATACTGAAAAACTATGTAATAATAAAAATTTCCGGAAGGGAAACCCCCGAAAATTTTACTTTTAACACGTGCCCCTCCGAAATGAAATCCTGGCTACGAGCCTGATGAATTACATGATTAAAAAAGATGCTCAATGATCAAATACGGACAGTAGCAGAAGAACCAGATGCGAGTGGACAAAAGTCCATAACCATCGTTTAACAACATATGGTGAGAAAAAAGTGCACGCACGTTATTAAAACTTTAACAACGAACACAGGAAAAGTTAAAATTTTTATATTATGTCATTCAGTGATAATTTTCTAGAAGCACGTTGAAATGATAACAACGCGAGAACTTCCAATTACGCGTTTTTGAAGATTGCCGAAAAGCGTCGAACAACAGAAAAATTCAATATGAAATTTGAAAAGCAGACTTTTACAACGCCAAACCTATCGCGCTAGGGGTAACAACTAGTAAGCTACCCCGCTCCGAGCGATACTCTTACTGTTTGCTGTCAGTTGCAGTCGACACCTGGACGAGTTCTTGGTCTTCGAGTTCCACCGTTGGCGAATTCCGTCATTCTACAGAGATATTTTTAAATTCATTATGTGTTCAGCATTCAAAATATAGGGCCGAAGAGCGCCGAAAGCGTCCGAAAGATCTGTTTTGACAAACTCAACCACGGCCTATCGTGAATCCATGTTAAAACAAAAATTTCTCTATTTAAAATTTTTAATTTTTAAATTCGATTTTTTCGAAAACTGATGTCTATAATCTTACAAAATTGTTGTTCTAATATACTTAGAAAAGTGTCCTCTTTCCAATAGTCAATAGAAAAAAGTTAACATTGTGGGGTTGTTTGATTGACAGATCCCAATTATTTATTATTATAAGAAAATCAAAATTTTTATTCATATGAATATTCATTAGCGCATGACCGTTTAGCCTTTCATCACCAGTAGAATTTCTTAAATAAGTTTTATTCATTTTAAACTGGAAAAATTTCTCTCGACAGTTGCTGCAGTCACTGGTAATATTGCAAATATTTTTAATATTGTTCTGACATTGGAATTCGAACAACAAATTTTTTGACAAATCGTTCACATTTAACTATGCCTACTGTGTAGGCACGTGCGCCTTGATGCCCCCCCTCCTGGATACGGGCCTGTAATTCATCATCTATTTCAGATAAGTTGTTATCACTTTCATACCACTTTTGATTGCGATACGTTTTATTATAATCAAATTTTAAATTTCAGATAATACCAATGTTCAAATTTTGTTGGAACTACAAATACTTAAACGACTTTCTCGTTTGCTCGTCTATACCGCAATGCAATGAATTCTCCTTTACGCAGTATTGCTGCAAATTTTCTAAATTTGTCCCCTGCTAGAGACGATTTCGTAGCGCAAAGTTTAAATGGTAAACCAACCTAATGTTGTTTGCTTTTGTTTTTGTTTTAACTTTTTTTTACTTTTTTGTGTCTTCAAACGCTTTTAAAATTTTTTTAACTTTTTAGGCCCTAATTGATTCATCATTTTCAGCCTTTGTTCGTCATTAATTTTTATTGTCTTCTCATTTGAGGATTCTTTTAGCGGCGTTAGGGTAGCGCGAGGTTGGGCGACCGCCCAAGAGCGCCAGACAATAAGGGGCGCCAAAAACGCTCTTTCATGTTTGTTATGCGACTTGATATACGATAGAATTAAAACGCAGCATCAAACTACAGTTTTAGCCTCAACTGCATTATGTTTCGTGTCAACTATCGAGTGATAGGTTTATTAGGTTATCTAAATAGTTGCAAAAGTAAAAAGCATTTGTTTTGTTTATGTTTTTTTTGTGTTAATGGGCGTCTGTAACCTCCGTGAAGTTGGCCTCCCATCTGAAACATTTTGATATAAAAAAGTATGGAATCGTTAGGTCTTGAAAGGTCACCCGGTTTTATCGTTAGGTCACTTTTAGTTTTATCAAAATAAATTATTTAAGTTTTGAAACATTTTCTTGGTAAATTAGCCTCCCCATTAAACGATTTCGACAAAATAAAAGTGGAAACCGGTAGGAAATGCACTGCTAAGGATTGGTCACGTATATTTATCGTTAGGTCACCTTTCATTTATTTGCAATTAATTAATTTCAATTTTATGTCGCTATTGCGCATGCGCTAAACAAAAATATAGTTGTGATAAAATATTTCTTACAAAAGTAAAAAAAATATAATATATTGTCATGTATTTTTTTAAAAATGCATAGTGTGGTCGATTTAGAAAAAGCACTTATTACTTTGATTGTGAAAAATAGAAAGCCAAAGTTCGACCCTGGTAACAAATATAATTTTAAAATTTATTGAATTTGATTAGATGGTACGAAAAATTTATCAGAAAGGTGTGAATAAAATGTGAACACCACAGCGGGTCTTAAACATTTTACTTGGCTGATTTTGTAAAATATTTTGAAGTTAGAGAATAAAAATGGTGATTTTTTTATTTTATTTTAATTAAGATTACTAATAGTGAGTGAAAAGAAAAGATATTTGAAAATAATTTATATTACATCACAATATATTCATATAAAAAGATATGGAACCGTTAGGTTGTCGTTAGGTCTTGAAAGGTCATTTGGTTTTATCGTTAGGTCACTTTTAGTTTTATCAAAAAAAATTATTCAAGTTTTGAAAAATTTTCTTGGTAAGTTAGTCTCCCCTTTAAACGATTTCGATGAAATAAAAGTGGAAACAGGTAGGTAATGCACTGCTAACGATTGGTCACGTATGTTTATCGTTAGGTCATCATTAATTTGTTTGTAATAAATTAATTACAATTTTATATTTCTATTGCGTTTGCGCTATATATAGATCTTTTTATTAGATCTTAGATTTTATTAGATCTTAGAATTTAGATCTTGCTTAGCTATCAGTATCGAAATAACCTATAATTTAAAAAAAAAAAGTACTAAATAGCCTACCCGTTATAAAGCAAAAAATAAATAGTATTTTTTGCTTTTTAACGTTTTTATTTCATTTTTTAATTTTTTTAAAAGTTAATAAAGCACAATTTAATATTTATTATGTAATAATATTTTATTTGATAATTTTTGTTTTGAAATTTAAATTAAAAGGGAATGTAAAGATTTTGTTTAGAAAAGGTTGGCAGTGAGAGCCAAGATGGCGAGCAGAGAGAATGTTTAATTTTGATTTAGTTAGATAGAAGCGATATTTTTTTTAAAAGTATAAAATAAATAAATTAATTTTAAATGAGTGGTTTAATTGGGTAGTGGGATTAAATTTCAAGAATTTTTGGTAAGAAGAAAGTTGCAAGATAGAAAAAAGAGTCTCATGTCATTGTAAGTAAGGGGTAGTTACAATTTGTTTGGGAAGAAAAAATTAACAAATTAATAGAAAACCCTTATACATTACAGTATATATTGAGATGTCCCGAGCTATTCAAATTTATAAAATTTTCTAAATTCAAAAATTAGTCTTCTTTGCTCGGTGTACATCCATTATTTGATAGATATGAGCTCTTTTTCAATTATTTTATTTTAATTAAATTGAAAATTTTATTACGTAAATGTTTATTTTCAAATGTTGAGCTTTTACCTTGTAATGTGTGGCATTGCAAGCGCACGTGCACGCTCCGCATGTGGTATTGAAGCTGTCGTCTGGTCAAACAAATTTGCTGCGACGCAATTTACACATCGACCAAAAACTTACAATTTCATCAATTTTATTATATTGTTTGCACTGCACTTTATTAAGGGGTAACTAATGTGAGCAGGCGAAAATCAATGTAAATTTTAAAAATTAAGTCCGGAAAAACTACAGGTGCGATTTTTGAAATTTTTGGGTATTTATTAATAACTATCTTACTGAGTTTGCATATAAAATTTTATTAAAAAATAATCATATTTGTACGAGCTACGCGGCATTGCGTGTAACCTTGTTTGTCGTGCATGGTCGGATGGTGTAAGTGATTTTGGCAATTGGGTCAATCTGAAAAAATTTTTTTTGTTAATTACATTGTATTGGCGTGACGAGGATTTTTCCCAATATTCTATTAAATTGCTATAAAAAAAAATTTTTTAGTTTATTTTTGTAAAAAAATGAATATTTTCTACTCTATTTCTTAAATAAAAAATTAACGGCAAAGAAATTCAAGAAAAGCCTTCGTCACGCCGAAACTACTTATTCTTTAAAATTGTGTTCCAAATTTCAAGTCAATTCATCCAGTTGTAATATTGTAAATTTGAATTTGAATATATTAGGCGCGAAATTTTAAATTTAGTTCATTTTGGTTACTTTAAAATACAACGATTTGGCAACAGGGGGGTTGTAAAATACAAGTAGTGGGAGTTTCCGTTAGATTTTACCGTTAAAGCAGGAACAAGGCCTTACATTTTTGAACGTCGTGGGAGACGGTCGTTCTTTGTGCATCAGTTTTTAGAATATTAAGTAATTGAAATTAAAATTATTTCAAAATATTTAGTTATTAACAGATTTAAAATATGTAAGTTTAAATATTTGATTTATTTTCTAAAAGAATTTAATACAGGATTACGTTAATAGTTCAGGTAATAATCTCATGACCACGCGGCTATTACTAATACTATACTTAGCTAATACTATTATCATTTAAAACGGGAGTGGGATTATGTAATGAAAGAGATTGATTATTCATATAATGTGTTACCAATGGCGTACCATTGATATGGTTGGTTTGGTTAAGACGTAAGAGGAATTGTTTAAAATAATTTAAATGAAGGCGGGTGTTTGAAGTGAAAAATATATTTATCGTGGGATAATTTAATTTAGATAAATTGCGCAACAGATTGAGTGGACGCTTAAAATCATAAGATGGCGGTCAAAATATGTCGCAGTATGGCTGGTCACTAAAAAGGCGAACTTTATAGAACCGGAAGTGACAAAGCAAATGCTGTGATGTCAAAATGATGTACTACAAAATTATGATATTTCAGGACAGTTATTGATAATTTTAACAATCATCCTTATGATTATTTGCGACCACTTATATAAGATAATAAAAGATTGAATACAATTAAAATAACAATAATTGACCTAGTAAAAGGTAATACCAATTGAAAAACAATATAAAAGAACTGTGTTAACAAAGTTCTTCATGATTATTTGCGGCTATGATAATTTGCTAGTTTAAGTATGGGGAATTTATTTCGTTAAGCACAAACGATTTATTTACATTTAAGGAAATGACCGACATATTAATAAGGTGACAATCTTAGCTTAAGTGACGAGGTAAAATTATAAGAGCGGATAATTTAGAATATAAGGGTTATTATTTAAGGTCTTACGTGATATAAAACCAATTGAGTTGAACATCGGAAAGCATACATGAACTTCTTACAAATTACTATGGTTGTAGTTGGTCATTAAATATGAATAATCAATTAGAAAACATTACGATCAGAGGGATTAACTATCGAACAGTTATTAAATCAAATTTCAAACTAAAGTATTCTGAATTAAATGATATCAAGGAGATTAACTTTGCTGCTAAATTGGTTGTCGGACTACCTTTTTCTTTTCGGTTATATCTATATATATATTCATCGTTAAACCGAATCCTGTGTTTTATTTAATTTGTGTGTACTAATTATTCTTTCAGGTGTTCTAGCAGTGGTTACGCCACTGGACATATGTGTTTAAGTTTGAGGTTAGTAAGTAAGGTAAAACTACGTTAGCATTCAAAGAGCCATCCGCAAATTGAAAAGGACTTGTAAGTGTTACTACGAGGAAAGATCATAACGTGCGAGGTTTGTTTGACGATAACAACCCTTGCGGCAGCCATCTTGGATATTTTGGCACTTCTACCGCAACACTTTTATTTTTTTTGCCACTTTATATTGGTAAGATTTTGGTATTTTTGCTCTTTTCTTCTACATAGAAGGCAGTCCGGTAATTCAACGCTAATTCTTTTTATCCCGAGCAACGCGCGGTATTTTAAAATAATTCAAAAATATTCAGAAATAAAATTTTAAAACAAATCGGTGTTTACAAAGGCATAGAAAACAGAAAACTGGCTATTTTAACGAACCCGCAATTATACGTACCTATAATAAAGATTTTAAAAAATGTGTTTTCAAGATGTTAAATAGTAATGAAATTTAAGTAAGCCCTTTGGTTTATTGTGTTTAAGGGATATTGTTTACAGAAACTGCAACATAAATAATAAAATTTAAGTAAACACATTGGATATACTACAGATTTAAATGCTACCTACAATTGAATGATTTATGGCTTACATCCTGACCAGATTAAAGCGCTATAACTAAAAAAGTACTACGAATATTGGTATGAAAATTTTACACAATATTCTCAAAATGTTGAACAATTTTTTAAAACAAACAATTTTTTTTTGATTTTTAAAAAATTTCACATTAGTTATATCCCTTAATTAAACACACAAAAATAACTTTCATTAAAATTAAATTTCATTTTTTAATTTTTAATCATTTACAAAATCAATATTATCAATTGCGGGAATAACGAACATCCGTTCGTCTATTCGACTAGAAGGCCTCAGCTCAAGTGTTTCTATTTAAGCCCCTAAAACAAATTCAAACTTTAAAATAAAAAATTCAAAAAACCCAATAATTATGGCGGACGAAAGCAGTGATTGTTCTGTGATCTCGAATGTAATCGATATTGATGTAACATGTAAGCATTGTGGTAGACCGATAATTCAGGATAAGACCGTATGTCGGAAGTGCACCAGGGTATTTCATCCGGGTTGCATCAAACCTGCGGCGGCTGGATTCTGGATTGGATGGGGAGGGCAAACCAAGGTTCGCATGCACTCAGGCCACATATCGGGCCCATTATGCTACCTCCGGTGTTTAGCGGCCCACCCTCCCTCCTACTCCTCAAGCCATCCCAAACTTAAGACAAACTTGAGTATTTTGGAGGGCGGTGTGTCACTGATACTGGCCATGTTAGGCCAGAAGTTTCCCAACATGGATCCTCTTCTTGACGCTAGTGATGGGCAATCGCAAAGCATATGCTCCATCGTTTCGTCTGCTTCATTACATCCACGACAATTTGGACTTTCAACCAGTCCCATTGTATGTAGATGTTTGTTTAGCTTACAGTGTCCCGTGAGAAACCCAGCAATAGTACGTAGATTATCTCGAGATAACTGCAGGTAATATTTTGCATGTTTTTCGGAGGGCATGCGCATTGTTGCCCGCGCCTGTCGACACCCAGTCGCATTTGCCCATCTTTTTGCATGCATTCTTCGCGTCTCACTGCTTATGATGACATCTAAGGTCTTAACAGTCAGCGTTATGAAAGGCTCGGGATCACAAGGTTGGTTACCCGAGCCCAGCTTCGCCAGCACATCAGCCCTTTCGTTGCTCTCGTTGCCTTTGTGCCCTTTTACCCAACTAAGAGTTAGGACATTATATGTTGATTTTACATTCAGTGCCCGGATGCATTGCAGCACCAGGCCCGAAATGATCTTATGGCGGCCAAGTGCCATAAGAGCAGCTTTGCTGTCTGTAAATATCTGAATCGTTTTGCCCCGGATATCCTTTTCCTGGACTATCTCCGCACAGTGTAGTATGCCAATGATTTCTGTCTGAAAGACAGAGGCATATCTACCTAGCGCTAGGTTTATTTCTAGCTGTAGTTCAGCGGAAAATATTCCCGCACCTGAGCCAGTATTGCTTTTGGAACCATCCGTGTACAGACATATGTCAGACCCTTCAGTTCTTGTTGCATCCAACAGAATGCAAAACCTTCTGTCAAACACATATTTAGGAGGAATCCTGTCTGCACCCAGACCCAAAAGAGGCAGCCGTTTCGAGCAGTCCTCAAGGATCCGTGTGTGCCTACCGGCTCCTTGCCTATAGGTCCAGAGGCCCCATGCCCGCATCCTAAGAGCTGCTCTCAACGCCTGCTCCTCCACATAGAGATCCAGTGGAGGAAGGCAGAGGAGAGTCTCCAAAGCCGACCTGCGGCGGCTTCAAAGAGTTCAAGTTGTGCACACAAAAGTGAGGTTAGGGAAGAGATTAAATTAACCCCAACTCAGCAAAGGACTCAACTAGAAATGTAAGTTCAGTACTTGAAAGCAATAGTGGATGAACTTAGAAGTAAAAATAGATTGTTGCAAGAACATAATACCTTGCTAAAGCAAACCAACGAGCTTATGAATGATAAGTTGAAAACTGTGGTTAATGGTGGGTCGACGACCTCACATATCTCGAACAGTGAAATTTGTTTAACTGAAGATGTGAACTCTGATGGAAAGTCAAGCAACCAGAATAAAAACATTAAAGGTCGTGTTGGTAGTGATGGTACAAAAAAAAAATCAAAATTCAAAGACAAAGAAAAACAACCTAAAGGTTAATGTCGGAAATGGTAGTAGTTCAAATACTGGCAATTTACTGCAAAACGAGCGTGATTGCGAAGTGCTCGATAATGAAATATATAGAGAAGCAAAACTAAATCCAAATGCACCTAAGTTCGAATGGCAAATGGTTAAGGGTAAAAATAGAAAAAGAAATAACAATGAATACAGCAGTGCGGTGCTGGCAATGAGCGAATCGACAGCAATGGGAATGAAGTCCACTTCAGGAGCGGCTAGACTGAAAGCGAAAATGAATACGCCAGGAACAAATAATGATCGAAAAAGCAAAACACCTGGTATCACTGGCACCAATTCGGGAACGGCCATCAAAACCATTCCAAAGAAGGCGTTTGTATTTGTTTCTAGATTGCTAACTGGGACCGAATCGAAGGACCTAGAGTTAATGCTGAAAACCCGCTTTCCCGAAGCCGAATGCAATGAGCTGATATCAAAGTATCCACAACACTATTCTTCATTTGTAATCTCAATTTATTTGCAGAATTTTGAAGAGGCAATGAACCCAGAGGTTTGGCCAGTTGGGGCGTTTGTAAAGAGATATTTAAAACTTTCAAATAATCAACAAAAATCTCAACAGCAGGATTTTCCACCTCATTTGGAGAACCTTGCTGTGAAATAATACAAGAAGTAAATTCATTGCTGTTTGAAGAAGAAATTGATTCGTTTCCAACCAGCACACGTTCTTTTTGCTCGAGGAGCATTTCTATTTATTATCATAATGTTAATGGTCTGCGCTCAAAAGCACATCACTTCATGGAATTTCTATTAGTTAATGATTACGATATTTTATGTCTGGTCGAAACAAGACTTATTGAAACTGTTTATAATAGTGAATTGTTTCCTACTTACTATAACGTTTATCGGTTAGACAGAAACTCTGATAACTCTGATAAAGGAAGTGGAGGGGGAGTTCTTATTGCCGTTCATTTTTGAATGACAAGCTTTGAAATTAAAATTAAAGAAGTAATACATCTGGAATTTCTTTGTACATGCATTCGAAACGAAAATTGGACCTTAATAGTTGTGGTGGCCTATGTTCCTCCTGCGAATCAGTTGGAAACATATGAAAATTTGGTTTATGCAATTAATGTACTGAAATCAACATATGATGACGACAATGTTCACTGGATGATATTGGGTGGCTTCAATCTACCAAATCTCTCTTGGACAAAAAATGCATGCCTTTTGGAACATTTCGATGGTTTGGTTCCTGTCAATGTGACAGTAGAATCACTTTTTACTGATGGTATGTTTTGTTTTATTTTTTTTTTAATTTTTTATTTCATCCTTTTATGTTGCATGTTACGTAAGTGCATGTTACGTTTCGTAACTATTTATCGAAAGCGAGTATGGGTAGACCTACTAAACGCAAAAAGAATTTTGAAAATCCGATCATAGTTGATATAAATGTATTTACTATTTACCTTATACTTAACGTACTACTTAGAAGATTAATAAAAGTAGAGCACTTAAGAAAAGATTGTGACCCACCGGGCAAGAACAGGTAATATAAAACAGGTACAGGTACTCAGTATTTAATGCGTTATTAAGCCGATTTTGAGGAGAGTTGAGGAGAAGTTTGACGGTTTTTCCGATTTGTCTTCGAAGTTCAAGGTCCAATACGAATGAAATTATAATGGGACCAACTTGGAACTATACTTGATTCAACGCCGAAAGAATTTTGAAAATCGGTTCATAAATGACGGAGTTCTGAGGTAACAAACATAAAAAAAAATACAACCGAATTGATAACCTCCTCCTTTTTTGAAGTCGGTTAATAACGTAATTATTTTTTACTTTTTAGTGCATTTTTTTCACAGTAGTATTTTTTGAAGTCGGTTTTATTTTTCTTTTAAAAATTTTTGGTATTAATGTTAAATTTTTTTTATTAACTTACGAAGCATTCTGTATACAACAATATAAACAACTAAACGTTACAGTGTACCTTAGATGACGCTGCTAACGTAAATATAGTAACTATAATTTCCTTTTGTTTAGTGCCGCCAAGAAATTTGCTTTAACGTGCTATTTGTATTTGTAGTTTTGTACATTGATCGTTTTAATTATAGTTTATGGTAATAAAATCGCAACAAAATGGATTTTCTAGAATTTTCTGACATTACTGCCGAAATAAAAGGATGCATGGTAAGAAAACAATTTTTAGGTTACAATTGCACCGTTTATCCAATCTCAACTTTTCTAGACTCCGGGTAAACTAAAAATGACCGACCACAACTTAATCTTCAAAAACAGTAAGACTGGGAGAGTCGAACAGTTTTCTGCGTCCGAAATGGAAGTTGTTAATTTCCAAAATTTTGTCGATTCTTGTGGACTTAGAATTTTTTTGAAGAGCGGCAGTCTTCATCGATTCGCCGGTTTTAAGGAAAGCGAAAAGGAGAAAATTGCCAAATTTTTTTCCAGTATTTATAAAATTAAAGCGCTCGAACTGGAACTTAGTTTGAAGGGTTGGAATTGGGGTACCGCAAAGTTTATGGGTTCAGTCCTTAACTTTGAAGTGGGCGATAAGCCCGCTTTTGAAATACCACTTAATTATGTCTCTCAATGCATTCCGGGCAAAAACGAAGTGACTATGGAATTTCATCAGAACGATGATGCTCCTGTCAGCTTAATGGAGATGAGATTTTTTATTCCTTCTAGTGAATCCACTGATGTGGATCCAGTCGATGCATTCCAGCAACAAGTGATGCAGAAAGCCAATGTTATTAACGTCTCTGGTGATGCCATTGCAATATTCCGAGAAATTCAGTGCCTTACACCAAGGGGCCGGTATGACATTAAAATTTTCCAGACATTCTTTCAATTGCACGGTAAAACGTTTGATTACAAAATTCCCATGTCTACAGTACTCCGTTTGTTTTTACTTCCACACAAAGACAGTCGACAAATGTTTTTCGTTATAAGTTTAGATCCCCCAATCAAACAAGGTCAAACTCGTTATCATTTCTTAGTTCTGTTGTTTGGCCAAGAAGAAGAAACTTCAATTGAACTTCCGTTTACTGAGTAAGTGCCTTGCGGGTGATTCCAAGTGAAATTAAAGTATTTTATTTTAGCTCAGAAATTAAAGAGAAATATGAAAACAAACTGGAGAAGGAAATGTCTGGTCCCACATATGAAGTTCTTGGAAAATTGATGAAGGTGATCATCAACAGGAAGCTGACCGGACCTGGAAGTTTCTTAAGGTAGATAATTGTTTTTATTTTGTTTGATGTTTATTTTTTTTATTATTATTTTTTAAATTCTAATTTATTTCAACTCTAGTCATTCCCAAACACCGTCCGTTGGTTGCTCCTTCAAAGCTGCTGCTGGTTATTTATATCCATTAGAGCGAGGATTCATTTATGTCCACAAACCACCTCTTCATATCCGATTTGAAGAAATTTTGTCGGTTAATTTTGCTCGAGGCGGCGGTAATACTCGTTCATTTGACTTTGAGGTGGAACTGAAATCTGGGACGGTGCACACCTTCAGCAGTATCGAGAAAGAAGAATATGCGAAATTGTATGATTTTATCAATTCGAAAAAGCTACATATTAAAAACAGAGGAAAGAATGATAAGGCGAATTATAAGGACGATTTTGGCGATTCTGATAACGAAAAGGTACCTGATGCTTACTTGGAGAGAGTAAAAGCAGAAGCACAGGAACGCGAAGGTGATTCAAACGACGATGATGAGAGCACCGATGAAGATTTTAATCCAGAACAAGTTGAAAGTGATGTCGCTGAAGAATTTGACAGTAATCCTTCTACATCTGAAGATTCTGACGCAGGATCAGGTAAGAAAAACGTTAAATATGTTGAACATTTATAACATATAAAACAAATAACAAAAATAATATTTTGTAAGGAAATGGGGCTAAAAGATGAAACTTACAGCCATATTCATAAACGATGCCTTACTTATACTTAAAAAACGACTTTTAAAATAGACCCTTATTGACCTAGTAAATAAGGTTGCAATAAAAACAAATTCGATCTTATTGGTCTTACTTAGCACTTAATACTTCTCTATGAATCTGGGCGTTAGACAGAATTAAACCTTGCTTGATATGCATTCATAATCTTAAAACAGCACTATAATTTATTAAAAAGTTAAATAGTGCTGGAAATGTAAAATTTCAAATTACTTTTGTACAAAATGTATTTTTTTCTAATGATAAAAAATCGCAAATTACTATCAACTTATACGTAAAATAAAATCTTGAAATGTAATTACCTCGATTTGAACCTTACCAAAATGGCAATTTTTAGATTAATTCGCTTAACTAATTAAAAATACAATGGCTTCCAAATTCATTAACATTATAATTTCAATTTAGTTAGAGATGGCCGGAGATTAAGCAACTTTATAAATGAAACAGTTTCTACGGTTATATACTCGGGTATGAGATACGAAATGCTTGAGCGGAATGGGGTACCATACTACTTGACTGTTACGGGTTAGAGCTTAAAATTTACAGTTCTTCTTCTTCTTCTGTACGTATTAGGTAGTTATACTTGTTACGACACCATCAATCACTGGTCTTTCTATCTTTTCCTTAGTCTTCCGACATTACGCCGTCCTATAGGTTTTTACAGGTATAACTGCTTTGGAAGTCAGGTATCATTGATCCTCATAAGGTGTTTTCTCCATGTTTCACGATATTCTTCTATTTTATCGTTTAGGTTGAAGATATCCAAAGTGTTTCGAGTATCCGTGTTTCTCACCCTATCTCTTCGAGTATAGCCCATAATAGATCTTAAAAATCTCATCTCCGCATGTTGCAATCTACTTTCTAGTTTCTTTGTAATCACCCATGTCTCGCTGCCATAATAGGGTTCCCACTTGTCATAAGTAATTGTAAGTACGGACAGCACCTTATAAAATTTTAGAAGAGTGTCTTTATTTGTGCATTTGTTCAATGTGCGCTTAATCGTTCCGTTTAGGTAATTAAATCTTTTGATTTTTTCTTGTATATCTCTCTCCTGGTGTAAGTCTAATGTGCAGCCTAAGAATTTGAAGTTGCTTACTTGTTTGATAAGTGAATCCTCGAGTACTATTTTAGATCGTATATATTCTTGTCCCAGAAACGCCATTGTTTTTGTTTTCGATATTGAGACCATTATATTGTATTTTTTCATAATTTGCTAGAGTTTATAGAATGCATACTGGAGTGAGTCTTCACTGTCTGCTACCAATATTTGGTCGTCTGCGAACAGCATTGTTATCACTCATTTTTGTCTGTTGATATTAGATGAATAGAAGTGTGTACTGTTTTTCCACTCTCTAAGAGCTTCAGTATTGGTGAGAGGCTACAGCCTTGTCTCAATCCACTATTGATGTGTCGCAATTTATCCTTATTACCTGCTATACATATCTGTGTATCTCTATATTTCTTTTATGACATTGGTTAGGTGTTGTGGAATTCCTCGTTTGCGTAATATTTTCCATAGTTTGCTGCACATTACTCGATCAAATGCTTTGATATAGTCCATAAATAATATGTGGGTTTCGCAGTTGAATTCTGTGCTTTTCTATTATTTGCTTCATGCTGAACACGTTATCTATGCACGATCGTCCCATTCTAAAGCCAGACTGTTCCTCTGATAGTATATGTTTGGCTATTATTTTTAATTTGTTAGTTATGATCTTCGAACATATTTTATAGGAGGTATTAAGAAGTCTTATTCTTCTATAGTTTTTGCATGATGTACTATCTCTTTTCTTATATATATATATAGCCTTCACAGTTGCTACTTTCCATTCCGTTGGGATCTTTAGGCTTGTTCAGCGTTGATTTATCAGGTTCTCAAAAAGCTCTGCTTGAATTCCCTCGACGAGTACTTGATCAGCTCACTACTCACTTTGTCATTTCTTGCTGCTTTTCTGTTCTTAGTTACTCTAAGTGCGTCATCTAGTTCTTTCATTTCTATTGGGTCAGCTTGCTCATAATTTTGTACAACAGTTTCAGATGTTATTTCATTTTCATTGTGCCAAAGAATTCCATAATATTCAAGCCAGTCTTCATTGCTTATAATTTCTAATGTTGCGATATCTCTTTCCTTACTGTTTAGATGCTTCAATATTTTATTAGCTACTTTTTGTCTTCCATGTATGTCATTTTTAATTCTGCTAATAAAAGTTTCCCATTTATTTTGTTGTCAATTTTTATGTATTTTTTTTCACTTCACTGTTTGTATCGTTATATTGATTTCTGTTTTCTGGCGTTTCTTTGCCTAATAATTGTATGTACGCTATCTTCTTTCTGTTAATAGCTTCTTCTAATTCCTTACTCTATACTTAGTACTTTTTTTTATTAGTAATTTTTCTTCGACATCCAAGGGCTACGGTAGCTGCTTTCTTCAATATTCTTTCAATGTTGAGCCATTCTTCTTCGATGTTTTGTCCTGTTAGTGTGTTTTTATGGTATTCATTTAATCTTCTTTGGTAGAGGTCTCTTATTAAGTATTCTTCGAGTAAATGTACATTGAACAAGTTTTTCCCCTTATCTATTCTTTTTTCTTTTTGAACCATCTAGTTTTTAGATTCACTGTTGTTTGCAGTAAGTAATGATCTGACCCAACATCTGCGCCGCGGTAAACTCTTGCGTCTCTGATCAATTCTGATGTTTTGTGGTTACTCACTATGTACTCTATAGTTGACGTTTGTCTTCGAGCTGCCCAGGTAAATTTATGTATGCGTTTGTGCTTAAAGAATGTGTTTATAATTTTGATGTTATTGAAACACGCGAAGTCACGTAATTTTTTCCCGTTCTCGTTTAGTATGTCTTCATTATGTGCTCCTACTATTTGGTCTATTGGCGTTCTTTCAATGCGGGCGTTCAAGTCGATTCCTACTATAATGTAGTCATTCTTTGGACAAGTATTCAGTACTTCTTGTAAGGTTTCGTAGAACATCTCGCTCTGTTCCTTTTTTCCTTCTTCTGGTGCATATACGCTTATCAATGTTATATTGCCTCGATTTATATGAGGTTATTCTTTGTCTCCACTTACTATCGCATAGTATTGCCACTCCTGCATGAGCTCTCTTCTTGGGCCACTCTGCTATATATCATGGTGTACTTTTCAAGCTCTTTGTCTATTATTATCTAGACAGATGGATGTTATCATTAAACGTAGCATTTCCTCTGCGTTTGATGTAAGGTTGTCTCGCCAATACTCGGTTGTCAGAACCTCGTTTGTATTAGCAGGGTACACCACGTGCAGGAGAGGTTGATCTTTGTGTAGAAGAGGCTATAATTTACGCTTCTCTACCCCTTAGTACCCCAAAATTTACAGTTAATTCAATATTTTACTTTATTCTAAATCAAAATTATGGTTAAACTTCTATGTATTCTTGAAGTAGCCAACTACTGTGAACAGTTATTTTCAAACTGATTTTTAGAATTAAATTTGAAAAAACTGTTAAAGCTGTTCAGCTGAAATTTACTATTCTTATTTATTCATGTTTAAAGTAACAGCTATAATTCCAATTCTTCAAAAAAAAAAGTTGAATTGTGTGCAATATTTTTTTTGTTTTTTGAATGTTTTTAAATTTTGTCTTCTATGAAAATGTTAAAATTATCCTTGGTTTCCAGTATCGAACGTACGATTTCCAATTATCAATCAAACGTGGTATCTTCCAATGCACACGTCGCTCTTTTCAATTTTAATTTTAATTCATCCAAATATAATTTATTAAATTAATGTGAACTTCCAAAATCAAAAAAATCTTTAATAATAAAAATATTATTCAAAAAGATAATCCATCCAAATATAACTCAAATAAATTTCGGTTGCGGTCACAAAAAAAAATTACAAAATACTCAACAATTTTTTCTAAAAATTCGCAATTTCAAAACTCATTTGCACAAAATTTTACTAGTCAAAACTCGCACAAAACGGCTCGTGAGGCCATTTTTGGTAAAAAGCCCTTATCTTCACCATTTCCTTCCCCACCTTGCACTCTTTTAAAATTATCAAATTAAAATACAATTTACAAAATTTTACTAAAAGAGTACAGGGTGAGTCCAAATCATTTGTAACACAACAATATATTTTGAAACTATAGTTTCCACAATAGCCTGAAATGTACTTAAGTGTACAAGTCAATACAGCGAGTAGCTGATTTGAAAATGTGCACCCGACTTGAAAAATGAAGCAGATAATGGCTGATTTTAGTAACTTACCTTTAGTCGGCTATACCAGCGGCATACGGAATATCCTCCTCGGCTTCACAGTTTGTTTTCCACTGTGCAAATATTTCAGTGACCAAATTTAAACTTTGATTATTATTCTGCTACAATAAATCATCTTTTTAAATCTTCATAAATTTGACCGGCTATTGTTCCGAAAGTATTGGTAACAAAGAGAAAACGAGATATGATTCAAAAATAGATTTTTTGCACCTTTTCTGCATTGCTGAGATTTAATCAAATTTTTTATTTAATTTGACATGGAATGACTCATTTTTATATCAATATGAATTTTTAGGAAACCTAATTATTTTCACATGTAATACTTATGCAAATTGTAATCAAAATTCTTTCCTAATCGTTTCTTTTATTTTTTTTAGGAGATGAAGCTAAAAAGAAGCCGAAAAAGAGTAAGACTGCTAAAACCATTTCGGAGAAACCTAGAAAACAACGCCAAAAGAAAGACAAGGACAGCAATAAACCGAAACGCCCACAAACTGCATTTATGTTGTGGTTGAACGATTCAAGGAAGAAAATTCAGAGTGACAATCCCGGCATTAAAGTAACTGAAATTGCCAAAAAAGGAGGAGAAATGTGGAAAGAGTTAAAAGATAAATCCGAGTGGGATAAGAAAGCCGTAAAAGCAAAACAAGACTATGAGCAGGCAATGAAAGAGTACATAGCATCAGGTGGTGGAGCTGAAACCAGTAGTAGCAAAAAAGAAAAAACTAGGAAGGCGCCGAGTAAATCAGCAGCAAGTAGTGGATCGAAGGGTGCTAAAAAAGAGAAACCCAAGAAGGCTTCATCGGAATCAGAGAGCGCTGGAAATTTCAAAAGTAAAGAGTTTATTAGCGATGATGATGAAAGTACCGACGAGGAAGATAATAAAAAAACTAGCAAAGATTCCAAGCGTAAGAGGGAAGATTCGCCAGAAAAAAAGAAAGGCAAATCGAATAAATCTGAATCTGATAGTAGTTCTGAGGAAGATAAGAAGAAAAGTAAAAAGTCGAAAAAGAAGCCTGAATCTGAAGACGATGATGAAGAGGAAGAAATTTTGAGTACACCAACCGCCAGTGAGGATTCCGATTCTGGAAGCGATTAAATGCTTTGTTATTGTAAAGACACTATTTTTTTATTTTAATAAGAAATTAATGTATTCTTTTACTGTTAGTCTTTAAGTCTTTTATAACTACAATAAATGGCATAATTTTGTTTACCAATTTTGAACTGAATTTTTTTTATTTCACGTTGGCACCACCACTGTACAATCACACCAGCCGCCACTGAACAATTAAATTGATCTGGTCTGGTCATAAAATTGTGATAAGTAATAGTTAATATTACTTTGAAATATACAATAAATTACTTTTTTGTAGTGAGTAGAACCTAGAAATTTTATTTATTTGAAAAATTTTCTTCGGCATAATAAACTACGATGGAAAATGATCCACAAAATTACAGTTTTCCAATTAAAACTGAGGTAATTGAAAACATTCTATGCAAGACCGAAGACGTACAGATCTCGGGGTTACATGGAAGAAGGAAGTGCATTTTTTCAAGCTCTGCTGAATATATTTCAACCGTCCGATATCTTTAAGTGTGAAATTTGTGGTCAAATTAGTTTAACGACTGGGGGAGATAAAAAATTATACACAACATGTAAAATTTGTGGTCTACAACTTCGTTACAGATTGGAATACCAAACACACTTTAGAAATCATATGGCCGAGAAGCTCTTCAAGTTTGTGGTTTAAATTTATCAGAGCAACGGCAACTGAAAAGACACTCCAAAATGCATACAGGTGAAAAATCGTACTTATGTGAAATTTGCGGATATAAATGTTCGGAAAAAGTAGCTTTAAGAAATCATTACTTGAGAATTCACACGAGTGAAAAACCTTACGTATGTGAACTCTGTGATTATAAAGCTGCGGAAAAATTTAAACTAAAAATTCATTTAAGGACACATACGAGAGAAAAACCGTTTGCTTGTGAAATGTGCGATTATAGATGTTTGCGGAAATCAACACTGCGCTGTCATATTAGAATTCACACAGGTGAAAAACCATTTGGATGTAAAATTTGCGACTATAAATGTACGCAAAAAGGAAAATTCATTTAAGAATTCATATGAGCGAAAAGCCGTTTGAGTGTGAATTTTGCGATTATAAATTTACAGGTAAAGCAAATTTGGTGAAACATTTAAGCACACACACCGGTGAGAAATTGGGAACTCGTTCGGAAGAAAAAAAATTTGTATATGAAATTTGTGATTATAAAAGTTTTCAAAAGACGAGCATAGATAGATAGATAGATATTTATTTGTTCAATTTTAAATATATACATAAAACAATGTTAATAAATAATTATAAATATATCATCTATTATTAGGTTAAACCCTTTCTTAGAATTAATTATTTACAGTAGTTATAAGTTTTACATATTATATACATTATTTAGTTTCAGGACAAAATTTTCAAAAACCTGATAAATTAACTTTTATAAAATGTTAATATAAAAACAATAAAACAGGAATGGGATAGGAAAGGAGGACAGGTTTTTAACAGAGGTAAGGTGGGGGATTTATATTTAAAATCGATACAACACATCACTACACATCACTGTATTGCACTTTAGTTCCG
Organism: Cantharis rustica; assembly: GCA_911387805.1. Lineage (NCBI taxonomy): Eukaryota > Metazoa > Arthropoda > Insecta > Coleoptera > Cantharidae > Cantharis > Cantharis rustica. The sequence goes on from OU426880.1 coordinate 37,223,324, forward strand.
GGAAGGATTGACTACTTATAGAAATTGAGACGACGCACTAGAATTGATTTCAATAATTTGTCTTTCTTTCTCGATATAATTGTGTCTGCCAGGTTATAATTTCCAATGCCTCGGATCAATTCGTTTTCGTGCTTGGAACAATTTTTCAGTAGCTTCTCTGTAGTTGTTTTAATAAAGTCGCTAACAAAGTCTATCTTGTTATCGTCGTGCATATGTTTAATAGTGGTATACATTGGATAGTTGTTAATAATTTTTAGAAATTTGTTTTGTGCACGTTGCGCTGCAATTAAATTGCTTTTTGCAGCAGTTCCCCATATAGTACACCCATAAGTTAAAACCGACCTGGCACAAGTACGATACAGAAGTAATTTGTATTCTTTCGGCAGGCTTACGTCGTGCTTGATCAGTGGGTATAGTAGATGTAGTACGAAGTTCGTTTTTTGCACACGTTCGTTTATAGTTTTCTTCCATGTTAACCGTTGGTCTAGAATTAATCCGAGATATTTTATATCTTTTTTCAATTCGATGTTTGCACCATTGATTGATATATTGGTTGTTGGGTTCTTTCTGCTGTTTGTAAACATTGTGGCTTCGGTTTTGTTCACATTTAGTTTTAGCTTCCAGTCGCTAAAAAATTTGTGGATTAACGCAAGATGTTCATTAATATTTTCGATAGCAATTTCCTTATTTAAACATGATGAATAAATTGCCGTGTCATCAGCGTATAATGCAAGATTAGTGTGCGCGTGCTTAGGAATATCGTTGATGTAAATAGAGAAGAGTGTAGGTGCCAATATCGAACCTTGCGGAACACCCGCAGGAATGTGTTTCAACGAAGATATGGCTTCTACTAATGAAACATAGAAGCTACGGCCATGCAGATAGTTTTGAACAATCTTTATTATCGCAGTTGGAAAGTTCATTTGTGACATCTTGTAAATTAGACCTTTATGCCATACTGTGTCAAATGCTTTTTCCAAGTCTAGTAACACCATTCCTGTGTGATGGTCATTGGCGGACTCCAAGACCACATCTTCGACTACTCTAGAGAGCTGATGAATGGTGCCGTGACTCTTTTGAAAGCCAAATTGTTCTTTAATAATTATATTATTACTCGATAGATGGTCCGTTATTTCCTCTTGAATGATCTTCTCGAGAATCTTACTCAAAGATGGAAGCAAACTTATTGGTCGATAATTCGTAGCTTCGCTCTTATCTTTATTTGGTTTAGGGATTGGCAGAATCTTAGCTATCTTCCATATGCATGGAAAATAACATAGCTTTACGCATGCTCGCAGAATATAATAAAGCTGTACTATTCCTTTTTTCGGAAGATGTTTGATATGCTTGTTTGAGATTTTATCATCTCCGGGAGCTTTCTTCGTTTTTAGTCTACGAATAATCCTTTTAATTTTATTTGGGGTAATATTAATGCTGTAAGGCATATCGTTGGAGTTTTCGGGTATAATATTGTTTGCAACTAGTATCTCCATTGGAGAGGCTAAGTTGATAGTAGTTTGGTGCACTTCTTCAAAGATATTGGCAAATGTTTCTACCTTTTCTTGGTTAGAATATTGTTTGACGTTTTTATAATTAATAGTTGGTGTGGGTACATTTTTCCTTCTTAGCGCACTGTACACTTTCCATAAGGAATTGTCTTTTATGGTTAGATCTCTGGTCTTGTCATGCCATTCCTGGCCTTGAATGGTTTTTATCCTTGCTTGTATTTCTTTGCTAAGTTGATTTTTTTCGAGTCGGTATTCAACTTGACCTGTTTCTAGCCACTTCCGTCTCGCTTTGTTGCGTCTTCTTTTGAGATCGATTATTTCTGTGTCTACCACAAAGTTTCTTTTTATAATTTTAGATTTAGTTGCTACTTTATCGGAATCCGTAAGTGCTTTTGTAAACTTAACAATTTCATCGTCAATTGTTTGAACGTTATCGATGTTAGGTGAAATTCGAATTCTATTTTTGCATTCGCTTCTAAATTCGCTCCAATTGGTTTTCGAAATGACAATTTTTGGTGAAAACTGATAGGCGAGTTTTACCATGACAGGCCAATGGTTGGAGTTTAAATCGTTGAAGGTTTCCGGTTCTGTATAATTTGCTATGCCTTGCATCAAGAATAAATCTATCGTGGACGCTTGTAAGCCGGGCGGACTGAAGGTAGGCGTAGGTGGGTATAAAAGCAAGTAGTTGTTTAGATCGCAATGAGCCTTTAGTACGTTTCCATTTCTATTAGGATAACGACAGTTCCACTGAGTGTGCTTGGAATTTAAGTCGCCACCAATGATTAATTTATTATATTTGCTCATGATGTTGTCGAGTTCAATAGTAGTAAGTCTCGTCAACGGAGGAACGTACAGGGCACCCACGTAAAATTGTGTAGTTAATTTAATTTTAACAACCAACAATTCTGCCGTCGTGTTTACCTGCTCGGTTAATTCGTGAGGTAAACCTTTTCGTATGAGAACCGCTACACCACCACCCCGGTCGCCGAGTCTATCCTTTCTGTAGATGTGATAGTTCAAAGACTTTGCAGTATTTTCTGGTTTTAACCACGTCTCTGTTACCAGAGCGATATGTACATTGTGTTCATTTAAAAATAATTCAAGATCTTTGAACTTGTTTGAAACGCTGGTAGCGTTCCAAGTAATTATTGTTATTTCCGCATTGCTGGAGTTAGCCATCGAATTCACTGATGCATTTCATGAACGCCGACATTCTAACGGCCCCATCCTTAGTACTGTCCATGACTCGATTTAATTCGCGTACAGCGTTTAACATTTTGCCAATATCACATTTGGCTTTCAGTTGTCTGAATTCGCTGAAAAGTGAATTCATATTTTCGAGACCAGCTTGATCATTGGTTCTTGAAGTGCTGCCATAATTTGCAGGCCGTTGACGATGAATAGTCGGATATCTTTGTTGTCCATCATTATTAATTAGTGGAACTCTTGCATTAGTTAATGCAGCATATTGCTGATTTTGTATTGCCGGTTGAGGTGTGAAATTATGAAGTATTTGGGGGTTTGAGTTGAGCGTAGGAAACTGTTCCGAGCGAATTTGATATCCACGTGATTTTAAAAGTTTTGGTGTTGGTTTCGACTGTTTCATTAACGTTTTAATATAAACCTGGCATAAAGGTGGGGCCCTTGGCAGTTCGCGCATTTGGGAGTCGTGATCTCTGTAATGGAACATTCGTTTGACAAATGGTTGCCAGCACATTGTCGACATGCAGCCCGAACATTGCAGTTATTAGCTGCATGTCCATACTGTTGACATCTGTAGCATTGGATAAGCCCCTTTCTGGGTCTGTACTTTTCCCAATATACTCTAGCGTTAGCTACGTACCGTATTGCTTGGATTTCTCCGAATGTTGTTTCGTTTTCAAAAGCTATTTTGTATTTAGGATACATATTGTTATCTTTATTTAAGAGTTTGCAGCTCACTGCTTTTTGATTTTGTATTTTTAAGCATGCCAGAACTTCTTCCTCGTTTATGCGATGTAGGCCTTTTAGTACTGCCATGGTTCTTCTCTCACTGTCGAGGCTGTATGTGAAAAATTGCCGATTTTTCTTTCTGAGCTCTTCCTGAATTTTCTTAAAATCATCAATGTCTTCAGTAACAATCTTTACTTTGTCACCTAAGTATTTTAAGTGAAAGTTCTTTTTCACGACGCTTTTAATATCGTTGGTGAAACTCATGTGATTTACTGGTAAATTTGATACCACAATTGGTTTAGGTTTAACTGATTTTGTATTGGTGTTAATAAGTACAGTTTGTGTTACCTCGGTAGTTTCCATTGTTTCTTCATTTTCTAAAATGCTAAATTTATTTGTAACGTCGACGTTATAATTTGTTTCTAAGTCATTTTTCGACTTTTCTACTTCGATTTGTTTGCTTGTACTTGCGGAAGAGCCTACCGAATTGGTACCTCGTTTCAATTTGTTGGATTTTGCCATTATTTCATCCTTTTCGAAGTTGCTTTCGCAAGTTTTAAGAAAATTCTTTATTACATGAGAAAGATCCTCGCGATTTTTAGGGTTTAATTTTGTTTTTGCTTTAATTGTTCTAACTAGTTAAAACAGCGCACTTAAATAATAAGTTAATAATGTTGCACAATAATATTATTAGAATACTATGATGCGACCGGATACACACGCTTGCTAAACACAACCGTACTGTAGCACTGCTCGACACCGAATGTAGACGAGCATGACCTTGCAGCTAAGGATCCACACTGGCGAAAAACCATTTGCCTGTAAAACGTGCAATTATAAGTGTTCCTAAAAAGGACAAATTACTCTCCACGAGAGAACCCACACTGGTGAGAAACCGTTCGCTTGTAATTTTTGTGAATACAAATCTTCCGATGGAGGAAATTATCGAAGACATTTAAAATTACATTCAGATAAAAAACAAACTTTGAAAATATAATCTTTATTGAAATTCGAGTATTTAAGATTTTCATTCGATCTGTGTTGTAACTGGAATGCTTGGTGCTCCGGTAGCCTTAAATAACAAGATAAATTTCATATCCCTATTACGATGGTTATTAAAAATAACTATAGATAGCTGGATCTACAGTTTTGTTTACGCTTTTGGTATAATTGACTAGAAATTGATATCCCATATTCATAGAGGTATATATTAGATAATATATACCTCTATGCCCATATTGTACCAGAACACAACCTTCTAGGGTTGGCAACCATCCTACATTAGCATTAAAAATCCTCCTTTGCCATTTATGAAATATTTAAATTTTCTGTTTTAAAAATTTTAAAATTCAAGTTTTAGTAATTTTATGAGTATTTAGGAAGAGAGCGTCGTTGAATCACACAAGAGTCTTTTAGGAGCAGGATGGGTGAAAACCTCTTATGACCTGAAAGTTAAATGAAATCAGAGTTAACCACGTACGGTTTAGAATTAAAATAATTATTAGCCTAAAACCTAGGCTTAGCTTAGCCATTGTATTGTTTGATTAACTGAGTAATTTTTTCAAGATAACCTTAGTACTTGACATTTGCTGTTTTCTGGTGTTAAAGCTTTCAACTTACTACTAGCTTTAATGATAAGTATGTGTATGTTTTATATTCATTTTTTTGACTACCTGTTGGGTTTTTACTTTTACTATTAATAAGACTCAATAATATCAAAGGTATTTTATTAATGAAACTAATAAACTAATAACTATAAGTAGAAATAATAATATTATAAGTATAAAAAGATCGCTTGTGTATTCGTCGCTTGTTCTTGGTCAACTCTACCCTTTTTAATTTTTATTACCACAAGTCTTCCCTTTACCAGCTCCCACCACAACATATAATGTGAGCTATTTTTAATTTTAATGTTAACTTGAATACATAAAAAAAACTATCTTTTAATTTACTTTACATTTTAACATCCCCTCTTAAATAAAAGATTCTTACCATTAAAAAAAAATACAAAAACTTAATATTACTAAATATTTTTAAATCTAATTAATCTTAATTTTACAAATTTAACATAAAATCTCTAAATTTTGCAAATTTTGTAATCTCAAGTGGCTTTGTGAAAATAACTGCAATCTGTTCTGCTGTATTACAGTATTCAATTTTTACAATTCCACTTGCCACTTTTTCGTGTATGAAATGAAATCTTACATCTATGTGTTTACTTCTTTTATTCATTATTCCGTTTTTAGCTAGATCAATCGCACTTTTATTGTCTACCTTTACCACTGCATTTACGTTGACACATTTTAATTCTTCTATTAAATTTTTAATATATATTAAGTCTTTACAACAATCCGCCGCAGCTATTTATTCGGATTCGGTAGTGGATAAGGCCACTATTGGTTGTTTTCGCGAACACCACGAAATTGGTCCACCGTTATAAAATATTATATATCCGGTTGTGCTTTTTCTCGTTTCCAAATCTCCGGCGTAGTCTGCGTCACTATATGCGCTAAGTTCACTTGTTTTATTACTATAAAATTTTATTCCAAAATTTTGATTTCCGTTTAAATATTTTAAAATGTGCTTAATATTATTTACATCACTTCTAGTCGGCTGTTTCATAAATCGACTTACATAATTAACAGCAAAGCTTAAGTCTGGTCGAGTTTTATTACTTAAGTATAACAGACTTCCTATTGATTCTCGATACGGAAAGTTTTTATCAAGAACAATGTCACTTCTTTTTAAGTCGTCACTACTTAATGGTATTTTAGTTTTATTGCTGTCTAACATTTTAAATTTTTCTAATACTTGTAAAGTCATTTCGGTTTGTTTTAATATTATGCCCGTGTTGTCACGTTGTAACACGGGTAGGTTTTTGATTAATTGAATAATCGCGGCCGTTGTGTGTTAACTGAAGGTTAATTCGCTGCCACCAGAGCCTGTTTATAAGCCGGACTCAAACTTTTAAATTGAAGATCGGAGACGTAGGATTATTACCAAGTCGATCGCCTTTTTAACAGCAAGAAAAGAATAAGAACATGTAAATCACAACTAATTTATTTAACACAAAAAATATAATGAAAAAAACGGTACAAAAAAATTATAGTTACAAAATAAAATATAATAAAAAAAATAATAGTTGCTGAGAATTAATTTACCAAGTTAACTTTCTGTTATAAAGATAAAAATTACATTGAAATCGTTGGGACTCACCTAAATAAATAAAAAAAAACATAAAATTTTACATAATAAAAATTTGGTCATTACCTTTTTAGTCGTTGGAAAGCGCACAAAACAAAACAACAAAAAAAAACGATTTAAAAGAAAAATTATTTGAACCACTTAAAAAAAATGAAAATTAAAATTCAATTATGAATACTAAAAAAAATAAAATTTTATTATGAATCTTTTAGAAAAAAAATTATTTAATTATGAACACTTTTTAAAAAAAAATTAAAATCTTATTATGAATACTTAAAAAAAAAAATTAATTATGAATTAGCACAACACTTTTATTTAATACTCCGGAACCAACGGACAGGTTGGATTACGCGTCTTGTCGGAGGGAGACTGACTGGCCGCCCTTAAGGGATAACCTCTATTTATATGAAATTTTGGAATACATCTCAATAAGGTTGATGTGTATTCGTTGACAAATTTTTGGATTTTAGAAACTAGATTTTTTAATTATAAAGATTTGTATTCTCGTTTTTAATTGTTGTTACGGATAGAGAATAATCATTTTCGATTTTGATTGAAAAATTGGCAAATATTTGCAGTTAATTGACTTTCCTAATAGTGAAAACTCATGAATGACATTTTTGTTGCATCGCCCAAAATCAGGTTAACATGTATTTTGATTGCAATCAAGAATTTTAGCAAAATATTCGCGAAGTGGCGAATTTAAATCAGTGCACACAAAAAGTTGACTTGAATTTCAAGCTTGTGTGTACGTTATTAGAAGAATGTTTGGGATTCACTGTTTGTGAAGGTAAATCTTTTAACACATGTCAATTAGTTGTCGAGACGGTCACTTCAAATCGATATTCTAATGAATTTGCTCTTATCTTCCCCTTTTATTTAAGTTTTAACCGGTGATTTCCAATAGTTATTTATAATTTGAATTTTTACTATATAGTTTTAGAAAAGTTTTGAGGTGACTGGTTTGTTTAACTTTTATGGTTTAAAATGTGTTTATTTAAAAATTAATTTTATAGTTTTTCTCAACTTAATTGATTTTTAGTTTAATAACGTAATTCTTAGTTATTTTGCAAGATTTTTGGCACATAACATGAGATTTTTCTAGCAAAAAGATTACGCTTTTTTTAGTGTAAGTTTGAACTTTGTATGATCGGTTTACACAAATTTAGAGTCAATAAGGTCAAAATTCGAAACTTTGTGGCCGTTTCAATATAATTTGAAATATGCGCTTCCCAATCATTTTACATTTATTATTTTAATTGAATAATTATCAACTAATTACGTTTTACTTATTTATATTCGCAATTTGAAAAGGTAACTTATATAAAATAAAAGATTTTAATCAGTCGCTTACTGCGTTTATGCTAAATTTGCATAAATTACCTTTGTTTATGCTTGAGAATTTATGAGTGGTTTGTTACAACGTTTTATTGTTATTCCTAAGTATGACGAAGGATTTTTAATAATTTTTACTTTAAATTCGTTATTTAATTTTGATAAAAAATCGTTAATTTCAATTTTATCACTTCCAACAATAAGTCCATCGTCTACGTATATAGCAAGTATTACTGTTCCATTGCCATTTTTAAATACACATTTTTCAAATTTTATTGGTTGTAACCCTTGTTACTTACTCTTTAAGAAACTTATTGCCGGCGTTGCTCAGTCGTTGATAAAAAATTAACAAAGAGAATTTCGGGGGGGTTGTAAATTGCTTATTGTTTTAGGAATTCCTCAAGAAAAAAAACACAATAAAATTCAAGTTTATAATAGGTAAATTAAAATTCATTATATAAAAAATTAAAGTCTTTGGTTCAATAACCTAATAATATTACACACACAAAAAATATACCTAAATCTAACAAATTGCTTACCAGCTAGTTATTTACACAAAAAACATAAATGGTAGTAAACATCTATTGCAGCCGTTGACCCAAGTAGAAACTACCACAATAATGCAGGTTGCACTAAGATTGACACTCGTACATTTATGAATGACACCAAGATAATATTTAGTTTTTTTGTAGTCACCCCGGATCGGTATTAAATTGGATAACACAAAATTATTTTCAGTCACTGATAAGTTAAGATAATTTATATCAATAATGTTTTATATTGTTTTTGCAATGCACTTTGCAATTTTTTAAGGCACAAATGTTTTTAATTGTAATCACCCCGGATCGGTATTAAATTGGATGACACAAAATTGTTTTTAATCACTTTAATATGAAGATAATTTATATCAATAATGTTTAATATTGTTTTTGCAATGCACTTTGCAATTTTTTTAAGGCACAAATGTTTTTAATTGTAATCACCCGGGATCGATATTAAATTGGATAACACAAAATTATTTTTAGTCACTGTTAAGTTAAGATAATTTATTTAAATGATTTTTGTTTGCAAAAAAGACTTGTCCGAAAATCGATAAGAAAAGATAAAAAGGTAAAGTTGTTTCGAACGGTAGTGATTTTTGAAAAAAAGCCCCGGCTCCTCTCGATCATTCCTTATATAACAATTTTCTCCTTCCATCAAATGTTACCCAGGGCCGTGAGAAAAGAAAATTGTAAGAATCTCAAAAAAATAAATCTATTAACACAAGAGTAAATGGTATTTAAGCAAAATACTAGAAAATTATTATTGACTTCGAGATTATTAGGAACGGAAATTCACACGATCTGTAAGCTAAACAAAAATATTGGAACGAAATTTACGAGATATTTTTATAAACATAGAAGGTACCTTAAGCTAATTGATCACAAAATAAGTTACAAAATAATATTTTCCCACGGACCACTAGAAAATCGCGTTATAACAAAGAATTTGATTTTGAAAAATTTTTATTAATTATTGAGAATCTTTTTCGTGCAAAAGGATGTACGAGGTTGATACAACAACGTAACACTCCCCGCAAAGCACCAATAAAAAAATAAAAAGAAATTTGCACATGAAAAAATAAGAAATGAGAAGACATATAAACTACACGAAGATGTCCGGGTACAATACAATAAAATTAGGTTTTATTTGAGAATAAGTAAAAGAATTCACGGGTATGCGAGCCATCAAAAAAATAAAAATTCTACGAGGAACAAGAATTTTCCGGCTTACCAAGTGAAATAGAGAGAACTAAGTTCTTTATCACAAAGAAAATTTTTACACAGAAAACTTGAGCTAAAAAATACGATAGAAAAAATTTAAAATTGAATTATAACCAAATAGTTGAACCAAACTCGAAAAGTAGTTAATTGGTTCACTTTCGGCTATCATAAGTTGGGCACCACCTAATTTTTATCCTAATGATTTTGAGCAAAAAATTGGAAAACCCTTAAATCATAAACTAAGTAGAACACAATAATCCAAAATTGGATGAAGGACGACACATTGGTTTTCACGGAGGGAATGTATATTAGATGACGGCCACTATTCTGAATTTAAATATATTCAATAGGCTTACACGGAGGAATAAACTATATGTTAATCTACACAGTAGTTTTTACCAACTCATCAGGATGAAAAAATGCTTTTCGAGAACTAAGAAATCATTGATCCGCGTCACAATGCCTTCTGGAAAAGTACAGGAATACACATCAAATCATTACGAATGAGTTAGAATTCAAAACGTAGATTTTTGAAGAAAGAATCATATTTACAATTTAAAATTAACTTAAAAATAAATTTTATTCCTAATCTCAATTGAAATTCACAATAAACATTCGACAGGGCTCCGTTTAATCGATCAAATTTATCAATACAGTAGAAGACAATGCAGATATTATAATGGACAACAAGATTGAAGAGGAATAAATAAAAAATCAAATATACATAAGGTATTTCAGCGTATACTTTCTGAAAAACACGAAGAAAGACGATGATCAATTCAAATTATACTAATCACACCTTGTAATATAAAAAATACAATGATTTCGTGGAATTTTAATTACTTAAAACTATGTGTTAACTTATATAGCTATAAGGAAATATACTAATTCATTATTCTGAGTTTGTCACATTTCGAATTGTGTGTCCAGAAGACAAGACTGTCACTCTTAAAATCAGATAAAAGATATTAATTCTTTGATAATAATAAAAATTATTCAGGTAATTTTAACAGAAATTTGGTTTTTTTTTTTTAATAGATACCTAACGAGAGAAAATTAAAATTGTAACGGGCGTTCACCCTCAAATTTTAAAGTTGGACCCATTCAAGTTCATCGAACTATGTTTACCAAAGATATTGTAAAAATAAAAAAACTTAAATTATGCGTTTTTTTTCACAGACAAGTGAAAAAATAATATTTACTGAATAGGGCCTTACTCGAATTTTTAAAGTTGACCTACTTATATGGCTTAGTGATCTAGAAACGGCATTTCGGTAGTCATAAATTAGACTTAACTGTAAATATACTATAAACCCTTAACAAAAGATATAGTGAAAATAGTTTCAGACAGGGCGGTATCGAGGAATATTTTATTCTAAATATGAGCCTTGATTATTGATTTATAAAAAAAATTTTCAACATTAGATCGAAAATGTTAATTAAACAGGAGATCAATGGAGAAGAAGATAATTTGTAAGAATTGGAGGAATTGTGAACAAAAAATTAAAATAATGGGATTATAATTAATTGATAGACGCAGTTTAAGGCCATACCCGGGGCCGTGAGAAAAGAAAATGTTAGATACGGGATAAAAAAAAAGATATCAAGTTACCTGAGGTTAGTTCACAAAACTTTGTAACTGACTTCATTAAACTTTTACTTTGCAAACCGTCGACTGTCTACAAAGGAAAAATTCAACATTTAGCCATCAACTCGGAAAAGCAAAAGAAACTCGAAGTAATTTGATTTAAGTCAAAAAAAAATACAGTTAAAAATTTGAATAGAAACGGAAAACAGAAAGAAAAAATAAGTTTAAATTTCAATTTCATCATTCTCAGGGTCGCTATTATCACCTTTATATAATTTTAGATCCTTCACGTGCCACCGTCCTATATTTTGATTGTTTGAATTTATTAATTCGTAAGTTAATTGCCCAATTTTCTTGATTACTGTACATAAGATGTATTTAGGTGCTAGTTTTGCAGCGAAATTTCGGGTTTTATCTGAAAGTACCATATTGCGTTTCCACACTTTCTGATTTACTTCAAAAGTTAAGGGACGTTTGCGTAAGTCGTAACGTTTTTTACTGTTATCGTAAGAAGTTTTAAGATTACGACGAACTCTGTTATATAAATCTGGAATGGCCTGGTGGTCTTCATCAGTTAATATTTTTTGTTCAATATTAATAACGTCATTATCATTCGGGGCGGTACCAAAAAAATCTCCGGAAATAGGGATAAAACGTTTAAAGACGAGATAGGATGGGGTGAACTTAGTCACATCATGTTTCGCAGTTCGAATGGCCTGTGCGATTTTATGGATATTTTCGTCCCAACGATTGTGCTCTGATTTTATATATGATGATATAGCTGTTACCAATACACGATTAACTCGTTCAGTCGGATTAACTTGAGGATGATATTTGGCATTAAACCAAATTTTCTGTACACCATATGAATCAGTAAGTGCTTTGAATTCTTTAGATATAAATTGCACACCGTTGTCACATAATATTATTTGCGGAATTCCAAAAATTAGAAAAACTTGATTTTCTATAAATTTTACCACGCCAGCTGCCGTGGCCTTCGCCATGGGGTGTACTAAAACAAATTTGGAAAACCAATCCGTGACGACCAATAAATGTTGATTTCCTCGTTTTGATCGAGGTAATGGCCCTAAAAGATCAACGGACAGAAGTTGAAAAGGGAACGAAATGTTTTTATATTGACCCATGAGACCTGGTCGAGCTAAGTTTGTACTCTTCTGCGCTCCGCAAATAAGACAATTATCAACATAATTTTTAATGTCGCGATACATTTTAGGCCAATAATATAATTCACTTATACGAGACATTGTTTTTGCAATTCCAAAATGTGCGGAGGTTGGTTCATCATGACACCGTTTTAAAATTTCTACTCGATTTGCAGTGGGAACGACCAATTTCCAATCTGGAATATTCGATTTTACTGGAAGAGAGTTAGAGATATATTTGTACAAACGATCATCTTGTATTTTAAAGTAGGGGTAATTGTCGGGTTCTCTTCGAACGTGGTCAACCATTTGGCTATACCATTCATCTGGGATTAAATTTTCGATATGAAGAGAAGCGACATCCCGAGATAAAATATCAGGGACGATATTTAATTTGCCCGGACGATGACGAACTTGGAAGGTATGTTGAGCAAGTGAAAGAGCCCAACGAGATAAACGCCCACTAGGGTTCTGAATTCGATGCAAAAATTGCAATGCGGCACAGTCGGTAATAACAACAAATTCAGTCCCCTCTATATAACCTCGAAATTTATTTATCGCAAACATGACCGCTATTAATTCACGCTCTGTGGCCGAATACTTTTGCTCTGCGGAAGTTAAAGCGCGACTAGCATAGGCAACGGGATGCTCTAATCCACCTTGATCTTGAAAAAGAATTGCTCCAACTCCTACCAAACTAGCATCGGTCTGAATATAAAATTGTTTACTAAAATCGGGACTTATTAATATAGGAGCGCAAGTAATAAGTTTTTTAATTTCACAAAAGGCCAGTTCGGCTTCGGGACTCCATTGAATGATTTGACCTTTTTTCTTATTCTTAATTAATGCCGTAATCGGTGACGATACAGAAGACAAATTAGGAAGAAAGATACGATAGTAACTAATGAGTCCGATTAACCGTTTTACTTCAGTGGTAGTTCGCGGAGTTTTAAATTTATTAATGGCCGATACTTTCTCTGGGTCAGGACGTAGACCGAATTCGTCCACAATAAATCCTAAAAATGTAAGAGACTTACAACAAAATTCGCATTTATCGAAATTGACCTTGAAACCTGCTGCACCTAAGCGTTCATAAATTGTAGTTAGAGTGGCAATATGTTCATCAAAAGTAGAAGAGGCAATGATAATGTCGTCAAGGTACACGAATGCTTCCTCCTTGTGTAAAACGGAACCTAACGTGCGTTCCATAGCGCGTTGTAAACATTGAGGTGAATTTGACAAACCAAATGGCATTCTCTTAAATTCAAAAAGCCCTCTCCCCGGAACGCAAAAAGCTGTCTTAGGTCGAGATGACGGTTCTAAAGGGATTTGCCAAAACGCTTTTCGTAAGTCGATAGATGAGAGAAACTTGGCATTGCGTAATCGATTTAAGATACTGTCAGTACGCGGAATGGGGTAACTGTCCTTAATCGTGAGGGCGTTCAACCGTCTTCCGTCAAAACAAGTACGTACTTCACCGTTTTTCTTTTTAATTAAGAGCAGAGGGCTACACCACGAAGAAAATGATTCCTGAATAACGTCATCTTTAAGCATTTGATCAATTTCGGCATGCATTTTTGATTACATACAGGGACTTAGAGGATATTGTTTTTGTTTAAAAGGTAGCGCGGTTCCTGTATCGATAAAATGTGAAACAGTCTTAACGTAACCTAGTTCTCCAGTAGCCAAAGATTTAAATTTCCCCATTATGATATTTAATTCCTCTTGTTGAGCAGGATTTAAGTTAGTTGATTTTGCAACATTTTCAAGGAAAGAAATCTCGTTTTGAACTTGAGATTCGAAAGTAAAATTATCAAAATGTAATGATAATTGAAATATTTTACAAAAGTCTGCACCAAGTAGAAAACCATAAGATAATTGGGGTACTATAAGAAAATTTACTACTTTTTCTAACCCGTGTAATCGAATCCGTAATGGTAATGTACCCGACACTTTACTTGTACCACCGTTGGCAACTTTGATTTCATTAATCGAAGATGGTTGAATTTTAGTCACTGTTTGTTTACTTAATAAATTAAAACCGTTTTTGCCAATTAGCGAAGACATTGCGCCAGTGTCCAATAACGCGGTTACTTTAATATTTCCGATATTTAGTTCTAGATGAGGTCTATTATCACAAGGTTTTTTTACCATGACCGGTGATACGTCACTTAAAGGTTCATGAAAAATCCGCACTTGATTCAGCCATTTTTTCCAGTCTTTAGAATCGTGAAATTGTCTAAGTATTTTTCTTTCGCGGCACTTTGAAGATATTAATTTTGAAGCGGCAGTATCTCTTCGGTAGGACGATTTTGTAGGGTCAAGTTGCTGACGTCCGGGATTGAAGCAACTTGCATTTCGTTTCCCACACGATTATTCCGCACAAAATTTGTTGAACACATTGGACAGTTTGTTTTAGTCACATTTTGGAGGCCACACCCGAAACAAAATTTTCTTTTATATTTTGTACAATTGTTGTAACTGTGTCCTAGATTTTGGCAATTCCAACATTTGTAATTATTACTTGGAACGTGGATTAATTCATTAGACAATTTTTCTTGAACGTTGGAAACATTTTGGTGTTGTACGGTAGAAATATTTTTAGCCGGTCTCTGCTGACGAAATGAGACAAAATTTGAGTTATTATTCTTAAATGCTGGGGTTGGTTTATTATTAGCCGACACATTATGATTAATGAAGGTACGTTGTTGAGGTACAAAAGGGGTTTTATACCGTTCATGTAATTGCTGCAACTCTTGTACTTTTTTACATCGCTCTCTTAATAGAGTCAAATTAGGGTAATCATCTAATGCTATATGTGAAGCAAAGAATGGATTCAAATTTCTTAGAATTTGATTGATTATGTCTCTTTCCGAAACATTCACATCGATACGTCGATACATGAACTCTATATCCATAATAAAGGAAGAGATATCTTCATTTACACCTTGCTTTCGATTTCGCAATTGTTGCGTCATTTGATATTCAAAATCGCTTGGTAAAAATTCTTTTTTTAATTTTAAAACTAATTCATCCCAAGTAAAAATTGTTTTCTTAATGGCTCTAAGCCATTTAGATGCTTCGTTCGAAAAGAGATCGTGAGCTGAGGTAAACAATTCTTCGGAAGTGACACCACGGGATTCTCGCAAGTCGTCCACTTTATCTAAAAAATCCAAAATATTTTGCGGATCGTTATGTCCACCAAAGTTTATATTCCATTTGTAAATCGCTGGAAGTTTTTTAGCAGCTCCTTGGTATATAATTGGATCGTTATTATTTAAGTTAATATTATTTTGAACTTTTACATCTACTTGTTTAACAGGAATTTCATCTAATGCACCTATCATTACTGCTAACTCCGCTTCTAACATGGTGATGAGAAACAACAAATCTTCTTGGTTTGTATATTGACGTAATAAACTCAAACGATTTTCAACATGTTTGATTTGTGAAGATACTTCTGTTCGTTTATTATCGGAAATTTCATTGAGGTTGTCTTCAATTAATTGTGCAATTCCATGTAATGATACATTTAATTGTTCTTCACTTGTTTTCCAATCTATATTTGTTAAAGATTGTTCAATAGAGGCATCTTTTAATACTTTTCGAAGTTGCGCTACTTTTTGTAATTTTGAACTTTTTGGAATTTGGCCTCTACTTGTGAGTTCAAAAACCAGCTGTTCTTCAGTTAAATAGATAATTTCCATATTCCCAAATTGTCAAAAACCGAAACAAAATTTAATTATATTTTTAACACAATTATTATAGATTAATTCGCACTATCAATGTTTAAATTTATTGTTTAGTTTGTCTTTTATTAATTCACAAACATATTTTACACGACGTTACGTTACGTAGTAAATGTTTAATAAACGAAAATATATGAATTATTTACCGAAATTGATTTAAATAACGCATTACTTTGAACTTGGATCAACTTACAAAAATTAATAAAGAGAGACATTTAAAAAAAAAACCTAAATAAATTAACTCTAAATATACGAACTGTCTTAAGTTATTCCTAAAACACATCAAGCTTTTACAAATTCTTGCCACACGTTGGTTAAGCCAATTGTTACTTACTCTTTAAGAAACTTATTGCCGGCGTTGCTCAGTCGTTGATAAAAAATTAACAAAGAGAATTTCGGGGGGGTTGTAAATTGCTTATTGTTTTAGGAATTCCTCAAGAAAAAAAACACAATAAAATTCAAGTTTATAATAGGTAAATTAAAATTCATTATATAAAAAATTAAAGTCTTTGGTTCAATAACCTAATAATATTACACACACAAAAAAATATACCTAAATCTAACAAATTGCTTACCAGCTAGTTATTTACACAAAAAACATAAATGGTAGTAAACATCTATTGCAGCCGTTGACCCAAGTAGAAACTACCACAATAATGCAGGTTGCACTAAGATTGACACTCGTACATTTATGAATGACACCAAGATAATATTTAGTTTTTTTGTAGTCACCCCGGATCGGTATTAAATTGGATAACACAAAATTATTTTCAGTCACTGATAAGTTAAGATAATTTATATCAATAATGTTTTATATTGTTTTTGCAATGCACTTTGCAATTTTTTAAGGCACAAATGTTTTTAATTGTAATCACCCCGGATCGGTATTAAATTGGATGACACAAAATTGTTTTTAATCACTTTAATATGAAGATAATTTATATCAATAATGTTTAATATTGTTTTTGCAATGCACTTTGCAATTTTTTTAAGGCACAAATGTTTTTAATTGTAATCACCCGGGATCGATATTAAATTGGATAACACAAAATTATTTTTAGTCACTGTTAAGTTAAGATAATTTATTTAAATGATTTTTGTTTGCAAAAAAGACTTGTCCGAAAATCGATAAGAAAAGATAAAAAGGTAAAGTTGTTTCGAACGGTAGTGATTTTTGAAAAAAAGCCCCGGCTCCTCTCGATCATTCCTTATATAACAATTTTCTCCTTCCATCAAATGTTACCCAGGGCCGTGAGAAAAGAAAATTGTAAGAATCTCAAAAAAATAAATCTATTAACACAAGAGTAAATGGTATTTAAGCAAAATACTAGAAAATTATTATTGACTTCGAGATTATTAGGAACGGAAATTCACACGATCTGTAAGCTAAACAAAAATATTGGAACGAAATTTACGAGATATTTTTATAAACATAGAAGGTACCTTAAGCTAATTGATCACAAAATAAGTTACAAAATAATATTTTCCCACGGACCACTAGAAAATCGCGTTATAACAAAGAATTTGATTTTGAAAAATTTTTATTAATTATTGAGAATCTTTTTCGTGCAAAAGGATGTACGAGGTTGATACAACAACGTAACACCCTGCATCTTTTAAAAATTCAGTAAACCTATTGTTCCAATTTAATGGAGCTTGTTTTAAACCGTACAGTTCTTTATTTAACTTGCACACTTTATTTTCAATATTATAACTTTGGGGTATTTCCATGTACACTTCTTCAGTTAATGGTCCATATAAAAATGCCGTTTTTATGTCAAATTTTACTATTTCATAATTATTTTCAGCTGCAATAGCAAATATTACTCGAATTGCACTACTACTTATTACTGAACTGAAAGTTTCTTCATAATCAATTCCGAATTTTTGTTCACATCCGCGAACTACTAATCTTGCTTTATGAGTGCCGTCTTCTTTTATTTTAAATATCCATCTATTGCTTAAGACCTTTTTATTATCAATTTCGCTTTTATTTTTTAATTTCCAGGTATTATTTTCTTTGAAAGAACTTTTTTCTTCTTCGATTGCTTTAATCCATTTCGTTTTATCTTCTCCTTCTATCGCTTCTTCGTATGTTAGCAACGCAAAATCATCATATTTTACAGGTACTTTTTTTATTCGTTTTCCTCGTCCAAGTTTCTTCGTTTATTAATTGGATCGAATCTTTATTTATTGGTTTTACTTTTGTTATTTTATTTTAAAAAAGAACATCTCTTTCAATTTTTACTTCTTGTTTTTCTACGTCAAATAAGCGATACCCATTTTGTGCATATCCGTCCCATGTTGTAGGTTCGATAGGACCACAAACGTCCGTATGAATTAATTCCAACGGCCTGGTTGCTCTCAGTCTTGTTTGTTTGATTGGTTTTCGCGTTTGTTTTGCCTTGATGCACACTTCACATACATGTTTTTCAAAATTTTTAATTTTATTGTCACTTAAGTTTAGTTCTTCACTTATTGTTTTTAATTTTAACATTTTATTACAGCTCAAATGTCCTAATTTTTTATGCCAATCTTCCACATTTTTATTTTGCGTTAATAGGGCAGTTTTTTTGTTTAATTGTTTAATTTTATTTTATACAGTGCGTCTTTAGTTAAAGACCCTTCTAGAATTTTAATTTTATTTTTATACACATTTACCGTTTCAGTTTTGAATATAACTTCACCGCCACTTTTAGCTATTTTACTAACCGATAATAAATTTTTAGTTAGATCCGGTACGTAATCTACATCTGTTAATATGCATTCCGCAGTTTCAACTTTTCCAAATCCTTCTGCTCGCATTTTTTATCCTTTCCTTGCAGTTGCAATCTCGCTATTTTTTATTTTTAAATCTGTTATTAAGTTTTCATCGTTTACCATGTGAGAGGTTGCTCCTGAATCCAAACACCATTCAATGTTGTCTTCCATATTGTTACGAAAGAACGTCTAAATTATATTTGATGACTAATGTATGACGTCATGTGTGATGAGTCATATATGATAACGGCATTAGCCATTCAAATATAGATGAATGTACGCTCTAGAAAATGCGTGGAAGCACCTGGAAATTCCTGGATGGTTATGGAATTTTCTGGAAGGCTGCATTAAGTATAAATGCAGCGCGATTTCCTGTCACGAATCAATTCCAGTTTGAACGCGCGACTGTTAACCTAAATCAAGTGAACATAAATACAGTGAAGTGATAACGTTATACCGAGTGTTTAAATAAATATAGACCTAGTGTATAATATAAATTATAGTGTAAATAAATTGTAGTGTAATTAGTGTTAGTGTTAATATTAGTTTAGTAATTGTTATTAATCGTATCTGTAAATATTTGTATTAGCCCTTTAGAAATAAATAAACGTTTTAATTTTCGTTACATTGGTGTCAGGTGTGAGGTTTAACGAGTAAAGGGCTAAAAGACAGTAGTGATTAACTAGTGTGTATTCGCGAGTGCATGCCGGTCGCAAAGCGCTAAAATGGATACGAAAATTCTGCAATTTTTGAAAGACAATTTCAAGAAAATTGAAGAAAACGTTAAGCAATTAGAAGAAGAAAATAAAAAAACTGCAAAGAGAATACAACTTCTCGGGACAAAAATAAATGGAAGCAATTGCCCGGATGAAGAAACCACAAATACTGTAATAAATCGGACAGGGGTGGTAAAATCAGACCATGAAACCAAGTTTGCTAAAATAAAAATAAAACCACCAACATTTGATGGAAAGGTACCTTGGTCCACTTACCATAAACAGTTTGAAGCGGCAGCCAGTGGTAATGGGTGGAACGACTCGGAGAAAGCTATTTCGCTGATCGTCGCTTTACGGGGAGAAGCACTCAACATCCTGGAGACTATTCCCGATTGTCAACAAAAAGACTATGGGCAGTTGATATCGCGGCTAGAAAAACAATATGGAACCGGCCATCTTCAGCAAGTTTACCGCGTAGAAATGAAGAACCGTTGTCAGAAATCTGCTGAGAGTCTTCAAGAGTTCGAGGCCGACATTGCACGATTGGTGAGGTTAGCCTACCCTACAGCGCCGGATACTTGCCTGGAGCAATTGGCAGTGGAAACTTTCATAGATGGTATCAGAGACAGTGAAACGCAGCAGGCGCTAAGGCTAGCACGGCACAGTAGGCTAGATGACGCATTGGCGTATGCGTTGGAATTCGAGACGGCAAAGCAGACATCTCAACGAGGGAATCACCGAGTACGAGGTGTTACGGAGGAACCGGAACAAAAGTTGGCTGAATCCGGCAAAATTTTAGAAGAACTCCGCCGTATCCTTCGTGATCGTCCGTCGCAAGGAAGAGGACCCAAGCGTTGGAACCGCAATGAATTGGGTCACGTTCAACGCCGCTGCACCAAGGCAAGAAAAACAACTAAGAAAGCAGCCGAAAAAGTAGAATGGGTTGACCAGGAAAGGCAAAAGCCAACCTTTACTAACAGTGCCCCGGAGATAACCATCCGTGCTGCATCACCGGCTAATGTGATAAACAGTAGTTATGTCGATAGTAAAATAAATAAAAAAGTAAATCTTCTCCGAAGAACTACAGTAAGCGATGATAATTGGCAACCTAAACAGTTACTTCGAGAGCAAGAAAACGATCCCGACCTGAAAGTTATTTTGGACTGGAAGGTCGAAGGACAACGGCCGACTTGGGAAGAAGTAAGCGCCTTGAATAGTAACGTCAAAACATATTGGGCTCAGTGGGACTCCTTGAAATTAGAAGATGGTCTTCTGAAGCGATCCGTGGAGAACGACAGTGGCACTGAGTGTAAACTTCAGCTGGTAGTGCCGAGAAGCCGAGTGTCGGAAGTGTTGCAGCATTTGCATGATGGAACTTCGGGAGGACACTTCGGCATAAAGAAGACCCTAGGAAAAGTTAGGGAAAGGTTCTATTGGGTGAACTGCAAAGAAGACGTCAAGGATTGGTGCCGTAAGTGCACTCTATGTGCATCGAAAAACGGACCATTGGGAAGGCGTAAAGCACCGATGAGACAGTATAATGTGGGAAGTCCATTTGAGAGAGTGGCAATCGACATCGCGGGTCCATTCCCTTAAACCGACGCCGGGAATAAGTACATTTTGGTGGCGATGTATTATTTCACTAAATGGACTGAAGCCTATGCAATACCTAACCAAGAGGCTGTTACTGTTGCGGATGTACTTGTTAAAGAGCTCTTTTGCCGATTTGGAGTTCCTCTAGAGCTACACTCCGACCAAGGTCGAAATTTTGAGTCGGCGTTATTCCAGAATGTCTGTCGCATGCTGGGTATTAAGAAGACCAGAACAACACCTCTTCATCCTCAATCAGATGGCATGGTCGAACGAATGAATCGAACAATGGGAAGGTACCTGGCTAAGGTAGTCTCAGAACATCAACGGGACTGGGACCAATATTTACATCTGTTCCTGATGAGTTACTGGTCATCCGTTCACGAAACCACTGGACAAACGCCAGCGTGTGTAATGTTTGGACGTGAAGTACGCTTGCCATGCGATCTTCAGTTTGGGAGCAAACCTTGAGAAGAAGTTGCTGGGGATGATTATGTTGGAAAATTGAAGAAAAAGATGCACGACATTCATGACGCCGTTCGGAAGAATATTCAGTTGGCCAGCGATCGGATGAAAACCCAGTGTGACGTGAAGGCAAAGAAAGGTGGTTTTCAGCCTGGTGATTTGGTGTGGCTCCATAATCCACAAAGAAAACGTGGATTGTCTCCAAAATTGCAAAGACAGTGGGAAGGCCCATACGAAATCGTTAACAGAATCAACGACGTCATATATCGAATCCGAAGACCACCAAGAGGCAAGCCAAAAGTGGTTCACGTCAACCGATTAGCTCCCTATGCCGGTGACAACAACAGCGATTCCGAAGATGATGCCGGAATACGAACAATAACCTACAGATCTGGAAGCCATTCCCACGAATCAAACTTTGAGAAGTTTATGTCCACCTACAAAGGGACCGCCAAAGCAAGATTTGGAGTCACAACTGAAGTGCAACAAGATCTTTTCGACGTACCAAAGGACTACTCACTCGCGCACTGCGTGGGCCAAGATCTTCGCATGTTCCGTGGAATCGCCGTGGTATTCAAGAAGAAGTTTGGACGTTTGGATGAGCTCCAATCACAGCAACTTGCTGTCGGTAAAACCCTGAAGCTACGTGACCAACAACGATCGATTTACTACTTGGTAACCAAGAGGTTTTCCCATCAAAAACCCACCTATAAGGACTTATGGAGGACTTTGTTGGACCTTCGCAGGGATATGATAAGCCGTAACATCAAGAAGCTGGCGGTGCCCAAGCTTGGCTGCGGTTTAGACCAATTAGACTGGAGGACTGTCCGTAACATGCTAGAGGTCGTGTTCCAAGGAACGGAAGTTCAAATATTGGTCTGCAGTTACAATCCAAGCAGTACACCAAAGGAGCAGAAGAGCGTCGACTGTTATTTCTACCGCCAAGGAGTATGCAGAAATGGTAACAATTGCCGCTACCGCCACGATCCCTTCTATAGATGTCAAGTTTCCGCTGTTCTGGGACAGAACAGATTTAAGGAGGGGGCAGTGTTACGAAAGAACGTCTAATTATATTTGATGACTAATGTATGACGTCATGTGTGATGAGTCATATATGATAACGGCATTAGCCATTCAAATATAGATGAATGTACGCTCTAGAAAATGCGTGGAAGCACCTGGAAATTCCTGGATGGTTATGGAATTTTCTGGAAGGCTGCATTAAGTATAAATGCAGCGCGATTTCCTGTCACGAATCAATTCCAGTTTGAACGCGCGACTGTTAACCTAAATCAAGTGAACATAAATACAGTGAAGTGATAACGTTATACCGAGTGTTTAAATAAATATAGACCTAGTGTATAATATAAATTATAGTGTAAATAAATTGTAGTGTAATTAGTGTTAGTGTTAATATTAGTTTAGTAATTGTTATTAATCGTATCTGTAAATATTTGTATTAGCCCTTTAGAAATAAATAAACGTTTTAATTTTCGTTACAATATTATTACTGTTTTTACTGTGCGTTAGAAACGTCACGTTTTTACGATTTTCTTGATTATCATTACTACTTGCATTAGTTTTACTTCTGAAGTAACAATCTTTATCGATATGATTAGACTTCTTACATATACCGCACTTTTGTTGTGTTCTGCAAAATTTTGCCAAATGTCCCGGTTGATTACATTTAAAGCAGTTTCCTTTATTATTACTAAAATTTGCACGACCAATTTTATTTTTATTGAAATGAAATTTTCTGCTGTCTCCTGTGGAACTAAATGCTACTTCTTCATTATGTTTACCTTCTGTTTGGTTTCTATTTTCTTCTGCCAACAACCTAGATGTTAAATTTGAGATATTTTGTTTTTCTGTGGGTGTCGATTCCCATGTGCTTATAAAATATTTGTATTGTTCTGGGAGTGTAGTTAATATTTTTGTTATAAGCATCGTTTCGTTTATATCCTGTATATTAATATATTGTCGTGTTTCAAAAGTGATTCGGACCCACCCTATACATTTTGGTAAAAATTCATTTTCTTATTTAAGTTGTATTTTAAGTTGTAAGATTGTAAAATTGGCAAGGTGGGGACGAATCACTGGAAATTCTAGGCCTTTTGTCAAAAAATGGTCGACATGATGGACGTGTAAAATTCATGTCCGAGTAATAGTTAAAAAAGTTTATAATTTTTAGAATACAAGTAAAAGTTTTGAAGTTAATAAAGTGTTTTATTGAAATTATTATTATATTGGATTATATTGATTTTGAAGAAAGTGTGAATTTATTTTGGAAGAAAAAAATTAAATGGAAGCTGATTAAATAATTAAATACAAAATTAAATACGAAGGAATTGGAAGAATTCAGATTTATTAATAAAAAATTATTTGGATGGACAGGATTTTATAAAATTAAAAATTATTGAAGGTAACACAAACGTTGATGATAAGCGGGCTGATGCGATACGGCAATCATAGCATTTTGCATTCCCATTTTTATAAATTATTAAATTGAAGTTTCACGAATTATTTTAAAGAAAAATATTATTAATTAGAAGATATTATTGAAAAAAAAATTTAAAAATAATTTGAATAAATTATATTGCAATATATAAATATTTTAATTTATAAGCTAAATGTTCTAAATCGCAAATGAACGATGTCATATCGCTTCCTTTTTTATATTCCTGTAGCAAATTATATTTTCTCTGTTCATTGTCAAGCTCGTATAACTTTGTTAATTTTTCAAACATTTCGAAAGAGGTACTGCAATTTAATAAATGCGTTAGTGGTTGTTTATCAATTGTCGTTATTATTATTCGTTGAGCAATTGCATCGCTTCTTTCCCAATCTTTTTTAGCTTTAGATTCTTCTGGTCGAGGAGTATTACCGTTTACTATATCAAATATTAGTTTGGCTTTACAAAATATTATTACTTGAAATTTCCACGTTTCAAAGTTACTTCCATCTTTTAAGTTTTCAATGTTGTACTTTTCTTCCGTCATCTTAAAGAATACGCACTAATAACACTTTTTTTTTAATTTTACACACAGAACTGACGTTTTTAATGTTTTTACTTTTCAATGTTTTAGTTTTCACGCGAGAGCCTATTATTCACCTGCACTAAATTTTAATAAGTTCTTTTTTAATTTTACTACTTTTTTTTTTATTCGACGAAATACACTTCAGTTTTTACTTTTTTTTAAATTTTTACTTCCGGATTCAATTTTTACTTTTTTAAATTTTACTTCCGGATTTACTGTGAATACCTAAGATACCTGAGATTACTGGGCTCAATAACCTGTTGGGTTTTTACTTTTACTATTAATAAGACTCAGTAATATCAAAGGTATTTTATTAATGAAACTAATAAACTAATAACTATAAGTACAAATAATAATATTATAAGTATAAAAAGATCGCTTGTGTATTCGTCGCTTGTTCTTGGTCAACTCTACCCTTTTTAATTTTTATTACCACAAGTCCTCCCTTTACCAGCTCCCACATAGGGCGCGTTCGATTTGGCACTTACAATGCTTTTTTCACTTTACGAAAAAAGCATGTGAAATATGCGTTCGATTTGGAAAAGGGCGTGTCTACGTGCTTCCAAACCGAACGGGGTTTTTAATGATTTTAGTGAAAATTTAAAATTTACGGGTGGTACTTAACCTAACTGAATTTTTTAGTATAATAAGTAAGTGAAATAATTATTAATTATAATAATTAACGATTTTTTGTAGCATCGATCATTAGGGTTAAAATCATATTAACAGTGTTCTCCATATTTTGATTTTTTTATTCAACAATAAATTATTAATACGTTTATATCGTTGACTCTCCATTTTAATTTGTAAATTATAGTTATCTCAACTATAATTTACAAATTATAATTAATATGCACTTTATAAACTAAATATTATGTTACGTTGCGTTGTACCACAAAAGTTTAAAATAATTAAAACAAACGCAAACGTGTGTATAAAAATTAAAGCAAACAAATTCAAATTTAAATTCAAAATTAAATTCAAATTCATTCTCAATTCTGACACCACAGCGCCACGCTTTCGTCGACCCACCTAAAATGAAAAAGCTCGAAAAAGCGAACTAGGCTTTTAAAATGGGCGGAGCCTAAGCATTTGAAAGCACGAAAAAGTCCCAAATCGAACGAGTAAAAAGTGTTTGTTGGCGCTTACAAGCGAAAAAAGTGCCAAATCGAACACGGCCATAATGTGAGCTATTTTTAATTTTAATGTTAACTTGAATACATCAAAAAAACTATCTTTTAATTTACTTTACATGTTAACATAAGTTATGAATTTAATTATTTTTCAATTTCATCTAACATGTAAAAATTCTGAGCCATTCTGAACTTCGCCTTTTTCATGTGGGGCGACACAACTAACGTAAATCATGTACCTCATGAACAACATTGATATTTATTATTTCTAGTTTGTTGTATTATATGAAATAAAGACTATTATTATTATTATTATTATTATTATTTCGCTTATTTATTCTGGTATAATTTTAGGAAATATTTAGTAAATTATTACAATTATTTAAAAAAATTAATTTTTTAATAATTCTTAATTACAGGATATGAATTTTCGATTAAAAACAAATACGAACGAAGTTCTCGATGGAGAAGAAAATCACATGAAGTTTCTAAGGTTTCATTTCTCGTGACAAACACACTTATTAGTAATACCCGTTGTAATGTTCTTAAATTATTGGTGGTCATATTATTGTTAATTATTAATATGTTACTTTATTAATAAAGTTAAATGTAAAAATTAAATTAAAGATTATTGTGCGAAATACATTTTGAATACAATCTCAAGGTGCAGTAAAACCATACAATTTTAATCTTGAAAAGTAAAAATATATTTTAGATTACGCAAATGGTAAAATTTCACCAGGCAAATTAAAAGTTCAAAAAATACACCATAAATATTGCCGCACTAAATTCGATATTATTTATATTAACAAAGAATATCAGCAAAATCAAAATATTAATTTAAATAAACTTAGCTTGCTTTGATGTTAAGATGAAATCTTTATAAGGATCCAAATAAAAAGAATAATACTTCTTTACACCTCACTTCCAATCCCCAAATCTAGGTTATAATCTAGATCCCCAAATCTAGGATACGCACCAAAAAAACCAAATCAATCGCAACTTTTCAAAATTATTTCGCATTACTTCCTAAAATCCGGAATTCAAAAACCCTAAGAAGGAGGGCGGATCTAACGATAACAGCTCAAAGATTTTCAATTATAACGAGCTGTTTAATTGATTATTTTCGGCAGGAAAAGTCTCGCGAGACAACTATTAAATATAGAAAGCTCTTCTGTATTTTTACATGAATTTGTTAATTTTAGATTTGGTAACTTTACTGAAGTTAAAAGGCCCCCCCGAGAGTGTTAGATTAAAAAGAAAATCCAAAAACGATGCAGTACGCCTGGTTTTTTAAAGAGATAAAGTACATGCTCCTCCGTCATTAATTAATTTTTTAATATTTTTAATTTTAAAATTTGTATAAAAATCACAAACTAAATTCTTATTTTACCGATGGCGATAGTAAAATAATGTTGTCAAAACGAAGAACTAAATTAGATTGAAAGAAAATTTTATAAATCTTAAGTAAATGAACACTTATATGTATGTACAAAATATAAAAGAATTTATGGGTTTACAATTCCCATTCTAATTTATTGCGGGAGCGTTATTTTAAGCTATTATGCTGACCCTGATGGTGATCAAATTTATGTTTCCTTTAAAATTTTTGGTTCAAACATTTTTATTGCAATTTAAAATTTTTACCATAATAGTGAGAATTAAGATCAAATACCTATTTCATTCATTTCAATATAATTATTTTTCAAAAAATCAAAAATTAATTAATAGGACTAATAACTAACAATTAATTAAGTGGTCGCAGACTTTTACACAGTACTGTAAATATTTAGGGCATTTTTATATTCTTCATCGTCAGTTTTTATTTTTTTTGCAATTTAGTAGTAGGTATATTCAATCCAGTTGTAACAAAATTTTGAATTTTGTTAGATTCTTTTGCGAATATTGAGAACCAAGACGTTTGAGGCGCATGAAGGGAGATAAGAGGAAGAAAAAGTGCGGGAGATTAGAGAAAAGAGAGCCAGATTGGGTGGACGAAAAAGTTGGTTTTGGCTTTGATTTTGGAGAGTGATTGGTGATTTTTTGTGTAGTGAAATTACTGGAGTTACTACCGCTACTTCTTGCGGATTTACGCCAATTTCAAGAAAATTGTGTTTTTTTTGGATTTTTTTTGCCATTGGGTTTCTTGAACACATGAAAGATCAAGCGATAGCGACCACTCGACAGTAGCAATAAGATAAGTTTTTTTTCCTTATTACTTTCTTTTCGTTTCTTTCGTCTGCAGAGCTGTACAACACCGATAATATTTTTTGATAATCGTCAACTGCGTTCATCGATATAGCCAACGCTTGCTTCAAAAATTTTTTTGATTTTTTGAACTAATTTTGAGCTCAAGCACCGGTTTATAGATTCCAATTGTTGGAAGTTTTCATTTAAGAATTGCTGGGTGAATGTTCAGAGCGTCGGTCGTGGCGAACGTCCCTTCCGGGTTCGCTCCCCATTGTAGGGACGTTTTCTTTTGCTACAAGAGAGAGTGCAAACTTGTAGCGGCTACGCCGGATTCATCCCTGGCTTTCGCAAAGAAAAGAGCTAGTTTTTCCACCTTGGGTATCCTCACGAAATAAAAGTTTGGAAATTTTGATTTTCAATCGTGTGAGAAGGAAGAAATTGCTGGGCCTTCTCTAAAGAGTCCCAGCCATCCATTTTATTTCATACAATGTCGCCAATTGCCGGATATTAATACGAATTTCTGATTTATAATTTTGGATTTAATTTATTAGAAATATCTCTTTAGTTTTAATTTTTATTTAAACACTTCAAGTTTAGTGTTTTTATTATAGTTGTAAAGATTGTTTTTGTTTTTTCTGATTTTTTTACGATTGCAGTCGAACTTTCAGTACTTTATTAATTGTAAAACAATTTCGGGAAGTTGTAACCCCCCCTCCTCTTAAATACGGCCCTGGTAGTTAGTATAGCAAATTTTTGTGACTTACTGGTTGCGATAAGCAAAATAAAATGTTTTGTTTTAGTTGCGTAATTTTTGGCGGAAAAAAATGGAATAAGAAATAAATAGTTGAGATAGAGGTTGTTATAATCTACAAAGTAGATGAATTTCAAAATACAAATTTGTAGCAGGACATCGGTAGTCAAGACCGTATTAGGAATCAATAACGAATGAAAAAAATAGAAAGAAAAAAATTATTAAATTCAAAACGCCTGAACGAACGACATGTTTCGGACTTGTTTACCGATGTCCTGCTACAAATTTGTATTTTGAAATTCATCTACTTTGTAGATTATAACAACCTCTATCTCAACTATTTATTTCTTATTCTTAGTTATTAGTTTTTACGGTCGACAATAAGGATATTTGAAATTTTATTTCATTTGCCGTTAATTAAAAAATGGAATGTTGAATGTTGAAAATTTTATAATGCAGAAAAACACTCTATTTCAAAAAATCACTTGAAAAAACAAGAAGAATTTCATGTTTTGTGGCAAGTTAGAATTAAACATGTTCTATCAGAAAGTCGACGACTTGCTGCCCTAAAACATGAAAAAGTCGGTATAAATAGACATTTACTAACACATTCAATCCATGTTGTTTGTTTTTTGGGTAAGCAAGAAATTGCTTTTCGTGGACATCCGGAAAATAACGAATTTTTAAATAAAGAGAATTATTTTGAATTGTTGAATTACTAGAACTACTTGCACAAGAAGAGAAGTTACTTAAAGCACATTTTTTGTTATCAATAATATTTAAAGATGTAACAAATTTTAATAATTTGTTTTCTTTTACCTTGCGCACGTCACTGCGTTCAAGCTTGGCGCGACGCCTATGATTTTTCAAAAAATGCGAGTTTCGATAATGCTTATGCTAGGTGGTTTTGATAACACGTTTGACACGGTTAAGCTGATATCTCGTCTGTATTAGGTAAAATATTTTAAATTTTACATCGGTTTTTTTATCATTTAATAATTTTAGGAAGCACCCTTCTTTTTTGTTATGAATTTGGATACACCAACTATTCCAGTATAAACGAATAAGAACGAAAAATTGCAAGAATTGGAAATATTTTTAATCACCACCAGACCACCAGTTATCATTATAATTTGGCTTGTGGCATTTTTGTATTAATTACCAACTGAAATTTTCAACGCAGTTGAAGATTCTTCATTTTCCTTATTTTACATCACGTCTCAAAGTTGTGAATCCCAGAGTTCCTCTTTTTTGGTTCAAGTGCACGGGTACTGTAGACTTCCAAGCGTTAACGGCTCAACGTCATTTTTTTTTTCCGAAGTTCGAGAGCTGGACAACGATTGCGATTACTTGCATCACTTCATAAGCTGTTGGTTTCCGTTAGGTGGAAAATTTTGTATCGATAAATTTTGTAATTACCCGGGTAAGTGTTTTTTTTCTTTTCTAACCAAACGAGCCACTTTTGCAAGCAGCTTTGATTTCTCATTAGACACTATAATATTTTTTTGAGTGTCATCATAGTTTTTGACAATGGTTTTTCAGTGCACCCGAATATTCGTTTGAGGATAATTTTTGTCATAACTTTTTTGCCAACTACGCCGATAATTGTAAACGATTGACAACCTTTTATACTTTTTTTGATCTTTTGTATTTGGAGTTAATAGATACGCTTTGTTTTAATCTATGTTTCTTTTCGGGGAAGCCGTACTGCAGGAATTGTTATTCAATTCACGCTCTCGCTCACCGCACAAAATCGGTTAACTTTAACATCGTGGGTCTCTTCACTATTCTTTTGAAAATCTAGATTTTTCCAGAGTGTGAAGGAAATACTGTCTTCCTGCAAGGGCAGGTAGAATTTTTATTTACAAATGAACATCTAAGACAATACAAAATGATTTAATATAGTGTGTAACTTGAGTTTTAAACTCAAGAATTATTATGTACATTATTTAGATACATAGTTAATAAGTAACTACTGTTATTAGTACTTTTTAATACTTTAGACTTCCAGTCCCCCCAAATTACTTACTCATGGACCGCCACTGATTTTGTGATTTAAAATTTAACTTATGAAAACAACTAAGTTAATTTTTGTTCACTGATTGTTCAACAACATTGTTAAACAATTACCTGCAATAGTTGAATACTCGTAATATAGTGTAATTTTAAAGTTTAGTACAAATTTAAATTTTACCAAGTTTCTTATAAATATTATCAAAATAGAAGTAAAATTATTTTTTGGCAGATTTTATATTAGAAACTCGAAATTAAATTACGTTTAATTATTAATATCAGTAAAATTAAAATTTATGTAGTTTTATCTACAATAAGCTTATTATTAAACTTGCAGATTACAAGATATAGTATAACCCACCATGGTACAACCGTGTTCTGCTCATGGTGCAGCACTGGTTTTACGAATATATACGATTTTATTTTAAACACATCTTGCGTTATGAACTTTAATTGAAATTATGAATATCGAAGATAGTATTTTATACCTACTAGTACATAAAATAAATGCTTATGAATTAAATGAAGAAAAAATAAATTGAAGAATTAAAAAAATTACAAATATTTTTAACACAACTTCTCTCATAAGCCGTACTTGATAAAAATTTTTCGAAAATTAGTTAGGATTGCAATTTATTGTAAAAATGTAAAATCATAATTATAAAGTACTACATTCTAGATAAGTGATGTACGTTTAATATTTAAAAATGTGCAATAAGTAAGTTTATTTTTTGAAATTGCCATTTTACTGATATCTTGCCATTTTTATAATGCAGAACACCCAAGAATATTTCTTACGAGCCGCCACTAGACTTTAATTCATAACTCGAAAGCCGTTAATTTTAGACAATAAAAGGTTCATATCTAGTTTGTATATTATTTCACGCTTTTTAAAAAAGCACTATATTATTTTTACTGAAAAATTAATATTTTCGGGGTTCTGGTCTTTTGAAGATGGAAATTAAAAAAAAATGCTTTAAAGAGGCATAACTCTCGATGGGTTTGAATTACTTTAAATTATCAAAAATTTTCACTATTGCAAAATGTACAGATGGCATTCTTGCAATTTTGTACAACCAATGGGTGGACAGTACAGATGAATTCCGGCGAAGTTGCAATGGCATTTGGTACCTGATAACATTTTAAGTTATTCGTTCTTCATTCGAGTTTAGGTAAGGGAATGTGGATATTATTTTAAAAATTATTCATAATAATAAATTATCGCAACATAATTAAGAAAATAAGATTGGTGAATAAATAAATTTGAAAACATATTATTATCTGAATAAAATAAACACATTTATTTTGTATTATTAACCGATTTTTTCAGAAAAATACACTTGCTCCGGCGTTCTTCTCCATCTTGGATTTTTTTGTAAATTTGGTTAGCAAAATTATCAAATTTTGTATATCTCAAAAGAAAGATCGGGGTACAAGTGATTTAAAAATAAGGGAAAATATTTAAAAATATCCATCATGAGTAACAGTGTCGATTTAATAGGTAAGTTTGTTTTGTGCAATATTTTATTAATTGGTTGCTCATTTGTTAATTATATTAATTATTTCAGACGAAAGCGGTTTAAAAATTACAGAGTTTTCCAGCGATGATGAAGAGTCGGACTTTGAAATTATCAAAAGATATGACGAAAGTGAAAGCGATTCCGACGGAAGTATAATTGAACTAGAAAGCATCGACGCACTGAATTTGGCAAACCATAAAGGTATATTTTTTAATTACTTTGGTTTTCATGGATTTATTAATTTTATGTGATATAAGATTATTTAGAGCGCCGCTGGGACGGCACCGTTATTTTCATTTACTCATACCAACTGCGCATAATGCATAATACAATGGCCGATGTAATATTTTTAAGTCATCCATTATGTATTTTTAAAAAGATACGAAACTTTATGGAATATTTTGTTTTTTGGTTAATTTTGAAAACTAAACAAATGTGGTAACTATATATTTTTCTTGTTCGTACCAATATTATCAAAGCAATTCATTCGCCATTGAGTGGCGCTGGCAACAGCACCGTAATCACTGTAACTATAAAATTTGGGCCCTTGTTCAAAGTTCCTAAGCGTTAAAAAAAATTATTGCACAATAATTAATATAAGTACTATTTATATTATTTTACTGTACGGTATAAATTATTTAAACAAAAGTTTAAATTATATTAAAATATTAAAAATTACAAATACAAATTATTTAAAGTATTTTAATGACGTTTTTGACTCAATTTCTGCGCAACTGTTGTCCTTCCGGCAGTAGTTCAAGGATGATATTATAAATTTTAAGACTTCTATTGTTAGTGGATTTTATTTTAATCAATAATTTTTTATTATTTTTCAGTTCTACTGATATAATCCCTACATGTTTCTTGTTTTTAACAATCTCAGTACGAATACAAAAATTTTGAATCAAATAAACGCGGTTGCGTATTAACAAACAGTTTAAGAAGATTTTTCAGATATTTAGTTATTTAAGTTTATTTTGAGTTCCTCTGTATAACAGTTGTAGTAATCAGCTGTTTGGTATTATTATTAGAGAGCTTAGTTTCATTTGATTTTAATGAAATTTCCGTAAAATGTTCGTAAACTTCAAAAACTAAACTGGGCGGACTTTAGGCGTGAAAATGTCTTCTGCGCACATTTATACGCACTTTTGCCACCAAATTTAGAACAAGTTCTAAATTTTTCAGATGAAAATTTAACCCAAAATTTACTGATTGCCACAAACCTAACCTAATAATTGTTTTTGAGTTTGCGGTGCGTAGTTTTTATTTTACTGATTGTTTGGTATTATTATTTGAGTACTTCAGTTTCATTTGAGTTTTATGAAATTTCCGTGAAATGTTCGTAAACTTCAAAAACCAAACTGGGCGGACTTTAGGCATGCAAATGTCTGCTGCGCACATTTACATGCACTTTTACCACCAAATTTAGAACATGTTCTAAATTTTTCACAGAAAAATTTAACACAAAATTTGCTGATAAATTTTTTGTATGCAACGGTGTTAAATATTTTCATAAAAATTTACATGTAAATTTTATGTAAAATTTAACGTCGTGTCAAACAGGCTTAAGTCTAAAATGTTTTTATCGATACCTTCAACAGACATAAAATTGCAATACACTTTTTACTACACCATCTGAACCTGCACCTAAATAAAAGTCATTTTTGGCTCCCACAAAAAATTCACAGCGTTGTGTTTCGAATCCCGTAATTTCTTCAAATTGTTTTAAAGCAATAGCTTCATGGTCTATTCTCTATTCCGTATTTTGTTCAGAGTCGGATTACCACAGGGGCCAATAGGGCCGTAGCTCAGGGGCGCAATGTCCCGATGGGGTCGCCGTGTCACGCGCCGCTAAAACTTTTTACTTTCATTGTTATGGCATTTTTTTTCAAATTTCATATTCATAATATACTTTCTAAAAGCTTTGAAGGAATAAAATAAAGAAGAAAACTACAATATGGCTGAGATACTACTAGTTCTGAGAAGACTAAAAATAGTTGCAACATATCCAAATATCGACACTGCTTTAAAAATTTTTTTACAAAGAGCTTGTTTTCAGCTACGTTGAGTCAAGAACTATTTTTTAAAACTATTTTAGTTTAAGTCCAAATCTTTGGGGAGAAGGGACATTCCCATTAAACTTTAAAGTTTTAGCAATTTTTTAAATTTCTGATTTCAAATGTTTATAGCTCCGATATTATTTATTTTTTAGGGTGAATTGATTAGAACTTTTTTAAAGATCATTTTTTGCTTATCTACAAATTAGGTTATTACCCTTTATCGTCTAGAATGAACAAATTTTGAGTTATAAATTAAGAAAAAAAAATGTTAAAAAAATTCAGCTTTTATTTTTAAAATTTTTTTTTGCGAACCCCGTATCTCTTGAACAAAACGTGTTAGAAAAAAATTGACTGCCAAAATCAGATAAGGAATTTAACGGGCGACAACTTTGGTCAAATTAATTTAATTCATATTTTGTTAAGTTTGATTATTCTAACATCACATACTACTAAATACCACAAAAATACTTAAAACTTTTTTAA
Source organism: Cantharis rustica (assembly GCA_911387805.1). NCBI lineage: Eukaryota > Metazoa > Arthropoda > Insecta > Coleoptera > Cantharidae > Cantharis > Cantharis rustica. Next base: position 37,258,288 of record OU426880.1, read on the forward strand.
GTTATTTTCTATTTATAGTAAACGTGTGTTTAGGTACAAAACGTGGTAAAATTTAGAACTTCTTTTCAAATTTAGTTTTCGAAGTGATAGAAGGCATTGTATGTCTCTACTTCATATTTTCTAAAGTTTAGGTTAAAAAAGAGACATATACATTTACTTAACCTAAAATTTCATTTAGACACGTGAGTTTGTTTAGTTTGGTTATTTGGTAAGCTCAACATTTTTTAAAGTTTGGTAAATTTCTTGCTTTTTTATAATTTAAAATTTTTTCAATTTTGTTTGGTATATTTGCTCTTCTTGTTATTTTTACTGTTGTACATGACTGAGGACCCATAATAATCGTGAAATAAGAAGCCTTTATATTATGTTACAGAGTTTTTTGTTTTTTACTTTTAAGTAATTTTTATCATTTCTATAGCGTAATTTTTTCAGAATTTTATTTTCTTGTTTATTCTAATATTCTAAGTTCAACCCTGTTAAATTTGAATTATTGTCATTTTATCGTTTTTTAAATAGTATTATGTTTTCTTTGTAGTATGTATTCTTTACTTAGCAGTTAAAATTTTGTTAAGTTTGATTATTCTAACATTTTGAAAATAATAAGGGTATTCATTCCACTTCGTAAGTTCGTAGATGTTGTACTTTCCAATTTTTCCATCGGCTCGGTGCTGTTACTGTCAATAGAAACTTAAAGTTTTTTAAAATTGCAAAAAAAATGTTATTAACTCGGCAATTACTAACGATAAAATTCAAAAATTACAAAGTTTTATTTCCCTCTTTTCGATTTTAGACGATGAACATCTGGAAAATTCTAAATTTTCCATATTAATGTATAATAATCGGTTATATATATGTAAAAAGTGTTTAAATATGAAATACTTATACCACAAGGTATATACAAAATTTAGTGAAAATCAATTTCTATGAAGATATTCAGTCTAAAATCGCAAAAAAAGTGAAATAAAATTATTATAAATGCGACTAGTCTTGGGAATCGGCGACATTGCTAGGCGTAAATCGAAATTTACCATGTACGTAAAACGTGGTCGTACAAAATTTTGTATAAAACTGCAAAAATATTATTACCACGCGAAAGTATATGAATTATTATAAAATTACAAAAATCAATAAATTTCGATAAAAATTTACAAGATGACCGTTATTTTTACGAATTACTATTACCACGCGGTCAAATTTCGGGCCGGCCTTTCGGTCGATTTATCGTCTCAACTGGAGCTAATATGCAAAATTAAGTGAAAATATCAATTTCTATGAAAATATTCAGTCTAAAATCAAAATTACTGCATGTTGCTTGGAGGTAAATATCAAAATTTTTAATTAATTAATGATTGAAGCAGTTCTCGGGTTGTAATTGATTTAATAATTTTAGAGATTAAATTATTAAATAATTTATAGGGTAAATTTGCGAAACTTCGACATCTATGTACATAAAGTACGACGGTTTCTACCTGCGTAAAGTTCGTAAACTAAATTTGTATTAAGGGCAAGAGAAGAGTAAAATGCAATTTCTAAGCCAGTAAAATACGTAAAGTTCTAAGCGAGAGAGACCTATTTAAATTAAATGCATGACATATGGTTCAAATTATCATCTAACGTAGAAATAAATACTTGGGGATAGAGATTCTTGTACACTCACATCAGTGCATTTTATCTATACCCAAAGATTGTAAAGCAGTCATAAAATTTTAAAAAGGATAAAACATTATTTACGATCTTCTTTGAGTATTTTGTACCGGGTATCTCCGTAACCGTGTAGATCCTTTGAGGTGGTGATAAAGGACGCTTTCTAATTTTTTACAAAATTTATTTTTTTTACGTACACCTTGTTTAAAAAGTTTAAAAAAAACCTTCACTTTAAATTTTTGTTCATTACTTTCAATTTGAAAACCATTCTTTATCTAATCAAAAAATCGTTTTTGTCTTCCCATTCTTCTTTCCGAAAAATCTGCTTTTATTTGCCACCGGTTTGCCAAATCAGTAGCTATTGCTTTAGTTGAAAAGAATTTTTGATTTCAGTACAATTAAAAATATTGTTTCAAAGGTTTCTAAATATTTTTTTAATAATTTTGCTTTACTGATTTCATTTTTATCCGACGATGTTAATAATAAATTAGTTAACATTTTTATTACATTTAAGTAAACTATTAAAAAACCCTAAAAAATATATGCACAAAAAATTAAAAATTTGAAAAATTTCAGGTAGGTAATTTCAAAGGGATAAGCGGTGCCTAAGTTAAAATATTGTATCCACAAAATGTGTTTTATTTACTATTTTATCAAATTTATGCTTTTTGACGTGGGTCCTTGGGGGAATACTGAAAGTTACGGCGCTGGCTGGTAATCTAGCTGCAAAAATTCTTAACTTTTTTAATTTTAAAGCACAAATAATGTATGTTTCCCAAGCGAAATAATAAAATCATTCTCGATTAACCCTGGTTTTAAATTTTAGAACAAAAAAATGAAGGAATAAGCGAAAGCGCGCTGAACAGCAATTCTAGTGGTAAGTAACATTTCAATTCAACAAAAGTTTTTTAGATTAGGTACTTAATTTGTTTATGCAGATTCGGATAGTTCAATTATTATTGCTGTTCAGTCCAAACACCAATTACTACATCCGGAACAACAAGAAAGTAAATACAGTTTATTCGATCTACAAAATACTAGCGACGCTGATACACTTTCAAAAATTGAAAGCATCAACACTGACACTGATTCCAATGGTATGTGAAATCTTGCATAATTTTGGAATAAATATATTCATAATATCTGTTTTATCGGTAGATTCCAATAGCATTGTTGTTATTGAACTAGCAGATGCAGTAGGCTGCCAAAGTAGTTTTGCTAGCGAATCTAGTAGCGATGATGAAAGATCGTATAGAGCCAACAATAAGAAAAATGTAAATAATGGAGAACAAATAATGGAAGTTTATCGATTAGACGAAAACTTTAGTTTAAATGTAGAAAATGCTGACATCGGAGGCGAAGATCAAGTTTTTTCAAGCTTAAACAATCTAATGAAAGGTAATAATTTTAAATTTTTGAAATTCTTGTTCTGTTCATTTCATTTTTAGAATTATCTACAATATATATTAAAACAGATGAGAGCGCAAGCAAGAAAGTTAGAGTTAATTGTAAACCATACCATACGATTGAAATGATTTGTAATAATGAAAAGCCAAAAGAATTAATTTTCAATCACGATTTTTGGTATGAAGATTGTGATAAGCCGCCATTCCTGAGGAAGAGAAAAGTTTTAAAATCGTCCTTAGATCTGGCAGCTTGTCGTTGTTACACATGTTTTCCTAATGTAGTTCTCAGAAAAAAATACCAACGAAGAAATCAGTCTCAAAGTACGTAAACTAAGTTTTGCTCTTTTCTTTCCATTTTAAATTTTGTATTTTCTAAAGGAATTTCCTTTTACGAACGGGCAGCTAGCTACCCGTGGTTATTTATTGGATTTTAGATTGCACTGATTGCTTCTCTTAAACCTCATCCAAAGTCACTAACTGACCGTTCGTGGGCAGGCTTTCGTTTAGATTAATAATATTAAACCTATTATTAAATAATCTTAGAATGAACAAGTTAATTAAACGATTTTTAATAATGTTTTTATTATTAACCTTTCAACGTGGGTGAACGTCCTTATCAGAATATTTTAATACAATATTTATAAGTTTATATGGAAACCGAATAATAACGTATTGTCATTTGAACAATCTATGATCTAAAATATGTGATTGTATGATAAGAAACAACCTGCAGTGAGTTTCCTTCAAGGTAGGAAAAACTTAACACCAATACGTGAGGGTAATTAAACGAGTAGATGACTGTATATATTGCTCAAACCATCTATATCAGTTTTCCAGTTTTCCTGAATTGAAAAGAATTCAATGAACAAGAAAATTGATATAGATGGTTTAAGCAATATATACAGCCATCTACTCGTCTATTTACCCTCACGCATTAGTGTTAAGTTCTTTCTACCTTGAAGGAAACTCTCTGCAGGTTCTTTCCTATCATACAATCACATATTTTAGATCATAGATTGTTCAAATGACAATACGTTATTATTCGGTTTCCATATAAACGTATAAACATTGTATTAAAATATTCTGATGACGACGTTCACCAACGTTGAAAGCTTAATAATAAAAACATTATTAAAAATCGTTTAATTAACTTGTTCATTCTAAGATTATTTAATTATATTTGACAAGTTAAATAATTAATTTATTAAATATTTAATCTATCCATTTGATTGGCGTGTAACTCTATTAAGGAGGAATACGATTCCGGGTGGGGGGAGGGGAGTTATGGTATCTAATTTAACATTTTAGGGCTTGATTGATGTGTAACTAAACTTATTGGTGTGTCATTTAGACGCAACTCTGATTGGTTGCACTGCAGGTTGGATAGAGAAGCGACAAAGGGGTTGTAAAGAGGAAGAAAAATACAGAGAATAAGCAACTGAAATTTTTCACTATGTTCTGTTGTACGTGTTTTTGGCTTATTCTTGGATTTGAATTGGAAATAATTGTTTATTAAATTGTAATTATTTAACAAAATTAATTTACCTGCTTTCTCTTAATCACAGGGTATAAAATTTCGATTGAAAAGAAATACGGACGAAGTTCTCCATCGGAAAGATCTCAAACTTCTAGGGTTTCATTTGTGGTGACAACATCCTTATTTGTAATACCCTTTGTAATATTATTAAATTATTGGTGGTGAATTAATTTTAATTATCAAACGGTTATTTTACTAATAAAGTTAAATGTAAAAATTAAATTAAAGATTATTATGCACAATGCGTTTTGAGTTAACAGGTGTCGTCTTATAATAATATCATCCCGTAGTCAGTGTGGGGACACCGACAGTACATGCTCTCTCCAAAATATACGATGTTTAGTGTTTTTATAGTTCATCCCATTTGACATGGTTACGTCACCTTATAATTATGTCAAAATCAAGTTTTTTTTACTTTAATTATTGTAACCTTGTGAACGAACCTCCCCTCCTGTTGAAAATAAAACCTACATGATCCTAAAAATATAAAGAGTTTGTCAGAGTTTTTGAAAGGCTATGCTGTAGAAAAATTTGGCTAGGGCTATAAATATGCATCCTCAGCTGTTAATGTAAATAAAAAATGAAATTTGAAAAACTTTTCATATCCAGGTGTTTGTCGCATCCTTTGGGATGCGCTTCAAAATCGGCTAGTGGTTTTCCTGATTGTCGCGATTTCTAAAGTCCAGCAATGTATTGGTTTGTAATCCATCGCCCCTCTTCTATACATGGCAGCATCGCATGATTTCATTCCCGTCGTCGGTCGTCACCTTTGTTGTGAAGGCCTCCAATAATTTTTTTTCTAATTTGTGGGATAGCTAGGTCTTGTAGATTGCTAAATTGTCAGGGCGAAGTTTTGAGTCTCTACACTGCAGAGGCCACCTATGGTCGCTCGACTTTTCTTCGCCAAGCACCCTCCATTCAGTCATTCTGAATTATAGATAGGAAGGTAAGGACTAAACTTCACATGCTCTTAGGCCGCTAAATCGGACCTATTGTACTATTTCCGATTCAGCGGCATCCGTTCCATTGCTCTCCAAGCCATCCCAACATGGCTCGGAAAAACTCGAGAATCTTTGCAGACGGAATACCACTGATTCTTACCATGTCAGGACAGGACAGAAGTCTCCCAACATAGTATCTCTTTTTGACGCGAGCAGTGACAAAGTACATACTTTGCCGTTTCGTCTGATTATTACATCCGAGACACACGGAGCTATCTACTATTCCCAGAGTGTCGAGGTGCTTGTTTAACTTGCAGTGCTCAATTAGGATCCCTGCAAGCGGCCGTAGATTGACTCTTGACATCTGCAGATAGTATTTTGAATTTTTGCTTGAAGGAGCTGTGATTGCTGCTTTCGTGGGAAATGACATACGTAGATGATTAGAGCCCAGATTTTAAGCATTTTGCTTATTGCTCTAAATTATAAGCAGAAGATATTCCTTTAGGATCTTGACGTTTCTTAAAAATTGCAGTAATTTGACCTAATGTTGATAGTGCTTTTTTTGCTTAAAACGCATGTTAGTGCTTATTAGAGCTTTTTTAAATGTTTTTTTTAATGACCTACGAAGTACATAATTAAAGTTGGAACAGAACTCATAGTATTTTATAAAAATGTAATTTACTGTACATGTCTGGCACATGGGTTATCTCGTGTTGCCGAAACAATTTGTCTTAAATTTTCTTTGGTTAATAATTTATTTAATTTCAAATGCAAAAAGAAGTTTTTGTAAAGATGCCTTTGAGAGTGCAAGCTTTTAAAGAAAATTTTACACAAATTACACCTCTACTTCCAAAAACAAGTGTCATATATTATGGGACAAATTTTGAAAATTTTCTAAGATTATTGTCAGAACTATCGTCGGCAGCAATAAATGAATGTCAAGAAATTTTTAAAAATACATTAATTCGAAAACAATTAAGTTTTAGATCCTATTAAAGCTAACTTTTAAACTTATTTAATATTAAAGCTAACTTTTTATACGTTCCATCGTCCATCGAAAATTTGGAAAAAAAGTATTTGCCTTTAGTGGAATCGGTAAAAATTATAAATAATCTCAAAAAGAAAACTTAGAAGGTGCAAGTGGGTGTGGGACATCAAATCTATGTCGAGTTTTACGCGTCCCCTGAATTGAAAATTTTAAAATGCCGATTTTTCGAAAATTATTGCCTAATCTTACAAAATTTTTGTGTGCAATATACTTAGAAAAGTGTCTTCTTTCCAATAGTGCATAGGAAAAAGTTCAAATTGTGAGGTGAATTAACTGACAGTAACCCAAATGGGCTCCTATTACGTCGGTTGATGTTGAGCAAAGTTTTTCGATTTATATGCAGGTGTTAAACAACAGACGACAATTTTTCATTGTTAAAAATTTGGAAAAATATATGATAATTAATTTTTTTATAATTATCAAGCGAATTTCTAATTAATATTTAATAAAAATTAAATTTTGATGTTTAATTTTTAGTGCTTTTTTTCTATTTTATAGGACTTTTTTCTTTGTTTTTTGAAACTTTTTAAAGCGCTTATTTTGAAATTATAAGCGCTTATAAATCCGGGCTCTAGATCTCATTCAGTGCTTTAAAGCATTCTACCACCAAACCAGAAGTGATCCTATGGCTTCCGGGTACCATAAGCATGGCCCTGCTGTCTGTCGATATCTAAATATTTTGGTCACGGATACTTTTATCCTACACTATCTTTGCACACTGTAGTATTCCACTGAGTTCCGTTTAAAAAACAGACGCATACCTGTCCAGTGGTATGATTATGTTTAGGTCGAGTTCAGCAGAGAACATTCCCGCTCCCGAGCCAACATTACTTTTAGAACCATCTGATGATAGACATATTATGTCATAATCAGTGGTTCTCGTTGGGTTCAACCAAATGTTGTACTTTTAATATTAAATGTAATTAAGGTCACAAAAGTTAACAGGTTTTAGGTTAGCAATCACAGATGACACTTGAATGATTTTGAAGCATGCGTAGTAGCGACTTGACGACTAATTTTCGTAAAAAACTTGAACCTTGCAAGGTTCTACGTTAAGTATCTACTAATTACTAATTTCGCGTTAAGTACTAACTTTGAGGTTGTGAACAACCGCATAGGTTTTAAATGCGGCAAACTTCTACGTTTAATTCTAATTACTACGTTAATTTGGAGGTTGTGGATGGTGCTTTAGTTAAGATACGAGTAAGACGATTTTGTTAAGATTTAAGTAAGACGATTTAAAATTTAAGTAAGATGATTTAAGATTTTAGTCATTAAGTATTGACGAGTTCGTGCTATATTTTCCGAAAAGCCCTCAGCCTTCGGCTTCAGATCTTTTCCTGTGAAAAATATAGCCCTCAGCAAAAAGTCTCGAGCCTTTTGCTCATTCTGGGGCTGTTACTAATGAATATTAAGAATGAATTAGTCTTGCCTTTTAAATGCCTATTTTGCTTTTTTATAGCTTATTTTTGAAGGTTTAATGCTTATTTTTGAATTTTTAAAGAAAAATAAATACTTTTTTATCCGCACTCTAGTGATGATGTGTCAAAGGGTATTAGATCTATAAAAGATTTTAATTGGTTATTGAAATGCATATACAAAATTTTGCAAAGATTATGATTGGTTGTTACATAAGAATAAACAATATGTGATGTTAATGAGGGGAGTTACTTATCGAACAGTTATTTAAATCAGATTTCAAATTAAACATGTATTGAACTAAATGGTATCCAGGAGATTAACTTTGCTGGTAAATTGGTTGTTAGACTACCTTTTTCTTTTTGGTTAAATATATATTCATCGTTAAACCGAATCCTGTGTTTTATTTAATTTGTGTGTACTAATTATTTTTTCAGGTGTCTGTCAGTGGTTACGCTACCGGCACATATAAGTTTAGGTGAGGCTAGAGGTTAGTAAACAAGGTAAAGACGTTAACATTCAAAGAGCCATCCGCAGATTTAAAAAGACTTGCAAGTGTTACTACGAGGGGGATCACAATGTGCGAGGTTTGTTTGACGATCACAGCTTTGGTTTGGTTTGGAACTTTGATTTGAGAAGGCGGTAATTCAAATTGAAGAAGTAAATATTACAAAACAAAAAATTATAAATGAAAAAGATTATAAAAATTATAAAATATATTCAGAAAATTGTCCTCTTTCCGATAGTGCAAAAGAAAGATTTGAAATCGTGGGGTGGATTAACTGGCAGTAACCTAAAACGTTTAATTATTTTCTAAAGGGTTAAAAATTTGTTCAGATAATTGAAATATTTATTTACAAACCTTAATACGCTATTAGAAGCCTCCTGGATAAAAAAACACAAAACTTTTAAACTGCACTATAACTGATACGCCTGTCGCACTGCGACGTTTTCGTCCGGTTGATAAATTTATATCACTGAAACTCAAGAACTAACTGGCCGAAGGAGACTAGATAAGACTTGCAAGAAACTACCTGTACTAAGTTTTTTTTAGATAGAAAACCAGCGCCCTTATCCTTTTCGATTTACTTGGAATTCACAAATGAAATTTCGCTTAGGACGAAATCGTCCCAGTGCGACCACGGAGGGTTAAAAATAACTATAGATAGCTGGATCTACAGTTTTGTTTACGTTTTTGGTATAATTGACTAGAAATTGATATCCCACATTCAGGCGCGGACCTACCAAGGATGCTAGGTGCTACAGCATCCCGGCCCCCCTGGTGTAAGCTAGACTCGGGCCTCTCGGAGTAAACTAATTGTGAAAGTACATTTTCTAATTTAAAAATAATTAAAAACCGATTACGATCATTGATAAGCAACGAATTATTAGAATCGCTATATATGTATAATATCCACATAATCGGATTTAATACCTTCGGTCGACGTCATAAATAGATCACTTCGGCAGAAGTTCACACAGTTCGAAAAAAAACTGTTTATGTAGGGGTAAGTGTTTTCAAATTTGTCATTGCAGCGGGCCCCTACAAATATTAGCACCCCTGAAAAAATACTGCCAGTCCGCACCTGCCCATATTGTACTAGAACACAACCTTCTAGAGTTGGCAACCATCCTACATTAGCATTAAAAATCTTTCATTACCATTTATGAAATATTTAAATTTTCTGTTTTAAAAATTTAAAAATTCAAGTTTTAGTAATTTTATGAGTATTTAGGGAGAAAGCGTCGTTGAATCACACAAGAGTCTTTTAGGAGTAGGAAGGGTGAAAACCACTTTATGACCTAAAAGTTAAATGAAACCAGAGTTAACCACGTACGGTCTAGAATTAAAATAATTATTAGCCTAAAACCTAGGCTTAGCTTAGCCATTGTATTGTTTGATTAACTGAGTAATTTTTTCAAGATAACCTTAGTACTTGACATTTGCTGTTTTCTGGTGTTAAAGCCTTCAGCTTACTACTAGCTTTAATGATAAGTATGTGTATGTTTTATATTTATTTTTTGGACTACCAAATGTAATAAATATTATCAACCTCAATTTTTTCTATCTTTTTTTGTTGATTGATACCATAGATTTTTGCTATTCCACATCTAAATGTTTAGAAGTTTTCATGTTAAATGCTCTCGAATATTTTTAAACCCGACATTTTGTCTCTAATGCACATAGCTGTTAGGTGTAATATGACCGATACCAATAAAGAAAGTTGGCAGTCACCCACTAAATTCCACTTAACTTTGATTTAGAGTATTTTGAATTCAAAATAAGAGATTACAATTTTGCTAAACTTTTTCCAAAGGAATTTATAAAATATCTAACCTATAACAAAATAGGTTCAAATTCAAAGGTAACAATTGTGGCTTTCTTGGACTACAGTAAGGCTTTCGATGTGATTAATCACGAGTTACTCCTTTCTAAGTTGCTGTATTACGGTTGTGCCGGCTCGGCCATTGTTCTTTTGCGGAATTATTTGACTGGTAGAACTCAGAGGGTCAGACTGAATGGATGTTTGTCCGGTGAGCTTGCCATAACCAGTGGCGTGCCGCAGGGTAGCATTCTGGGTCCGCTTCTCTTTGCCATTTTTACTGCTGATCTTCCCAGCGTTCTTTCTTCCGACTGCGGTGTACACTTGTATGCTGATGACTCTCGAGTATATCTCTCTAACAAACCAACCTTAGTTGACAGTGTTGTTCAATTTTTGAATAATAACTTAACTTCTATTAAGCTCTGGTCTGGCGACAATGGGTTAATCCTTAACCCCAATAAAACGGTTTGTTTACGTGTGGGAAGTACATACCGCTGTACTCTAGCCGACAGCACACGATCTCTTGACGTTGAACTTGATGGCTCCGTACTGGAGTTTAGTGAGAATGTTAGGGATCTTGGCGTAATTTGCGACAGTAACTTGAGTTTTGGGGCGCACGTTGTTAAGATTTGTGGTATAGGATACTACAAACTGAAATCCTTATACAGGTACAAATATCTTCTTCCCCCGACGATTAAGTTGCAGCTGGTGCAGAGTTTAATATTATGTCACCTTGACTACTGCAGTGTGGTTTATTACGGATACCTTACTGCCAACTTAAAACACAAACTACAGGTTCTTCAGAACTCTTGCATGAGGTTTGCTTGTGATATTGAGTTTGGCAGTCACGTTACTCCTTTTTATAATAAATTTGGTGTCCTCAAGATTCACGCTCGCTTTGAACTTCTGTTCGCTTCCTTTCTGTACAATTTGTATAAGCGTGGTAGCCCGGGGTATCTGTTGGAGTTGATGGTGAAAAGATCTGAACGCCATCAACTTGATCTTCGTTATAGCGGGAACTTGTATATCCCGTCTCACAAGACAACTAAGTTTCAGGGCTCCTTCGAGTACCGAGCGGCGGAGATTTACAATAGGTATCTGGACGTGTTCTTGACCGGCGGAACCAGCCGTTCCTTTAGAAGCGGGATCAAGAAGATTCTGATGCTTGCGCAAAATGCGTGCTAGGGTAGAACTGAAAAACAGCTTTGCTGATTGTTTTGCCCCTTCATCGACTCTGCTTTATGAAATGTATTTATTTTTTCTTATAAAATGTATTTATTTTTTCTTTTTATTGTAAGTAAGAGTTGATGAATAAAACTATTATTATTATTATTATTATTATTATTACATAAACATTAGATACATGTTACATAATCATTATACTGTAACAAAAATTAAAAGGGCTAATACAAATATTTACAGATACGATTAATAACAATAAAACAATTATTACACTAAAATTAACACTAAACTAAATTACACTATAATTTATTTAACACTAAGTCCGGATTTATTTAAACACTCGGTATATCGTTTATCACTTCACTATTTATTTACACTTTATTTATGTTAACACTTTTACGTTCAAACTAGAAATAATTTCGTCACTAGAAATCGCTTTGCATTTATACCTAAATGCAGCTTCCAGAAATTTCCATACAATTTCTATACACTTCTGTACGATTCTAGTTTGTAAGTTCAGCAATATTTAAATACTAATGCTGTTATTTTGCATGAGTCATCACACATGACTTATCGTGTTTGACTGATCATACACGACGTCATACATTAGTTATCAAATATAATTAAACGTTCTTTTGTAACAATACATACTTCGTTGCCGTGATCGTGATTGCCGTGGGTTTTTAATTGGTTGGCAATCTTTTCGATGGTTAAGTTCCGATTGAATAGTGTTCCATCTCCTAATTTGCCATCGAGTGCCGAAACTTTGCCTTGCAGACATTCCATCAGATGACCAACCGTCATTCGGAATGGAATGATATAGGGATTAATGATGGTGTCGGGTGTTATACCATTAGCGACAAAGAGCATATCTTCTTCTCTGTAGACCATGCCACATACGCTTTTTTGTCCGGCACGCAAAGTAAATTTATCACCAGGAACCCGTTGTGAACGAATCTTAATCTTACAAAATAATCTTACCATATTCATTGCTGCGGCAACGAGTTTCTGTCAATCTATGTTCGGCTATTTATAATATTCGTATTAACTATCTAAATTCTACCGAATCGTGGCTGTTCTTAAACTGTTATGATATCTAGTGTCTTTATGATATGTGAAATTTATTTATTATGAAAATTTCTATTTTGGTAACTACCGCTCTTTATGGCCGCTTATATTAAATTTACCTGGACGCGATCGTAACTATTAATAATCATGAAATTTATTTGGTTTTATTATACGTTTTGGAATTAACCTTTATGGAACTTCAATTATCTAAAACTTATGGAAATCGAGTTAATTTTGGAAATATATCGTTCATGGATATTACTAAAAGCTATCGAATGAGACTGGAAGCAGATTGGTTTATAAAGACCACCACTATCATAGCCTTTGTGTACCTCAAACGTTTGAAGGCTAGATTCTTTCTGCTACGATGTCCATCTTTATGCTATTGTTAAGGTCTGTGTATTATATTATCAATAATGTGTTGTCTTCGATTATCATCACGGCCGTTTACGCCGCACATCATAAAGTTAAATGATTATTGTAATAATCGTCATACTTTTATTGCGACTTTTTATTAGTAATAGATATCTAAGTTACTTGATGTTCACGTGATCGACAAGGACAAGTTTGATTGTTCATTGGTTAAATCTTTTGTCAGAAGTTAATTGTCAAGCTCAAGTTTAAATGTTGAATTAAATTTAACAATAATAATTATTTGTTTATCTCAATTTACCCTCGTGGATCCACACGTTGTCTTCTAGTAAGTCAATATGGCTTTATCCAATTTGACTGCCTACGGATTGCTCAGTTTGATACTCAAAAAAGAAGAATAGTAGTAGAAATAGTAGAATAGTAGAAATAGTAGTTTAATAAAAATAGACACGATTAAAAAGAAAAATAAACAAAATATTTTTTATTATGAACAGAAATAGCATAAAAACTAAAAGAATATAGGTGAAAATTCTGAAATCAAAGAGAAACATAAAAATATTTAATATTCGACAAATAAAAGTGGCTCAAAACTTGAAGAGTTAGCTCGCAGAAGGTGTAAAGTACCTACATCTTTTTTAATTTTACTTAACTTTAAAAAAAAATGTAATATAACTATATTATACTATAACTATAACTATATATACTATAACTATATACTTCAGTCAAAAAAAGATTTGTTGGTGTATCATAGATATAGTTATAACTACCAATGCGTTAATTTAAAATTGACTCAACAAAGCTTCTTTGCAAAACAAAAATTTTAATGTTAGAAATAAAAATATTAGTTTTTCGATTGAATCATTATCTCCAATAATTCATGGTGCTAGCTAAGGATTGTTAAAATGTTCATCAAATTGCTGCTGGACCCGTAGGTTCGAAGTACCTTGTATAAGATATTATCTTTGAAAACTTATCAATAGTTATTAAAGTGAGTAGTATTTTTTTACTTCTAATCTGTTGTAAATAGTAAATACCTGTCGTATAAGTAATTAGTAGCAGTAATAATTTTAAAAAATATGAGTAGGTAGCAAATTTTCACGTTTGAATAATTATAGATTATTTACCAAGTTTTTAAATTCTAGTAGTATAGTAAAGATGCAGTTCGATTTTTGCAATCCTATTAAAAATAATTTATTAGGAATGAAAATCGCATTTGTCAGGTGTGGAAACTTTAGTGAAAATTGTAAATTTTGGAAGGTAAAAATTTCTTTTTATTTAACAATTTTTTTAGAATGAAAAAAATTTAAAGCAAATACAAAAAATATTATAAAAGTCACTTTCATAATATTATTTATAGTTATTAATAAATTATATAACAGAATAATTAAGGAGCCTCTAATCCACAAGAAAAATTGGGCACTCAAAACGCAGCCGAGAGTCACATTTTTCAACTGCGTCTCGAGTGCTCATTTTTTTTCGTGGGTTAGAGGCTTGTTAATTCCCGAATGTAATTCAACGTTTTATCCACGACCATGGCCAAACCCATAAGTAAAAAATTTGGTTTTGAGGAACGTCAGATTTGACAAATTTATTTTTATCAAAAATACTGATTTTGAGCTGAAAACGAATCCACTAGTCACTAGTGTATTATGAATTCTAATCCACTAGTGTATTAAAAGACTTCTAATCTACAGAAAACGGACGTATTAAACCTCCTACCTCCCTGATATAGTGGTCGTGGATAAATCAATTAATCTGCTCCTGATTGAAGTGTCAATAGTTATTTTTTGTTAATTATTTTAGTTATTTGTCAAGTTCTTCAAATGTGTTTCCAAAAGCTAAAGCTTTCGCTTTCTATATTGACAAAAACATCACTGGTTTTTGTAATTCTTTATATTGTCGTGTTTCAAAGTGGTTCGGACCCACTCTGTATATTTTGATAAAAATTTTATTGTTAGTAAATTGACTTGCGATATTGTAGAGTTTGTTAGGTGGGAACGGATAACAGAAAATTCAAGGCTTTTTGCTATGGGTCGCCGCATGAGCGGTTGTGCGACTGTTGGCTCTGTGAGATTTATTTTTGAGATTTGATTAATTTGAAATTGTGAGTAACATTTAAAATTTGATTTGAATAAAGTAATTTTTATGCGTATGCATTATTGCGTTATTTTTGATATTTAGATTGACTTGGAATTACTTAGAATTTTTTTTTGATAAGTTGCTGCCGAACGGCGGTGTATTGATTTGGTTGATTGATTTGGGAAAACAATAGTTCGATTAATAAACTTTGATTTGAATTATATTTGAAATTATAAAGTTTAAATTTGTACCTGTAAGAGTGAACGTGCGAGATTGATAACAAGGTGATTTGGATAAGTTAAAATCGAAACTTCGACCCTTTAAGGCAATATTAAACTTTTATATTGGAATTAAATTATATGCGATTTTTTTTTTAATGCCTCCAAAAATACATTACAATCTGTCCTAGTAGAACATTAAGCAACACTGTTTGACTATATTAAAAAAGTGACATAGTGGAGAGCCAACCCATTGGTAGGCCTCCTCTTAGACTATTTTACATTTTAAATAACAAATATAAACAATTTAGTTGACAATTAAACACGATGACAATTTAAACACTTAAACACGTTAAGGCAAGTCCATAGGGTCACACCTTTTCAGTCTCCTTACTTGAAGTTCAATCAATAAGTCACACACTAATGGGTTAGGATGGTCTGCGAGTCTCAACTTATATTTTTTACTCATAGAGAAGATTACCTCCTTTACACTATCAACCCGAAGGTCAGCACTAATAACATTGTTTGGGACATACCAAGGAGCGTCACAGATATTACGCAAAACTTTGGATTGGAATCACGGAATTTTTGCGATATTGGAGTCACTGGCAGAACCCCACAGCTAAACTCCATACGTCCATATAGGTTTTAGGATTGCTTTGCACGGTAAGATTTTATTTTCCATGGATAAAGGTGAGTTTCGACCCAAAAGCCAGTACATCTCACGATATACGATACCAAGTTGAAGGCGCTTACACCAAATGTGCTTTGCCCACGTTAGTCTTCGATCAAGATGAAAACCCAAGTACTTGACCGTTTCCTGTTCTGGGAGGACACTGCCGTACATCATCACACCCGGACAAGTTTCTCTTCTGAGAGTGAAAGTGACATGCACCGACTTGGTGGTGTTGACTTTAATACGCCATTTCTTGAGCCATTCTTCAATTTTATTTAGGTGGCATTGCAAGAAGCGAGAAGCAAGATCTGGATCATCACTAGATGCCATTACAGCTGTATCGTCTGCAAACGTAGCTGATACTGTATTGTTAGTTGCAGGCAGGTCTGATGTGAATAATAAATACAGCATAGGTCCAAGAACACTACCCTGGGGCACTCCTGATAAAATGGATTCCAAGTTGGTATAGGCTTCTCCATATTTGACTAAAAAATATCTGTTGGTTAGGTAAGATACCAACAAACGACTATAAGGATGAGGTAGGAGTTTTTTGATTTTATATATCAATCCAACGTGCCATACTTTATCAAAGTGTGCGAGTGCGAAGTGTGCAAAATATGCGATTGAAGATTTATTTTTGGAAGACAATTTAATTTTTTTTAGACAAGAAATTTTTTTTTACAATTAGTTTGGAAACGTCTGAACTTTCGCTCTAAAATTGTACAAACAAAGATTCCACAGCAGTATATTACTAGCTTGAGATCACTGGTTGCTTTCACTCTCAAAGCCAGGTATTAAAAATTACAAACTTTATTTTAGTATTCAAAGAAAAAAATTGCTTAAAAAATACTATCAAGAATAGCTGGTGTTTTGAATATTATTATATATTGTGGTGTTTCAAAGTGATTGCGACTCACCCTATGCATTTTGGTGAAATGTTGGCTTTAATAATTAAGTTGTAACTTTGTATGATTTGCTAGGTAGGGATCAAACACACGAAATTCGTGGCTTCTTTAGCCAACTATGGCCGACAGCGGGTGCGAGACTTTGTATGCCCGCTGAGTTTGATTTTTGATATGAGATTTTGATATTTTTGAGAATTGTGAGTAATATTTTATTTTGACTTGATTTAAATAAATAATTTTGATGCGAATGCATTATTGCGATATTTTGGATGATTATTTTGATATTTTGATAATTTGGATATTTTTGATCAGTCGCTGCCGAACGCGAGCAGTAGTAATTTGATTAATTTAAAGTGTTTTGGAAAGAGAATATTTGTAAATTATAGATTGGATTTGGATTGTGTTAAAAATTGGAAAGTTAAAATTTGCATTCGTAGGAACGAATGGTGCTATTGATAAGCAGTCGATTTGGATAAGGGAAATCAAACTTCGTTCCCTTTAAATAAAATTAAAATTTTATTTAACATTTGCATTACATTAAATTTAATTTGAACTCACCCCTGACGATACTTGCTCGACGACCGAGAAAGCTAACCGTGGTAATTTTTATAGATTGTGGGGAAATTTATATTTTTAAAAAAATTACATCTCAATATTTATATTGAAATGGTATTTTAGCTAAAAGCTATGTTCCCAAGCATTTCAAAGTGCTCCGAAGCTTACTCTTGAAGGCAGGAGTAGAGACGGGGTCGTATCTCAGGGTGGAATTGTAATACTTCGAAGCAAATAACCTCTTCCTTAGCAATGAAATTCATAAAAATAATTGTCATTGAAAATCAGTTGCAAAATATCTGTTAATAAATTTGCGATTATACAACTCCGCATAGAAAATTTGGTGTAGAAAGTGTAAATTAACGATGACGAGATGTGCTGTTAATGAAAAAGCAAATAGTGGTAAGCTCTTTCTCGTTATCTTTAATTAAGTGTGAAAATGTGTTGTCTTTATGATATTACAAATTGTAAAATAAAAATTAATTTCTGTTTAAAATAAAATAAAGTATTTAAAGTTTTGTTTTTCTTATTAAATGAGATGCCACTGATTAAGTTTGTTCGAGTTGTGAATCTGTGTAAAGATCCGTTTCTTTTCTTACCACTTGGTTGTTTGCTTCCGAATATAACGCATCTGCTAGCTTCCGAATTTGTGAAGTTTTCCAAATTTTATCGTGTTGCACCAATTTTCCTTCTGCGAATCTTTCATAAGCGTGTTGTATCCAACACGATGTGTAGTTAAATAATATTTGAAGGTATGTAATATGTTCATAAAATATCCAAAACTTCTTTGTTCTCAACGTGGTTATCTTATACAAAAATGCCACAAAATGACCGCTCTTTCTAACTTTTGTCGTTTTCAGATGTTGACAAAAAATTATTGACGAAAATTGAATTACACTACTACAATCAACGTTTTCGATCTTCTTTTTACCTTTTAAATTCGATTGGTAATTGATTTTACTAAATCGATTGTACGCCGATCTTCTAAACAACTCAAGGACGCTAACCTTGAAAAATACGCACAAAAATCAAACTTCGACCTGATGTTTTAATGGTCGGACGCACTCTGTCTAAATTGTTCACTTTTGAGATTGTTAATAACTAAAACGCTCGTTTTTACACTTCCGGTAGCGCAAAATTCAAATTTAAACAGAATATAAAATCTTTGTGTAAAGTACGTGTTTAAGTGACAATGTTTTCTATTTAGATTATCTTGCAACCTTTTAATATTTCATTTAAAATTTCATTCCTCATTTTCAAATTTCTTATGCCTACAAGGTAACTGCAAATTTTGAAGATTTTTTTAAATTCACCTAGAAATCGCTCGTCGCTCTCCCGTGTTTGAAACATCAGAATATATTATTATAATATATAACATTTGATTATTGAATTGAAGATTTAACAGTTTTAATTGAAAGTTAGGTTAATTTTACTTACTTGCTACTAGAAGATTTTACATCGGCATCGGCATTGTAGATAATAATTTTCCTCATTAGTATTTTATTTCATTATTTTTTTTTTGTTTTGCTATATTCCTTCATCATATGGTAGATATAGTCTGCGATAAGATGATATTTCACTGATCTGCGGTGATCTGATGATCACCATATTATAACAGTTTTCTTTACTTTTTGATAAACGTTTTCGTTCGTTCACGCATTGAAAGACAGTATGGTCTGGGGGTATCTTGAAGCTCGCTATATCAACATATCAAAAAGTATCATAACTTCATTCGGTGCTGATAGCTGCTTTCCGTGCTTTTCCTCTTCTCATTTTCAGAAATTGGAAATCAACAACGTACACTTTTCAAGATGATCTTATTTGTACTTCAAAAAGGCATAGTTTTATTCTGCTAGCTTTTGGCTCCTTCATAATTGGCATTGGTTTTGTCGATGCAGTGATTATTGTTCTTTCCTTTGTCGAAAGTAATCCCGGACTGACTGGGGTTTTCTAGAGTGAGATTTTATTGCCTTTTAGGGTGATATCTTCAAACATATCTAAACTTCTACTCTTTAATATTTAAATTTGATCAACTAGATCTGAATGGAGCGTCATACTATTTTCAAAAACTTGCTAACTAATAAAGTTACTAAAAAAGTAATAAGGCTGTAACATACCGCCCCCCCCCCCCCAAATCCGAAGCTCATACGAAGGTAATTTATACGAGTCCAGTTCAAACACTTGTATGAATCGCTGCACGTGACTAATTAAAATTCTTTTTACATAATAAGAAATAAACTACCTTCCACAAGCTAGTAAACTTAGTTAAGTAAAATGTAATTGAATTTGCGTATTTAATTATAACATTAATCTAAAACATTTTGAGAACCACACACTCAAATAAACAGATTGCGTAAATATCCAAATAGAACACCAACTGAACAACCTTTTCTTAGAAAGGTTAAGTTATAAAAAAAGACATCTTGACATTTATCGTTTTCCTATCTCAAGAAGACTTACGCAAAGTAATTACCGACTAAACTGTTAAGACAGCTCTAATAATTACCTCAGTGTTAATTTCCTTATGAAAACTACGAAATCACCAGCGAATAAAAAGTACGCCTCGATCATATTAAATCGAGTTAAGATTCATGAAATCAACAATGAAAACACCAATTTTACCTAAAAATATCATGTCACACACGAGGGTAATTAACCAATTGACCTCACTTCATAAATATCAATCTCAAGACAGTTATTGGGTTAAAGAAAACCAAACCAAAGATTTTTCTATACAATTAAACTATTAAAGTCAGTGTCATATCTTGTTGAGGAAGTCATAAATCTGATAACGGTAGACACAATATCAATCGTTCGATTTTAAAACCAGGAACCTTTAAAACAGTTTTCCAGATTTACGTTAAAATCTCAAATTAAGGTCTACTTTTGATACGCACTGTTTTAATCACATCTTTTCGCGATTAATTTGCTAGAATTCAATTAAAATTAAAATACACACTTCCCTATTCTTAAACAATGTGACAAAAATATTACTTTTGAATTTTCTCGATTAATTCAGTTTTTAAAAATAAAATACCATCAGGCAATTTTGGCTCTTATCGAGACGCTCGAAGTTTTACATAAAAGAGCCTGAACTCAGTCCTCAGTCTTTTTGCAATCGATCTCCGAAAAACGTTAGTGATCTATCGTGGTGTAAAACTTTAAATCTTAAAATCAATTTAATTAACTTTTTTTTTTAAACGTTCAAGTAAAATTTTAATTTTTTTTAGTAGTTCAAATAATTTTTTTTGTGCGCTTCTTAAACAACAAAAGGTAATAACCAAATTTATGTACTTGAAATTATATGTTTTTTATAGCTTTTTTCTTTTTCTTCAATTATATTTTATTTCGCAATTATATTTTTTTTGTACCGTTTTATGATTATTCTTTTGTGTTAAATAAATTAGTTGTGATTTATATGTTTTTATTCTTTCTTTTGCTACCGTAAGACAATTAAATTAGTAATAATCCTACGTCTCCGACCCAATCAAAGTTTGTAATTTTTTTTTACAAAAATTACTGGTGGCGGTAATCTACTTTTCAGAGCGAAATACTTTTTTTAGAATTAATAAACATCTTTAACGACCCAGGGTGGTACAAGGCAATAAAAATTTAACAATTTTTGTTATTATTGTTTTTATAATAGATCTAGTATTACATAGTTTAAGTATAATATTGTTATATTATAGTAATAAAAATAATAATAATTTTATTAGTAGGTACCTTTTGGGTACTTTATTGGACGATAGACTCGGCCATAATTGTCAATAATCGCATTAAGATATGCGATCCGATCTACGGACTACAAATCAAGTAAGAAATCACATATTGCTACTCACAAAATAAAGATTTCTTTTCAAAAGAAGAGAAAAGCAACCTGTTTTTTGCATTTATTTCGGAAACCAAACCGTACCCTAATAAAATAGTGGGAATCATTGATTAAGGCCGTCGATCGATACGCATTGGCTGCAATATGATGTTTCTTTGTAGTATGTATTATTTACTTAACATTTAAAAATTTTATTTTTTTAACATTTTGTTATAGTCGATCTAAGATATGAATAATACAGGTGGCGCGTCGTTTGCAAAGTCTAATTCAGATAATTAGAAAAACTTCCGATAATTTAAATAGTACTTAATCTTGTAATAATATTAACTATTCACCACAATAAAGCGAAATGTTATAACCAAATAACTACGTCTATTCGATATTACATTTAACTCTGTTCAAATCTATCTTATTTATGAGTTTACCCGGTACAGTTTAAGCAACACGCATAGCACTTCAATCGCAAAAATTTCGTTATTGTAATAGCGTCTAACTTCAAAGCAATTTCATTGGTTTACATTTCAAGGTTGTCACTTTAGTACAAATTCCAATATTTTTCTTAAAAGAAACAGACTATAGGTTTGATTATTTTAACATCACATACTACTAAATACCACAAAAATACTTAATAAATTCTAAAACTTTTTTAAGTTATTTTCTATTTTATAGTTATTGAATTGCCACTTTGATTTACGAACTTTTTCCGGAAAAATAAGTTTTAGTGATTTCGCGGAATCAACATCAAATTGAAGAATCCGAAATTCTAAACACAATGTTTAGACAGGGTGTAGCAAACTATAATCGTTTAATTAAATAGTTTTTGTCCTTATCATAAGTGAGTTTTGAGAGAATTTTTCTTCTTCTTCATTAGTCCTTCAGTTCATTGCTGGATCATCAGTCGTTTTCTCCGTTAAGAAAGGTTTCAGCATTCAGACCCCACGGTTGCTTAAGCCGGATTGGGGAATGCCTATAACACTGTTTTTAATACTTGATAGTTGCAATCATCAATTCAGGGGGACCGTCGGCTTTACGTGCCCTCCGAAGTAAGGAGACGATCATAAGAATAATATTATTATAAATATCATGACATGTTAATAGCATTAATCATAAATAAAAATTATAATACAAAAATGATCAAATAACTATTGGATTTCGGAAAGCTAATTTTACATTTGAGGATCTAATCCTCTCAGCTCTCGTCTCTATTTCTGCTTTAATAAATATTACTTTAATACTCAAGATCCGATTCTGAGTATCTCACAAAAGTTACAATTTGTATAAAAATTACCTTTTCGATGTTACATGTAACTATAGTTTCCACACTTGGTTAGTGATGTTCGTAGGCCCATTAAATTTTTTTTAATAGCATTGCAATAATTCTGTTGAAGTCTTAAGGAAAATATACGATACTCATTGCTGTAGAATTTGTAAGCTTGGTTGATAACCTATCATTGATAAACAATCAATGATATAAAAATATATTTATTTGCAACCTGATGTTCACAATAATAAAATAAAAGCAGGACTCACGCAATCTCGTAGGCCAGCACGTTTTCGTAACACAGTAACCTTTCTCTCTTCACGGGATATCTTCTTCTTTACTAATTCGTTGGCTCTTCCTTCAACACTTGAAGCTGCTCTCAATGGAAATTCTCGTTCACCTTCGATATCTTATTCATCAACGTCGAAGTCTCACTTTATTTATGCTGCGTGTCGATGATGCTTTCCACACTTGGAAAACTAATGGCCATTACCCTATTTAGTAACTTCCCAACCAAAAACAACTCTTCACAATACTTCTCGAACACGACTCGAACACGACTGCTCTCGAACGCTCTTCAAATGCCTTCATCACCGTTGTTTATTATTCATATCACCAAAGTTCCTTACTTTTAATTCTTTTGATTGGCTCTACAATCTTTCATTTTTTTCTAAATTTAATCTAGATTTGTTATTTTTTTATCAAATCTGTAAATCAACATTACTGCTGGTTAATTTTCGCTGCCTTGCTTGTTGGTAAGTCATACGATATCAAAACAATATAAAAATAAAATTACAAATACAAATTTAAAAACTAACAATAAAATACGAATGGTAACAAATTTACTAAACAAAAATCTTAACATAACGAACACAAATACTACCCGCGCATCGTAGTTAGACATATGAGGACGAAACATAAAATCCTGCTTTATTGTTTCTCAGGTTGCAAAGTTAATCGTTTAATTTTTAAAGTACGCAACCCACCTCTTATCGCTTGATGTAGACACAACAATATATAAAAATATAAACCAACACTGTGGACAACACAAGTTCAAAATTATAATTTTATCCAAAAAAATTTGGAAAAAATCAAACTTTTAATAATCAAACAATTTTACACTCTTCGCGATCACTTTCGACTAAAATATTCTCAAACAATATTCGAAGTTCACCTCTTCATAATTTTCTCACTCCGCCCCATGGTAACATCTATTCGCGAGTAAAATTAAGGATGCGACGTCTGGTGGCAGAATTGAGAACAATTCGATGCGAGTAGTAAACGTGGTTTATGCTTTAGTTGCATGTTAACGTGTTGAAATTATTTAAGTAGTTAAAGCTTTTAAATAAATTTTGAAATGTCAACCGTTGTTGAGAAACGTAGCAAAGAGTTTTGTTGTGTGTATGGATGCAATTCAACACGATGTTAACACTAAATTTCAAATAATCATGATATTTATTTAATAGAACAATTTTTAACAAGTTTCGACTATTGTCACTTACTCTACTTATAAATATTTTTGGTTCTTTCAACAAAATTAAATATTGACCAAGTCTGATCAATTGGCAACAATATTTCAACTCAAAATCAGCAGTTCTGATTTTTTAAATAAACTTATAAACTACAAATTTCATGCAAAAGATTACAAAAATATTTTTGTTTAATGTTCGCCAACATTTCACTAACAAAAGTTTCGTCTAATTCTATGGTATTTACGAACATTGTACAATCTTTACTGTAGTATATTATAAAATCACACACTGACATTTAGAATTGCCATCCCCAGGTTAATTTGTCCATAATATGGATGTTTTCACTTAATGCCGAAGTGCCAAATCACTTAATGCCAAAGTATTTTTACAAATAGACCCAATTATTAAATGAGGAGCCGATAATAATGCGGAAGTCTGTAGTACGAGGGCATAAATCGCATAAACAAACTTAACACAAGGTGTTACCCCACAAAGAATAACATGCTTGGCATTTAGCACTTCCTCATCTTCACAAAAATTTCTCGATGTTGTGCTGCTACTAGTGTACTTAAATAAAGATTTTAGAAGAATTGGTTTCGTCATTTTACTTTTTTCGTTAATAATTCGAACACACAAAAAGATTTACAAGGTTCACTCGATCACTGTAAATACAACTATAAACTCGATCACTCGCATCTGACGGCCATTTTGAAAATTTAGCAGCGCCCCCATCGTTAATTTTATTCGCGAATATACGATCAAACGGAGACGGTCAGCTAAAGCCGTTAAGGACGTTGCCGCTAATGCTGAATGCTCGGTTCGACTTCGGGCTCAATAAAACTTTATTCCGACCGTTTCCGGTCACCGTGAATGAATTTTAACTGTTAAGTAAAAAATGCATACTGTAGTGGTATTCTCCTAATAATGAATTTTAAAAAGAAGAATCTTTTACTATCTCTAAAAATTTACTTTGGCTAGCTATTTACTCGTCGTAGAGCAGTGAGCTCTCTCAGAAGTGAGTTCCTATGACAAAACCCTATTGTCAGTGTGAAAATAAAAATGCTCTTTTTAAGGCAAACTGAATTTAATTTATTTTGGAAAGATAAAATTCGGTAGGTGACAGTTTCACCTTTAGCAGATATAAAAATTGGGTGTATTATATGGATTCTTAAATTTAGATGCACATTTATCATCAAACGTACTCGT
Source organism: Cantharis rustica (assembly GCA_911387805.1). Taxonomy (NCBI): domain Eukaryota; kingdom Metazoa; phylum Arthropoda; class Insecta; order Coleoptera; family Cantharidae; genus Cantharis; species Cantharis rustica. The sequence continues at coordinate 37,283,427 of OU426880.1, forward strand.
GCTAGCATCTAATTTTATTAATCTTAATGGTGTTAATGTGTAAGTAAAATTTGAATAAAATAATTCAATTTAATGTTCAATAAAAATTTTAAATAAAAACGCATTTTGTAATTTTATTATAATTGTTTCTAACAAATTCTTGCTGATACGCTAATGGTTGTAGATGATCTCGTTTTTGTTGTCCGCTTGTAAAATGGCACTTGTCGTTTGGGCATAGAGCCACAAACATCTGTTCTTTACAGCTACCGTAAAAATTAATATTTGCTTCCAAGCTGTTTTCAAAATTCGTTCTTCACTATCTTTATAAAAATCTAAGTGTGTTGTGTTTAATCGCATCCAACAATTCTCGTAATTTAGGACTCTCGGACGCTTTTCTTAGTTTTCCTCTTCCGTTGTATGAGAGCAATAATAATATTTCTGAATAATATTGTATTCATTTTTATTGTGCGACCGCTTTCTTAAAAAGTGTGTTACAAACTAGCAAATTGTTCGAGAATAATCGGCCGACTGTTGGCTAGTTTGCGCACTCGTCACCAGCCAAACTGTTTAGTTAGATCGGTGTGCGTACTAGCAGCTGAACCAGACTAAACTTATCGGCTGATAAAAAGTCTGCGGTCTGCGAGAGCTCTATTATAAATTTGACGACCGTGATGATAGACGTCCTTCCAACAACTTAAGTCATCGTGGCAATTTTGTCTTATATTAAGTAAGCAATTCCTATCACGATTGTTTTTCGTGTTTTAGGATTCGTGACTGATCGGAATATTTTTGAACATATCATTTACGATATCGAACACCACGAAATAATACAGATGTCAAAGCCGTCACAGGAAGAAACGGTCGTAATGAATCAAAATATGGCGTTGGATTTTATCGGTAACAGAAGAGAGATGTTTATCGGCCAGTCAAAGCAAGAGCGCATAAGACTTGCAAAAACTATTTTGCAAAAGGAACTACTGCGACACGTGGGAATTTTTAAATTCTGCAAAACCAAGAAGGTACATGGTTCACAGGTTAATATAGGGAGCTTTAGAACGATAACAGATAGATGACCACGATGATTACGGAAACAAAAAAGTACATCTGGAAAGACCTGTATTAGCTTCCACGTTCAAGACTCAATTTAATCATTTCAACAAATCGGTTGAAAGTGCGTGCGCAAAAATTTATCAACAAAGGTGGATACTTTAAAGTGAATGTGCTGACTTTTATCGACCCAATCACTCGCGCTTTAAAATATTTGTTAATGGTAGGAAATTGGACAAACCAGAAAAAAGTTTTTCAGTCGAGAAACGGAATAACGCAAGTCCTAAATCGACTTACCTTTGTTCCAACGCTAGCCCATTTGAGACAAATAAATACACTCATTACACGTGAAGAAAACCGTGTGACTTCAGTTTAATTGCACGCCACGTATTGGGGAATTATTTGGCTAGTCGAAACGTCCGATAAACGTCCAATATTTAGATTGGCACTAGGTCATCGCCTATTTTAGAATTTTTGCGAAAATGGTCTATGGAAAATTTAGAAGAAGTTGTTCTGTCATCAATTACAAAATCCACGAAGATTTATGTTAACGGTTGTTGGGTTGGAACCCACCAAGATCCCCAACGTAGATATGCGAATGATCTTTAAAAAGTTTTAATCTATTAAGCCTAAAAAATCAATAATATCGGAGCTATGGCCATTTGAAATCAGAAATTCAAAAAATTGCTTTAAAGGAAGGTACCCCCCAAGGGACAAAAATTTTATTTAAATATTTGTCTTAGAAAAGTGTCCTTTGTTAGTGAACCTAGAAGGTTTTCCACCAGGGGGACACCCTGTATGCACGTTATACATAATTATAAGAGAAACTACCTTCAAGTTTTTCGATTTCTCGAATTAACGGCGTATTTAAAAATCAAATTCTAAATGTTACAACATTTTTGATCATTATTGAATGGTTTCTAGATCACTTAAAAAACACTTTTAACTGCGTCTACGCGAATGCCGAAGTATTAATTAATAGTAACCTTTTTTAATAGTAACTCAAATTTTCTGGTTTATAAATTTGGAAGCACACCGAAACAAATAGCTTACTACTTGAATTTAAATAATTCATACGGCTACATGAACACATCCTCTTAATTTTATTAACTATTGTAGTAATACTATTAATATTAACTTGTTTAAATAAAATATAAATTAATTATTAAATAAAAAATTTACTTTGTTTATGTTCATAAAAGAATAGTGTCCATAACATACTGTGGTGTTTCAAAGTGATTCGGATCTACGCTATGCAATTTGGTGGAATTTTTATTTTCATAATTGAGTTGGAAGATTGTAGATTTTGCTAGGTGGGGAAGGATCACCGGAAATTGGAGGCTTTTTGCCAGGGTCCCCGCACAAGTTGGTTGTGCGACTGTTGGCTCGTTAATTTTGTGCGAATCATTTTTGAGATTGCGATTTTGCATTAGATATTGATTTAAATTTGTGAGTAATATTTTAATTTTGATTTAAATGAAGCGATTTTGATGCGTCTGCATTATTACGTATTTGTAGAATTTAAATTGATTTGGAGTTTCTTTGATTTTTCGATACCGAAAGGTAGTATAATAATTAACTCTTCAGCACAGACCAATACAGCAGTTATTTCTGCCTAAAATACAGTTGCGAGAGGTCCCAGGTTAATGCTATAAGGATCCTCCGGTCTCTTTGCCTCACACACCTACTCCAGTACTTGTCTCAGTCTTTGATCCATCTGTATACCAGATGGCATCATACTTAAGCCCCAACGTTTGTGAGGTTTCAATCTTATCCCTATCCGGTACTAAGACCTTATAGGGCTTTCTAAAGTTCTACACGGTGCTAGTTTTATTAGGGTGCATGCTAAGCAAGCCCTTACTCTTAATTAAGTTTAAGATCATGGTGTGGTGTCCCCTTCTAGGATTGATCTCACTATGATCGTTAATTTTCAACCTGTAGGCTGCAAGTAGATCCTCGCCCCCCACAACTAGGTGTAGAGGCCGAAGACCCAAAAAAGCCTCCTTGGAAGCGGTGGGCGTTAATGCCATTGCCTCCGTAATACCCAAGCACGCCAGTTTTTGCAGTCTGTTGAGCCGATTTATGCTTTCCCTTTTACTGGCTTTGTGCCATCAGATCAGGGCTGAGTATGTGATCGTGGGTATCACCACTTTGGTATACAACCAAAGTACCAGTTTAGGTTTTAGTCCCCACGTTTTACCGATCATGCTCCTACAGGCACAGAGAGCCCTAGTCGCTTTGTTTGTAATGTGACGGATGTGAGGTGTGAAGGTCGGCCTGTTGTCCAGAATTAGATCCAGGTATTTAACCTCCCTCTGCAGAGACAGCTCCTCCCCTCCAACCTCAGAGTCCTCACATCCTGAAGTTTTTTGCGTTGTGTAAACGCCATCACAAAGGTTTTACTTGGATTAGCGATAGCCCCTCTCTTGTGCACCATCTTTCGACGATTCTGAGTGCATTTTGCATCAACGATGACACGACTCCTCCGAATTTCCCAATAACAAGAATTGTGATATCATCAGCAAATCCCTGTTCATGTACCCCTGCCAGTTCTAGCTCCCGCAGAAAACTATTCACCACCAGGCACCACAGCAGGAGCGAGAGGACACCCACGCGCGGCAGAAACCTTCACAGTCGTCTGACCCAGACTAGCTCTGATTTTCTTGTTTCTGAAGGTGGAACCAATCCAACCCGTTATGGCTGGGTTATGGCTAATCCAACCCTGGACTCCACGACTTCCGACAGCTCTCACTATACAGTCAAAGGAGGCGTTATCAAACGCCCCCTCTATGTCTAAAAAAGCTCCTAGAGCAATTTCTTGGCTTTCAAGAGCCCCTGCTATCCTGTGAGTTAGTTCGTTTAAACTAAGCTTACACGACTTGCTCGATTGATAGGAATACTGGTGTCTGTGTAGAAACTAATACACTATCCCTTATGTGCCTACCTATCAGTTTTTTCAGTGTCTTCAACAAAAAAGACATCAAGTTAATTGGACGAAATGACTTTGCCTGGGCATATGATGCACACCCTGGCTTGGGTATAAATACCACTCTTGCCATTCGCCAGCTTTGAGGTACATAGTTGAGCGCCAGACTGGCTCTGAACATTGTACATAGAGGAGTGGCTAGTGTTTCCATCCTCTGTTGTAATAATGCGGGGAAAATTCCGTTCTCACCTTGAGAGACGTGCCATTCTCCGATCACTTGACTGACGAAAGAAGTCCATATCGTTATGTCAATTACCTCCTCTCTTGCCACAGTGACAAAGGTAGTCTCTTCTCCCTTGTTCATTATCTTCAGCTTATTGCTGAAGGCAAATTCAAGTAAGAATACGCCTCTGCTGTTCGTCTCCTTGCTCCCCCATATTATGTGGTGTGCATTGGAGTCACAGCCGATTACCAGTTGTGTTTTACTGCTTTCGCAGTCTAGTACCAGATTTTCTAACTCCTTTGGAGGAGGTGGTGTCGGTTGGTCATATGGAAGTTATGCAGATGCTACCACAAGGTCTATTAAGCTCCCTTCCATAGATATTTTAAATTTGGCTGCTATTAGGTCTCTGACACAGAGCCCTCATAGCGGCAAAAAGCAGAGCCTCTTTTTTGCAATGATGTATACTCTAGGATGATTGTCTCCCGGGCTAATCAGCGCCCGGTCTCCTAGAGAAGTAAGCCCTCTGATTCGGCCCCCCGTTATCCAGAACTTCTGAATCAGGGCCACATCAATGTCAGGTTTATTTATAAACCTATAACCTAATTATAATTCGAAGCAGCCTTGCAATGGTGAAGGTTTACCTGAACTAACCGAATCATCGCACCTGCAATCCGGTTGGGAGAGTAGCTTTTCCCGCAGCCCTGTCCTCGTTACCATTAGCTGAAGGTGCGACTTCAGCCGTAGGCCCAGACTCGCTAGGAGGTGTGGATGGCAGGAGTAACTCTAAGTCCCTCCCGCCTTTATCCATAGCCTCTCTCCGCTCCTGCTTCTTCTTCTTCCCCAGTTCCTTAAAGGTGATCCTGGAGAAGTTCAGGTACGGCTTGTATTCAATCTCTTGGATTTTACTCCAGGAAGATTCGTCGACCAGCAATATTAGTTGCTGGCTCTTAGTGGTAGACTTTTTATCCAGCACAGACCAGGTCTCAGTTCTAAGCCCTTGGTTTTAGGCCTTTAGTCTGTTGAAAATGAGTTTCGGTTTCACTGAGGGTCCCGAAACCCAAGTCATTACCTTTACGGGCTTTGGGACGTCCTTAGCGTTAATGACGCCAAGTTTCGCTCTCTCCCAGGGTTTGCCCCCAGCCACCACCCGCACCAATCAGTCCTTAGTGGCCTGGTCAACGCAAGAAGCAACCAGCAGTCTTCTCTTAGGTTTAACTTCCGTGAATTTAGGCCCCTTTCCCTCTTCTTTGTTGATATCAAGAGCACTATGCAGCACTTCCTTCACTAATTCCAGCTGCTCCCCACTAAAGTGGTTTGTGGGATAGCCCTTTGGTATGATGGCTACCCGGATGTTTGTTGGGACAGACTTATAAGAGATGGCAGGTTTTGTGCCACTGCCTCTTTTTATTGGTCTACTCGCGCTAGCAGGTGTACCAGCATCCGACCGGTTTCGCTTTTGCCCCCCGGTCGAAGAGCTTGGTAACAAAGGAAGCAGGTTTTGTTGCCGTCCCTATCTCTTTGTTATGTTTTCCTGCTTGGAGTCGCCCATAGCGCTTCCTTGCAGCCCCCGAAGATCTGGGTGGTTCCTTCCTTTCGGAAGCACCCCTCGTGTTTGGTTTTTTTTGCGATTTTCTGGTTCTATATTGTTCTCACGAGTAAGAGGAAAGACAGTCGCCATCGCACAGAGCCCCGTGTGCGATGGAAGGCATTAATACAACGAGGTGCGCTTGGTACCCCGAGGTTTCTACGACTAGAGACCAAACTTTCCTTCGGCCTTGCATCTTTTTGGCGTCGCAGTACCGTAGGAATTGGAAGGGTTTTATAGTGGTATCTTATCCACCCAGCCCAGGCGATTAAGCTAAGGCCCTCGTGCCCCCTGTCACTGCTATCCACTATGGAAGTCGTTGCAGCCCACAGGCGTTGGGTTTACGATTTGTTTTTGTGTTTGCCAATTAGTCTGGCTCTCTCCACCACAGCCATCCTAACCTTTAAGAAAACGGCAAGAACCGGGCACAAAGAATTTTTAAATCCCGGCCGGCCCTGACCGCCTCTTGTCCGACCTGTGGGGAGTCTCTCCACAGTTCGTCCCTTGAGTACATGTCTGCGGCTTCACTGAAAGCTCGCTAGCCCCCTCACCATGCCAAGGTTACAAACACTCAGAAGGGGATTCGAGCATAAGTCCCAGGAAAATAAAAATTGCCAAACCTGCTTTTCCCACATTATTCTTTTATGTTAAATAAATTAGTTGTGATTTACATGTTTTTATTCTTTTCTTGCTGTTAAAAAGGCGATCGACCTGGTAATAATCTTACGTCTCTGATCTTCAATTAAAAAGTTTGAGACTTGGCTATAAACAGTCTCTGGTGACAGCAACCTCTATCTTCAGTTGACAAACGACGGCCACGATTATTCAATTAATCAAAGCCTACCTTTGTTACACTGTTTTAAATCAATAATTCAAAACATAAATTTCAATAAAACACTTTTCATAAAAAATTTACTTGTATTTCAAAAATTATAAACTTATCAAATCCAATTCAACAGACTTACGAATTAAACTTCCACTATGTCGGCCATTTTTGGCAAAAAGCCTCTATCTTTTTTTTTAATTGCCAACATTCAAAATATTTCCAATCAACTCATACAAAGTCATACAAAATTTAAATCAAAATAATAAAAAAATTTCAAGCAAATATTCAAAATAACTACAGGAGCGGACAAATAATTTAGTAACACGACAATATATTATCAGCCTCGTTATTAAAACCTTCGGCAGCCCGGCTCTTATTCACATAGCATTTTCTATTGTATCGTATGACTTTTTCGTCACTTGTTTCGTATGACACTACTCAAATAATAGTCCGATCTTATTAATGTACCCCCTATATGTTCTGGCAATTGTTAATGATATTGTCTTTCTTCTATTTGTCATTATATGGTTAATTTAATTTCCATCATTGCTTTTCGCCCTAGGCCGTTCATCTTATTTTGTCATGTTCTTCTTCTTCAAGTGCCATCTCCGTTACAAAGATTGACAATTATCATGACCAGGGCTCGGAAGTTCTAGCAAATGCATATATTTTCTGGTAAGTCCTAGAATATTGAAAGTAAGATACAAATTTGTTTCACACTTCCCTGATGTTATATACAAAACTTTATAATGCTAATTTTTGCATATTTACGGTTTTTAGTGCTATTTTGCTATTTTAGAGTTTTAAGTGCTATTTACAAGCATATTTTTATATAATAAATGAAATAAACAAAATTCTATCGAAATAAACAAACGAAACAAAATGTTAAAATAATAAATTTTAACTGTTTAGTAAAGAATACGTACTTACATAGAAAAATAATATTTTAAAAATAATAAAAAATACATAAATTAACATTTAACAGGTTTGGACGTTAATATTTGAATAAGAAAAAAAATATTAAAATAAAAATTGATAACAAATCTTTAAATGTTGACTAACAATTTTTTAAATAATAAATTACGTTATAAAAAAAATATGATAAAAATTTAAAATAAAAAATATATATGCTATACTGCCGCTTTATTCACATTAAGAGTCGTTAAATTGGTCATTCTGTTGACGGTGCGTAGGATCAACGTAAACAGAACATACGAACATTTACAAGATGCATAAATTTACTAATAAAAAACAAAATAAAATCAGAAAATATTTTATCTACTTCCGTTCGGAAAAGCACACTTTCAACTCTCATTTGAGTTACCAAATGCGCAAATGAGCTATTTGACAGTGGTCAAATTAAACTAGTATTCATAAATTTTAAAATTCGTAATAAGAAAATGATAAATTAAAATTTAACAAAAGCACTGGATTGTGGCGGAACGAAGAAGAATTTTTTGGCATTATAGAATTCCAGGGTTCCATCCCTGATGATGATGCGTTCTGTAATTTTACGCAGGGACGGGAGAAGAATGATCGAATGATAATTTTCGGGCTTCTTGTTGTCTTGACCTAGTTTGGGGTTGACCACTACGACGGTCAATTTCAATTTTTGCGGGAAGTGGCGGAGACGAAGTTGATGATGCCTGTGATTGCTGTGACTGCCTTGCGTGGTAGTTTCTTGATATAACGGTTTAAAATTCCATCTTGTCCTGAGGCTTTTCTGTTTTTCAACAAAGAATGTATGACTTAGGTGACTTCGGCTATTGTGGTTGGTTCGATGGGGGCGGGGTTCACAATGTCGAGATTTGATTGGATGTAATTTTTTACCAATCCAATGTGGTCGTGATGGTCCTGATGTAGCGGAACCAATTTTCAAATAATAGTTATATGTTTAAGTGGATTCTAAAGTATCAAATTAAACATTGGAATTATCTGATTAATTAAATTCTATGTATACACACTATTTGATTTAGATTAAAATTTTTATTTATTTATTTATTGTACTCTAAAAAGTACTATATTTCCGATTTGACAAAATGGTAAAAAGGTAACTCAAATGAATCAAGGTTCGTATTCTTCCTGTCCTCCTGTATATTTAAAAATTTTAGGTTAGAATTCTTTAACAGCTACGTTGACGTGTGCATCGCAAGTCTTCACGACTGAGCAGGTAAATTACCAATTAAAATGTTTAAGTAATTACCAATTACAGTAAATAAATTCTGTAACTTATTTCTTTTGAATACTTTTACAGAACGCACTAACTGAAAATAGTGAAATTCGAGCACGTTGCTTCTTATTGCATCATTTAACTTCCTGTTTTGAAAATGGTGTTGGATCTGGATTTGTTTCGTACCGAAAAGGGTGGTAATCCTGAAAAAATACGTGAAATCCAAAAAAAACGGTTTAAGGATCCAGCTTTAGCAGATTTGGTAGTTCATCACGATACCGTATGGAGACAACTCCGCCACAAAGCCGATAATTTGAACAAACTTAAAAATGTTTGTAGCAAAGGTATTGGCGAGAAAATGAAGAAGGAAGATCAAGGCAGCGTAGATGAACCTGTTCCCGATACGATTATTGAAAAGCTCGAGGGGATAACTGCCGACGATTTGAAAACCGTCACAATTAATCAAATTAAAAAGGTGTGATTGCTGTGTATTAGGTTACTTTTAGCTTCACGTTTTGTTGTTTTAGATTCGGACCTTGATTGATGATGCAATTGTGAAAAATGATCAAGATCTCGTGGCAGCTGAGAAGGAACGCAATGAAGCTTTACGAGAAATTGGTAATCATTTACACGAATCTGTACCAATTGATGACAATGAAGATAATAACAAAGTCGAGAGGACCTTTGGTAATTGCGAGGATCGCAAGAAATATTCGCATGTCGATTTAATCCACATGATCGATGGTATGGACGGCGATCGGGGTGTTGTTGTGTCTGGCGGAAGGGGGTACTACTTAACTGGTGCGGCGGTATTTTTAGAAACTGCCGTCATTCAGTTAGCTTTACGAAGGTTAGACGAGAAAGATTATAAACCACTGTACACTCCGTTCTTCATGAAGAAAGAGGTAAGTAAATTTCGTGTTTCTCTCAATTTCTCGAATTTTAAATCTTGGTATTTTCTAGGTCATGCAAGAAGTTGCTCAATTATCACAATTCGATGAAGAATTATACAAGGTGATAGGAAAAGGTAGCGAAAAAGGAGATGTGGAAGAAAAATATTTAATAGCAACTTCAGAACAACCTATAGCTGCATTTCATCGAGACGAATGGATAGCCGAAAATGCTTTGCCTATACGTTATGCCGGATTATCCACGTGCTTTAGGCAAGAAGTAGGATCTCACGGCCGGGATACTCGAGGAATCTTCAGAGTTCATCAATTTGAGAAGGTAAAACAATGAATAATAATTTATATTTTCCCATTGGATTTTAATTTGATATACATTTGCACATTTACAAAGAGTCACAAAATTTGCTTGAGTTAATTCTATAAAATTTCTCATCAAGATTTAAATTTTTGTAAATGTTTATTTTTTTTTTTAGGTTGAACAATTTTGTCTTACATCGCCACACGATAATAAATCTTGGGAAATGATGGAAGAAATGATTACCAATGCTGAAGATTTTTACAAGTTATTAGGTATTCCCTACCGCATTGTTAATATTGTTTCCGGTGCGTTAAATAATGCAGCTTCCAAAAAATTAGACCTGGAGGCGTGGTTTCCTGGTTCGGGAGCTTTTAGGGAGTTGGTATCTTGCAGTAATTGTTTAGATTACCAAGCCAGGAGGCTATTGGTTCGGTACGGGCAAACTAAGAAGATGAATGCAACTACCGATTTTGTGCACATGTTAAATGCTACAATGTGTGCTGCTACACGAGTTGTGTGTGCTGTGCTAGAGGTACATCAAACTGAAACCGGTATCAAAATACCTGACGCTCTAAAAGAATTTTTACCAAAAAAATATAGAGAAGAAATTCCATTTGTTAAGTCTGCTCCTATCGATTTGGAGAAGGAATCAAAGAAGAAACAGAAAAAGAAAGGTGGCGGTGAGGAATAAAGTAATATACTTATGTACATTAATTTATTTAAAAAGTAAAACATTCATACAAAATTTTTAATACCGGCTTTGCATTTTCATTGGTGAGTTATTGAATTGTTTTACCTGATATTGCTAATTCTATTACTTGCATTTAATTTTATTTGTAAGCAACTTAGCGATGTAATACTAGGAAAATGAATCTTATATGATTTTATATTTCACAAAATACATGTAAAGGTGTTTATTATATATATTTTTTATTTAAATGCTGGGCAAGTATTTCATCTTAACTCTTATTTTAAACTTTTATTATGTAATATGCCATAAATTCCTTTTTGCATTCATCAAGCGCATGATGTTCGCAGGAAGGAAACGAGGGAAGAATTCATTTTACAGAGTAAATTTCAATTTATGAATCACTGTGAAGGACGAGCAACATAGATCTCGTGTTGGGATCAAAGAATACGGTTGAAAATACTAGGACTCGTTATCTTCGAGTTTGAAATAGTGGAAAAGGAAATGGACGAGGAACATTTAAAGCTGTGGTTATATTGAAGCGATAGTTAAATAACTGCACTGTAAACTATAATGCAAGATTACAGTTTGCCAGCTATAAGAAGAAAAATGTTAAGGAGGCCTGATTGATGAAACAATAATACAAAATGAGTTTGAAAACTTGCCTGCATGGATACCGGAAGGAGGCTGAGATGACGAAGTTAATTTTGAATAATTACTTAGGAAAACGAACAAGATTTGATGTAAGGGGATTCTCGTATTTTTTAAGAACAAAGGTGGAAACAACACTATAACTTAGAGATATCTGGATTTACTTTATGGACAAATTTACCAAAACCATTTTACGAATACCATCAAATATAGTTAAGGAGTATGATTTCATTGAAACTACCTTTACGTTGAGGCAATCGTCTTGGTTGTCTTTTCAACAAAAGGCAAAGAGCAGCTCCACAGGAAGGCGTAGCTTTCATGTTATTATGGTATCGTTGCTATTTAGTGATAAATGTTATAGGCCAACTCGTAATGACCACTCGTTTACCAATTGCTATGCTTTTTTGTTCAACTTAAAGTAATATAAAGAGTAGGAAAAACTGCGACTAGCAGTTTGGAATGGAACGAAGAGCTAATTCATTTGGATGTTTTTCAGATACTTTTAGACTTTGACGAAGTGTGTCACGTTTTAGAGAAGCATGCATATAATAGACATTTAGAAGTAGAATAATCACAGATGGATAAACCGCGATGTAAGTTAACTAAAATCAGCTTTAAAATACATTCAAAATATTAATTCAAACCTTGATATTACATTAACTATTGAGAGTTTTTAAGAACTTTTGGATACATTTTTCTATTCTCATTAATCCATTCATTTATAAGTTTAATTGCACTTAAAAAAAGTTAAAAATTTAATGCAAAAAAATTATTTTATCTACTTATAGGGTGTTCCTGTGACCGTTGAGAACCTTTGTGGTGGTGATAAAGGACACTTTTCTAAGACAAATTTTTAAATAAAATTTATTGCTCTACAAATTAAGTTGTGACCTCTTATCGTCTAGAATCAACGGATTTTGAATTATAAATTAAATTAAGGGAAAAAATGTTTAAAATATTCAGGTTTTATATTTTTTTAAATACTAACGGCCCAAACCAGATAGGGAATTTTACGGGCTACAACTTTGGTCAAATACATTTTTTTGGGAAACTAAACGTTTTCACAGAAATTCTGAAAATAATAAACAAAGTGTAGGTATGAAAAAAAATTAATTCACAAAATTGCTAAAAATCTCAATTTGATTTATAATATTGTTGAGCGACATTATTATAAAGTGCATTAGTTTATCGTTAATTACTTTGTTAATTTGTATTGTTTATTATAATTGTTAATATTGTTAATTAGTTTGTTATTTTTTTTTTAACAACACCTTATTTATTATTTTCAGAATTTCTATGAAAACAGTTGGTTTTCCAAAAAAATTATTTGACCAAAATTGTAGCCCGTTAAATTCTCTATCTGATTTGGGCCGTCAGTTTTTTTCTAAGACGTTCCGTTTAAGAGATACGGGGTTCGCATAAAAATGTAAAAAAAATAAAACCTGAATTTTTTTAACATTTTCTCACTTAATTTAATTTATAACTCGAAATCCGTTGATTTTAAGCTATAAGGGGTTAACCTAATTTGTAAATAAGCGAATGATCTTTAAAAAAGGTCTAATCCAGTAAGCCTAAAAAATCAATAATATCGGAGCTATGGCCATTTGAAATCATAAATTCAAAAAATTGCTTTAAAGGGAGTTACCCCCCAATAGTTTGGACTTCGACAAAAATTTGTCTTAGAAAAGTGTTTTTTATCACCACCTCAAAGGTTCTTCACGGTCACGGGGACACCCTGTAATATATAAAATTATGGTGTCACAGTGTTTGTAACCAAACTCCTCCGAAACGGCTTTACCGATTTTTATGAAATTTTTTGTATATATTCGGTAGGTCTGAGAATAGATCGTAAACTATTTTTTATACCCCTATATGATAAGGGTGGTCCACCCCAAAATTTTTTATGATTTGTCATTAAAAATACATATAACCCATAATTTTCATCCTTCTATCAGCAACCCCCGTTTTTTAATCGCGATATTAATACTGTAATAATCTTCAACTCAGTGATTGATAACTGATCAATTATCAATCGATCAGTTATCCCCGCTACAGGTGTCACTTCTCATCCAACAAACAGCACGGAGTAGGGATGGGAAAATATGAGACGCGCATGAATAGATTAACGAGATTCCCACCAATAGGAAATAGAATTGATGGTCGACAGATGGCGCCATTTTAGTATGTACCTTACCTTTACTGACATAGTTAATTATCGAATCAAGTCTATAACCTACCCAATCAACATACACCAAACAATGGTGTAAATTGTCACACTAACAAACAGATAAAGCGAACAGCCAGTGCGGTTGTGATTTCCTTGAGTGAGGCCGAACAACTACATCCGACACAACCTAAATGGCTAAAGGCGGCAGGTAGGCCAGTGTGGTTGCGATTTTCCTCAGGGTCAAATCAGGTACCATCCCATAACTAATCAATTATTTAATTTATTTTAAAAAAAACGTGACAATATATTCGCACCTGAGAGAAAAACTAGAAATGTTTACCAATAAGAATAGCAATAAATGCGTAATCATATTATTTTTAAGATTTCAAATTTTTCAATTTTGGGAAGGACAATGTCTGCCGGGTCAGCTAATTTATATATAAATTTTTCCATTCCATTAGCTCCAAAACATCCCCAACTAAAACATTTCTGTTTCCACGCTTCAGTTTTTACAGTGCACTCATCCACCATTCGCTCTCCCGGGCGACAATAAAGAAATACTTGAAGTTTACTTTGAAATATTTTAAATTTCGACTTGTCTGTCTATAATACTTTTGTCCATTCTGTGATTGTTTAATTTCTGTGACTTTGCCCAAATTAGTCTTGTTTATTTTTAACAGAAAGCCATGGTTTTCTTTAACACTTTATTTAACCTACGTTTCAACATTGTAACATTAATTAAAGTGCGACTAAACTTACGGACGGTAGTGTATTGCTATGCCCCCAGCATTTAAATTTTTTTACTTCATACTAAATACTTCTTCAAATTTTTATTTCGTTCTCAATATAATTCTCAAAATGGTCACGTTAAAATTATTCGATACCGGTATCGCAGTCTGGCTTACCAGCAACAATTTATTGTTCCTTAGTAAATTTTTAAATAAAATAGAAAACCTTTTACCAATTTTAATTATTATTTTTAAATTTTATTCATTTTTATTGCCATCTGTAATCATTCGACCATAGCTTCCGTTTTAATCTCTTTCAAAACTATCCAAAAAATCTTTCTTCAAAATCAAATTCAATCCAATTTTAATTATCATAAAACACTCTTCATTAAAAAAAAATCACTAATATTTTCAAAAACTCATTTAATTAAATTTTTCGGACATAAAATTACAAGTCCATCACGTTGACAATTTTCGATAAGAAGCCACGATAAAAATTTCACTTTTACCAACTTTCTATTTTCAAAGTTTTATCTCCCAAAATTCAAATATTAAAATATTTTATAAAATTAAAATCAAAATTAATAACAAATTAACAGGGTAGGTAAAACTTTGGTTCAGAACATGACAGTATATTCAACCAAAACTCAATTCTACCCCAAACCTTGAAATTGGCCACTTAGCAACGCGACCTAATGTATACAAAGCAAACAGGTAAGTTAATAGAAATCAATTTTTTTATTAATTTACAATTTTGTGAATCAACTGCGATCGTAAGCACCATACATGAGTAAGAGTGCATTACATTGTTTTAAGTTACAATATTTGGATGTAGTAAACTATATTGTCAAAACAATAATTAGAAATAGCAGTTTTTTAGTCTATCTAAAAAAATAGGGAATAGAGAAATTTTTTCGAATCTAGGACGATTCATCATCGTAAAACTTAATTCGCCAACTTAATCATTTTTAATAGCATGAGACTCCTTTTTTTAAATTATTATCTAAATCCCATTTTAATTACTTTTAAAATCATAAACCAATCATCTAAATCCAATTTTCACCAACTTTCAGTATAATTAAAGTTTTATTATTTATATTATTGGAACGTCATTTATAAAAGAAAGCTTTGCAATCAAAATTTAATTATCATCCTGGACGATTTTATTATGAGATCTGAATTTAATTTGTAAATTTTGTAAAATCGTATTTTAATTTTTGAATTAAGATAATAATATTAATGAGTTTTCATGAAATAAAATTTGTTTATTAATGTGAGTAAGATGAATCGTCCAAGGATGAATCATTCGGATACGATTTTTTCAAGTTTTTTTGTCATTTTGTATTATTAACATGTAGGGTTGCTAACTTTTTAAAATGATCTGCCTAATTCTGACGCGCACAAACAGATTTAATGAAATTCCAAAATGTTAAATTATATTATCGATTTATATTAGACAGGCTAGATTTAACTTTAAATGGACTTGTTATATTTTAATGGTTAGGTCATGTCAAATTTTACATATTTTGGAATCCCACTAATCCATTCATGCCCTTCGAGGGTAGACAGATAACGAAAGCGTACCCATAAAAATATTAGGTAATCTTTTAAAAAAATAAATTGTAGAAAATTTAAATTTTTCATAAAAGAACGAATTGGTATTCTACTTGATGTTCAAGTTTTGTATCTTGATTTGATCAAGATCTTGTATCGGAACAGACTTATAAGCCTGGGGAGTACAATGCCCCTTTCATCAATTTTCCTATATTGGCAGCATTTATCATAAATCACATTGGATTACGGTGCCAACTTGACTCTAAAATAAGTAATTCCAACCAGACACACTGGTTAGTTGCCAAATGTAGGACACATCGATAAAGATTTTATTCGTAATCAAAGTATCTAGGGTTCAAATCTCCGGTCAAATATTCTTTTCGTGTAACAGAAATTTTCTAACGGGTAAAATAATGAACGACAACATTCGGTTAATTATTTTAAGCAAAGTAACTTTTTATCAGTGTGATTTTTCATATGGCGTTTTAAATTATATTTATGCGGAGTACTAAAATCACATATTTTGCACACAAATGGCTTTTCATCTGTGTGGCTTTTTAAATGTATTTGCAGATGACTTTTATGTATAGCTCTAAAATCGCAGATTTTACACTCAAACGGTTTATCATTTCGATGTATTTTAAAATGTCTCTTTAAACAACTTTTCAATCCAGTTCTGTAACCACAAATTTCACACACAAACGGCTTTTCACCAGTATGGATTTTTAAGTGTCGCAGTAAACAGCTTTTCAATACGGATTTATATTCACACAATTCACATGCAAACGACTTTTCACCTCGATGCATTTTTAAATGCTTCTCCAAATAATTTTTCCTTGCCGATCTGTAACCGCAAATTTCACACACAAACGGTTTTTCACCAGAGTGTATTTTTACATGCACCGCCAATCTACCTTTTGTTGGAGCCTTGTAACCGCACGTGTCGCACTGAAATGGTTTCTCAGTGTTGTGAATTTTCAGATGCTCTTTCAACGCCCTAGTCGATGGAGTTCTGTGACCACAAACTTGACAAACAAATGGTTTGTCACCGGCATGAAAATTTAAAAAATGATCTAAAAACATTTTCTTGCTTGCAACTTGATAATCACAAAGGTCACATACAAATGGGCTTTCCAAAGAGTGAACTGTTTGATGTTTTCGTAGGCTGCTTTTGTGAACGGTTGCATACGTGCAAATTTCACACTGAAATTGCTTTTTATCCGTGTGTATTTTTAAATGTTGTCTCAACAATTCTTTGTATGCAGCTCTGTAATTACAAATTTCACATGCAAATGGTTTATCCTTAATGTGAGTTTTCAAATGCTGTTTTAAACTACCTTGTCGGAAAGTTCTATAATCACAAATTTTACATCCAAACGGCTTCGCACCTTCGTGAATTTTAACATGCTGCTTTAAGTTACTTTTTCTTGCAGTTTTGAAATCACAAACTTGACATGCGTGTGGCTTATTGCTCTCGTGACATATAAAATGACTCTTTAAATTTGATTTTGAGATGAATCCTGCATTGCAAATAAAGCAATAAAATTTTGTATCTGGATTTGCCACTGCATCAGCTGACTGATCAAATACTTCTTCTTTGAATACTTTGGTTTCCGTTACATAAAAATGAGTTTCTTCGTAATTCTCTTCTTTAATGTCAATCGAATGATGCAAATCTTCCGAAGTGTCATCAAATTTTTCAGTTTTAAGTTCCCACTTGGGAAAAGCATCTTCTAAAAATTATATTTTGTATAGGAATGCAGTTGTAACAAACGTGAAATTGTTTCATTGTTGCGCCCAACTCACCATCTTTACCAAAAACATCAAAATCGGTGTAATCATATTCTGTCTTTATTGTGCCTTCTGCACCCATTGCAACAAATTTGTCTTCTGTTTTAATGTCAACCATTGTCTTGTTATAATTTATTATTTGAAAAAGTATCGATTTGACAAAAAAATTGACACATCAATACAATATGGAATCTGTTAGCCTTACCAAAATTAGGTAATTAAAATTTTTTTGGTTATTTCTTTTTAGCGCGAAATTTAAAACTTATCAAATCACCAACGAAACCATCAGTGTTGCTATGTCTATTAATTTTAATCAATAGAGAAGTGGTTTAAGTAGTGTAACTCGATATTAATCATATCAAATTTTTAGCATAAACCAAAAAATGCACAAAACACTTTTTCGAAAACTAAAATGTTTAAGTTATCACAATATATAAATACACTGTATGTATATTATCGCAAACGTTTTCACCATACTATGGCATCATCAGGCGATGAACTAAGACTAGGACCTAGGCATCATCAGGCGATGAACTAGGACCTAGGAATTGGGCTGGGTTTTTGGTCCATGGGGACCGTATCTGACAGCGAACAGTAAGAATAGTTGAAAGCACACGTACCGTCAACAGAATACACAGCGGGGCGCTTAACGTGCGAATTCCCGTGGCCCGAGCAGTAGCATTGCTATGTCGCGTTTTACACGTCTGCTTTTTCAAATTTAAAAATGGAATAAAAACCAGAATTTGCTACAAGCAGGTCCGAACTGGTAACAGTTTAACTCCTTTAAACGGCCTCTGTCTTACAGAAATTTTATACATTAAATAAGTAGAAAATAACCAAATTGTGATTTTTTTCAAAAATATACTGTAGAATTTATATTCTCTCTCCCCCAGAAATTAAACATCACCAGGAAATCAATTGCAACCGTATAAAATTATTATTTTGACTATAAGAAATACTAGTCAGTAATCAGTGGCATAGATGGAATTTTTAGGGGGGGGGTAACAAAATTTTAATATTCACGATGAAAATTATATAAATTAGAAAATATATAACTATATAAAATACAAAAAATACCAAAATTTAAAATACTTCTATATCCTGACTATGGATATAATATTTAATAAATTAATTTCTATTTAATATTTATTTAATTATGGATATGATATGATAATATAAAATTATTATGATTATTTTTTATCAAAAAAATATTATAATTTAAATTTTAAGATATCAGAAATTAATAATAATAATAAATAAACTTTATTTGGTATAAAAACCATTATTTATTACGTCTTGAATTTTGTTAGAATTATTTTAAGAATTTATCCATAACTCAAGTTGTGAATAATTCGAGCTAAAGGTGGGCATTTAAAAATATTACAGAGTTTCGGGTTTGTAACAGATTAAAAAAAAAAACAAATTTAAAAATTTTTCTTTATGACAGTTCTTTTTCTTCCGTTTATTGTCTTTCACTTATAATTTCATTTGGTGCCACTCATTAAATTTCATACTTTAAAAACAAGTTTTATTGCATTTCAATGCAGGTCAATTTAAATCTTTTTAGATCTTTAGCTACTCTATCCTTGCTTAATCCTTATGGGGGTACTTTATTCGTTATTTACATACTACTGGCGCGCACGAATAGATCAACGAAAGATATTGTAATAAAAAAATCACTAGGTAACAAGTAACTCAAAAGTTCCATCGACTTTAAGCAGCAAGTCCTCGAAGTGAGTGCCTAAGTCTCTGAGCCCACGCACTTGGTAAAAACTTGAACTCTAAAAATCTTGGTATCTAGAATCTCGTTAATCCATTCGACATAAGATCCTAGATGTAAGAGTTGACTGATAGGCTCCTCTTAAAGTCACATATACACAAATAGATTTTCATTTTGACCACTTTCATATTATAGTATTACATCGTTAAGCTCGCCTCTCACGATGCTTGTTTTGCTGATGGTTTCATTGCTTGTGCATGGTACCTAGCATGATGGCTACTGTGCATGGTTGGCTTCACACGGGTTTTGTGTACGATGGTTTACAAGCATGGTTTCAAGCTGGAAGTAGCTGGTGAGTCTAAAGACAAAGCAAAATTAAACGCAATTATACACATTTAGATGGTTTTATAATTTGATAGTTATATTTGTTACAATTGCCAGTGTTTCGACATAGTATTAAATTTGTTGTCTTGTAGGTTATTATAAATTTGTTATTTGCTGTCTTGTAAGTTATTGTTTATCATTTGTCAAGTGGACGGTTAAATCACATACATGTGAAAGTTTATAATAATACTCAATATATTTTTAAAAAATTTTAATTTAAAAAATAATTTTAATTTTTAATTTTCTCGTGAGTTCAAGTGGTGCATGCGAATATTTGTGAGCATGAGACTTCCTTTTGTTAATTTTTAATAAATTCTCGTATCGTTTAAATCGTATAAATTATTGTTTCTATTTCAATTTCAAATTTACAATAATTTTATTCGGATTCAACCATTTATACGGTATCATAATTGCGCGTCGAACCTGCACTCGCCTTATCAATCAATTTCGTCGTATAAAACTTTACAAAAAATCAAATCTTCCAAAATTTCAATCTTGTAACACTGTTGATTAAATGAAACAATTTTTTAACTAAATTAAATTCAAATTGTTTATTATAAAAATGATTAAAAATAGTTAATTTCGTGCGAGCGTAGGCAAAGCACGCCTGCTCGTGAACGTTAACATGGCATAAAGCAATTTTTTCGTACAGCACGGTTACCAACATCGTAACCAAAACAAAATATTATAAAATTTTGTGTACAGTATGTTACAAAAATCAAAACAAAACAAACTTTAAAATAAATTTTAACACAAACACAAAAAGTATTTTAACGTTTCAAAACACGACAATACATAATTTGTATTGTTAAAAAGTTTCTAACATTTGCATCAAATTCATCATAAGATATAATCATAATTCACAACACAGGGAGATTGGTATCGGCAATCGCTTGTATCCTACAGAAACATAATAAGTAGAAAATTCTTAACACAAAAATAATTGATTGTAATCTCGGGCTCTACTTTTACATAAAAGCTTTTGTGTGGCAAAGTACCTAAATTATCATAATATTATCAAATCTAGCGATACATACAGTTTTTGCTAACAAACTATCAATTGAACTTTTATGAGCCTGTATTTATCGGCTAGTCAGATAGAAGTCCTGCACATGTTCATAATCAATTGTGAAAACAATTATAATAATTTAATTTGAGTAAGACAAGAATTCGTACCTTCGCTTGCATTTATAATTAAAAACATAATTTATCTTTATTTAGACCGATCAACTCACAAATAAACAGAAAACACTACCATAAATGTATAACAAAAATTTAACTAGCTTTTTAAACATGTTTGTACTACAGCTTAACTGCTGACATCTATAAGAGAACGCCCGTCTCGAGCTTCGTCATCTTCCTCCCATCCCTTTTCTCGTAGTCGTGGCGTAAAACTCATCACTTCCTTGCGTGGGATATTAAAATAATACATTTGATTGTAATTTGAAATTGTACATAAAGCGCTAGATACAAATTGCATTTATTTCATTACAGTACAAAATTTTATTAATAGAAATTTTTAATTATTCAAATAATTAATGGTATTAGTATACTGTGGTGTTTCAAAATGATTCGCACCTACCCTGTACATTTTAATGAAAATTTTGTTTTTAAATAGTTTTAAGTTGTAAGACTGTGGAAGTTAGACAGGTGGGGGCGAACCGACGAGGATATTGGCTTTTTCGCCGACAGCGCCCGCTCGAGCATGTTGTTTCAGCTCGAGGCGATTATTGAAATTTTTGATATAAGTTTAAATTGTGAATAAAATTTGTGAGTACTGAATTTTTGATTTGAATAAATGAATTTGGTGCGAATGCATTAATTGCGTAATTTTTGGATTAATTTTGATAATTGAAATTGGATATTTTTTGATGAGTTGCTACCGAGCGGTAGTTGAATTAGTGCTTTGGATATATTTGATGGTTTTGATTGCTTTGGAAGTAAAGATTGAGATTATAAAATTTGAAATTATTTAAAATTGAAATTGGTTTGAAATTCGAAGAATAAAATTTGCATTTGTACGAGTAAAGCCAGCTGGCGATAACAAGGCGTTTGGATACGCGCATGAGGTTAAAGTGCGAGCCCATTTTAAATTTAACAGTAAATTAAATTATTGAAATAATTTACGATTTAAATTGAATTTGATATTATTTTGCGATTTATGAAGAAGATTTATTTTGGACAAATTTAATATTTGTTTTGCATTGAAAAGATTTCTTTTTTATTTTAAAATTTATGAAGACGCTTGGAACCCTTTGACCCTTGAAAATTGCCAACTGCTCCCGCAAAGAGTAACCCGAGGTAATAAAAAGTTTGTGGTATTTCCACGAAATACCATTACAATACATTATGGTAATTATCAGGACCTAATGTGTTGGAGATAAATAACCTTTGGGTTCACCTGAAAGTAGTGGCGAACCGGACCGGAATGTTCTTAACAACCAGGCTTCAGAAAAAAATTTTTAATCCGCGTCTTTTTTCTGAAAATCATCCCAACAAATAAAAGTTAAGTCCGCCACTGCTAGGAGCCCCTTAAGAACTGTGGGACTCAAAAAAATGTGATTAGGCATACCCATCTTGACAGTACACGTGTATAGTGTTTTAGGTCTATTAAAAGTCGTTGTTCTTAACTTAGAATCTCTAATGCGTATCTCCCTCATCTAACTACCTGCCCCCCGGCCTTAAACATTTTCAACTTCAAAATAGGTCAGCAGTCATCCAATTTTCTGGTATTCAAATTTCTGCAGGCATAATATTTTGAGACTATTATTTGCTATTTTAGTAATGGTGCTTACCACACATAGAAAGCCGCCAGTGTGTACTTGTTTTATATTAGTAGTTCTCGCAGTACATAGTCGCTTAAAAATAATTTTGTGAGTGCCAAAAAGCTAAAATACGGTGGAATCGAAAAGTAATTACTTTAAATAGCTTACATTCAAATTTGTTCATAAATCATGTGCAAAAATGCGCTATTCATAATCTTTGATTAACCGACATAATTTTCTATATTTAACAAAATTTTGGATTTTGTAGCTGTTTAGTTAGAAAAAATTGAAGTGGCGTTTAATAAATGTGTTTGATTGATGCATTTTAAGTGTTTATATATCGTTTTTCTTGCATTGAATTCGCTATGAGATTTTCATAAATATAGCAAATTTAAGTTCACTGGTTAAAATTTCAATAATTTAAGGAAATTTTATTTAATTTTCATTGTTATGAAAGCTTTTGATTCAGTGTAATGGAGCAAAAGAAAAGTAATTTTGTTATTCAAAAATAATAAAGTAAATGTTTTGATCATTAAACTTTAATTAAATATAACAAAACAGCGAAAAATAAATTAATTTATTAAACTATAACAAACTCTAACACCGTCTTTTGAGTGCCAGAGGAAAAGCTACGTAAAAATCCTCCTGTAGTTGTAAAAGATTTAGTTTTATAATGTTTATTAAGTTGCTTTAAAAGACAAAGATGTATTGGACCCCCCCCCCCTTTACTTGAAACCTTGTGATTTAAAACTCAATTTTTAAAAAATAGCAGGTGCATTTCAATGATTTTATTTTTCGAAATCATACGAAGTTATATGTGGGAATCTCGTTAATCCATTAAACACTTTATAAAATCTCGTTAATCCATTCTTGACCGTCATCGATGGCGATGAATTCCTCATATCCCATGGGTAATTCTACATTAAGTTCACCGGAGTCAGATACCTTCAAAGACCGGTTTGTATTTCTTACGTATCTTTCTCCTTCACATGTTTATCATTGTGCACTTGCAAATGAACTATTAATTTGCTTTTATTAATGGTTGTATAATCACAAATTGCACAACGGATTAGTTTTTTGCCGATATGTATTTTTAAATGATTTATTAGACGATTCTTCCTTGAACTGCTGTAATTGCAAAATTCGCACCTAAATGCCTTCTTACTTGTGTGAATCATCAAGTGATTCGTTAGATTATGTTTGTACAAAGTTCTGTAACCACAAGTTTCACATAAGAACGGCTTTTCACTCATGTGTTTCTTTATGTGTTTCGTCAGATTACATTTTTGCGCAGTTCTGTAAAAACAAATTCCACACACAAACGGCTTTTCACCTGTATGAACTTTCACGTGACTTTGTAAATCATGCTTAGTTGCACTTCTATAATCACAAATTGCACATGGGAACGGCTTTTCGCCAGTGTGAGTTCTTAAATGAACAGTCAAGCTGCTCCTAAACCTAGTCCTGTAATTACAAACCGTACAAGCAAATGGTTTTTCATTTGTGTGAATTTTCAAATGCATTCTTAAGTACAGTTTACTAGGAGTTTTAAAATCGCAAGTTTCGCAGAAAACTGGTTTTTCATCCGAATGAATTATTAAATGAGTTTCGAAGCATTCTTTGCTTTGAAGCTGCAGGTCACAAATGTCACAAACAAATAAGTTTTCGTCGACTTGATTTTTCTCGTGTTTCCTTAAATGCTTATTTAAAGTAATTTTACGAATACTTCTGTAGTCGCAAATATTACAGGCGAACGGTTTTTCCCCGGTGTGAAGTTTTAAATGGCATTCAAAATTTCGTTTAGATTTGGTTTTGTAGCCACACACAACACACGGGTACTGCTTTTCTTCATTCGCATGTCTGTTTAAGTGTGTTTGGAACTTTCTTTTGCGAGTCGTTTCAAAGTTACAAAGTTCGCATACCAATGGTTTTACGTCCATGTGTTTCTGTAAGTGACGTTGCAAGCTCCCTTTATAAATAGTCCTGTAGTTGCACAATTCACACACGTAGGGTTCCTCACCCGAGTGTGTTTTCAAATGTTTATGCAAATCGGGCTTACGCTTAGTTTTAAAATCACAAAAGTCACATGCAAAGGGTTTTTCGTCAGTGTGTATTACTAAATGTTGTCTTAATAAATCTTTTCTATTTGTTCCGTAACTGCACTTATCACATTTGAAAGACTTTTCGCCGGTGTGCACCGGTAAATGTCTGTTTAATTCACATTTTTCTACAAATCCAAGACTACAAATTGGACACGGAAACGGTTTCTCACCTGTATGTCTTCTTATGTGTGCACGAAGATTATTTTTATATTTACTTTTATAGTCACAAGATGCACACTCAAACAAAGTGCCATCCGTGTGAAGTTTTAAATGCCGATCTAAAGACCGCTTATTATGGGTCTTGTAATCACAAACTTGACATGCAAAAGGTTTTTCGAAACCGTGAATTTTCGAATGAATTTGTAATATTGGTTTTGTAGTTGCTTTGTAGTCACAAATGTCGCATGCAAAATGTTTCTCTTTTAAGTGAGTTTTTAGATGAACATTTAAGGATGATTTTAGTTTACATCTGAATTTACAAATCTCACAACGAAACGGCTTATCGCCCTTGTGAACACATAGATGTCGGTTCAACGTTCTTCTCATTGTAGTCTTATAAGGACACAATTCACACTCGAACACTTTGCCACCTGTGTGGCTGTTTAAATGCACAGCAAAATCATTCTTTTGGTTAGTTACATAGTTGCACTCTCCACACACAAATGTCTTTGCCATCTTGGCATCCGTGTGAAAATTTATGTGTGTTTGCAGGTAATTCTTATATTTTGTTTTGTAGTCACAAATTCCACAAACAAATTGCTTTTCTTCCGAATGCTTTTGTAAATGTATCTTCAAGTCATTTTTACGCTTACCTCGATAAGCACAAGAGCTGCATGAAAATGGTTTGTCATCTATATGTATTTTTAAATGCTTTCTTAGATTACTTCTATCTATAGTGCTGTAATCACAAATCTCACAGAGATATTGTTTCTTGGGCAAATGAGCGGTTAAGTGTCGTTTTAAACTAGTCTTCCGATCAAATGCAACACTGCAAATATAACAACAAAATGTTGTTCCCCGACTGGCAACAACCACCGTGGTTGACGCATTTCCTTCATCTTTAATGTCGATCGAATGATGCAGTTCTTCTAGATTGTAATAAATGTCTTCAGTTTTGATTTTCGTCTCTAGGTGATCAGTTTCTATTAATAATATGTTTGGAATTATTGGAAATAATAAATTGTATTTTTTATTTTTAAATTAAAAAAAAAATGTGAGGAATAATGCAAACCTGATTTTCTAACAGAGTCAGAAGTCGGCTTTTGATCATAAGTTTCAGTGTTTAGAGCAGGTGATTCCACTTTGCACTCGATTTTATTCATGATATCCACCCAACTAACGAAACACAAAAATGTATGTTTATTGAATCGACACCAGCACTAATTTTAAGGTTAAAATAAATTGCAGGTGACGTTTAGATCAGTGGCAGCGGCTCGTGGTATTTTGTCAACGTCCTGACAAGAAAACAAACAATAGATAAGTTTTTCTTTTAACTTTCTTTAACACCAAATAAAATACCGGAAGAGATTAAAATAGAAGAACTAACTCAAATGATGAGAGAGGAGATAATGCGGTAAAAAAATATAAGCAAGAAATCAATAAATTAAAGGTAGAAAACAGTAATCTAAAGATAGGCATTAAAGCGCTAAAAGCCAAAATATAGCTGGAGAGTAAAGAAAGAAACAAAGTAATATAATACACTAAAACATCATTAATAAATTCAGCATCGTAATTTGTAATTCAGCAAAGTACATCCAGACGCCCTCTATTTTATAAAATTCTTAGTTTTATTAATAGATTTAATAATAATCAAGCCATCTTTGATAATGGCATCCTCCAAAATAAACAATTTGGTTTCCGCTTTAGCTACAGCACAGTGCAACAAGTTCTTTGCCTGGTCGAGCACATCACTCTTGGATACAACAAGAAGGAATACACCGGGGTGGTACTATTCGACGTCTCAAAGGCATTCGACAAGGTCTGGCACCAAGGCTTCCTATTCAAAACGCTCAAGGTCAACATTCAACCAGCACTCGTCCAACTGGTTGCTTCCTACTTAAAGGACCGACGCTTCAGGATCAAATTTGAGGACACTTGTTTCTCCGAGCAATTCATCACAGCCGGAGTCCAACAAGGGTCCATCTTCGCCCTGTCCCACTTTAACATCTTTTTGAGCACATTCCAGCTCCAAAGAATCCAAGAACGAAGATTTCGCTGTATGCAAATGATACAGCAATTTACTCATCTTTGCTAAACTAGGATCTCGCCGCCGCCGGCCTTCAAGAAGCAATAAAAGACCTGGAAAAATGGTTTGCAACTTGACGCATCAAGGTATTTTCGGGCACCTCAACGATGTTCCGTGCAAGACAAGCCAAAAATCCGATGAAAACAAACGTCTTTGTGTTGGAAGAACCGATCCCATGAACAACTAGGGCAAAATACCTAAAAGTCACGCTTGATTACCGCCTTAAATGGAAACAGCACATAGAAGTAGTCGCAAATCGGGGCATAGTCGCCTTCCATAAATTTTAAAATTTATGGAAAATTTATATAAAATTTTTAAATTTTATTGTCTCCCGGCAATAAAATTCGAATCCACAAGGCTATCATTGGGACCACAATGACGTACGCGTCTTCAGTATGGGGAAACGCGGCCGCCACGCACATCAAAAAGTTACAAGTGATCCAGAATAGATGCCTCCGTCACGTTTTTGACTGACCGTACTACGTCACCAACCCACGACTTCGCGCCGATGCAAACATCGAAACCATCGACGAATTTATCAAAAAATAGGCTGAGAACCTATACAAATCGACAAAATCCGCAAAAAATTCACTAATCGCGCAACTGAACCAATACGATCCTGGCTTCAACATTGGACATCGCCAGCCCAAGGATCTTCTCATCGCTCCCGTCCCAACGCTACGCCGCCACCCAGGAACCAATCATAAATCTTGGATCCCACCACGACGAACGCGCACAAAGATGAAGAAGAAAGAAGAAAAAAAAACAAAAGAATATAAACAGCACCGGTCTCCGCATCCTTGGCATTCGAAGCGGGTTTCTATATTATACGCTCATGGTACGAACCCCATCACTCTTCCCAGGACTTAAAGATCCAGCCAGTCTAAGCCTAGCGCTAAATAAAACAGAATTCAATCTCACAAAATTCACCGCCCGTCGCCAACATCAGTCGAATGGAGATATAGAGATTGTCCTGTAATTCCATAATGCCAAGAAGTTCATCGTTCATCGATAAGGCAGTATGACTATGAGTAAGCTCTACTCATAAGACAATGGCTTGAAGCAATTTTTCTTTTTGTTGTTAGTTTTGGAGAACCATTTTAGTGTAGTGATTCCGTTAAATTTTGGGGCTATAATTGACCTGTGATTGATCACGTAGCTGTGATGCATCGTATGCAAATTTACACTTCTCCAAAATAAGTAAATCAACTTCATGCAGCATGTGCCGTTGCAACCGTTAACCGGAATCTGTAGAAAAATAGTAACATCGCTTCAAAGGCAATCAAAAGCGTCGTCCCTTATTGTTATTAACATCATTTGCCTTATGGAAAGACGATAATTATTCTAAATCCTGAACCACTTGGGTGATGTTCTTTGGTGAAAAATTATTGCTTTGTGATCCGCCATTATCCAGTCACGTCATGGGTAATTTCTGTTTGAACTAAAAATTCAACTTGTAAGTGATTACCTTGCATTTTAATAATAATCTAACTAGCTTCTGATTTTTGTATTTAAAGCATTTCGCTAAGTACTTAAACTTTAGGATTCAAATTAATAAATATTGTTGTTATTTGGGTTGTTTAATTTAAAGGCAACGAATATTCGTGTGGTGTTTTAATAATTACTCGAAGTGTGAACAATTCGCCTGTCGTTCGATAATTTATGTTATTCTGACTTTTATGATTTGTATGTGTATTACTTTTAAGATCATTCATCTACCATTTAGGTATAAGTACAACCATTCTCAAAGTGAATCAAAATTATTAATAGGTCTCGTTTATTTTTCTGTAACAATGTTTTCTTTAAGTTGCACTCGATTAAAGTTATAACTTCACACTCTATTATTTGTTTTAATCTACCTTTTTATTAACACTCTATTTGGTTAAACGAAATTTAGAGTTTTTGAAGAGGATAAAAAAAAATATGGAAACAAAAGAATTACAAAAAAGTAAAGAGACTTTTAAAAAAAAGTAAAGAGAATAATATGGTTAAAGACAATATTATGTTAGAATAAAAAGGATAAATTTGATAATATCAAGAAAAGGTGATAGAAAGATGGACAGAGTACTTTGAGGAACTCCTCAACAAATCAGTAGTGGTAAATTTACTATTTTTAGTGAGTACATCACCACGGAGCAACTGGAGCGGAAAGGACCACAGCGGAGAGTATAAAGAGTACTCTAGAGAGACTAGATTTAAAATTTTTATTATTTATTTATGAATTTGCATAAGAACAATTGTATATGAAGTGAGTGTGCCCAACAGACCAAACAGTAAGGAAAAATCTATATCGAAGAATCCTGCAGCTGAAAAGAGGGGAAGTTGATTATTTGCTTGATGAGCTAATAGCAATAACTCTTCGCGTAAAACACGTTTTTGATTATACATGTTCGTTTCTGGTATGCTAAGTAACAGATTGTAGCATATAGTTGGTGTACGCTTAGCTTCTTTGGTAGTCATTTCACATGCTACCGCAATTGTTATTCCCATTATCTAAAAACATCTGATTTAGAATATTTAATACAATAAAAAATGTATCCAAAAATAATTCTTATATTCTTTAATTCGTATATATCTTACGCATACATAATTTACGAAACTTAACTTACCAAATGCATAACATCCCATATTATTCCCACAGTGTAAAAAAGTACTTGGGAAAGATTTTCATAGACTATATCGACGTCTTCTTTTGACTTAAAAAGCTTAATAAAATAGTCCAACATAAATAGAAAGTTTACGAATAATTCCAAGAAGAAAAATAGTAGTTGCCATCCAAACAAAATGTTAAAGTTTTCGACAGTTGTGGACATGATGCTGCTAAGTTTTCTAAATTTATCAACAGTCCCAGTTGTTATGACTTCACGATTCTCTTCTATACTTTCTACTAAATTTTTATTAAAATGATAGAATAAAGATTCAAATCCATGTATGAAATGATAAATTAATAAAAACAAAATTACGTTTAAACAACGATTGACTTCAAAATAAATCAGATCGGCACAGTTTAATATTTTTATAGATTGGTCTTGTAGAGTCATCACAATACTGCTAACCATAAGAATTGTTAGAATTAAATTAAATGACATCATTTTTTTGTTTATATCCCAAAACTTAATTCTTTTTTTTTTAATCAGATGCTTTTCAATTTTTGAAAACTGTTTAAAGAATGTTTGATATAAATCGGCATTCAATATCGATATTTTGAACATAGAACTAAAGTAATACAATTGCAAGATGAAGAGGGAAGTTATGTGAATGACGGTAGTTGTTCTATCAACAATAATTGGTTCCATAAACTCGAGGAAAATATAATACATTGTATATAAAAACAAAATAATGTTAAGAACAAAAACGTAAAGTTTATGCAAAAAACGCAAAATAGAATTATTACAATAAATTGGTGGTGCAATAGCCACACAAATTGCTAACTTATCTAGAAAACTATATTGATTCATTACGTCCCCTTTATTTTCACGAATTATTCAACTAAAATTTTTATATGAAATTCGTATATATTAGAGTACTGATGAGAAAAAAATTTAATGTTAGATATGAGCGGTTGTATTATTTATGAATTTTTTTATTGATTATTAAGTAGTATGGACTAATAACAGGGGGTGACCGCCAATTATATATTATTTTCGATAAATCGAATAGGTTTCTCAACGATATATAGACAGGGTAATATTTTTTTATCAAATATTTAATATGAAATGTTAATAATGATTTTTATAACAGTTTACTATTATTTACCCGTTTCTAGGTAATATAAGCGCTAGGACTACATAAATGCTTTTTTTCCACTACTATAGTCATATAGGCTATCATTATTACCTATAGTCGATTCGGGTTAAGATTAGTCTTAGATGTCGCTTTTTACCCAAGCCGGGTTTACATAGAAAAATTTACAAGTTTAATTGCAGTTCGTGATTTCAGTATGCTTGGTTGCATACCTACAAGAATTTATTTTCAGTATCAGTATGCTAGATACCTACAAAAGGGTTTAATACGTTAAATATTAACTTGATATAATAATTTCAATGAAAAAAAATTTATTTAGGAATTATTTAATTACATCTTCGTTATTACATACAACTTACCATCATAAAAGTAAGCAAGATTGCTTATAACCTTTTTACATATTACATAAAACCAACTTTAGAAAATTAGAAAAGTTCATCAGAAGAAAAACCTGTGTTTACTTGAAATTGTAATTGCATTTCTTCTATACGACGTTATCATCCATAGTCTGATTCTTTGACTGTACTATTTCCCTTAAAAACAATAAATTAAAGTTCATATAATCAACATTATTAAAAAACTTTCCTGTTGATGTTAAACAATAAACATTTTCAAATAAATTCAGGATTTAATCTGGCATGCATTCTTCATCAGAAGAAAAACCTGTGTTTACTTGAAATTCCAATTGCATTGCTTCTACTCGATCATCTACTGGATATCTAAAGTTTTCTTCATTTACAACATGTTTAACACACTGTGCCCACCTCTCTGGTGTAACTGCTTTCAAACCATCCTGAAACAAGACTTTCATATCACCAAATTTAAAAGTTTTATTATTTGCAGCAACATAGCCTTTTACTTGTGCCCAAATTAATTCGATAGGATTAAATTGGCAGTGGTATGGAGGCAATCTTAAAACTTCTCTTCCGGAGGACTTGACCATTTCATCTATCACATACGAACAGTCTGGCTTCCCTACCAAATTGTTCGTTATTTTAGCTAAAATTTAGGTCAGTTGTAATAACGATCATATTATACAATATTGTAAGTATCAAAGTAAAACTTACCTTTCAGTTTCCCACCGATTAAGTTGAATGATCCCCATTCCAATAACTAGGTATATTTGAATACTGTGTTTGTTATGTTTATATCAATAATTAATAATAAATTGTTGAAAGATTTATAATTTTATTGATGTAAACACAGTCTAAAACGTGCAAACAATAATGAAGATGATGATGATCAAATTTATTATTAAGATATATAAAAATAAGATTTACCAAAAAGTTCTACATTTAATTCTGTCCGTTCTGCTGGAATTCCTTGTGCATCAAGCCATTCCATCATTTGCGACTTGGTCCAACTTTTAAGTGGTCTCTTATGAAAAGGTAAGAAGAAAAGTTCTCGAATTATATGAAGCATTGTCCATTACTATAACAGAATTAGCTTCTAAAAGGGACAAAATTCTCACCATCCATTCTTCAAATACAGTTGAATTCATCTCTTCATGATAGTCGTTAGTTTTTTTCGATTCAAAACATAATAATCCATTTTCCACAAATCCTGCCTCGTTTCCTATATGAAGAATAATCAATCGCTTACCTTTACCTGAGGGGTTTTGTAATCCTGTCTAAAATATATTTATAATTTAGTAATTGATAATTATATAAATTAGTGTATACTATTACCAAGAGACCTTTGTTGAAAGCTTCAGCTGCACTTGTTACAGATTTGTCTTTCCATACTTTAGCCGTAGTGTGACCAGCATTTACCCAAGTTTCATCAAGATAGTATATTGGACGCCCTTGTATTCTAAAATTTCTAACACTGTTTAAATACTTACGTCGCCATATGATCAGTTCCGCTTTCTCTACTAATAAATGGTTTCGTGATCACTTTTCCCAAACAAAATTTAATGATGTTAGTGTCTTGTATAACGTGGTTCGTTGGATGGTAGGGAGCACTTCATTATTTTGCACTTTCTAATAAATAAAATTAATATTTGCTTAAGAAATTATAAAGTACTACACTAAAGAAATACTTACATCAAGAATTTTATCAACGGTAGGTACATCATTCGCAAGAAAAAATTGATGAACTATTCTACGTAATGTTGACTTCTGAAAATCATTTAATTTGTCATAAGTGCTCTTGCGTTCTCTTTTTTTTGTTGGTGATGACAATGTGCCCCTTTTGTCCATCTCAATAACAGTGTTCCACATTGACTGAACTGAAATTCCTAGATCGTTACCAGCTGAAGTTACACTATGTGTTTTGACGTGTCCTGCATTACGATACTTTATATAAATGTTATACATCATTATCTTCTGTCCACTATGTATAATTTTACCGTGATGATTTTTAATGACATCCCGAAAACTTCAATTATCGTTGGCTTCATTTGAACAACTCGATTCGGTTTGATTTGATTCTTGACTTTCGACGGTGAAAAATGCTTCTTCAAAATTATAAAATTCCTGATTACTAGTTCCTGGTTGATCCATAATTTAATTAAAAAAAAAATAAATTTCTAAAACAAATTAAGGTTAGAATACACAAATGTGGTTTTTAACAAAACCAAAGTGTTATTAGAATAACAATTTATTTTTTACGTATTCTTGGTTCAAACAGCAATATATCCGCTAGCAATATTAAAGATTCGTTACAAAATTTTACGAAAAAATATTTATAAACGTCAAATCTCAAACAATTGTGGTGGTGTGAACTTGCAAATTCATTTTTGAATATCAACCAATCACATTTCAAGGTTAATATTTTTAGTTCCGAATTCAAGACTAATCTTAAAACGAATGGACTATAGCTAAGTCGCACCCGAAGTGACGTTTTTCAGGCTACTGGTGTATAATTTTTTCATTATACACTACTAGTTAATAAGGAACATATTAATATTTTTCTATAGTTTGGCGAATATTTATGAGTCAAATGTTGTTAAAAAACGATTTTGTATAACCAAGAGATACTATTTAAATGAATTTAAACTATTCAAAGCGCTTTTTTAATAAAATAATTTTGTTTTAACTATTTAAAAAAAAACTAGAATTTAATTATCACAGCTAACCTAAACTTGCCAATACCTGTCAAATCAACAAAACAAAGTTGTCATTTGATTTAATATTTTTAAGAAATTTTTTTAAAAACAAGACTTCAAAAAAATGGTAATAAATCTAGTAGTTGAAAAAATTGTAGATAAATCACGGTTGTGAAGATCATTATAGATCCCGCGCCTTATATTCCTTGGTGCTTCCCACCTCGGAATATTATCTTGGCGTTAGGTCAATAATGACAGTCTTCACAACCTTGGCCTATAATATACTATTATTCACAATCAGTTAGTAATCGACACATCTCTGACTTTTAAAAAGTTAGGAAGCTGCTTATTATTTACTTTCACTTGACAACAAATCAGAAAGCTATTTTAACCTTAGGGTGGGAAGTGATCACTTCCCGACCTGCAATGTCGCATTGTCGGTAGGCAAGAAATGGAACTAACAAAAAATATGCGTTAATAAAATGAAATTTGATGATCTTTAATTATTTACAAACTGATTGTGAATAAAATTGTATACATACCTCGGTGTCAAGCTTCATTCCAGCCTCGCGCTTAGAGTTGACTTCGGCGCTTCGCGCCTTAGTCAACTAACTTAGCGCTCGGCTGTAATGAAGCATTTTCCACCTCGGCACGTAATATACTATTATTCACAATCAGTTAGTAATTGACACATCCCTGACTTTTAAAAAATTGGGAAGCAGTGTATTATTTACTTTTACTTGACAACCAATCAGAAAGCTATTTTGTTTTACTTCCCAACCTTAGGGTGGGAAGTGGTCACTTCCCGACCTGCAATGTCTCCATGTCGGTAGGCAAGAAATGGAACTAACCAAAAATGTGCATCAATAAAATAAAATTTGGTGATATTTAATTATTTACAAACTGATTGTGAATAAAATTGTATACATACCTCGGTGTCAAGCTTCATTCCAGCCTCGCGCTTACAGTTGACTTCGGCGCTTTGTGCCTCAGTCAACTAACTTAGCGCTCGGCTATAATAAAGCATTTTTCTCCTCAAACGTAATATACTGTGATGATACGTGACTCTTATTTATGAAAATCTCACGGATCTGCAGGTTCCTCGAATAAATGGTTACAATTAAGGCAATCAAACAATTGACGATATAAATATTAACGTTTATTTGCAACCTGATAATTAACAACAATAATTCAAAAGCAGGACTCACACGATTTGTCGACCAACTAATACCGTCGAACATAAACAATTCTTCTGCACAACTTAAATCTTTTTCTTCTTCTTTACTTAGCACCTACTTCAACTAGGAACTATTTTCAATTACTCGTACACCTCCTTCTTATTCTTTGTATCCAACACGATGCAGTCGAACTCTTATTCAGCCGCGTGACGATATTAATTTCCACACACGGAAAAACTATGGCCTCAAGCTCCTTGGGTAAACTTCCCAAACAAATCTATCAATCTTCACTAACGACACCCTCTGAATTATTTTTAATTCACACGACCGCTTTGGATTGCTCTCCAATAAATACTGTCTATTGACCGTTGTTTATTTTTCTTCATCGCTAAGTTTTTCATTACTTGTAATGTTTTCATTGGTTCTTGTTTTCTTTACTTTAATCAAGGTTCTTTCTGCTTTTAAATTTTAGATCAAATGTGACCTGCTGGTTTTAATTTGCGTGTGTGTCCAAATTCAAATAAATAACATAATACAAATACACAAAAACTTAAATTAAATACAAAAGATAACAATTAAACAAATTAAACTAACAAAATCTTAACATAACAAAACACAATATTAGTAGCGCGTCACGGGTTAACATACGAAGAATATAAATAAAAGAAATCCTGCTTTATGTATTTTTATCCGGTTGCATCGTCAATCCTTTAATTGCTCAAATGCGCAACCCACCTCTTATGCCTTGATGTGGACACAACAATACTATTATGTCCGACTGCATTATAATGACATGATTACAATATCACTTAGCAGCCATAAGGTATCATTTTATGGTACTAGTCCGTTTTACTGTATTGATAAAATAAAACGGCCGCCTGTCAATGTCAAAGAAATAAACGTCAAAATATGCCAATATAGTATTTTCTGTGGTTTTCAATATTTTCATTTTTAAACACCATTTTTTATATGCGACGTAAGTTTCTTCGTACAAATGCTTTGACTTGGTTGGAAGAAGCGATTCTTTAGCTTTTGACGCTATTTCTGCGATTTCTTCCATTATTTTTGTTACACTCAGAAATGTATTCAACCCGAAACAATTTCACACAATTTTTAAACAACTTACAGTAACAAGGAGCAATAAAATAAGCACTCTACAAAATTATACAATTTTTAAATGTCAAAGTGAATTTTCTAATATTATGTCAATTAAAAAAGAAAATCTTCTATGGTGCAGTCGAACATAAAGCTATGTATGGCATTTGCACATAATTAGGCTTTTTGGACTATTATTTATAGATATTATCTATAAACCATAGGCTTCCTCCGATAAAGACCTATATTATGTACTCATGCCATAAATATTTAGCTATTATATTGCACTAAATCATTATTTGTTTTTATACCTTGACAACCAGATATATTAAGTAACCTATAATGCCCTAGGGCGTATAAATCATAATGCCCGCTTATTATGCTCTTTCATTAATAAAACTAACAAATCGTCATAGGTACAAGCCACCGCAAACTAGTAAATTTAGCAAAATCACATTCAAAATTTTAAATGTTCATAAATTAAAATGTAGTGAAATATAAAATATTGTATCCACCACGGGCATTACTTGAGGTTTATGCTCTCGAGCAACTTAAAAACTCTCGGGCCTGGCGGCCCTCGTTCTTTTACACTGGTTCCTTCGACATAAACACCTTCATAATTTCCTTGATACATAAATAACTATAGCGTGCAAAAATAATAATTAATAATTTTCTGTCGGCAAATACGAATTAAATATTGATGAAAAAACTATTTCTACAGGATGATTTTTAACTAGTGTAATAATGTATTGTGGATTTTTGTGACAGGCTTAATTTTTTGGGTTGATAGTCCGTAATCGTTTCGCCTTGAAAGAAGCAACCGTTTTTATGTTGAACACTATTACACAGAAACTTGCAGCACGATTATTTGTATAAAATGCTGTGACCTAAAAACAAGTGATTAAAAATGTTCGGGAGTGTACAAAAATTTAAATTACGTTCAAGATTTAGTGCTGTCAAATTTAAAGCAGAAAATTTGGGAAATTGGTGTTGCGAACGGAAGAACAAGGGATTCGAGATGCGAAGGTGGTCTAAGCTCGTCGATTTGCGTATTGTCTTGGTTAGCGACAATAAATTTTGGTAGTGCGAATATTTTCACTTTTGTGAAAGGTGAAAATAGTTTTAAAGCAGATATCGATTGTCAAGTTTCGAAGAGAAACATCATTTGCTGCGTTAAATTGGTTTCTGAAATTAAACTTTAATTATTCGAAGAACCCAGGTGTTCAAAACACATTTTGTATTGTAAAAAATAGAAGACGTCATCTTGAAATATTGCAAAGCAAGAATTAAAAAGTGATTTACTTACCGAAGCTGCAAAAATTATTAAGATCCAATTGTACAACGTGAGTTTAAACCAGAAAATTTAGGTTAACCAATGAAATACGTCGAAAATCTGTTTTTTAAGAAATATTATTGGTTAATGTAAATTTTTTGATTTATACTCACATTGTACAACTGACCCTAAGTGTGAATAATCACAATTCACGTTGAAATTTGTGAAGAAAAAGCAGCGAGCGATTTTGGAAACAATTTGGAAGTTGATATAACTTTTTAAACAGTAGCAGAGGGTAACACACCAGTCGTAGAGCACGTATGGATGGCAAATGCGCTAACTGCCAAACAAAGTGGACG
Organism: Cantharis rustica; assembly: GCA_911387805.1. NCBI lineage: Eukaryota > Metazoa > Arthropoda > Insecta > Coleoptera > Cantharidae > Cantharis > Cantharis rustica. The sequence continues at coordinate 37,320,882 of OU426880.1, forward strand.
ATAATGAGAACAAGCACATCTTACTCAGTCAGTAGCGTATCAACAGGTACATTTTAAATAATAAAAATTTTAAAGTGCATTTTTATTAAATTTTTTGAACATTAATTGATTTATTTTGTACAATTTGTCTACACATTTACACAATAAGATTAATAAAATTAGATGCTAGCACGAGTACGTTTGACAATAAATGTGCATTTAAATTTACTAATTCACACAATACACTCAATATTTAAATCCCTTAAAGGCAGTGGCGGCTCGTGAAAAATATTCTTGGGTGTTCTGCATTATAAAAATGGCAAGATATCAGAAAATGGCAATCTCAAAAATAAAGTTACTTATTGCACATTTTTAAATATTAAACGTACAACACTTATCTAGAATATAGTACTTTATATGATTTTACATTTTTACAATAAATTGCAATCCTAACTAATTTTCGAAAAAATTTTATTAAGTACGGCTTATGAGAGGAGTTGTGTTAAAAATATTAGTAATATTTCATTTTATTTTTTCTTCATTTAATATTCATAAGCATTTATTTTATGTACTAGTAGGTATAAGATACTATCTTCGATATTCATAATTTCAATTAAAGTTCATAACGCAAGATGTGTTTAAAATAAAATCGTATATGTTCGTAAAACCAGAGCTGAAATATGAGCAGAACGGTTGTACGTTGTACCATGGTGAGTTGTTCCTATATCTTGTAATCTGCGAGTTTAATAATAATCATTATTATTGTAGAAAAAACCTACATAATTTTAATTTTACTGATATTAATAATTAAACGTAATTTGATTTCGAGTTTCTAATATAGGATCTGCCAAAAAATAATTTTATTTCTATTTTGATAATAATATTTATAAGAAACTTGGTAAAATTAAAATTTGTACTAAATGTTCAAATTACACTATATTACGAGTATTAAACTATTGCATTTTATTGTTTAACAATGTTGTTAAACAATCGATGAACAAAAATTAACTTACTAGTTGTTTTCATAAGTCAAATTTTAAATCATATGACAAAAATACGGCATGTAATTCTGCATCAAGATGCAGCACAACTTGTAATGTATACCGTGGTGTTAGGATTGTCCTAACACCACGATGTATACTGGATACGGATACGATTCCACCCGATAGCTCACGTCATTTCATGTTCAGAATCATATCCAGCACATCGAAGTTAAACAGTGATTTCGAAAGCGTAACGGACTTGTATTAATTATTACAGTACTTATTTGACTGACTGATAAGGTACTTATAACTCAAGGCAACATAAGAAGCGCGCTTTTAAATCAAAATTGATTATTCTTCAATTATTGAAATAATTTGAAATGTGGTGGTTATATTTATAAGTAATAATTAATTTGGTACACTTCATTCTTATTTTTGGCGGTTCTGCAGCTCTGCAGTTCCTATGATAGAACCGCCCCTGCTTAAAGGTGAAACTGTCACCTATAATAACTTCCTTGATCATTCTGGATAATATTTTTTTTATTGTCTTCTCTTGTAATAGAAATAATATGATTAAAGTTATTAACATGTGATAATATTTACGAAAATATTGATTTTTACATGTTACATGAAATTAAAATTAAAATTTAATTTAAGTATTCAATTAAATAGTTTTTGATGCGGTACGGGTGAATTTCGTCAAGTTTCTTATTATTTATTTATGATATAATTATAATAATATGAATGGTCATTATGAATATTTATTAATGTTTCTCGGTCTAAAGAATGCTTCTGCCTCATTCTATAGCAAATTATGAATCACGTTCTCAAAAACTACCTGTACAAGTTCTGCTTTATTTACATATGGACGACATGGTAATATTCTCTAAATCATTGCATGATCATCTCTACTCCAGATCACTCAACTCTGCGAAAAGAACTATAGTACGATTAAAAAAACTTTTAGCCATAATAGATGCGAGAAAACATTTCAGGCCACACCTATACGACCGAATATTCAAAATTAAAACTAAATACAAGCTATAGTCTGGCTATACAAAATCAAAAAGTACAATCTTGCTTGGTGAGATGGAAATTAAAATTGGAAGAATTTGAAGTAGTTTATCAAAAAGAAAATGTAGTAGTCGACGCACTGTCGCGCATCGACATTAACAACAAGGAGGTTTTTTAAATATTATTTTTCTATGTAAGTATGTATTCTTTACTTAACAGTTAAGATTCATTATTTTAATATTAAGTTTAGTTTGTTTATTTTAACATTACATACTACTAACTACCACACTATAGACTTAAAAATTCATTTTTTAGGTATAATTGTAAGTAAGTAATTATAATTTATTGTATCTAAGGTACAATATAATAATTGATAATTGTAAGGGTACTAAACCCTTACTCAAGAACTAAACGCTTAGGTATACTAAAGATTAATAAGAGTATATCTTATAAGAATTCACACTATGTAGCAAAACAACTTACCGGAGACACTCAAATCGTTGATTTGTAATAGAAAGATTGTAAGAAGGAAACTTATGAATTGGGTTGTAACAATAGATCACTGCTAGTTTGGGTTTTTTTTTTGTTGTTTTATTGTTCTTCTTGTTTGTTTTTTGTATTTGTAGTGTCGATTGGACACTTGTGTGAGTGAATTTTTGTTTTGGGAATATATGGTGGTGTTTGAAAAGGATTTGGACCCACCCTATACATTTTGGTGAAAAATTTTATTTTTATAAGTTGACTCGTAAGATTGTAAAATTTGTTGGGTGGAGACGAATCAGGATAAATTCAAGACTTTTTGCCAAGGGTCGCCGCACGAGTCGGTGGTGCGAATGTTGGCTCATTAATTCAGATACACTCTTGTGAAATCAGAATACTACATATTCTTGTAACATATTTTTTGACACATATTGTAATATAGCACACTCACGCATTCTTCGGTTTATTCTATTCATTCTACGCATTTCACTAAGTTCACTTTGGTTAATTTTCCCTGTCAGGGAGTTTGGATGATTAGTGAGGCTTTTGTAGTATGCTTGGCTATATTTTTTAATTTCTTTCCTAATTGTAGCCATCTCTAGGTCACAATGGATCACCTGGTTTGGAAGGTACCAGGAAACGTCGACGATCAGTCGCAGAATCTTGGATTGAAAGCGCTGCAGAATTTCTATGTTGGAGTGAGACGCAGATCCCCAGAGTTGAATTCCGTATGCTTACACTGATTTTCATAACCACTTTGTAAAGCAGCAGCTTATTTTCAATTGTAAGTACTGATTTTCTTCCTACCAGCTACCTACTAAACTTTCGAAGTTTATGACCCAATTGTTTCCTTTTATTAAAAATATGCTTCTGCCAGGTCAGTCACCTATCTAGGTAGATTCCCAAGTATCTAACTTCATTTGATGAAGGAGTTGGTTATTATTTAAAAATACTGGTGGGCACGTGTCTCTTTTAAGCGTGAACGTTACCTGCACTGATTTAGTTTCATTTACTCTAATTTTCTAATTTTCCAGCCAGTCTTGTATTTTATCGAGACTATTTTGTAACATTTCAGATGCGATTTTTCGGGTGTTTATGAATGGCTATTTCAGCTGTATCGTCCGCGAATGTGGCCGTGGTTGTAGATTTTGATGTAGGCAAATCAGCTGTGTATTTGCATTTTACACTACCAATAGGTGGCGCTGTACTAATCCGAGTGTTTGTAACCTTGGCGAGGTGAGGGGGCTAGCGTGCTTTCAGTGAAGCTGCAGGCATGTCCTCAAGGGACAAACTGTGGGAAGAACCCCCACAGGGCGGACGGGAAGAAGTCGGAGCCGGCCGGGACTTAAGAACTCTTTGTGCCCGGTTTTTGCCGTCTTCTTAAAGGTTAGGATGGCTGTGGCGGAGAGAGCCAGACTAATTGGCAAACACAAGAATCAAATCGTAAACCGCCTGTGGGCTGCAACGACTCCCATAGTGGATAGCTGTGACAGGGAACACGAGGGCCTTGGCTTAATCGCCTGGGCTGCGTGGATGAGGTACCACTATAAAACCCTCCCAATTCCCACGGTACTGCGTCGCCAAAGGGCTGCAAGGCAGGAGGGAAGTTCAAACCATTCAAATCTCAAGGCGAGGATGGTATTTTTCAATCATTATTACAACAGAGGATGGAAATACTAACCACCTCTCTATGTACATTGTTCAGAGCCAGCCTAGCGCTCAACTATGTACTCCAAAGCTGGCGGATGGCAAGAGTGGTATTTATACCCAAGCCAGGTCGTGCATCATATGCCCAGACAAAGTTATTTCGTCCAATTAGCCTGATGTCTTTTTTATTGAAGACACTGGAAAAACTGATCGATAGGCACATTAGGGATAGCGTATTGGTGAATTCACCTCTACATAGACACCAGTATGCTTATCAATCAGGCAAATCGTGTGAACTTAGTCTACACGAACTAACTCACAGGATAGCGGGGGCTCTTGGCAGCCAAGAAATTGCTCTGGAAACCTTTCTAGACATAGAAGGGGCGTTTGATAACGCCTCTTTTGACTCTATAGTGAGAGCTGTCGAAAGTAGTGTAGTTGACCCAGCCATTACGGGTTGGATTAGCTCCACCTTCAGAGACAGGAAAATCAGAGCTATAGTCTGGGACAGACGACTGTGGAGGTTTCTGCCGCACGTGAGTGTCCGCAGGGGGGGGGGGTCCTCTCGCCCTTGCTGTGGTGCCTGGTGGTGGATAGTCTTCTGCGGGAGCCGAACAGGCAAGGGTACATGGACAGGGATTTGCTGATGGTATCACAATTTTTCTTGTTGGGAAATTCGGAGGAGTCGTGTCTTCGTTGATGCAAAACGCACTCAGAATCGTCGAAAAATTGTGCACAAGAGAGGGGCTAAAATCTGAGCAAAACCTCTATTGTGACGTTTACACAACGCACTAAATTTCAGGATGTGAGGACTCTGAGGTTGCGGGGGGAGGAGCTGCTTCTTCAGAAGGAGGTCAAATATCTGGGTCTAACTCTGGACAACAGGTTGACCTTCACGCCTCACATCCGTCACATTACGAACAAAGCGATTAGGGCTCTCTGAGCCTGTAAGAACATGATCGGTAAAACGTGAGGACTGAAACCTAAACTGGTACTTTAGTTGTATACCAAAGTGGTGACATCCACGATCACATACTGAGCCCTGATCTGGTGGCACAAAGCCAGTAAAAGGAAAAGCATAAGCCGGCTCAACAGGCTGCAAAGACTGGCGTCCTTGGGCATTACGGGGGCAATGACATCAACGCCAACCGCTTCCATTGAGGTTCTCCTGGGTCTTCGACTTCTACACCTAGTTGTGGGGTCCGAAGCTCTACTTGCAGCCTACAGGTTGAAAATTAACGGTCATGATGAGATCAATCCTAGAAGGGGGCACCACACCATGATCTTAAACTCAATTAAGAGTAACGGCCTGCTTAGCATTCACCCTTATAAAACTAGCAACGTGAGAGACTTTAGAAAGCCCTATAAAGTCCTAGTACCGGATAGGGATAAAATTGAAACCTCACAAACGTTGGGGCTTAAGTATGATACCATCTGGTATACAGATGGATCAAAGACTGAGACAAGTACTAGAGTAGGTGTGCGAGGCAGGAGACCGGGGGATGCTTATAGCATTAACCTGGGACCTCTCGCAACTATATTTCAGGCAGAAGTAACTGCTATATTGGGCTGTGCTGAAGAGCTGGTATGGAGAAACCTCGCAGAGAGGAGAATCTGAATCATGACTGACAGCCAAGCAGCTCTAAGAGCCTTGGAAGGAGTTCAATTACACTCCAAGTTTGTCAAACAATGCAAAGATACTCTGGTAAGACTTGCTCTCCGCAACAGCGTCACACTGATGTGGGTGCCGGGACACCAGGGCATCAAAGGCAATGAAGAAGCGAATTCTCTAGCTAGGAAGGCCGCTTGCGCAAATCTAATGGGCCCGGAGCTTTCCTGCGGGATCGCATACTCTACCGCAAAGGAAAGAATTAGGCATATACTAGCAGAACAACACCTTGCACACTGGGTGGACCTACCTGGACTGAGGCAATCGGGTATGTTCATAAGGGCACCGTCCAGTGAGTCCAAAAGGAACAAAATACTCATGTTGAGTAGGAAACAACTTAGAAGGTTAGTGGGTCTCTTTACAGGGCACTGCTGCCTCAAAAGGCACCTCAGCATTATGGGGCTGGCGGAGGATCCTAATTGCAGGATGTGTAGCGAGGAGAATGAAACCCAACTCCACATACTATGCCAATGCCCGGCCTTGGCCAGGAGCAGGCTGCGTCACCTCGGTTTACCCTACCCAACAACCGAGAAAATAGAACAATCTCCCTTCAACTGTGTTCTCGACCTGGTCGAAGAGACGCAGTTGTTTGAGTAAAACTCGGATGGGTGCACAATAAGCTTAAGCTTCAGTGCAGTAGGAACATGTACCACAGCCTATTACTAATAATAATAATAATAATAAAACAATATGTCGGACTTATGCGGTATTGGAAATCGTGTTTTTTAAATCAATTTGGTTTACATTGGTTAATTTTATAATTTAAATGATATTTAATGGTAAATATATAAAGAATAACATAAAAAAAGATTAAAATACACTTAATTAATAATTTATTCAATGTAGGTAACTAACTGTTAAATTTTCTTTTAGAGAAAATGGCTACTGAAAATACATCATTATTGCTTTCATTAGCAAAAATATTTTATTATTAAGATGCTCTGCTGTCTTCTAGATATATCAATGAGGGAGGAGCAGTTTTAAATGCCAAACACCTCATTACATGTGAAATTAAACACCAAGATGCAAATTCTATCGGAATATTTGCTTTGTGCTTGCAGACCACTGCTTTAATGAAAAAATCTCATGAAATTCAATGTGCTTTTTTAATAAAGGGGGTAATTGAAATCAAAAGTGCATTATGCACTTGCAAAGCTGGAAATTCTGATCGCTGCGAGCACATTTCTGCAGTATTACTAGCATCATACCTACTATTTTTGAGTGGAAACGTATGAAAACTTAAAATTTTTGTTTGGCCCGCCCTGCTATGACATCCGTAAACACTACAATTCATATTATTAATTTTATTTTTCAGGATTTTATCCATATTGCTTAAAAACACTCAAAGCGAAAAAGACGTCGATTACTGCCTATGCTAGTTACCGCTAAGAACACTACGTGGCGCTTCACATTTTGTAAAACACGAATAGGATATATAAAACCGGTCCAATTACGCAACCTTGCGGCACTCCCGATTTAATGGGTACCAATGTTGTATATCCATCTTGGAATTTTACCAGGAAATATCTGTCAGGTATGATTTTAGAATCCTATAGTAGTTATGTGGTAACTTCTTCTTTATTTTATATAACAATCTCTTATTCCAGACCTTGTGGAAAGCCTGAGAGACATCAAGAAAAGCCGCAGTGCAATAGCAATTGTTTTCTATTGCGTGGTTTATTTTAGTGACAATTCTGTGGACCTGCTCTACGGTGCCATGCTCTTGTCTGAAACCGAACTGGTGGTTAGGAATTAAATTTTGTTCAGCTAAGATTAGTCTGAGCCTTTTCAGGAGCATTTTCTCAAACAGCTTAGAAAGAACCGGTAGCAGGTTAATCGGCCTATACGATTTGACATCTTCAGAAAGTACAAATTCAAATGGGAGTTAAGTAGCAAAATACGATCAAAAAGTCCTATAGTTTTTTTTTTAATAATGGATGTATCCGAGCGAAGAATATTTCTGGATTTAGTGAAAATTGATAAATTTGTATAGCTCGGGTCATCTCAATATACAAGAAAATTAGAAACTTCTACCAAGGTATAACAAAAGTAAAGTAAAGAGGATAATATTATGCTAGGATAAACAGGGATACAAAGAAAAAGTGAAAGAAAGATGGGCAGAGTACTTTGAGAAACTCCTTAACACACTAGTGGAGGTAAACTTACTATTTCTTTCTTACTTACGATTCAAAGGTAACAACTGTGGCTTTCTTGGACTACAGTAAGGCTTTCGATGTGATTAATCACGAGTTACTCCTTTCTAAGTTGCTGTATTACGGTTGTGCCGGCTCGGCCATTGTTCTTTTGCGGAATTATTTGACTTGTCAAACTCAGAGGGTCAGACTGAATGGATGTTTGTCCGGTGAACTTGCCATAACCAGTGGCGTGCCGCAGGGTAGCATTCTGGGTCCGCTTCTCTTTGCCATTTTTACTGCTGATCTTCCCAGCGTTCTTTCTTTCGACTGCGGTGTACACTTGTATGCTGATGACTCTCGAGTATATCTCTATAACAAACCAACCTTAGTTGACAGTGTTGTTCAATCTTTGAATAATAACTTAACTTCTATTAAGCTCTGCTCTGGCGACAATGGGTTAATCTTTAACCCCAATTAACGATTAAGTTGCAGCTGGTGCAGAGTTTAATATTATGTCACCTTGACTACTGCAGTGTGGTTTATTATGGATACCTTACTGCCAACTTAAAACACAAACTACAGGTTCTTCAGAACTCTTGCATGAGATTTGCCTGTGATATTGAGTTTGGCAGCTACGTTACTCCTTTTTACAATAAATTTGGTGTCCTCAAGATTCACGCTCGCTTTGAACTTCTGTTCGCTTCCTTTTTGTACAATTTGTATAAGCGTGGTAGCCCGGGGTATCTGTTGGAGTTGATGGTGAAAAGATCTGAACGCCATCAACTTGATCTTCGTTATAGCGGGAACTTGTCTATCCCGTTTCACAAGACAACTAAGTTTCAGGGCTCCTTCGAGTACCGAGCGGCGGAGATCTACAATAGGTATCTGGACGTGTTCTTGACCGGCGGAACCAGCTGTTCCTTTAGAAGCGGGATCAAGGAGATTCTGATGCTTGCGCAAAATGTGTGCTAGGGTGGAACTGAAAAGCAGCTTTGCTGATTGTTTTGCCCCTTCATCGACTCTGCTTTATGAAATGTATTTATTTTTTCTTTTTATTGTAAGTAAGAGTTGATGAATAAAGCTATTATTATTATTATTATTATTTTTGGTGAGTACAACACCCTGGAGCGGAGAGGACCGAAACGGAGGGTATGGAGAGAACTAGACTTAAAATTTTTATTATTTACTTATGAATTTGCATAAGAACAATTGTATATGAAGTGAGTGTGCCTAACAGACCAAACAGTAAGGAAAAATCTATATTAAAGAATCCTACAGCTGAAAAGAGTGGAAGTTGATTATTTGCTTGATGAGCTAATAGCATTAACTCTTCGCGTAAAACACGTTTTTGATTATACATGTTTGTCTCTGGTATGCTAAGTAACAGATTGTAGCATATAGTTGGTGTACGTTTAGCTTCATTGGTAGTCATTTCACATGCCACTGCAATTGTAATTCCCATTATCTAAAAACACCTGATTTAGAATATTTAAATTACAATAAAAAATGTATCGAAAAAGAATTCTATTTTCTTTAATTCGTATATCTTACGCATACATAATTTACCAAACTTAACTTACCAAATTCACAACACTCCACATTATTTCCACAGTGTATAAAACTACATGGAAAAGATTTTCATAGACAACATCGACGTCTTCTTTTGACTTAATAAGCTTAATAAAAAAGTTTAACATATATAGAAAGTTTACGAATAATCCCAAGAAGAAAAATAGTAGTTGCCATCCAAACAAAATGTTAAACTTTTCGACAGTTTTGGACATCACGCTGCTGAGTTTTCTAAATTTATCAACAGTCCGAGTTATTATGGCTTGATTATTCTCTTCTATACTTTCTACTACATTTTTATTAAAATGATAGAATAAAGATTCAAATCCATGTATGAAATGATAAATTAATAAAAACCAAATTACGTTCAAAAAACGAATAACTTCAAAATAAATCAATTCTGTATACTTAAATAGTTTTATAGATTGGTCTTGTAGAGTCATCACAACACTACCAATCATAAGTATTGTTAGACTTAAATTAATAGACATAATTTTTTTGTTTATATCCCAAACCTTGATTCTTTTTTCTGGAATCAGAAGCTTTTCAATTTTTGAAAACTGTTCAAAGAATGTTCGATATAAGTCCGCATTCAATACCGATATTTTGAACATCGAACTAAAATAATACAATTGCAAGATGAAGATGGAAATTATGTCGATGCTGGTAGTTGTTCTATCAACAATTATTGGTTCCATAAACTCGAGGAAAATACAATATATTGTATACAAAAACAAAATAATGTTAAGAACAAAAACGTAAAGTTTATGCAAAAAACGCAAAATGGAATTATTACAATAAATTGGTGGTGCAATAGCTATACAAATTGCTAACTTATCTAGAAAACTGTATTGATTCATTCCGTCCCTTATATTTTCACAAATCATTCGACTAAAATTTTTATATGAAATGCGTATATATTAGAGTACTGATGGGAAAACATAATTAAATGTTAGGTACGAGCAGTTGTATTATTTATGAATTTTTTTGATTTACTAATAACAGGGGGTGGCCGCCAATTATATATTATTTTCGATATAATCAAATAATTTCCTCAAAACAATTATGAACAGGGTGATATTTTTTTATCAAATATTTAAAATGAATGTTAATAATGATTTTTATAATAGTGTACTTATTTACCCATTTTTAGGTAATGTAAGCGCTAGAGTACATAAATGTTTTTTTCGCATTTTGACTGATAATGTGCTGTTTTATTAAATTCAAAATCATTTAATAAAGTGGCACTTTAGCACATAGATATGTCACTTTACTATATAGTAATGTCACTGTCAATAAAAAACTATTGGATAGAAGATTGTTTATTTAAATATTCGAATCATTGTTATACATTTATGTATATAAAGTACAAAATTATTATTCAAATTAGAAAACTTAACAATCTCACTTTTATAATTAATATTATGTAACTTACACAAAATTCGAATCAAAAAATAAAAATTAACTGTTGTTATGTAAATAAATAAAGCCGTGTCTGGTTACTAGATTACGAAAATTTTACACAAATATCTATTTAGAAACTTTTTGAATTAGCAATAACTCAAGAACGGCGCTAGATATCGAAAAACTGAGTAAAAAATTCGCCCCCCTCGCCTCGTACTCACCCCCGTGAATTATCGGTAGGAAGGCATACGAAAAAATTTAGACCAATCGCGCGCAAAAAAAATTTACTTATAAACGTCTAAATTCATATTTTAGATTAAATTTTCACAAAATACGAAAAAATTGTATAAACAAACCTCGTAAGAAAAGTAGTTTTACTAAACTCATATAGCTTTTAAGTTATGCGCTCGCTGTGCTCGCTCATACTTAAAAGCTATATTCGTTTAGTAAAACTTTACTTCTCTAAACTTGTTGTTTAATATACTATTTTCCACTACTAGTCATATAGTCTATCATTATAACTTAGCCAAGTTGCACCAAAGTGGCGTTTTATAGTTAAGATTCAATTTTTCTATAGTTTAGAGAATGTTTATAAGACAAATGTTGTTAAAAACGATTTTGTATAACCAAGAGATGCTATTTAAATGAATTTAAACATTCAAAACGATTTTTTAATAGAATAATTTCGTTTCAAATATTTTTAAAAAACTGGTATTTAATTATGACAGCTAACCTAAACTTGCCAACACCTGTCAAATTAACAAAACAAAACAAAATAAAGTTGTTATTTGATTAAATATTTGAAATTTGAAATTTTTTTATTAACAAGAATTAAAAAAAAATAAAAATGAGTGTAACTGTCACACGCAATTGAAGTAAAATTTTTTTGGAATTATGCCAGATGCCGATTAAGTTAAAAAAAAATTATTAATTATATAAGAGGATTAGAGACTTGTTAATTCCCAAATTTAATTCAACGTTTTTTTATTATCACGGTTAATGTTATCGTCCGGGTATTATTATCACTTTTGCGAAGAACGGGCCGAACGAATATGAACGAATAATATATAAAAATATAATTATGTATATTATTTTCCATAAGATTGTTTTTTTTGTTTTTTCATAAAATTAATTTTTTATAGTATACTTACTTGATACCCAACTAAATAAATAAAATTATTTATTTCAGTTTGGCATCAAGTAGGTAAAAAAATTAAACAAATTGTAATGCATCTTGCACTGCATCCCCTAATGCCCAAGAAGTTTACCTTATATGAAATTGTAAACAATTTGCTAAATATATTGCTGCGACCTTATGTGCGCCTCTGCATACAAAAATCTCGTCTATGGGATACGTAGGTTTCGAATGCAAAAATTGTTACAAGTAAGATAATAAAATAACTGTTGGATACTTTATTTTTTATTTGCAACTCAAAAATTTTATAAAATATGAAACAAATATTAACAAAAGCAAAACTCACGCAAATAGCCGACCCCAGCTTTTCTGGTGAAGAAACCAACGTTATCTTCCTTCGAAAAAATATCGCGCACAAATAACACGCGACCTTCTTATCTTCAACTTCTTTGAACAGCTTTGTCTGCTCGATTATTTTCTCTTCCTTCTACTGCTCTCTGGATATCTTCAATCCAAAAAAATCATTTTATTACCAACTCTTCTCCCACTTTAAACAATATTCTTCACACGAATAAACCACTATTGAATCTTTTGTATGCCTCTTAGGCATCAACACGGCTCTTCTCTCATTTCAATTTATAAAAATTCTTCTCAAACTTTCATCGACCGACCGCTCTGCTCAAATTATTCTGACTCTTTATTTTCTTTATTGATTCTTCTATCCCTTTGGATATTCTTTGCAATGTGTCTTCTTTTTATTGGTTGTATTTTAATATCCTTTTATTTTCAAATCTAGATTTTTTATTATTTAAATTTTGGCTGTTGTCGGCATTTGGTGAGTCATGATACAAACATAAAATAATAAAATCAAAATCGAAAACAAATAACCTACTAACTAGACAAACATAAAATATTAAACATACTGAAATCAAAATAAAGAATACACAAAAATAAAACACACACTGGTAATAAAAATGTTAAAATAGAGTTTTGCTTTGTTTTGTTCCTCTAGTTGCAAATACAGTTATCTTATTGCTAAGTTCGCAACTCATTTTAATCACTTAGTACGGACACTACAATATATATATCAAGTAGGTTTTATTTTGTTTTTACAAAAGTCAAAATTGACATTTGACTTTTAAACAAGTATTGAATTTAATCTCATGACTTCAATCCATTACATAATTTTTCCAGGTTTGACTGACGAGAATCGAAAATTCAAAACATAATGTTAACAATATGTAACAAACTATATCATTCAATTAAATAGTTTTTGTACTAATATGTGCTAGGAATTAAATTTTAATTTTAATTTCATGTAACATGTAAAACATTAATTTAAAAATACCGCCATATCACCGTAACTTATTTCCGTAACGCATATCCGTTGCATTCTCGTATTTTGCTCTAATCGCGCCTAAAGAAGTTTTACTTCAAAAATTGTAATAAATCTAGTCGTGGCAAAAATCGTACATAAACCACAGTTGTGAAGACCCCCTCGGAATTTAATCTTGGCGTTGAGTCAATAATGACAGTCTTCACAACCTTGGCCTATAATGTAATATTTATTACTACTATCAGGAGAAATCACCATTATTTACTCCATTCCTTTAATGAGAAGTAATATTTCTCACTCTAGGTAAATAATGATAATTAAAAAACACCTAGATAAATAATGATTTTATCATGGAATAGTTTGCCCACAATGTTGATACTTTTTTGCAGTCAGCTTTTTCTTTGAAATATGCCAATAAAACATTTTCTGATATTTAAACAGCTTTGTTTCTTTCCACAATTTTTTAATTCAGGGTATACATTCATGTATAATCTTTTCGATTTTTCCGGCAACAAATTGCTCTTGCACTAGTTGCCGCCTTTCTAAGTTCAGGTAGTCTAAATCTAAATCACCAGAAATGTTCGAGAAAATCTACTTTGAAATATTGTCGAGGGAGTTTGAAGACAAGATGTGAAACAATCAGCAATAAATTTCGTGGCGTAGGCAAGAACGAGCTAGACTAGAAACCAGTGGGTTCACGGTTCTATTCCCACCTTTGCTAGTTTTTTTTTAATTTGTTTTTCTCTAGTGTGTATTCACAAGTCATTTAATTATTGTAAAATTGATTAAATTTATGCTTGTAGACTAAAATGTGTCAACATATAATTTATTAAATACATCCATTTCTTTTTAACAAATATAATAAAATCAAATGTTTTAATTATTATTATTCAGCAGGACTAGTTTCATATGTCATCGTACATATCATCTGGTGGAAATAATTTACCTAATATATGTTTATAATTTATCATCTGATTTAATTTATTTATTTTACGATTGGTAGAAATAGCAAACATGATGTGGCTAATAAAGCCATGCAACTGACTAGATTTTAATAAGCAATAAAAAGTTAATAAACCAATATATCCTAAAACTACATATTTTTATCCTAAAACACATTTTCAACAGTTTAGTTTTTATCTAGCGTAGTTACTGAAAAGTTATCATGTCTGATATTTATCCGTTAATTTGCCTGGCCTCTCGACGAGAACTGAAAACACCGTCAAAGATAATCTGTGCAGTGAAATCGTTAAATTACGCATGATAGATGCCCTCGTGTACTACGAGCATTTACTTAAAGAAAATAATACGCACTAGAGAAAAAAAGATTAAAAAAAAACTAGCAAAGGTGGCAATAGAACCTTGGAACCACTGGTTCCTAGTCCAACTCGTTTTTGCCTACGCCACGAAATTTATTGCTTATTGTTTTACATCTTGTCTTTAAACTTCCTTGACAATATTGGAAAGTCGATTTTCCCGAAAATTTCTGGCTATCTGGCCCTACTGCTTTGGGAAGTTCTTATTGGAGGTCTAAACTTTCAGTACAATAAGTGGCAAAAATTACAAAAATGCGGAGGTCATGTAATTCCCTTGTTGGTGTAGTAATTGTTTTATTGTTATAAACCTTTTCTGTATAATTTGTTGTAGCCCTTTAGAATTAAATAAGCGTTTTAATTTTCTTTACAATATTGTTACTGTGCAAAGAATTCATATTTTATGAACAAACTGATTTATTAAATATAACTATTAAGTGGCGCTGTAGCACTAAAAAGTGTTCAGCAAGTCTATACACCATAGAAGAAGGTGAACTGCGTGCTATTTGAAAAAAAAATGATCAACATAAATCAGGGTTGTTAAGAAAAAAGTGATTTAAGATATTTCTGGAAAACCTTCGAAGGTTTTCCATGCTGCTTTAAAAAGTTTTCCGGCTGTCAACATTAGAGGAATATAAAGATTCATCTTTACAGATTTGTGCTGCGTTATAGTTTTGATTTGCAATATTTAAGTCCGAATAAAGTCGATGCAGTCTGTAGCGAAGAATTAATATCCATTATATACCGGACGATCCACTCTTAAATATTCAAAATATACGGATTACTTATTTCACACGTATGTAGATGCAAATTTTGCATATCCTTCTGAGCTTTGGGCTGCAAATTCAACTAGTATGTGTCGGACCACTAACCCTTGTGAGTCCTTTCACAATATGTTTAATTTGCAGTTTTATATTGCCCAAATACGTTTTTGGAGAAACTGAAAGAAGTACATGCAGAAATGTATATCAAACTTAACAGCATTCATATAATTAATAGCAAAGAGTAATTGTGATACTGCTAGGAAACGTAAACGGTTGAAGCATTTACTTCAATTACATAGGTATTCTACCAAAGAGATTAGCAAATTTGAATTTGTAGAATATATTTCTAACAGCTTATGTGAGATAAATGTGAATGAATCTTTCCTGAATGAGCGGGGGGGGGGGGGAGAAGCGGGAAAAGTAACAAAATTTTTTAAATTTAATATGTAATTCTTTGTAATAAAAGAAAAATAATAAAGAAATCAGAGTTTGAATTTGTTAAAAAATTATACTTTATATACTGTCATGTTCCGAATCAAAGTTTTACCTACCCTGTTAATTTGTTATGAATTTTGAATTTTCATTTTGTAAAATATTTGAATTTGAATTTTGGGAGGTAAAACTTTAAAAATTAAAGTTGGTAAAAGTAAAATTTTTATCGAGGCTTCTATCAAAAGTGGTCTAGGTGATAGACGTGTAAAAATTTGTTTTTGAATAATTTGGATAAGTTTGTGAAAAATTTTGAATACAAGTAATTTTTTTGATAAAAGTGTTTTATTTGATGTTTATAATTGAATTTATCAAATTTGAAAGATTTTTTTGAGTGGTTTTTTTGAAAATAAAATTTGCACGGAAGCTATCGATGATAATGGTAATATGATAAGAAGATAAAAGAGCAAGAAGAAAGAAGAAAACAATAATTAAAATATAAGTAAATTAAAAATTTTATATTAATAAGTTAAAATTTAATAAGTTATATTAATAAGTTAAAATTTAATAAGTTATATTAATAAGTTAACAATTTGGTTGATAAGCCGGACTGCGATACCGGTATCGAAGAATTTTTAACGTGCCCATTTTGGAAGTTTTATTGAAAACGAAATTAAAAATTTGAGGAAGTATTTAAGAAAGAGTGATTTAGAAAAATAATTAATTTATTAAAATAAAATGCTGGGGGCATAGCAATACTTATAATATAATATAATTTTTCGAAAAATTGTTTATTTGTTGCAGAATTATAATTGCAATATTGCCATAATTACTATAAGCGGCTTTGCGGGTTCAATCGGTGCAACTTTTATGTGTTGCCCGGGTAAAATTATTTCTTTAAATTTAATAGGCAAATCTTAAAATTTGGTTATGTGCATTTAAAATAAATCATTTATTTAGAAAATCTTTATTTAATCATTAATTTAAAATCATTTTTAAGTTTAAGAATTACAAGTAGTTTATATTAGGAAAAATTGTCGAGAAATGCGGTCAAATAAAACAATTCGATTGTCCGACGTTTCGGGATCTTTAGTGTCCCATTTTCAAGGCTATAATATACAAAAACAAAATAAAATTAAAATACATATCACGTTAAAATTAAAGAGAAGAATTATACAAAAACAAAAATATAAAAGAAAAACTAAGGATAATTAACAATGACAAAATGAAATGAGGAAATAAAGAAAAAAAAATAATAATTATATAAAAAATTGAAAATAATTGAAAAGATTTGAAAAATTTTTTTAAAAATGAAAATTTTTAAAAAGAAAGTAAAAGAAAATATTAAAAAATTTTATTAAAAAGGGGGTACTAACCTAAGAGGAGAAAAATGGAGGTTAGAAAGCCACCATTTTCCAGCGTGGTACCTTCATTTGGCAAACCTCAGCAATAACACGTGGCGATTTCTTATTCAATATAGTACAACAACCAACCAAGCAACCAACAAGAAAATGATTTTAAAGCCCATGACAATTGAGATACATATTAATAATTATGCTTAACCTTCATCCGGGCGCGTGGGCGGTAGTTTACCGTTTTATTTATAATAATGCGCAAACTTAAAAAACAGGGATTACAAATTAATTCCTATCCCTACTGTGTTAGCTTATTTTATTATTCAAATTTTAATAAAAATGTTTTATCGTTTAAATAGTATTATAATGTTTTTATCGTATTTATCCCAATTTTAAAGATTTTGGATGAACGATGAAAGAAAAACCGAAGACGGTAAATTACCGTTGCGCGCCCGCTAATGTTAGAGAAAGAGGCGCGCCCGGATGAAGGTTAATTGAATTGAACGTGATTGTAATTAATATTTGAAAGATTTGTCTATTACTCTCCAAGAACTCTAAAAAAATTTACAAATCCCTTCGACTTTCCTTTAAATATTAAAGTAGATTGTCTAAAAGAAAAATCTAGAAGAATGCCTAAATCTCATCTAGACGAGAGCCAAAAAGCCTTTAGTCGAAATCATCAATATGCCCGTCGCGAGTTTTCAAATTTAAATTACGATCTCTGCTTGGTTTAATTGAGTCACATTTTAACGACTGAAGAAATTCCATATACAGGGTGATTACTTTGCAGATGACTTATATTTGTATGTAAATTGATTGCAATGGTTTTACTACTTATTCTAACGATCACAAGTTAAAAATGATTTTGAAGCCCATGACAATTGAGATGCATATTAATAATTATGCTTAATTGAATTTAACGTAATTGTAATTTCTATTTGAAAGATTTGTCTGTTACTCTAGAAGAATGCTCAAATCCTACCTAGACGAAAACTAAAAAACTCTGAGTCAAAATCATCAGTGCTCTCCGTGACGTATCAAATCTAAATTACGATCTCTGCTTGGTTTAATTGAGTCACATTTGCAGGTGTAATTTTAACAAAAGTAGACATATAGTTTCGACAAACAATAATATAATTATATACAAAATATAATTTTGACCCAACCGTGCACAATTAAATAATATAAAATATAAACGTTTGATTCCTTTTTTTTTTTTTTTATTTAACTCTATGATATACAGCAATTTGCCCGTAGGCATTAGGCGTCTATTTTGACAATAACAATAACATGTGTAGAAAATCATTCCAATGAATAACATCTATAACAACCGAAAAGTATTTATGTTTATTTAAAATTTCAAGGTTTAGTCATAGTGTAGTTACTGAAATCTTTGGATTAGGTCATTGGGTTGGTATCTTTTTAGTCTTCTCACTTCACTTGTACTCACGAGTAGTTTATTTGCATATGTGTTAGGATGGTGTTCCAGTCTCTCTTTGTATTTAACACTGTATGTTTGGATTACTCTTAGTATCTTATTCTGGAATCTTTGAAGAATCTCTAGGTTTGAATTGGATGCTGAACCCCATAGCTGAATTCCATAGGTCCAGATTGGTTTGATGATTGCCTTGTATAATAACAGCTTGTTCTCTAAGGTGAGCTTTGACTTTCTGCCTATTAACCAATACATTTGACTGAACTTTATGCCGAGCTGTTTTCGTTTTGTTATTATATGTTTCTTCCATGTTAGTCGTCTGTCCAGGTGAATTCCAAGATATTTGACCTCTTCGGTCTGAGGAATTTGTTGATTATTCAATTCAACCGGTGGGCAAGTTGTTTTGTTCATAGTGAAGGTAATATGGAAGGATTTGGCTTCATTGACTTTTATACGCCAGTTTTTTAACCATTTTTAAATTTTGTTCAGGTTTGTTTTTAGATTTTTTGATGCTCTTGTCGGATCTATGTGGGATGCCATTATAGCGGTGTCGTCTGCAAATGTAGCTACCGTTGTGAGACGAGTAGTTGGAAGATCGGATGTGTAGATCAGGTAGAGTACTGGCCCAAGCACGCTACCTTGTGGCACTCCTGATGAGATGGGGTAGAGTTTTGTGTGACAGTGTTGTTGTTTCACCAAAAAGTGTCGATCTTTCAAGTATGATTGTAGGATTTGCAAATGATGGTAAGGTAAGCACTTTTTAATTTTGTAGTGTAGTCCCTCGTGCCAGACTTTATCAAATGCTTGACTAACATCTAGGAAAACTGCTGAGCAGAATCTTTTTTTCTCAAGGTCATTATTTATCACATTCACAATTCTATGTATCTGTTCGATGGTTCCATGTTTGTCTCTGAAGCCAAACTGGTGGTTTGGAATGATGTTCTGCTCCTGTAATAATGGTTTTAGTCTTTTTAAGTAAATTTTTTCGAATACCTTTGAGAGCACTGGCAGTAAGCTTATGGGCCTATATGACTTGGCATCTTCAGGTTTTTTACCAGGTTTGAGGATCATTATTATTTGAGCTACCTTCCACGAGTTTGGAAAGTGATATGTTCGTAGTATAGCATTAAAGATGTATGTTACCAGTTTTAGGCATCTTTCTGGTAGTTCTTGTAAAATTTTTCCAGTAATTAAGTCAAAACCTGGAGATTTTTTTATATTTATTTCTTTTTGTATGGTATTTTTGACTTCTTGAATTTTGATCTTCTCAATAGGTAAACTAAGTTGAAATGGGGCTTCGAGGTAGCTCAATATTTTTTCTTCTTCTTCCGTTGTTGACATTAGTGGGAATGGTTGGAAAACTTTTTCTAAATGTTTAGCGAATATTACAGCCTTTTCTTCGTCGTTTCTTGCCCATTTATTACTTTCATCCTTGATTGGAGGGTTATGTGCTTGGGGTGTATTCAGTTTTCTTGTTGCCTTCCAAAGGGAATAATCTGTGGCATTTGTTGGGGTTAGGCTCGCTAGATAATCTTGGATGCCTTGATTTTTAATTTCCAATAACATGTTTTTTAGCTCTCTGGTGGATTTGTTTAGTTTTGCTTTATTTTCGGTCGTTCTCATTTCCTGCCAATGTTTTTTGTGTTTTCTCTTTTCGGCAATTTTTTGTTGGATTGTACAAGAAACAGATTCTGTTTTATTAGTTGCGTGGATGTTCGGAGTGGCAGCCCAGCTTGCTTTTTGTATATTTTTGGTCAGTTCTTCGACTCCTTTATCAATGTCATACTTTGTTTTTAGCGGTATATTCAGTGTGATTAGGTTGTTCAAGTTTTCTCTAAAAAAGTCCCAATCGGTTTTCTTGCTATACAATGAGGGTTGTTTTTCTTTATTTACTATTTGACTGTAGATTGTTATTATTACTGGGGAGTGGTCAGATGACAAGTCCAGACATGATTCCGCTGTGATTTTTTTAGTATCGATACCTTTTGTTATGCAGAAGTCGATGACGTCCGGTATCTTCTTCATGTCTGATGGCCAGTAGGTCGGCTGTCCGGTCGAGATATGTTGAAGGTTATTTGCTTTTACTGCTTTCACCAGCTCTCTTCCTTTTGGCGTAGTTAATCTGGATCCCCATAAGGAGTGTTTCGCGTTGTAGTCTCCGCCAGCAATGAATTTGTTTCCCAATGTATGGTAGAATTCTTCAAAGTGTTCTTTTTTATTGTTATGTTTAGGAGGGCAATATATTGCTGAGATAGTCATTGGGCCTAGTTTATCCTCCAGAGTAATGGTAGTGGCCTGAAGATGTTCCTTAGGGTATTTTTCTCTTTCGTGGTGTTTGATGGTATTACGTACAATTATTGCAGTTCCTCCGTGCGCTTTGTTATCAGGATGTTTTGTATCATAGGTTTGGTAATAAGGTATTTTAAAATGATGTTGTTTTGTAAGGTGAGTCTCTGAAATCATCATAATGTCAATATTGTGAGTCTGTATAAATGTTTTAATTTCCTGTGCGTGTTGACATAAGCCATTAGCGTTCCAAATCGCTAACTTATACTTTGGGTGAGCTGCCATTAAGCCAATTTGTTGACGAGCGTTGTTAGCAAATTTAACATTGTGCTCATTTGTGTCATAAGTTGCCCCATCATGTGTTCGAGTTTGCTTATGTTAAAAGGTTGTTGATTAAGTGTGTGATTGTTGCTTGTTGTTTGGTCACCTTGCCAAGCCGATCTTTGTTCATTGATGTTATTTGGTATGTTTGTAAGTATCATCCTGTTTTGTGTTGGTAGTGTAGGGTAGGCTGCATTATAATTACTTGGTGTTAGATAACTTGTACTTGTTGGTTGTGGTTGTTGGTTTGTAATCTTTGTCTTCGGCTGTTCTGCTACTTTGTTTCTAAGGGTAGGGTAGAAGCGTTGTTGAAGTTGTTTATGTACTGCACATCCACGGTAGTTTGCTGGATGGTTGCCATCACAGTTGACGCACTTGACGTTATTATCCCTTTCTTTACGAGGACAATTTTTAGTGGTATGTTTTCCTGCACATTTGACGCATTGTGCAGTTTTGTAGCAAAAGTTTTTTGTGTGCCCGTAGCACTGACAGTTTGTGCACTGTGGAATAGTTCGTTTCACGTGGGGTGGTTCAAAGCGAACTTCGTTTGATCCTATAATTTTTAATTTAAATATATCTTTATTATTTTCCTTATGCTTAAGGTCGACGTAGTGTAATGGTAGGGGATCTTTTGTTACCCTGTGCTTAATATTCCAGATATTATTTGCTTCATGTCCATGCTCTAGTAGACTTTGTTTAAGAGATTCATTTTCTGTAGTTGGATGTATACCTCTCATCACTACCCTGTAGCTTCTTTCTTGCTTTGGTTTATAGGTATGGAATAAGGTTTTCTTTTCCTTTAGTGCTTCTATGACCGTGTTAAATAACTCATGTTTATGAATTTGTAATTTTATTTCTTCAGGTCCTACCGTTTTAATTGTATATTGTTTTGGTGCGATTCCAGTTAGTAATTTATGGATTGGTTCGATATTCTCGGTTTTGTAGATAGTAATAGGTGGGGGTTTTGGTGTTAATGGTTGTTCGTTAGTTTCGTTTTGTACTTGCGGCTCTTCGTTAACTGCTGCATCGGATTCTATTTCTAGCCCCTCAAATCTATTTTGAGTATCTATTGTGTTTTTTGCCAGCCAGTATTTGGTGATTTTTGTTTGTTTACCAGCTATCCGTTGCTCTGGACTGCGTGTTCTCTTTTTTCTATTCAAGGCTGTTTTCCATGTTTCTTCTTGTGTTACTGGTGTACCTGTGTATATCAGTGGCACCATTGGAGGGATCAGCGTATGCTGTGTCGTTTGGATAGGTAAACCATAGGTTTGAATAGTTTGTTGTTGCTGGGGCAAGCAATGGTTGCCGGGCACGGTCTCTTGCAGATACGGCCCTGTTTGGTGGTAGTTTTGGTTATAATATATTGCCGGGGTTATTTGCATTGGATGGGGCATGTATGTTTCTGGTATTTGTTGTATCGCCTGTGCATTTTGATTGTAGTAGGAAAGATTATTTGATGTTACAGCTGTGCCTGCCAAGTTTGGTTGCGATACCTCGCCATGTGGTTCCACTTGTGGGGCATTTCCATTAACATTTTTTTTAAGTGGCGGTGTTCGATGCATGGTCACATCCTTGTGACATAACCTCAATTTTTGAAAAATCTAAAATAAGAGTATTGATATACAAATCCGCAAGAAATAACACTCACAGCCTGTCTACAAAGCTTTTTGCAAGTGATTATCCTGTTTGAAGTCACCGTAACTATTTATAACGACAATTTTTACGAAAATTAACTTCCAATACAAATTTGATATCTGTGATCGGTGCCAGTGGCGTACTAATGTTTGATTCCTAAGAATGCAATTTTACATTACTTTAGTTACACAGGATTCCGATATAAATTAAGTACCGTGATCACCCAATTAAGTAATTATTCAAGGTTATTAAAATACAGGGTGTTTGGAAATTAATTATGATTTTAGCATTGCTTCAGACTTGGTCCTCGAACCCAGATTTAAACAGGAAATAAACAGATTTGACATAACCCAAATATATGTAGTTTTATTTGTGTTGTGCGTTTATGATCGTCTCTCGTTTTTTGAGCGGTCATCTGTATTGTTTTAGCTATGTTAACAATTTTGTTTTGTACAACCGAAGAAAGAACTGGTTACTAGATGGCATGCGGTAGGTAATTACACAAAATGTTGGTTCATGGCTATTTTTCTTCGTCATCGATGAGTAGGTGTTGCAACTTCAGTGTGCAAACAATAGATTTCTGATGGCAAATACGAATTATAATTATTGATAAAGAATCTATTTCTACAGGATGACTTTTAACTTGTGTAATTAATGTATACTGTGGTGTTACAAAATAGTTCGCACCCACCCTGTACATTTTTGCAGAAAAATTTCATTTTATAAGTTTGAATTTGGTAAGATTGTGAAATTAGACAGGTGGGGGCGAATCAACGAAAATGCAAAGCCTTTTGCCGATGGCGACCGCCTGAGCCTGTTGTGCGATTTTGGCTCGAGGCAGATTTTGAGATTTTTTTTATTTAAAGTTGGAATTTATGCGAATGCATTATTGCGCATTTTTTGAAATTGTGGGTAAGATTTTGATTTGATTTAATAAAGTGAATTTTGTGCGTTCGCATGATTGCGTATTGTTTGGAATTTTGATATTTGGATTTTGATGATTTTTATAAGTTGCTACCGAGCGGTAGTGGATTGATTTGGTTGATTGATTTAAAAAAAAAAGCATTTGAAGTTATAAATTCGATTTGCATTTAAAATTGGTAAAATTAAAAGTTAAATTTGTAGGAACAAATGGTGCAATAGATAAGCCGGCGATTTCGATAAAGTTAAATTAAAGAGTGCCATGCACGGCGAAATTTAACAAATTTAAATTTCATAATTTTTAAAAATAGAATCCTGATATTTTTTTTGATAAATTTTATCATTACAATACATTACATGTATACATTAAATTTACATACATTACGTGTATACATTAATGTATAATTCATTGAAATGCCTGATAATTAAATCTTCGTTGCCTTCTGGAATTGCTATTATAATATCATCTACATAGCGTTTAAAGAATGGTAGTTGAAATGGAAGTGTTGATATACGGTCTTCTTCCATAGATTTAATTATCAGGCATTTTAATGAATTTCATCCACGACTGCAGTTAACTATCGAAAAAGAAGAACAGAATAAAATAACTTTCCTGGACATACGGCCTCGTGGATAAATTGCTAAAATTAACCCATGGAGACTACAGAAAGCAAACTTTAAAAATAGCTAAAGAGACTATGTTTAAAAATGAATTCCGTGGACCCTTGGTAAAGAAAATTATTAAAGATCGTGTTAACAAACTCTATAATGGTAACACTATAAAGAAAGAAACATCCAATTTTGCTATTATGCCTTATGCCAAATGACTAAGTGAAAAACTAAAAAGAATTTTAAAAAACCACAAAATTAAGACAGTGTGATGTGTCGAAAAAATCAAAAAAAAAATTTTTTTCATAAATTTATTCCTATCCCTCTTGCGACATCAATAAAATCAAGGAAGAAATTGAAAAACATGAACACAAAGTTTCCAGGATTGCTAACATTATAAAAGACAAAAGAGCAACCCCGTTATTTCACATTGAATTGGAACCAAGAGAAAATAACAAGGATATCTACAAAATTCAAGTCCTTCAGCGGCAAGAAGTATCGTTTGAGCCCCCCTATCAGAGACGTGAGATACCTCAATGTTCCCGTTGTCAAAATTATGGTCACACAAAGAAGTACTGCAATCGCCAGCCTCGCTGTGTTAAATGTGGAAAATTACATCTCACCCAGCAATGTGCCAAAGCCAGAGAAACACCAGCTACTTGCGCTCTTTGCGGAGGAGAACATACGGCTAACTATAAAGGGTGTACAATCTACAAAGAATTGAGAAACAAAAAATATCCACCGCTACGTCCAAAACAACAAGTTCAAGTAGATCTAGACCAACCTCATCAACATGCTGACTCCATAGAAAGGACGACCAGAGTAGTGGCGGATCCTGTACATCAGCACACCCCTACTATCCAACCCTCCTACAGCCGAGTGGTTCAAGGTGAAAATCAACAAATCCAGTCTATCAACACCCCCCTACACAATGTTCTGTCAACAAATCAAAACCAGGTCAGTAAATTAGAACTTATGTTAACGAAACTCATGGAAAGAATGGATACCATGTTGAATCTTCTAACCCTCATAGTCAGCAAAACCAACAATGCATAAAAATCTAAAAATCGCAGTCTGGAATGCCAACGGCTTGACTCAACATAGCCAAGAAATAAAAACATTCATACAAACACACAATCTGGACATTGTATTAATCTCGGAAACCCATTTTACCAATAAGAGTTACATCAAAATACCGAACTACACAGTTCATCAAACTAACCATCCCGATGGTACAGCACATGGAGGTACGGCCATAATAATTAAGAACTCGATATACCACAATGAACTGGAGAGCCATCAAAAGGATTATCTACAAGCAACCTCAATCAAAGTTAAAGATCAGAGAGGCTCAATTGTTGTTTCGGCAATATACTGCCCACCAAACAAGAGAGGGCAGGAAATCTCCAAAGAGGAACATTTTACTAGATTTTTTAACTCACTTGGTAATCGTTTCCTAGTAGCCGGCGATTACAATGCGAAACATGTCCTATGGGGTTCCAGATTGAATACCACAAGAGGACGAGAGCTGCTCAAAGCAATGGAACTTAATAAACTGCAGCACTTATCCACAGGTCAACCAACTTACTGGCCAACAGATCCACAAAAGATCCCGGACGTCCTCGACTTCTGCGTGATCAAAGGTATATCAGAGTTATACACCGAAATTAAACCTAGTTTCGATCTCTCATCCGATCACTCGCCATTGTTGGTAACTCTAGGAACCCACGCTATTCAAAAAGATAAAATACCTTTGTTACACAATAAACAAACCGATTGGATATTTTTCAGAAAACTGCTCGACGAAAAAATATCACTAAATATTAGACTTAAAACGTCAGAAGAACTGGACGATGCGGTTGATTATCTAACAAGATCAATTCAATATGCGGCATGGTCAGCTACTCCAAATTATTCAACCATAGCAACAAATAACGTCAACTATCCCATCGAAATAATGAATGCTATAGCCGAAAAGCGGAAAATCAGGAAAAACTGGCAAATTACCCGAGACGTAAATATTAAAAAAGGACTAAATAAAGCAACAAAAGATCTTAAAAAGATGCTGAATGACTTTAAAAATCAGACTGTTCAAAATTACCTCGAAACTCTCTCTCCAAGAAAGGCTACTGACTATTCGCTCTGGAAGGCCACAAAACGGATTAAACGTCCACAACAACATATTCCCCCAATTAGAAAACCTAACTCAACATGGGCGAGAAATAGTAAAGAAAAGGCAGATGCATTTGCTGTACACTTTTCAAATGTCTTTCAGCCTTATCCAAGCGAAATAAGCATCGAAGAAGAGCAACAAATGCATAAATTCCTAGACACACCAATTATGGAGACTGCTCAAATAAAACCAGTCACAGTTAACGAAGTATCACTGGGGATTCAGCAAACTGCAAAAGCTAAAAAAACGCCAGGTTACGATCTCATAACTGGTACGATACTCGCACACTTACCACTAAATACAGTAAAGTTGATCACATACATCTATAATGCAATGCTAAGAATTAATTATTTTCCATTGCTATGGAAGGTGGCTCAAGTCATTTTGATCCTCAAGCCAGGTAAACCACCTGAACAAGCAGAATCTTATAGACCGATAAGCCTGCTGCCCATCCTCTCAAAGTTATTTGAAAGACTATTACTCAAACGTCTTCAACCTGTCTTAATGGAAAAAAAACTTATCCCGGATCACCAGTTTGGCTTTCGAAATCAACACGCCACAATCGAACAAATTCACAGAGTAGCTAAACAAATAAGACAAAGTCTGGAGGAAAAAGAGTACTGCTCAGCCGCTTTCATCGACGTGACTCAGGCGTTCGACAAAGTCTGGCACGATGGACTACTGCATAAAATAAAGAAACAGCTACCTAATTACTATCACTTATTTAAATCTTATTTAACCGAAAGAGTGTTTCAGGTCAAGATTCATAACGAATATTCAGCACTAACTTCAATAAATTCGGGAGTTCCACAAGGAAGCGTTCTGGGTCCAATCCTGTACCTCCTATTCACCGCAGACTTTCCTGCTTCTTCCAACGTAATGGTGGCAACTTTCGCCGACGATACAGCAGTCATGGCAGCTCATCCAAATCCATCCATAGCCTCAGATATGCTCCAATCAATCCTAGACAAGATTCAAAAATGGATGAAAACTTGGCGAATTAAGGCCAACGAGAAAAAGTCTGTACACATCACATTTACAATGCGCAGAGAAACGTGCCCGTCAGTCACCTTAAATGGCAAAGTTCTTCCCCAGGCAGAAGACACTAAGTATCTCGGAATGCATTTGGACCGAAGGTTGACATGGAGGAAACACATATGGTCCAAACGCAAACAGCTTGGTCTTAAACTCCACAAGCTAAATTGGTTAATCGGTCAACAATCGCAACTAACGATGGATAATAAAATACTTTTATATAAGGCCATCATCAAACCAATCTGGTCGTATGGGATTCAACTCTGGGGTTCGGCTAGTAACTCAAATATCGAAATTCTACAAAGATTCCAATCTAAAACACTGCGAAGAATAAGCAACGCTCCATGGTACATTACCAATGAAGCTATTCATCGAGATCTAAGAGTGAACACCGTTAAGGAAGAGATTCGAGCTAGCAGTACCAGGTATTATCGGAGACTGTCCAATCACCCAAACATTCTCGCCAGTAACCTATCAAGCAAATCAAATCAAATTAGAAGACTCAAAAGAACCGATTTTTTGGATCTGCCAAGAAGAACATATTAATGTAACATTAACTAAATGTAACAGATACAAATATTGTAATTATAGTTTTGGCAACTGTTGTTGGACGGTAGGCCTCTCAAGTCATATAAAGTCACAAAACTTACCAAATGTACCATGTACAGATAGTAAATAAATATAGGGATTTCAAACAAAAAAAAAAAAAAAAATTTATTCCTAAACATGTGTAGAATATGCTAGTAAAGTGATTTTCCAATTTTCTACACACATTTACACTTTAAAAACATTAGGTACATACATTCTACACGTGAAGATATGCTGTCTTTGCAGAACTAGCGGTATTCCTTTTCATCCCTTGAAATTGAAGCAAAAACGGAGCCAGCATATTTAAGGAACTTCTAAGATGAAGAAGAAGGAATTTATCTATGGACCAGGCATAGCAGATTAATGGTGACTAAAAATATTAACTTGATTTAAATCTTAAAAGATTTAAACTATGAAATATTTTAAATAATCTAATTCCAATTTACAACTTTACCAGCTCTTTTAAATCTTTTCAATCTTTTTAAAAATTTAAATTGATTAGTTCTGAATTTAATTGGCGCTGCGAAGAGGATAGTTTCACGAGTGTCAGTGCATCTTATTTGGCAAGAAAAACCAGAAAAATCCAGTGCAAAAACGTGAACATTTTCATTTGTTACAGACCTAGAGAAAACCAAACTTTGCGTGTCTCTACGCCTCAGAAGCTATCCACGAACCAACCACATTATCAAGGAATCATCTAGAACGACAAAATCAAACTTTAGATTGAGAATGACCATTCATTATCTCTTATTGCTTTGCATCTTTATTAATATTTTATTATTATTGTGTTCCTATGTCCCATAGCGACGTAAAAATTGAATTATTAGAGAAAACTACTGATACTTGTAACAAATTTTATTAATTTGTTTCTTTTTACTTTGCGCACGTCACTGCGTTCAAGCTTAGCGCGACGCCTATGATTTTTCAAAACTGCGAGTTTTGATAACGCTTTTGCTAGGTCGTTTTGATAACAGGTTTGACACGGTTAAGGTGATATCTCGTCTGTAATTAGGTAAAATATTTTAAATTTTACATCGGTTTATTTTATCATTTAATGATTTTAGGAAGCACCTTACCTTATACCTTTCTTTTTTTGTTATAAATTTGGATACACCAACTATTCTGATAATAATTGAATAAGAACGAAAATTGCAAGAATTAAAATATTTTTAATTTTACATCGGTTTTTAATCATTCATTGATTTTAGGAAGCACCTTACCTTACCTTACCTTTCTTTTTTGTTATAAATTTGGATACACCAACTATTCCGATAATAATTGAATAAGAACGAAAATTGCAAGAATTAAAATATTTTTAATCACAACTGCTTATCATTATAATTTGGTTTGTGCCATTTTGGATTAATTACGGACGGAAATTTTCAACGCAGTTGAAGATTCTTCATTTTTCCTTACTTTACATCACGTCTCGAAGTTGTGACTCCCAGAGTTCCTCCTTTTTGGTTCAAGTGCAGGGGTACCGCAGACTTCCAAGCGTTAACGGCTCAACGTCATTTTTTCCGAAGTTCGAGAGCTGGACAACGATTGCGATTACTTGCATCACTTTATAAGCTGTTGGTTTCCGTTAGGTGGAAAATTTTGTATTGATAAACTTTGTAATTACCCGGGTAAGTGTTTTTTCTTTTCTAACCCAACGAGCCACTTTTGCGAGCAGCTTTGATTTCTCATTCGACACTATAATATTTTGAGTGTCATCATAGTTTTCGATAATAGTTTGTCAGTGCACCCGAACATTCGTTTGAGGACGATTTCTTTTGTCATAACTTTTTGCCAACTACGCCGATAATGGTAAACGATTGACAACCTTGTATACTTTTTTGATCTCTTGTATTTGGAGTTAATAAATACGCTTTGTTTTAATTTGTGTTTCTTTTCGGGAAAGCTGTACTGCAGTATTCAATTAAATTCACACTCTCGCTCACCGCCCTAAATCGGTTAGCTTTAACATCGTGGGCCTCTTCACTTTTTTAAAAATCTGGATTTTTCCAGAGTGTGAAGAAAATACTGTCTTCCTGCAAGGGCAGATAGAATTTTTATTTACATACTTTACTACTGATATTTTACTGATAAAACTTAGAATCATCGATTGGCATAAAAAATTTAATGCTGTTATGGGAACCAAAGATTTACAAAATTTCGAAGCAAACCTAAACTATAAAACCAACGCTCACATTAGGTAATATCGAAATACCTTTCTTCTTAGAATGTAATAATACTCAAGTAAATTTAAAAACAATCAACAAATTATGTCTTGACATTCCGGTAACGATCGATGAAGGTGAAGTTCTTATACTCAACATAAAAATTAACGAAAACATCAAAATACCAGAATGTATTGCAATGGCAAAGAAAGGTATCTGTAAAATATCAAACCCAACGGAAGAAGAAGAAATCAACTTCAACGAACGAGTCAACGTACTACTCACAGAATATTTACATATTCAACCATCCAGCATGCATAGCATCAAATCACTTTCAAAAGTTCACGAACTTATTAGAACCAAACATCTCAACGATGAAAAAAAAAGTATAAATTACGCAACTATGTATAAAATATCGCGACGTATTTTACTACGAAAACACTGACTTGAGCTTCACAAAGCAAGTTAAACATGAGATCCAAGTCATGGACGAGCATCCAATATTTACAAAATCATTCAGACACCCAAGAGCAATGCAGATGGAAATACAAAACTAAATTCAAAAGCTACTAGACAACAAGATCATTAAATCTTCGATCTCACCTTACAGCTTACCAGTCTGGATCGTACCAAAGAAGATGGACGCTAGCAATCAGAAGAAATACAGAATGGTAATAGACTATAGAAAGTTTAATGAAAATACGGTCGAAGACAAATACTCGCTGCCTAAAGTGGAGGAAATCTTCGATAACCTCCGGAAATGAGTTTCTTTTACAACACTAAATCTAGCTCAAGGTTTCTATCAAATTGAAATGGATCCCAAGTCGATTGAGAAGACAGCATTTACTGTAAACAATGGTCATTACGAATACTTAAGAATGCCTTTTCGTCTAAAGAATGTTCTAGCCTCATTCCAACGAATGATGGATCACGTCCTCAAAGACTACTTATACAAGTCCTGCTTTGTTTACATAGACAACGTGGTAATATTTTCTAAATCACTGTATGATCATCTAATACACATTAAAAATATATCCAACAACTAAGAGAAGTGAATCTCAAAATACAAATATATAAATTTGAATTCCTGTGTAATCACGGCCTTCAAAAATCACGGCCCTACAAAACTACCCGTTATCTAAAACAACCAAAGAAATCAAGTCATTGTAAAAGATTTATTTTTACCCCAAAATTATTTCACATATGATAATCTTCTTGGGCATTAGGGGATGCAGTACAAATAAAAACAAACTTTTGTTGCGATTCCTGCCCGTCTAATTTGCCTTTGTCTCTTTTTTGCAGTCCTGAGGATGATTTAATTAAAATCGAAACTAGTAAACGTTTCCCGTTTGTATTTTATTTGTACTGCATCTCCTAATGCCCAAGAAGATTATCATATGTGAAATCAAATTATTTCTGGGACTCGTAGGTTATTACCGACGATTCATATCAAACTTTGCAAAAATAGCCTCACCTATGACAAACAGTCTTAGAAAAGACACGAAAATAGATGTAAACAACATAGATTACAAAGAATCGTTCAATCTATGCAAAGAGTTACTGATCAACGCACTCATACTAACATACCCCGACTTCGAGAAATCTTTTAAGTTGACGACAGATGCCTCAAATGTGGCAATCGGAGCATTTCTCAGCCAAAACGATAAACCCGTAGGATACTACTTCAGAACGCTTAACTCTGCAGAAAAAAACTATAGTATGATCGAAAAGACTATTTTTACGGAAGAAAATTCAAAATTAAAACTGACCACAATCTTTTAGTCTGGCTACACAAAATCAAGAAGTCTAATACTCGCTTGGTGAGATGAAAACTAAAGTTTCGAAGAAGAAACTACAATTTGAAAAAACTCGACTTTGAGGTAATCTATCAGAAAGAAAAAGAAAATGTAGTAGCCGACGCACTGTGACGCATCGAAATTAACAACAAAGAAATCGACGAATTATCGATAACACCTAATACAGATAATAGATAATTAGAAAGAAAAACGGCAAAATTTCGTATACTTAATTTGGTTATATGCGTTTAAAATAAATCATTTATTTTATACATATAGTACAAGAAAATTAGAAACTTCTACCATACCAAAACGTAAAAAGGCTTTTAAAAAAAAGTAAAGTAAAAAGGTTAATATTGTTAAAGACAATATTATGCTAGGATAGACAAGGAGACAAAGAAAAAGTGATAGAAAGATAAGCAGAGTACTTTGAGGAACTTCTTAACAAATTTAACTAACTATTTTTAATGAGTACAGAACTCTGGAGCGACTGAAGCGGAGACGACCGAAGCGAAAGGTACGGAAAGCACTAGACTAGAGAGACTAGATTTAAAATTTTTATTATTTATTTATGAATTTGCATAAGAACAATTGTATATGAAGTGAGTGTGCCCAACAGACCAAACAGTAAGGAAAAATCTATATTGAAGAATCCTGCAGCTGAAAAGAGGGGAAGTTGATTATTTGCTTGATGAGCTAATAGCATTAACTCTTCGCGTAAAACACGTTTTTGATTATACATGTTCGTTTCTGGTATGCTAAATAACAGATTGTAGCATATAGTTGATGTACGTTTAGCTTCTTTGGTAGTCATTTCACATGCCACTGCAATTGTAATTCCCATTATCTAAAAACACCTGATTTACAATATTTAAAATAAGTACAATAAAAAAAGAATCGTATCGAAAAAGAATTTTTTAATTTGTATATATTACGCATACATAATTTACCTAACGTAACTTACCAAATGCACACCACTCCACATTATTCCCGCAGTGTATAAAACTACATGGAAAAGATTTTCATAGACAACATTGACGCCTTCTCTTCACTTAAAAATCTTAATAAAAAAGTCCAACATATATAGAAAGTTTACTAATAATTCCAAGAAGAAAAATAGTAGCTGCCATCCAAACAAAATGTTAAACTTTTCGACAGTTTTGGACATGACGCTGCTAAGTTTTCTAAATTTATCAACAGTCCGAGTTGTTATGGCTTCATTATTCTTTTCTATACTTTCTACTAAATTTTTATTAAAATGATAGAATAAAGATCCAAATCCATGTATGAAATGATAAATTAATAAAAACAAAATTACGTTTAAACAACGAATGACTTCAAAATAAACCAGCTCTGTATACTTAAATATTTTTATAGATTGGTCTTGTAGAGTCATCACAACACTACTAATCATAATAATTGTCAGACTTAAATTAATAAACATCATTTTTTTGTTTATATCCCAAAACTGGATTTTTTTTAATGGAATCAGATGCTTTTCAATTTTTGAAAACTGTTCAAAGAATGTTTGATATAAGTCGGCATTCAATACCGAAATTTTGAACATCGAACTAAAATAGTACAATTGCAAGATGAGGACGGAAATTATGTCGATGATGGTAGTTGTTCTATCAAACATAAATGGTTGCATAAACTCGAGGAAAATACAATATATTGAATACAAAAACAAAATAATGTTAAGAAAAAAAACGTAAAGTTTATGCAAAAAACGCAAAATAGAATTATTACAATAAATTGGTGGTGCAATAGCCACGCAAATTGCTAACTTATCTAGAAAACTATATTGATGCATTCCGTCCCCTATTTTTTCACAAATTATTCAACTAAAATTTTTATAAGATGTAATGTTGGGTATGAGCGGTTGTACTATTTATGAATTTTTTTGATCCACTATTAGGTAGTATAGACTAATAACATGCTGTGACCGCAAATTATATATTATGTTCGATATAATCGATTGGTTTTTTCAAAGATATATGGACAGGGTGATATTTTCTTATCAAATATTTAAAATGAAACGTTAATGATGATTTTTATAACAGGTTACTTATTTACCCGTTTCTAGGTAATGTAAGTGCTATACTAAATGATTTAATGTTCAGTTTGCAAACCATTTTCTGTTGACAAATACGAATTAAATATTAATGTAAAATCGTAATGATCTACTTCTACATGATGATTTATTACTTGTATAATAATGTACATGTATTTTAAAATTTAAATCTAATTTCAATAATTTGTTTTAATTTTGTCAAACTAAAGTTGGTAATCGTCATACAGAACTTATTAGAATAACCCATCTAGCGCCTTGCGAAAGTTTTTAACGTTAAAATATATAAAAAATTTTATTAAACTGTTTGGCTAAATAGAGAGCCCTATTATTTAACGTTGTACGGGTATCTTTCATACTTTGATTGAAAGCATAGTTCGAAAAAACAAACCAAGCAAAACGGACTTTTTATATGACAAAATACATATCTTGAGTAAATCAGACGTAGTAGTCGAAGGAAAAATAAAATGTCAAAGAAAATGTTGGGATTTTACGATAATATTAATAATGCTCACAAAGAAATTATATGACCTCCGCATTTTTGTAATTTTTGCCACTTATTGTACTGAAAGTTTAGCCCTCCAATAAGAACTCCTGAAAGCAGTAGGGTCAGATGGCCAGAAATTTTTGAGAAAATCGACTTTGAAATATTGTCGAATGAGTTTGAAGACAAGATGTGAAACAATGAGCAAACAGTTTCGTAGTACAGGCAAGAACGAGTTGGACTAGGAACCAGTGGATCCATGGTTCTATTCCCACCTTCTAATTTTCTAAAGTTTCTAAATTTTCTATACATTTTCTTCTTACTGCACTGTTAGATTCGCTGCTTGCGTTACCACTGCTAGGCATAAAATCTTCTAAATTTTCTTCAATCTTAATATTTTCGTTCGCTAACGTTTTGTTTTGTGCACTGCTCGCATTACCTCTGCTGGGTATAAAATTTTTTAATTTAATCGGCGCTAATTGCTTAGATTTTATTACCGTCGTGGCCGTATCCATTACATTATTTCCTATTTCATTTGTTTTATTATTATTCCCCTCATTTGTTCCCATGTTTGTTTGCTTACTTTCCCAGAATCATATTTAAAATATTCTGCTATAAAAGGTTCTGCTACCTTTGTTCGAATGCCGTGTACATCGGTACTCAAATATTCTTTTCTTCTTGCACCTTGCCTATTTCGCGATTAAGAAGTTCTTGCGCATTAACTTCTTTATCGTCTCCGTTTTTGATCAATTCGATTAGTTTACCGATTTCAGCTGTAGGGGTGCTTGACTCTAGATTTTCAAACACCTGAACTGGAATTGGTGACCTAATTTTCATCTTCCTACCTAAGGATGAAATTTTTTCAGTATCGTGACTATTTGGACCATTTACTCGACTTTTGATTAGTTTAATTCGCGACGTCTTGCAAATCTCCTTTCTTTATCTTTATGGTTTCAATCGACTCGATACGGTCGGCCTCATCTTCTGACATTTTTTCAAAACGCTTGACCGCTATTATTGGTTCAATGTGGTGATTAAAATTTTTCACACTTTTATTGCAAGTGACTTTATTTTTTTGATTTATAACATTTTTGTAATCCAGTTTTGTTAATGTTGTTTCGTAATTTTTATTTATATCTGCTTGTCCCCTATTTGAATCTATGCAACTTTTAAAATCTTCGCGTAACTGTTTTGTTATAAAAATGTTTTTGACCTGAGATGCCTGTTAAAATTATTTCTTCTTCCGGTTGTTTTAATTTATTTAAATTCAAAATATCTGATTTAATTAAGCTAATGCATGAGCCTGAGTCTACTAATAATCTGCACTGAGTTTTATTTAATACCATATCTACTATACAGGGTGTCTGGTTATAATTTGAATTTATACTTGGTATTGAATAAAACGGATTGAATTTATTTTGGGGGTTGACGCAAATATTTTTATTTGGTTCATTTATTGGTTTGTTGTCGATCCCGTCACTGTACAGTGAGGTTCTTGTACGGCTATCTGTAAGTTTAAATTTTGATTAGTGGGTGACTCGTTATTATTTGTAACTGGATTATTAGCGGGCTCGCGCGCAGGGTAGCAATTATTATTATTTAGCCATCGATAATGGTTATCGTTGTGATTGCGTTCAAAATTTGCATGGTTGTATGCGTAATTTCTAGAGTTGTATTTGTTATTGTTCGTGTAAAAATTATTGTTTGAGATTAAGTTGATTGTTTCTTCTATACATAAAATTTTTAGGCCGATGATTGTCGTAATTGTAGTGATTTGGACCGTAGTGTCGAGGTTGCCTATTTTTACCATTTTTGTTGTGCGGTCGAGTTGTCTCCGAGAAATTTGTGTGTAGTGTTTGCTGAAGGACGAATTGTGTCAAGTTATGGCTTCTTTGTGGTCGTGTGGAAGTTGTCATTTTTATGCTTTTAAGTTATTAAATGTTATTTTAAAATTTAGGGGTGGAAAATCTATTATTTCCGTAATAATTTTAAAAACTGTTTTCAGTACACAGAATAAAAAAATTGTTAGTTACGATTAATCAATCAATTTGATGTATCTAAATAAAATATTCAAATTAACATGCACAAAAATAATTAATAATTTCACATATTAATAATTTCACAGATTGCGATGAAAGTCGGTTCCAAAACAAAAGTTGAATTATTTAAAAAAAATTAATTTGAATTATTTAAAAAAAAATTAATTTGAATTAGATAAAAAAAATAATTTGAATTATTTAAAAAAAATTTATTTATTTACCTAATAAATAAAAAATTGAAATTGTAAGAAAAAAATTAATTACTTTACCCTAAAAATTGATAAAATATTGTAATTTACTGAAATTGATTTTACTCTTTTAATGCCACTTTTAGAAGATTATTTTAGTAATAATTGAAATACGTAAAAGTATTTCTTGTTTTATCGAAAATTCCACCGCTACGCCACCATTTTGAGCACCCTAGGTCGTTAAAGATGTTTATTAATTCATTTTTCCTGGAAGTATTTGATATGCTGCCACCAGGAGCTGATTATAGCCAGCCCCAAACTTTTTAATCAAAAATCGAAGACGTACGATTATTACCAATTTAATCGTCTTACGGTAGCAAAAGAAAGAATAAATCATGTAAATCTATATTCATTTATTTAATATAAAAGAAAAGTTATACACAAGAATTATTTATAAAACAAAAACTATAAAAAAATTAATAAACTTAAAATTGACAATTAATATTTAATAAAAAAATTTTAATTAAGTTGAGACATTTACCTGAAAGAGAACAATTTTAAATAGATTGTTTTTTTATATTACCTATTTGTTGAAAAACGAAAAGAAGAAGCACACTCACGAGTTTTAAAAAAATAAAAATGATAAATTTCACTTGAATATTCAAGAAATTAATTAAAAAAAAAGATTTAAGTTTTTACATTATAATTTTGCGTCTTGTCACGAGGTATCTCGGAAAATCAACTGCCGAACTGAGGGCTAACTGGCGAACTGGGGAGATAATTTAAACTTGAGCTCTTTTTAACCGACTTCAAAAAATGAGGAGGTTATCAATTCGGTTGTATTTTTTTTATGTTTGTTACCTCAGAACTCCGTCATTTATGAACCGATTTTCAAAATTCGTTTGGCATTGAATCAAGTATAGTTTCAAGTGGGTCCCATTAAAATTTTATTCGTATTGGACCTTGAACTTCAAAGATAAACCGGAAAAACCCTCAAACTTCTCAACTCTCCTAAAAATCGGCTTAATAACGCATTAAGGACTGCGTACCTGTACCTGTTTTATTTATTACCTGTACCTGCCCGGTGTGTCAGAATCTTTTTTAAATACCCTACTTTTATTAATCTTCTAAGTAGTACGTTAAGTATAAGGTAAATAGTAAATATGTACATTTATATCAACTATGATCGGATTTTCAAAATTCTTTTTGCGTTTAGTAGGTCTACCCATACTTGCTTTCGATAAATAGTTACGGAACGCAACATGCACTAAAACATGCACTTTCAATCGTGTTTCCCACACAGCTCTATGTACTATCAAAGCTGGATGCATTAAGTTTCAGTTGTAATCTCTTTCTTTCAATTATCTCCTAAATCATCTAGCACGAACAAGACAGTAACAAGTTCTTGATTTAAAAGTCAATATCAGTAGTAAATTCACATTTGATACTCTTCTTCTTCTTCTTTAATTAGGTCTGCGACCTGTTTTTACTTAACAGCAACCTCGGTGATGTTCCGAAGTTACTATTAGTGCTATGAGCATATTTATTGTTTTACATCCAAGGTAGCTTGCTAGGGTTATCTCAGATGTGCCAGTAACTCTGGTTTTTGTTTTTGATGAAGGCAAGTCATCAACCCAGAGGGACCGCCGGCTTTACGTGCCCTCCGAAGCACGGAGACGATCATAAAGAAATTTTAGACTCTCCCCGGATTCGAACCGAGTACCTTAATGTCAGCAGTTATTCAGCTAACAAACTAGGCTAATGGCCGTCTCCATTTGATACTCAAATTCAAATTATTTGCAATAATGAGCTACTTTTATTGAAAGGCAATACAAGCATTTCTCCACCAATACCACGAAATTCCTAAATTATTTATTAGTAAGATCACATTTAGTGTATGCTTCGTGTACTTGGTCCCCCAACTATAGAACTCATATAAATAAAGTTGAATCAATGCAGCACAAATTTCATTACAATTTGATAAGCAGTAAACAAGATTTCTTGGACGATCATTGTTTAAATATTTTGCAGACAAGTTCTCTTCCTCGCAGATGTGCAACATTAACATGCTTGAAATTTTAAAAGACTAATTTTCAAAAATTCATAACTTGAGAATGAATACAGATAAAGATTCAAAAAAATTATAAGAACTTCTTCGAATAGATTACAAAAATAATTAGCAAAATTAAAAGCTATCACATAAATAAGTTGAAATATTAATATTAATAACATTCAACCAAATTAGTTTTATACAATATTATTGCAATGTATATCCTAATCTAATTATTGGCAAATTTACGGTAATGTTGTAAATATCGAAAGTTAACGTACAGTACAACAGCTCTATAATCACGAGAGATCACATACAAATATTTTACTTTTACGGTTGTGAATTTTTAAATGTTTCTGTAGTCTATGTTTGGCTGCAGTTTTATAATCACAAACTTCGCACACAAACGGCTTTTCACCAGTATGTGTTTTTAAATGCACAGTCAAGTTACCTTTTTGCACAGTTTTATAATCACAAATTTGGCACGCAAATGGTTTTTCACCAGAATGAATTCTCAGATGAACGTTTAATTTACTTTTATTCGTGGCTTTGTAATCACAAATTTCGCACGAAAAAGGTTTTTCGCTTGTGTGAATTTTTAAATGCATCTGCAAACCGTTTTTACCTTTAGCTCTGTAATCACAAAATGCGCACGAGAAGGGTTTTTCTCCTGTGTGAATATTTAAATGCCGCTGCAAGTGACTTTTCTTTATAGTTTTATAATCACAAAGATCACACTCGAACGGCTTCACTCCTGTGTGAATTTGTAAATGTTGTTTTAAATTACATCTGAGCGAAGCTCTATAATTGCAAATATCACACCCAAATGGCTTTTCGCCTGTGTGAACTTTTAAATGTTCTTGTAATTGGTATTTCAGAATGGTTCTGTAATCACAAAATTTACATGTGTACGACTTCTTGTCGGAGTGATGCAGTAAATGCCATTTCAAACGAACCTTTTTATCAAAGCTGGCATTACAATGAAAACAATAAAATTTAATCACATGATGTGAAATAACAAATTTTGTTGACTTCTTTTGTGTTCCGATATCACTTTTTGACTCTTGAACGTTTGCATGTTCTTCTTTAATGTCTACCGAATGGTGCAAATCTTGTGTGTTGTATTCAATATTTTCAATTTTTATTCTTTCCTCCAGGTAAACATTTTCTAAAAATTTCAGTAACATAACCTAGAAACTTTAAAATTTTGTTCCTGACGTGGAAATATAAACAAACCTGTTTTTCCAAAAGAATCAATAATGGAATTCGAGTTATCTTCCTTCTTTACGCTATTATTGTGTGCAAAACTCGGTTCCATTGTATACACCATTCTTTTAAATTTTCACTTATTTCATAATTAAAAATACACATACAGGTACTCACAAAAGTATTAAGACGCTCCTATGTTAGCAATGTAAATTGAACTTTTTCAAAACTCTTTTTGGCATATAAAATTGCTTTTTATATTTTTGTATGATAAAAACAGTGTTCAAAAGTAACAGCACCGAGCAGAGGAAAAATTTGAAAATACGAAATTTCACGACGAAAAATGTTTTCAAAACTTCCTGATGGCGAACCCAGACTTGATTCTAGCTGCAACATCGCGGTATTTTTTCCGTTCTTGGGTTGGTTATTGGTCGCTAATATATTGCTTTCATTCATAATAGGCGAATATATATAATTTCCAAGTTAATCTTTGTGTGATTTTACCTATTTTCCAGAAAATTCGTTCTAAGCAAAAAATTTGATAAAAGTAAAAAGTAAGTTTGACCGTGAAATCGGTCAAAATAAAGTGCTTCGGTCGTGGAGGGTGTCAATTGCCCCTCCTGTATTCCTCCCAATTCATACCCATACCCTGTTCTTTCTTCAAAACATTAATGAACTTCCAAATTGAAAGGCGGTTGGAGCTCAAACTGAAAGCTGGATGCCATGCTTCTAGAGAAGTATCAATGCAACAAAGCGCGATTGGAAATTTGGGAAGACATCTAAAATATCTCATTGTTAGTAATGAAAAACCAGGTTTCAATGAGTGATATAGTTTTTTTGAATAACCCTCCATATGTATTGGCTGAATTGGAAAAAACAGCCTCTGTTATTAGTTTCTTCAAATGAATATCTGGCAAAGCATTGATCTGAGCGACTTCGAAAGCTGACATGATGCTCTCGGGAGTTACCTCAGACTCTACATACTAAAAGCACACTTGTTTTCATTTTTAGGGCAACGAAAAATTTAGAAATACGAAATAAATTAAGTCAATCATCCTAATACAAAACACATGAGTAACGAGAAGGTATTGATGATTGGGCCAGTGGTGTAACAATGCAGCCATGGGCCTATGTTTCAGAGTCAAACTGAACTCCTAAATGAGTAATAAATTAACATGAAAAAGCACATCAGAAAAAACAAATTAGCAAAATACTTACTAGTTCGTCCTTTGTGCCTTAGCGGTTCATGTATATGAAGCTCCCTAGAGTTCATAGGTTTGAATCTTTTTATTGACTATAAAATATTATATAATTATACGACTATTATTTATTTGCATAAAAACATAAATACAAATAAAATAATTTGTACAAAAAAGAAACAGAAAATAATATCTTGTTCCACAAGTTGAAATGGTTTATTTTCAACTAAGAACTTTTTGTGCAGTTATTAATTCGTCTGTGCAATATTGTTCAACAATTCTTGTAGCAGTCCTACACTTATCACTTCAGTAGATAAAATATTTTTATAATATAAAATATTAATCAAACACCAGTAGTTACGCTGCTGAACTGTATCTAATTTATCTAATAAATTTTCAAGTGTGGTAATTAGTGGGTTAAAATGAACAAACTAAACAAAATGTTAAAATAATAAATTTTAACTGTTAAGTAAAGAGTATACTTAAATAAAAAATTAATATTTTTCTTTATATTTATTATTTATTTTTAAAAGTTTTTTATCAATTTTCATTTTTATTTTTCCAAACCTGTTAAATGAAAAATTAAAGTCTTTTTTATTGTTTTTTAAATAGTATTATTTTTCTATGTAAATATGTATTCTTTACTTAACACTTAAAATTTATTATTTTAACATTTTGTTTAGTTTGTTCATTCTATATTATATTATGTACTATATTATATAAAATATACAAAGATAGAGGAAAAAGTCATTGATGAAACCACTATTTTTCATGTAACTGGTCGACAAGGCAGATAATTATTATACAGCAACCAATCCTTGTGTTATAATGTGATTTAGAACTGCACAAAATGAAGCAATTGCTGCATTTTGTGTAAAACTGCACGTTTAAAAAAAAACATTTATCTAAAAAAGAAGAGCTGATAGAAAAAAACTCTTTTGATATTTAGATTCAGCGACCCAAATATAGCTAAAATCAGTTGCAAAATCCTAGGCACCAAATAAAATTTTTGTTTTTGTAGGCCTGTGTAATCAATGTCTGAAGTTATATCTTGCCTTGATTGTCTGAACCTTTAGAAGCTGAGCTCTGCTTCTACCTCATTCATCCAACTGAATGTTTCAGTCTGAAACAATAAAGTTAAAAGTTTTTAGGTTCTTACCCTTTGGATAACTGCACAACGTAATCAGGTTTTTTTTCGAGTCGGATGTTTTCTATACATTTGACTGCACGACTGACCTCTATACAAGTTCTGACAAAGGTTAAATTACTGTGGAATTTTGCTGTACTACATAATTTTTTAGACCAACATAGGGTAGAGATATCAATAGTCGACCGGTTTAGTAAAACACTTTAGACTTTAAAATATTTAAATTTGCATGTACCATTTTATGTGAAATCAAGTAAATAATTAGTAAAAGCTCCAAATTTTTTAAGTAAATTTTAAATAAAGTCGAATGACTATTGTAGAATTATCAATTTTTATTAAATATTAGGAGGTAATTGTATGTAAAACCTGGCAGGTTCGACATATTTTTTGGTTGGTAAAATGTTGTCGAGTGAATGAATGAGTGAGTTTATATATGCTATTTATAAATTGTTTCAGCAAAAAATTATTCAAAGCAATCGACTTTAGGTCACTCTACCCTACTCTTTGAGATCTGCTCCAGTGCGTTCTACTCCGACCAGGTGCGCTCGCTGAACCACGTATTTAGCATTGGGTGTAACATTTACGTGGATTACTAGGCTCGGAAACGAAGTGAATTCGGTCTGGTGATCCTAGAAGGTGAGAATTAGAAAGAAAGGAAGATTGAGGGAGAACAATGAAATCAAGCAATTGATTGGTCCAAATTGGATAACCTGGAGAATATTATACAAATAATATATCTGAGTAATTCCCTGCAAATTCTAACTCACCAATATAATTAACACAAATTGGCGTGATGCAATTTTACATCCCACTTCAGACCACATACATGTTCGACAGTTACCCCTACTTGGTTGATATATAAAATATCTAAAACTGACGATTAATGATTACAGAACAAAACAAATGCCAATCATCTGTAAAGCTCACATCTCTTCAAATAATAAATGGTTCAAACAAAGCAATTTTTGTAGGAAATTATAAGCTACAGTCGTTATCATGAAAGAAGCTTATGCAATTTTAAAACACTTACAAAATAAATGTTCGATATAATAAATTTAAATCTTATATTTTCTACAGCATTAATCGGTAATAAGAAACAACCATGAACTTTTTCCCGTTCAAAATATTCAAGATGTCGTGCTTACAATTTTAAAGTTCTACCTTGAATTGACATATTCACAACAATATTTAGTTCTAAAAAAAATTTTTTATTCAATAAAAATATAAATTATCGGTATTTAATTCAGATGGTTCCGACGTTAGCTTCAGTTTTCATGAATACAACTGTAGGTATATTAGGCTATAATTTACGACATACATAATATTGCATTGTATTTACTAAATTAATTCCAGCTAATTTATAAATCATCATCATCAAACTTATCAGTTTTACCGGTCTTCTGTTGTCCATCTTGTCTATATGGTCACACATCGTTGTTGGTATCCTAATAGTATCCATGGATGGTTCAATCGAGAGTTTGTGTCGTATTTCTTCACTTCGTACTCTGTCAGCTCTAGTACAACCCTTTGTAGCTCTAAGGAATACTATCTCTTCAGCTTGAATTCTGCTCTCGTCTTTTTTTCCGATGATCCATGTTTCGCATACGTATGTCAATATCGGTATTGCTGCAGTATTGATTAAATTAATCAACAAAATATTTAAGCCAGAATATATAAAATAAACAGAGATAAAACTTTGATCTTGAAATGAAAAAGTAGGGGTAGTAGAATAGAATTTAGGAGAAAGGGGTGAAGTAATAGAATAAGATGGAATAGGTTATCGGCCTAGTAGTTAACGCAATCAACTACTAATGCAGGTACCTGGTTTAAATCCAAAGAAAGACTAACTTTCGTTAGTTGTAAAGCCATCGGACACCATGAGTTGATGAATGCTCTGTCAACAGTAAAAACCAGGCCCTCGGGCGCATTCCCCAATCCAGTTTCTAGGTCAAAAAACCCATGTTCTAAGTTGAACGATCGTGGATCCAGAAATGGCCAGAAAGACTGAAAAAGAAAATAGA
Organism: Cantharis rustica; assembly: GCA_911387805.1. Lineage (NCBI taxonomy): Eukaryota > Metazoa > Arthropoda > Insecta > Coleoptera > Cantharidae > Cantharis > Cantharis rustica. Next base: position 37,365,460 of record OU426880.1, read on the forward strand.
ATAAGTGAATGTAACAAGAATTGAAAGAAACTACTTTAATTCCATAATGCACACTTACGCGCAGTTAGTTTTAATAACTATTTTTGTGTAATAACATTTTACGGTTACGTAAGTAACAAGACGTAGAAAAACTTTAAGCTTTCAATGCAACGATTCAACTGCTAGTTGATTGTGCACCTCACGGACACCGAAAAGATATTCTGGAAATTATAACAAAAACTATTCGCGATTTAAATTAATTTTTTTACCAGTTGGTAAATCATAACGTCATAAAAAATATACAAATTTATTAGGTAGTACAACAACTGATTTTGAAATTATATATCAAAATTAGAATTTTTAACGATAATTATTTTAAAAATACAATAAGCTTAATTATTTAAGAAATAACTTTTAGGGTTCATTTAAATTAAAGTATACAAATTATCTGTGCTTTATGAAACTTTTAAGATTTAAAAAATTTAGGATTTGAGAATTCCATAATGGATATTTTATCCGAGTACATTTTACGCAATTTTACTACGAGTAAATGGAAATTATTTTTAGTTTTTGTAATATTACTACTAAAAATATCCCGCAAAACATTAACAACTACATATTACACAAAAGAACCTTACTGAATAAAAATATTATCACAAACATTAGGAACTAAATTAGAAATTTAACAAAGAAAACTATATTTACACAAAACTATTCTCCTCCTTACTTTGCAGTTTGAGGTTTTATGTTCACACATCTAACATACGTGGGGTTCATTTTTGCTTCATCGTGAATTTTTAAATGCTGTGCCATGGAAAATTGCACTACTGTTTTATGATCACAAAACTTGCAAATAAACACCTTCCCGCCTGTGTGAATTATATTATGTTCTTGTAGGTGCCTTTTTTTAGTTGAAGTATAATCGCAAAATTGACAAGCAATTGGTTTCTTATTGGTGTGAAGCCGTAAATGTGCATTTAGTTTACATTCATCGATGCTTTGATAACCACACATCTGACAAGCAAAGGAATTGTCCCCGATGTGAATTTTCAAGTGATCCACCAATTTCGATTTCTCCAGTGTTTTAAAATTACAAAGTTGACAAATGAATGGATCTTCGCCTTGGTGTATAATATTAAATTGTCGCAAAGGCGATCGACTGGCAGTGCTAGAATCACAAATGTTAAGATTAGACTTTTCTTTCAAATAAAAAATAAATATTAAGATGCTATTCTAAGTTATTATACCTTTGAGTTTCATTTTCGCTAGTATTACCCGTAAATGATTTCTCACATTGGCGAGTTCTTAAATGCCTATTTAAGCCAAATTGGTTTATACTCTTGAAGCCACAAGTTATACATGCAAACGGAGTACCACTAGCGTGAGTCTCCAAATGTTTCCGCAAAGAACTCATCGTTGTAGTTTTAGCATCACAAATTTCACAAACAAACACTTTCTTTACCGTATGAGTTTTCATGTGATTTTGTAAATAACGCTTCCTAACTGTTGTATAATTACACAATTTGCAGGCAAACGGTTTCTTATCAGTATGATTCATTAAGTGGATTCGCAAGTTACTGCTCAAGCTGGTTTTATAACCACAAACTTTACATAAAAAAGGCTTTTCACCTGTGTGAATTTTACTATGTTGTAGAATGACTGATTTCGAGGTAGCTATATAACCACAATTTTTACATTTATACTTTTGTACAACAGGAGTCTTGCGCGATAAATTCATTTTTTGTGAAGCAGGATGCATATTTTCTAAATTTTCTAAAACAAAATAATAAATTTTCACTGCATATCTACTATATAATATTACTTTCTATATAATCTGATTTTACTTTACCAGTCATGTTCGTGTGCCAACAAATTAAGTTAGTAAACTTTTCACTTCGGAACACTCAACACTAAAATAAATTATTAAACCCGGATGGCCAACTAGATAGACAAGAGACAAATAAGATAAATGCAGTGTAAACCAAGGGTAAACAAACAAGTTTTCTACATTACCACCTGTTTTTAACAAATTACAGTTTCACCAAGAAAAAAACCCTAGAAAGGAAATCAGGTGCCTATTTATTTTGTGGTAATTTGAACACCTTTTTTCTAAATTTTATCTACTTTTGCATTGTTAACCCAAATAATTTTTATTTCTATTTATCTACTGCTAAATTATGTAAGATTTCGGTAATTGCAAATTGTTAGAAAAAATAAGCAAATATTTTTTTTAGAATATCAACAATAAAAAAATAAAGTGTTAAATAAATAAACACAATTTATAATTAATAATCGCATGCTCGCGGATGAGTAGCAGTAACCAAATCAACCCTTCATAGGTCACAGCCATCTAATTAATCAAATAATCTGTGAGTCAGATTAAGAAATTGTCAACAGTTTTCAAAACAATCTTTGTAAGTATAAGAATGAAACAAGGCGATTGTTTTACAGTCGTACTACCCTGCATTATCTTCTGTAGTAAATTGGGGTCAATTACAATAGACAGGTGAATGACCGAATCCGGTCAACTCGGCGACCGGCAATTCGGTGACGGTCAACTCGGCGACGGTTAACTCGGCGACTGGTCAACGACCTTGAGCTGGTTGACCTGACCGGTTGCCGAGGAGGAATCTGTTATGTCGGTAAACGTTCCATATCTAAACGCATGTGCCAAAATATAAAACGAGCGCCTGTTGAAATTTCCCCAAATACCATAAACGCTTACTTTGACAACCTCACTGATTCTCTCAAAAATATTCCCCTATCTAATATTATTAACTATGACGAAACCAATTTGACGGACAATACGGGGAAACAAAAAGTTATTGTCAAGAGAAGCTCGAAATATCCTAAGAAAGTGCCTAACCACAGCAGCTCTGAATCTCGAGTGTTTTTACCCGTTTACGTTGTTTACAGGGCATTACATAAGTATGGGTCTTGAACCGTTGGCGGTTCTAAAGGCGCACGCTATAACTCAACACCTTCAGGTTGGTTCGACGTCAGGTGCTTCCAAGATTGGATAACCACCATCGTAGTGCCATTTTGTAAAAAATTAAATGGTCCAAAAGTACTCAGAGACGACAATTTGTCTTCGCACTTATCAGTGGACAGTATAAGACTTTGTCCAGAACATAATATTTTGTTCGTGTACCTGCCATTCTTTTTCTTTTGTGCGTTGGGGAGAGGGGAAGGTTGTTTACTTGATACTTTATATCCAGCAACTTTTTCTTTCTTTAAATAGGGGCGGCAAAAACTTCAATGCCTATGGGCGGCAAAAGTATAAATCCGCCTCTGCTTATTGTATTATATTTATACAGATTGCTTGCAATGCAAAGGAGTTAAATAAAAAAAACATTTTTTAAATCATTTATATTTTAAAAATTATTCGGACTTACAAATTAAACGTCCACTACGTCGGCCATTTTTGGCAAAATTAAAATTAATAATTTAATAAAAAAAAATAATAAAAAATCTTGTGATTTTTTATTTTAAACATTCTGAAGTCAATACCTATTTAAAAAAATTTATCAATTTTCAATTTTTTAAATAATATTCAAATATTCTGTCCAAACCTGTTGTAAATCAATTTATTTTTTAATTGTTTTTTTAAATAACATTTTTCAATTTTTTGTATTCTTTACTCTACTGTTAAAATTCATTATTTTAACGTTTTTGTTCAGTTTTTTACTAAAAAAAATTAATGGCTTGTTAAACTTAACAAACCGTTAGGTAACAAATGATTTATAAAACCGGCCATTACAACACTAAAATTTTTTAATTTTTTAATGCGGATTATTAATATTACTATCTTAGGTACATTATGACATACATAAAATTATTATTAATTGCGCGAATTTGATATAAAAACACTAATTAATATAATCAAAATATGTAGTATGTATTATCAGAATGCAGTAATAGTAATAGAATGCATAACGAGCGTGGAAAGTGACACATTTCGCATGAGTGTGTAAGTTTATCTATGAGGCGCAACTGGGTGTAGAAATCACACGAATGTATGAAAAGCATTTCCTACGAGTTATGTACACTATTTTTTCTACGACCATAAAAAAATTAATTTTTAATTATTACAACAATTAATAAAATTTACAGGATGCATAGATTGTAGATGACATTTGGTGATGATCTATTGGTTGAACGATAGATTCTATTGCCGATGGTGCATTATTGGTTTTACCAGTTTCTATCACTGGCTATTATCATCACATTTCTATTACTAAATAAACAAACTAAACAAAATGTTAAAATAATGAACTTTAACTGTTAAGTAAAGAATACATACTTACATAGAAAAATAAAGTAATTTTTTCAAAATTTATTTCTTTTTTATTCAAATATTCTTAGTCCAAACCTGTTAAATGTTAATTTGTTGTATTTACTGTTTTTTTAAATATTATTTTTCTATGTAAGTATGTATTCTTTACTTAACAGTTAAAATTCATTATTTTAACATTCTGGATTCTGGATTATTAGAGGAGGGCAAGGTTTAACCTCGCACGCACTCATGCCGCTTAATCGGGCCTATTGTACTACCTCCGTTACAGCAACCCCGTCCCATCATTCCTCAAGCCATCCCAACCACAGGATGAACTCGAGAATCCTGGCGGGCGAGGTTTCACTGATTCTGGCCATCTTAGGCCAGAAATCCCCCAACATGGAATCTCTTTTTGATGATAAGGCCGAGCAGTGACATAGCACATGCTCAGCTGTTTCATCTGCTTTGTTGCATCCTCGACATACAGGGCTGTCTACGACGCCCATTGTGTTTAGATGTTTGTTTAATCTGCAGTGACCAGTTAATATCCCTGCAATCGCCCGTAGATTGATTCTGGATAGCTTCAGATAGTATTTGGAATACTTACTTGAGGATGCTCTTATGGCCGCTATCGCTTGTCTGCATTCAGTCTCTTTTTCCCATCTGCTGGAGTGCAGATTTAAGATATATTGTTTTAGGAGAGTATCAAAGATTTTTACAGATGGCGCGATCATCGGTTCAGGGCCGCAGAGAAGGCTGCTTGAACCGCTTTTCGCTAGCAAATCTGCTCTTTCGTTACCCTCGTTACCTTGGTGACCCTTAACCCAGCGCAGGGTAAGGTCATTGTTTGCAGTTGATATCTCGTTCAGTGTCTGCATGCATTCAAGCAGCAGGCCAGAAGTGATCTTGTGACCTCTAAGCGCCACAAGAGCAGCTCTACTGTCTGTAGATATCTGTATGTTTTTGTTGCGGAAACTTTTGTCTTTAACTATTCTTGCGCAATGCAGTATGCCCATAAGTTCAGCCTGGAAGACTGAAGCATATTTGCCTAGCGGTATGCTCATGTTTATCTCAAGTTCGACGGATGATATTCCTGCACCTGAGCCAGGAACCGTCCGAGAACAGACATATATCGTAATCGTAGGTTTCTGTTGGTTCCAGCAGAACATTATATTTCCTGCTGAATATATATTTAGGGTGAATTCTGTCAGGCTCTATGCGCAAAAGAGGCACTCCTGTGGAGTAGTCCTCTAGAATCCGCATGTGCCCCACAGTTATACACCTATCTTTCCACAGCCGCCAGCTGCGCAGTCTCAGAGCAGCGCTGACCGCCATCTCCTGCACATGAATATCAAGTGGAGAGAGGCAGAGAAGAGTCTCCAGTGCCGCAGTTGGAGCCGTGCACATCACCCCAGTTACAGCCAGACAGATCACTCTCTGGAGCCGGTGTAAGGAGGCTGCTGTTGTCACCTGCTTGGTTCTGGGCAACCAAACAAGCGCTCCGTAACAGAACATGGGTCTGACGATAGCAGTGTAGAGCCAGAGTGATCCTAGGAGAGAGATTCCAGGACTGTCCTACCGCTTTTCGACACTGCCAGAAGGCCATTCCCACTTTTCTGAGCTTGATTTCTAAATGTTTCTCCCAATTTAGCTTTTTGTCAAGTGTTATGCCCAGATACTTGACCTCATCCGCCAATTTCAAGGGAGTCCCCATTAAACTAGGCATTCTCATGCTTCGTAGTTTCCTTTTGTTGGTGAATAGAACAAGCTCTGTCTTAATCGGATTGACCGAGAGAGAGTGCTCGTTGCACCAGTTTTCTAGTATTTTGAGAGCATTTTGCATTTGCATGCATACTGTGTTCTCAAATTTCCCGGTAAGCAGTATGGTGATATCATCTGCGTAACCTATGGTATAAAATACCTTTTCATTTAGGCATTGGATAAGGCTGTCGACTACCATGTTCCATAACAGTGGAGAGAGTACTCCGCCTTGAGGACAGCCCTTAACGACAATGCCTTTAACATTTGTATCTCCAACACTCACCTCTACAGCTCTCCACTTCAGTATGAAACTGATCCATTTTGCAATGGTCGTGGGAACCCCGAATCGGCGTAGTGCTGAATTTATGCTATTGAAGGTAGCCTTATCAAATGCTCCTTCGATATCGATAAACGCTCCTAGGGTGGACTCTTTGTAGTCCAGCGATCTTTCGACGTGCTCCACCACTTTGTGAAGCGCCGTTTCAGTCGATCTCCCCGGAGTGTATGCATGTTGATTCGCGTGAAGCGGTCTTTGAGCAAGAACCACGTCGCGAATGTGTCTGTCGCACAGTTTTTCTAACGTTTTGAGAAGAAACGAAGTCAAACTTATTGGCCTAAAAGATTTAGCCAGGGAGTAGTCGCTTCTGCCTGGCTTGGGTATAAAGATAACTTTTACTTTGCACCATTCACTTGGTATGTATCCGTGCGCAATGCACGCCCTAAACATCTGCACCAGGTGACAGATTAGATGCTCCAGACCCTATTGAAGGAGTGCCGGGAACACTCCATCAGGTCCGGGCGATTTAAAGGGACCAAATGTTTTAATGGCCCATGCTATTTTTGTCTCATTAACGACCTTCCTTTCAACTTCCCAATCTGTTGCAGTCGGTGGCTGAGTTTTTACTTCAGACCAGTCGAAGCTTGAGATTATTTCACTGTCGGGAAAGTGAGTGTGTAGCAGTATTTCGGCAGTCTGTGAGAGGGTCTCCGTGTAGGATCCATCCTCACGGTATAGACTGCCTGGCTGCTGATATGGGTTCTTGGACATGACCTTCTTGAGTCTAGCCGCTGCAGTAGTTGTTTCCACGCTACTGCGGAAGGCTCTCCATGACTCGCGTTGTTTTAGGCGTGTTGTTCTCTTGTACTCCAGCTGTCGCGCTTTGAATGCTGCCCAGTCGGAGTGACTTTTAGAGTTGTACGCTTTGTTGTAGAGCTTTTTTGTCGATCTTCTCAGCTGGTCGAGTTCTGGGCACAACCATGGTGTTGCCCGACCCCGTAGTCCAACTGTTTTTAATGGACAAGAGAGCTCGTATGCTTTTGTGAGAGAGTTTTGTAGCTTATCAGCATATTGCTCAATCTCCATAGTAGTTGTTAATTCATTTTTAATAGAGGTTTCCTCCAGTTCCTCCACTCCCCAAGACGTCGACAGGTGATCCATGAAGACCTGCCTTTCGACGTTTCTTGGGTTCCTGTACTGCTTGGGTTCTATTGTTTTTGCTTTTAATTTGAAACATTTCCATTTGTGATCTGACACTGTCAGTTGATCAGACACATGCCAGTTACATAAATAGTTTGAAAACTTAATGACGCTACGGTAATATCGATTACCGAGTTGCGTTGGGGTGACACGTAGAAAGTAGGAACATCCCCTCGATTAAGTATTACTAATGTGGTACTCATAATGTATTCAAATAGTGACTTACCTCGTTTGTTGGAGTCCCCGCTTCCCCACGCAGGATGATGGGAGTTGGAGTCGCATCCGACAACGAGGTGTGTCTTTTTTTGTTCACAATAGTTCACTAGATCCACCATCCTCTGAAGAGGTGGTGTCTCCAGCGAGTCTATTGGGAAGTATGCAGATGCCAAAATAACATCTTCTTGGCCATTCCCGAAGTCACAGCTTATTCGAACCGCAGTCAGATCGCAGTCACTAAGCTGAGGCAAAAGATTGGCTTGTATATTGCTAGGTGTGTAGATACACGTCCTAGTTTTGTTGGTGGAACTACCTGTAAAAAGAGTACCATTTAATTTTGTAAATCCACGTATTGCGGATTTGACTAACTATGGCTCTTGGATTAGAGCGATTGTGTCCTTACTGTTGTCTAGGTGGCGGCAAAGGGTTGCAACTGCCTCCCGACAATGCTGAAGGTTAATTTGCAATAGGTTCCAGCCTTCTAAGGAAGCCATTTGGCCTGCCTTGGGGGAGCCTACTGCTCTGTTGTCTCCTTGGCTCCTGTTTCCGGACTTGCGTCCGTCTCCATTGGAGCGGTCGGGACTGATGTTTAGATGCAGATTCGTCTTCGAATTTCTGCACCTTCGTTTTGAGAGAGGTGAACTTATAGTTCAGTTTCTCTCCTCTATTCTTTATGGCAGCACTGTCCTCCTTTCCGACCCCGAAAACAAGGAGTTTACCTTTCGGCTCCTCCCTGTCGGCATCCAGGAAGACGCACCATTCTTGCGGTTTAGCCCAGGGGTTTTGTACCGCAAGGCGCCTTGTCACAATCTCCGTGGGCTCCGGTTCCCCGGGAACCCACAGAGTGACTTTCGTCAGCCTTGGCAGGTCGTCCACCTGGACTACATCTAATTTCGCTCCTTCCCACAATGCTGGGAGGTTTGCGATGGTCCTTCGCAGCCACTCTAGCGAGCTCTGGTCCCCACAGATGATCCGTAGGATCTTGCCTGCGTGGTAGAACCCGCCGAAAATGGGTGCTGGTTTAGCCTCTGAAATGCACCGATCGAGAGCAGCAGTCAGGCTTCTCTCGACAATGGCCACCTGAGGCTCGTTTAATTTTCCCAATGGGTTCAGGTGGTCTATCACAGCCACTCGGAGGTGCCTTTCGGCAGCCTCTTTGTAGGTGACATCCCCCACCCGGTGCCTATTCGAGGGCGAGGGTTGAGAGTCCTGAGACCTCAGTCGTTTTTTTACAGCTTCTGCAGAGGTCTTCTCTTTACTCTGCAGCTGCTTCTTGTTGTCACCGCCATGAGTAGGCGGCTTTGAAAGCCTAGCCCTTTCATGTGCGGTGGTGATGAGGCTGGGCCCTTGCCTTGAGGTGAGGGTGTTAACCTCATCCTCTAGGCGGGCTTTCTTCCTTCTTCTGGCTTCCGCCCCACAAACCTTTTTCTTCCATCGTTTAGGAAGTGGCTTGTTGGCGTCTGCCTAGATTTTGTCCTGATTGGACTGCTCAGATGGGACGACTGCGAGGTCTGTTTCCAACTGTTGGGACGGGGCATCCTGCTTGAGCACCTCTATCTTGGTAGATAGGGCACCCTGCTCGGACACTCCCGTCTGTGTTGTGGCTGATAAATCAGCCGTGGTTGTTTTAATCTGGTTGGTTTCCATGCAGAAGATAGTGTATTCGTCTTTCAGAGCTCCCCACCTACCACGGAGCCCACAACGTTGGGGACGCTACCTTAGCGTCAGAGCTACTCGAGAGATATAATCCCCAGGGAGATGAAGCGTTTGCACACTCCATCCTACCCCAGAGACTCGTTCAGCTGACCCTCTGACGGGACAGCACAGCCGATTGATCAGAGTGGACTAGTCCTGACCACCCGTTTAGATGGAAATTCAGGCCAAAGTGGAGTGTTGCCGGGTCCAAGAGAACAACATCCGCTTTCGGGCGGGCTCAGCCACCAGGACCTCTTCATCCCACCATACGGGTTTCCACGCACGGCACAAACACGCGGGTACCTGTAATTAGTCTGGTTTCTTCACGCCGACCGTCCTCTCGATTTATTGACCCAAAGTCCGAACACGGAGGGTTTTAGACCTCGGTCTGAACCCAACGAGCCAAAGCATACCGGACACGAGGGAGTTTTATGTCCCTGCCCCGAATCCTAACAGATACACGCCCGACGCATCCTTGAAACACGCAAGCCTCCTCACCACGGCAAGATTCAGGTACATTAACGGGAATATTTTAACATTTTGTTTAGTTTGTTTATTTAAAATTACATACTGCTAACTACCACATTATAGACTTAAAAAATTCATTTTTTAGGTTAATTTTCTATTATATTTCTATAAATAGAAAAAACTTTAAAAAGTTTTGAATTTTTAAGTATTTTTGTGGTATTTAGTAGTATGTGATTTTAAAATAATCAAACTTTCTTCGTAGTATGTATTATTTACTTAACAGTTAAAAATTTTATAATTTTAACATTTCGTTAAGTTTGATTATTTTATTATATTTCTATTACTGTTTTACTCTTTTCTTATATTTCTTCCAATTCTTAACACTATCATGGCTAAACTTCAACTGTGAGCGGCCCTACTCACTAAAACAAGTGCAGTACCTATTTAAGTTGAGCATATGCACAGTAAATAGAATAAGCTATTCACCAACTTTTATGTAAAAGTCGAATTTTTAAATCCGATTATTTCAAAATTAATGAAAAAATTAAGATTCATCTAGAGTTTATTAGGTCATCTTTAGTTCTACAACATTTTTAAGTGTATCTATTTAAACCGAAAGGCTGACTTAACGTACTACTATCCCCCCCCCCCCCCCGTTCAAATATATACTGTTTTACGTTCTCCATTACTAATAGCTGATTATTTTCTTCTTATTTTCCCAATGATGCTCTATCCAACTCATTCTATAGTTCTTCCCGCTTTTTCATAATTTTTTTTCTAGGATCTCGTTAATCTTATTAAGCGCGTCACACTACTCCTTTCTCTCCCCCACTAATTTAGTTACTTTTAGGCTTAGGGCTTTTAAGAAATTAAGCATTATTACCAAGGCCGTTCCAAGATATACGACGCTCCTGGACTACTAAAATTAATGCGCCCCTCTTCGTAAGCAAGCACACAAATACAAAATAGAAAGAGTCAATTTATTACTATTACATTAAACAAAAACATAAAATTCATACAAAATTAAGAGTTTTGAAAAAAAAAACAAAATAAAAAATCTCGAATTTTTCAACATTTTTTTACTTTAATCTTTAATTTATAACTCGTAAGCCATTAATTTTAGACAATAAAAGGTTTAAATCTAGTTTGTAGATTATTTCACGCTCTTTAAAAAAGCACTAATCTATTTTTACCCAAAAATTAATATTTTCTGCGCTATGGTCACGTGAAGGTGGAAATTTAAAAAAAAGTGCTTTAAAGAAGCTTAACTCTCGAAGGCTTGAATTTAGAAAACAAACTTTGTTAAAAATGCTTTATAAAAATGTCTTCTATCATCACCTAAGTGATGTAAAGTGTATTCGGAGACACCCTGTATATAAAATACTCATATCATTTAATTTGCTGTTCCAAATAAGATGGTAATAATTTTTATCCTTTTTAGGGCCGAAAAAGATCCAAATTAAAAATTGTCGCCCCCAAAAGGCTTGCGCTCCGGGGCTATAGCCTATTTAGCCCTGTGGTTAGAGTGGCTCTGATTGCTACAAAAAACAAAATTTTATAATTTCATCTGATAGCAACCAGCCACACATCCGTGTATGCAGAATTACATTAAATCAAGATTTTTATTCAATTTACTTAAAATTTAAAGCATGACTTAAAATCTTCAAGTTTTGATGGATCTTGTACTGTACTAGTTTCTAATTATTTCAATCGGAGATATTAGTCGGACCTTGAGTGAATTTGATTTATATCACTTTGGAGCTTATAACACAACTTCCAGCTAAATAAATTTCTATAAGAAATAAAAAAGTGAAGAACACATTAAAACACTTTATTAACATTTTCATGCCCTATATTTACAAATAATCGAAAAACAGTTGTAACTTAGATTTATAAAATTTAAGAGTAATTGATATATTTTCATTTGGTTAACTTTAATAATCAAATTTATAGCGTAAAAAAAATCATCAATAACTGTTGTAATGCTTCAACCTATACAAACAAACTGTTGACTTTGTATTACCAATTGCAAGGTATCCTCCATTGGGCGAAAAATTGAAGGTGCTAATGTTACCCAAATTCTTTCCAAATTGTGGAAAATTGTTGAAAACTGTTCCAGTTCCAACGTGCAATAAACGCATCCCATTTTCCACATCTTGCGAACCAAAGGCCAAAATTTCTGAAGACGGATTAAACTTAAGTGAGCTTATCGAAGTTCTCAGATTAAAATTTGTTTTTCTTGCTTTGGGATTTTTATTCATGTAAATGTCTTCTGTGCCGTACAAATTTACCACGCCTTCTTTCGATCCGGTAGCAAGGAATTGATTTGAAGATGAAGTGTCAATTGTCGAACCTTCCAAACATCCAACATCGATCCACTTATGTCGAATTCTCATTGTCTTCATATCGAATACGGTAACCTCCCCCGTATTACTATGACCATACAAAGTATCGCCGTTGTGGTTAAAAGAGAGCGACGTCACATCGCTGTCTTGTTTTAACAAACTAAGTCGTTCCTTACTTTTCACCGAAAGAATGTTGATTTCGCCAAATTTACCAGCAACTGCCAAAACTTTTGAGTTTGGTGACACCACAAAGTTCTTCATTTGAGTCATTCCATGTGGAAGGTAAACTTTGACAGCTTTGGCAGCCAACAAATCGTAATTGTAAATAAACGACCTGTGGGAGCCCAAAAGAGCATCATTACCGTCCACCGTAAAAGCGGCACACTTAATCGGAAACTTTTCAAAAGCGACACTATGAAGCTTGTGATTATTTAAACCGTCAACCGCAAACAAAGATGCAACGCCCGTCGTACCTGCAACCAGCGACACTGTGGATGTAGGATGAAACTGGATGCTGTTCACGAGCCCTTCGTTCTTTGTCAGCACATTTAACTGTTTCATGGATTTAAACTCGAGGGAACCGGCAGGAAGATTGTGTTTAACAGGTTTTTTGATGAAACCGCAGGTGCGAATCATTTCGTCGTCTGAATCGTCGGAAATGTCATCCGACTTCTTGGTCTTTTCTATTGCCCATCTCGGTTTACCCACGACACTCTCAAACTTTTGTTCCAAAAAACTTTTGTATGAGTTCTTTCGCGCACTTACACCACCATCGATCATGGATCTACCCTGTATTTTTAATGCACTTCCAACGTCAATTTCGTCGTCTTCATCCACCCATGCCACTTTACGTTTACCGCCCGTACCGACATCGTCGACTTCATCTACACCTATACCCGAATCGGGCGAACTGGAACATGATTTGGGCTCTTCTCGTTCAGCTTCTTCCAAACTTTTCAAGAAACTCGTCGAACCACCAAACAAAATTTTAGTCAACTGCTCTTCTTCGGCATCGTCAACGGATTTAATCCTAATTTTAGGTTTAATGACGTCTTCTTCCATTTCGGAGTAGACTTTACGTTTTCTGTTTTGTGCCATGGTTATAAATCCTAATTCAAATACACAAATATTGCAATTACACATACAACATGGTTGACGCCATGTTGAAAAATGATTTTAAACAATGCAGCCAACAGTGAAAATAAAATGTTCTGATAATGTGGCCATACACGCGCTACAACTCAAATGGCGGAGTTCTACAAAAGGCGCCAATTTTGATAAAGACAAATAAAGCTGTTAAATTGTAGTCGAATTTTTTTTAACTCGCGTATGACTCATCAAAATAATTGTATGAATCAAAATTTACAAAACATATGTCTTAGGGTTCTTTATATCAAACGAGATGTCAGATGTCATAATCTTTGACGAGATTATATGTAAAAAATCAAACGAGTTGACAGTTAAAATCGTTAAAATCGACGTACGTTTAATTCATTTTCATTACAAAGTTACGGCGACGTATTTTTTTTTCTGTCTTACTTAGTTACTTTTTTCTAAATATGACAAAGATAACCAAATGTTATACGTCAAATCTCACTTCACTTGGAGATTAGTCAGTCATACGCAAGTTAAAAAAAATCCGACTATAGTCTTACATTTATATCATTGACCCTTCATTTTAATTTGTAAATTATTGTTGAAACAGGGGTAAGTAATGAACAATAAAATTGTCTGACGTTTCGAGTCTTTATTGATCCATTATTAAGACTATAAAAGTATAAATAATTAAAAAACTTACATAAATTACAACATTGAAAAAATAATAAAAATATAAGTAGTCAAATATAAAAATTCAGAATTAAAAAATTACAAATTTTAGATTACAGAAAATATAAAAGTGAAAAATGAAAAATCTGAAAATATTTTAGATGAATTACTAACCTATATAAGAGATAAACAGAGATAAAAAAAACCATCATATTCCAAAAATGACGTCCTTTTTCTAAAAGCCATACAATGCCTCATCCCTCTTTAAAAATTGTTAAAAATATTGATTAAATTTAATTAATTATTAAAATTATTTATTATATTAAATTATTTTAAATTATAGCAAAGAGTATGTAGTGTATAGAGGAACAGCTCTTATGGGTATACCTGTCACTAGTAAGAAAAGAATTTCAAAGTATCGTAAAAACAGACAATTTTATTATTTACTTCGAATTTTAAAGATTATTAAAATTTCAAACCAAAGTTAAAACTAAAATAATTTTAAACTTCAACAAATCAACGCTTCAACTCGGATCTCTCGGCACAATTTTTAATTTTTATGTATTTAATTTCATGTTGAATTTTATTTTTTAAATCAAATCAAATTAAAATATTATTATTAAACATTTATCATTATTTTAGAAGTATACATAAAATATTATTCATGCTTTAAAATTTTTCGCAATTTTTCTAAAACTGAATGTTTTATATTTATTGCATGTGGAGTAACAGATATAAATCTTTCATATATTTGTAAACTAGATTTACATTACAAATTTTATTTAAACACTTTAAACCAGGGCCATATTTAAAGGGGTGGTTTTAGGGGTTACAACCTCCCCCGAAATTATTTATCGATAAATAATTCGATAAATTATTTGAAAGTTCGACTGCAATCGTAAAAAAATCAGAAAAAACAAAAACATTAAACTTGAAGTGTTTAAATAAAAATTAAAACTAAAGAGATATTTCTAATAAATTAAATCCCAAATTAAAAAATTGGAAATTCGTATTATAATGCGGCGATTGGCGACACTGGATTAAATACACCTACTACTAAATTGCAAAAATATAAAAACCAAAGATGAAAAATATAAAAATGCCCTAAATATTTACAGTCCTGTGTAAAAGTCTGCGACCACTTAGTTAATTGTTAGTTATTACTCCTATTAATTAATTTTCGATTTTTTGAAAAATAATTATATTGAAATTAATAAAATAGGTATTTTATCTTAATTCTTACTATTATGGTAAAAATTTTAAATTGCAATAAATTGTTTGAACCAAAAAGTTTAAAGGGAACATAAATTTTATGATCATCATGGGCAGCAAAATAGCTTAAAATAACACTTCCGCAATAAATTAGAATGGGCATTGTAAACCCATAAATTGTTTTATATTTTGTACATTTTTGTACATAAGTGTATATTTGCTTAAGATTTGTGAAATTTTCTTTCAATCTAATTTAGTTCTTCGTTTTGACAACATTATTTTACTATCGCCATCGGTAAAATAAGAATTTAGTTTGTGATTTATATTCAAATATTAAAATTAAAAAATTTTATTTAAAAACGGTTTTTTACGTGAGAGTTTAAAATTAAAATATGAATAAGTTTAAACTTATTAAAAATATCGTAGTAAACAAAACTTTTAAAATTATATAACCAAAAACGCCCCCCCTCCCCAGAAGTCAACCTGTAATCAAAATTTGTCGCTCCTTTGACAAATTATTTTCAACCATTAAATAGAGTTCATAAAAATCGAAATTTTCTCTGAATATCGAACTCAAATAAAGAAAAATCGCGCAAAAACATAATTATTTCAATTAAATAAAAACAATTTTTTCACAAAATTTTAATTTTTTTTTGCGGTAACTTTCGACAAAATACTTTCAAACAAAATTTTCTAATAACAATACTCAAAAATAAAATAAAATCTTAATTGCAAAAATACTTGCACAAAATTATACTCAAAAAATCAGCGGAGCAAAATATAGGCTTCTGCCGTTTCCGCCATCTTGGTAAAAAAACCTCCCTCTAGTCACTTTTCTCCAAACATTACATTTCAAAAATTAATATAACAAAATTTAAATTTAGAAAAACTTCTTTTGTTATTTTATAAATTAGCTATTTATTTTGCTATTTTTTTAAAACCCTTCCCGAAAATTTAGTCTAAATACGGCCCTGCTTTAAACAGTAATCAGTGCAGTCTTCAAAAAATTCAAAACAAAAATTTAAAAAACAAATTAAAAAATGAAATATTTAATCTTTGATATTTAATATTATTAAATAATTTATAGTATATTTTTAAATTATCGGATTTATCGGAAATTGATCGTATCATTTTAAAAAATTATCGTACGATAACATAATACTATCGTATAGACCAGGCCTGGTATATACTATAAAGCAGTGTTTTTAACCTGTGGGTCACGATCCCCAAAGGGTCGCGATGTTTTGCTCGTGGGGTCGAAATTTTTTTTAATAAAATTAAATTATAAATTTACATAAATTATAATAACTATTTACGATATAGGTGTTAAAAGTGAGATTTTATTTTGTTAGTGGAGAATTTCGCGAAACGAGCGATAGCGAGTCCAAAAAATTATAAACTAATAACACTAGTGTTAAAAATCTTTTTCTTACTAGTGTTAAAATAATTATTAATTATATAAGGGGATTAAGAAGGCTCTATTATTCTCTATTTGATAAGGTTGAAAAACACTGCTATAGAGGATACAAATTATCAGTGGCGGCTCGTGAAAAATATTCTTGGGTGTTCTGCATTATAAAAATGGCAAGATATCAGAAAATGGCAATCTCAAAAATAAAGTTACTTATTGCACATTTTTAAATATTAAACGTACAACACTTATCTAGAATATAGTACTTTATATGATTTTACATTTTTACAATAAATTGCAATCCTAACTAATTTTCGAAAAAATTTTATTAAGTACGGCTTATAAGAGGAGTTGTGTTAAAAATATTAGTAATATTTCATTTTATTTTTTCTTCATTTAATATTCATAAGCATTTATTTTATGTACTAGTAGGTATAAGATACTATCTTCGATATTCATAATTTCAATTAAAGTTCATAACGCAAGATGTGTTTAAAATAAAATCGTATATGTTCGTAAAACCAGAGCTGAAATATGAGCAGAACGGTTGTACGTTGTACCATGGTGAGTTGTTCCTATATCTTGTAATCTGCGAGTTTAATAATAATCATTATTATTGTAGAAAAAACCTACATAATTTTAATTTTACTGATATTAATAATTAAACGTAATTTGATTTCGAGTTTCTAATATAGGATCTGCCAAAAAATAATTTTATTTCTATTTTGATAATAATATTTATAAGAAACTTGGTAAAATTAAAATTTGTACTAAATGTTCAAATTACACTATATTACGAGTATTAAACTATTGCATTTTATTGTTTAACAATATTGTTAAACAATCAATGAACAAAAATTAACTTACTAGTTGTTTTCATAAGTCAAATTTTAAATCATATGACAAAAATAAGGCATGTAATTCTGCATAAAGATGCAGCACAACTTGTAATGTATACCGTGGTGTTAGGATTGTCCTAACACCACGATGTATACTGGATATGGATACGATTCCACCCGATAGCTCGCGTCATTTCATGTTCAGAATCATATCCAGCACATCGAAGTTAAACAGTGATTTCGAAAGCGTAACGGACTTGTATTAATTATTACAGTACTTATTTGACTGACTGATAAAGGTACTTATAACTCAAGGCAACATAAGAAGCGCGCTTTTAAATCAAAATTGATTATTCTTCAATTATTGAAATAATTTGAAATGTGGTGGTTATATTTATAAGTAATAATTAATTTGGTACACTTCATTCTTATTTTTGGCGGTTCTGCAGCTCTGCAGTTCCTATGATAGAACCGCCCCTGCAAATTATCGTATTATTATATATACAATAACTACCGTATGGTGGTTACACTGATTGTAATGTTTACTGCGCTATTTAAAAATTTCTATGAAGACCCCATGATAAAACCGTGTTAAAAAACCTTTTTTCTTACTTATCCACTTCAGGTACGAACAGTCGCCAAAAATGTATACCTGCAATTATCGATATAGTAGCTAACTTTATATTTAGGTATTTAATATAAAAATGTTCCCGGCCGATAGATGGCTTTGCTACGCCCTCTGGTAGACGGGATTGTCTCTACGTTTCAATTTTTAATACATGGCTGTTCCTCTATACACTACATACTCTTTGATTATAGATATATTTCAAATTTTTCAAACAAATTTAAAAATTATATTCTAGGTTAGTTGCATTATTTTTGTTATTGGTATTATTTTAAGTATTTTTGTTATTAACAAAAAAAAACAATTTTTATATTACTATTACCAACCCAATTTATTTGATTCCTACAAATTTTAAATTATCAGAAAAGGATCGTCTTCTTATTTATTATTTTTTAAATAATTACTACTTTTTATTATTTATTTATATAATATGTCTTTTAATTATATAATATGGCTATCTAATTAACAATAAAAAAAAACTATTTGAGTGCACTTTATCTTGCCATAAAGGACAAAAAACATCGTTTAAAAAAAAAGTACTGTCCCACTAAAAAAAGTACGTACGATAAAATAATAAATAAATAAAAGTAAAAATAATAATTTTTTATGCATTTAATGTTTTGTTTAGTTTAATAGTAATAAATTGACTTTAACTATTTTGTATTTGTGTGTTTTCTTATGAAGAAGAGCGCATTAATTTTAGCAGCACAGGGGCGTCGTATATTTTAGGATGGCTCTGATTTTTTACCTTTCTTCAAAATCTCTCTTATAATTTCAGGAGCAATGCATTCCTTATAAAATCGACATAGAGTTTCAATATTTTAGATGTCCACAGATTTTCATCTTTTTCTATTATTTTCACATAAATGGGGATCTTGTCATTGACATAAACGACAAAATAAACAGGATTAGGTTGATAACTAACCAGATTAAAATTTAAAATTTTTTTTAAAAGATGAAAAACATCTGAGAAACATCGTAGTATAAAAATTTTATTGTTTATTACTGACCCCTGTCTCAACTATAATTTACAAATTAAAATGGATGGTCAACGATATAAATACATTACTAATAAAAAAATTTTGTTCAGGACCGTATTTAAAGAGGGTTAGGGGTTACAACTCCCCTCCACCCCAATATTATTTATCAATTAATAAAGAACTGGAAGTCCGACTGCAATCGTAAAAAAATCAGAAAAAATAATCTTTACAACTTATAACAAAAACATTAAACTTGAAGTGTTTAAATAAAAATTAAAACTAAAGAGATATTAAAATAATAAAACCTAACAAAATGTTAAAATAATAAATTTTAACTGTTAAGTAAATATTCATTCATTTCCATATTCATTTTTATTTAACTATCTAAAGTTTCATTTAGACACATCACGTGGTTCAGTTAGGTTATTTGGTAAGCACATTATTTAATTTATTAATTTTAAATTTTTTTTCAATTTTGTTTGGTATATTTGCTCTGAGTTCTTTTTATTTTTACTGTAATACATAACTGATGATCGCAAATAATCGTGAAATAAAAGCTTTTATATTATGTTACAGGTTTTTTTAATTTTTATCATTTTCTATAGTATAATTTTTTCAGATTTTAATTTCTTGATTATTCAAATATTTCTAAGTTCAACCCTGTTCAATGTGAATTTTGTTATTTTGGTTTCTTTAAATATTATGTTTCTTTGTAGTATGTAATTATTTACTTAACAGTTAAAATTTATTATTTTAACATCACATACTACTAAATACCACATAAATACTTAAAAAATTCTAAAAACTTTTTTAAGTTATTTTCTATTTTAAATAGATATTTCTAATGAATTAATTCCCAAATTAAAAAATTGAAATCTGGCGATTGGCGACACTGGGTTGAATACACCTACTACTAAATTGCAAAAATATAAAAAAATAAAAAAAAGTATTAATCAATATAATAATAATAATCAAAAATTATTATCACATGTTTATAATCTTAACAATATTAAAACAATTTTATTACATCAATCCTTCATGGTGCAATGGATTGATTGAAATATAATAACGTCATTTGGTGATCGCAAGTTTGAACCTCACGTCGCCGTCGGTCAAAACTTTTTTTAATGGCATTTATAATACAAATGATATTACTATATGTGACTAGGAATGCCTCGCTTTTTCACCCGAGAAGACATTCGGAAAGCATTTGCATAGACAAAGCAACTTTGTCTATGTTTTCCGATAAATATATTTTTTTAAACAGCATTTAAATTCATTCATATCAAATTTTTTAGCATAAACCAAAAAATGCACAAACACTTTTTCGAAACTAAAATGTTTAAGTTATCACAATATTATAAATACACCGTATCAGTGGCGGTTTTAAAGAACAGGTAAGTTAGGCCCGGCCTACCCAAAATTTAATGTACATAAATAACATTTTCTTTATGTACAATATAATTAATATTTTAATATTATGGACAATTAATATTTGTTATTTTTTATTATTTGCACTTAAAATTGCAATAACAGCTGCAAAAATTAGCGTGTTTTATATCTGCTTCAAAGTATTTTACAGTGTAGGCACTGGCCTAGCTTGGTTCATATAGCGCAATGTAACAGTAGGACCATGACGCCCAGATACAGCAATACTATAGCTTCAATAGCCAGCGCATAGGCCCGTGCCTACCAGATACTTGCAGTTATATGTAGAGATGAGATTTTTAGGTCGTAAACATTTAAAAAAAAGGCACCTAAAAAGGTTCTTAAAAATGTCATTTTAGGTCGTACAAATTCAAAAAAATGTACCTAAAAATGTATTAAAAAAACGCTATTTTAGGTTGGTATTGTAAAGTTTAAGTGGTTTTGTGTAACTAAACCCACCAATTAGGTATTAAAATAATAACGGCATTTAATTAATTAAAATATTTATTTAAAAAACAATTATTTATTTGAAGTATTACAGTAGCTGTAACAAATTAACATTTTTTCGATATTTTCACTGGTAAAGGTTGTGTCTTTTGTCAGTTAGAATATTTTTGTACTGTGAAAATGACCTCTCTACATCGCATGATGTTAGAGGTATGTATTTATACAAAACCGCTTCCGAAGTAGAAATATTTTCTAAAGTAACATTTTGACCATTGCCAGTAAAAATATCAAACAAATTTTTTACAGTTGCATAACCCGGATTGCGATCCAATACTTTGTTCAATTTTTTAATCACTTTTTTTGCAATTGAACCACCGCACTGTGCCAACTCGTTTTTCAATTTAAAAAAATCATCTAAAGATGTTGCCAGTGGCAATCCTACAGTTTCCAATTTTTTTATAACGTCAATTATGTTTTTAAAATTCGTTTGAATGTTAATTAGGTCCGATTGTAAGCTTTCATTTTTAAAGCATTCTTTTGCTTTAATAATTGATTTGGTCGATTCGTCATCCAATTCCAAAATAATCATTTTAATTTTATCAAAATTTTCGCAATAAAAAATTGCTGCACTTAACCACGTGCCCCAACGTGTTAAAATTGGCTCGGGGGGGAGTGGAATATTTGGTAGCAGTTCCTTGTACCTCTCGATTCTTTTAGGTGCTTTCAAATAAACTTTTTTAACGCATGCAATTAAATTATCAACAGTTTCATATTCACCACGTATAAATTCACAAACACGATGAAGGGCATGTGCTAAACATGTGAAGTGAATTAAATTTGGATAAAAAACCGTTAGAGTTGTTGCACATTTTAACATATAGGCTGCTGCATCAAAGTACAAAATTTTCACTCTTTCATATTTTATTCCACACGGCCAAAGAATAGCTGAAGATTCGTTCACAAATCGTGCTACCGTGGCATGATTCGTTTTCTCTAAAACCTTTGAAGATAGTAAATATGGGACACTAGCTTCTTCATCTGACAATTTCCCAACCACCAAATTAGCAATATATCGCCTCATAATATCAGTAGTTTCATCTACACAAATCCAAATATTGCAATTTCCGATCGCGTCTTGTATACTTTTGATTATGTCATCGTAACATTTTGGTATATAATTTTTACTCAAAGTGGTACGATGAGGAACAACCTTCTTACAATATTTTTCCAAAAAACTTTTAAATTCTGGACAATCTAATTTGGCCCAGGGAATATTTGCCGCTATTGCATAAGTCCATCGAAAAGGAATCATTGCCAGAAAATCCTAATATTTGAGTTTGTCTTACCGATTTTTCTGCATTTCTTCTGTGTTTTTCAGATGCTTCGTGTTGAACAACATGAGATTGTTTTTCACAATTTAAAATTTTACCACAAACTTTACAATACAAACCGTTATCGTCCACTGTATATATATTTGTTTTTCCAATAATCCATCCTTCTATTTTCGAAGATGTGCTACGTTTACGCTTAGACATTTTGAATAAATATGCTGATTTAAGTTAAGATCCCTTCTTTTCACAATTTTACAATTTCGTAGCTATGCCTGTCCATATTATATACCATGGACTTGGTACTTTATTTTTGGTTGGTACACGGTGGGTTTATACTACCACCGGGCACCAAATTTAAATTAAAAAAAAAATTAAAATTTATAATAATTAAAAATTAAATTTATTTTAATTAAATTAATATTTTTTCAATTTCAACTGAAAATTAAAAAAAGGTTTCCAAAATGTTAAAATAGGCCATAAAAATGAAAAAAGACAAAAAAGGCAAAAAAGGTCAAAACAAATAGGGCTTATATAACGTGGTTTTCTATGAAACCAGTTTTGGTACTAATATCATAAAAATTGGAGCTAAAATAAAAAAAAGGTAAAAACCTAAAAATCTCATCTCTAAATACCTCGCCATAAACAGTTTTTCTTATCGGACATATGCGAGCGGCATTTTAAAGTTGTTTAGATGAAAAAAAAGAATATTTATCTCAAATTAAATAAATTAATTAAATAAGAAAAAAAGAAATTAAGCGGTATTTTGCACTTTGTAGTGTATTTTTATTATTGCAAAATAATTTAAACGGTAGGTATTGCTATTGCGAGATCGCCTACCTTCACTTGCACTTTTATTAATACAAAAAGACATTCTTGATGAATTCTTGAAAAAACGGACACATTTCACAACAATATCATAGACATATTTGCGAAGAGCAAAAATAAGAGAATCAATCATTGTTTATAAATACTAAAACATAATGTACAGTTATTCGAAAAAGTATTTGGACGTTTCTGTGTTAGCAATGTAAATTGCTTCTTTTAGACACTGTTTTTATTATATAAAAATTGATTTTACAGCAATACTTATTGGATATTTCTTGTCGCAAATTTCATTGTCTTCATATTTATTCCTATACATTTTTTTATTTTGTCGCCTCGTTTTCGACAGAGACTGGCTTAAAGCAGACTAAACTAAAACAAAAAATTTTATCTTCAAAAAGATGGTTTACCTATGGGAAACCTTTTATCTTGTTTACTAGCTGATATTTTTATGGATCATCTCGAAACCAAAATTCTTTGCTCAGAATTCAAAAAACATATAATTTATTGGTATAGATATGTTGACGATATTATTTGTTTCAATTGTTTGTTTTTGTTTCAATTGTTTCAATCTGGTTCTCTCAGACAATTAGATCAACTTTTTAACTTTATTAACAAACAACATAATATTAAATTTACTAAAGAAATAGAAGTAAACAATAGAATCAATTACTTAGATCTAACAATAATTAAAGACAATAATAAACACATTTTTGACATTTTCCATAAACCCTCAGAAAGTAATATAATCATTCCTAATAGTTCTGCGCATTCTTTTATACATAAAATTGCGTCTTTTCGCGCTTTTCTCAATCGCTTAATTAGAATTCTCCTAAGTAACGTAAATTTTAAAAAAGAATTAGACAGAATTAAATATATCTACCAAAAAAAAACAAAAAAAGACTGTAGAACCACCTGTAGTTTTTAATTATACTAAAAATGATTTTTACCTAAAATTTGTTAATCTCAGTAATACCGCTTTTAACAAACCCCAAGTAGAATTAATTAACAAAAGATTTAAATATAATATACCTACCGTAGTTACTAACAGTAAATTAGAAAAATTAGCAGTTGAATGTGAAGTAGCTATTAGTAAATTTAATAATAACTCTTTATTGCAAAAATTAGAATTAACGAACCAAATTAAGAATGTATCACATAATATACATACCTTCATCTGGTTTAACACATGAAGAAAAGATTGCCATATCTCTACGTGGTCAATGTAACAGTTTTTGCATGGTTGAATATTTTCACATTAAATGAATAAATGAAGAATTGAAATAGCACTAAGCACTTTGTTGCAGCCGTTTAAAAAAGTTTGAATCAAACTATTATTAATTTTAAAGCTTTTTAGTTTCAATCAAACGATAAAAATGTTGAAAATAAAACAACATTCCAAAATAATCAAAGTAACACTTTTTTTCTTACATGGAATAGTTAAATTTGAGGTTGTGACAACAATTTCAAGAGTGATTGGCACAAAATGAGATATAGTTAAACTTGAATATTATTTTCATTGCCACGAAGGTCTTAAATATTCAGTCAACAGTGTATAAATGTTAACTTAATAAAATATACTTTATTATTTGAAGACTCTGTATAATTAAAATAATACTTAAAATTTGGATAAACATTTATAAATTAAATACTACATCGTAGCACATTTAAAAAACCGAAAATTCAGCAAACTCCCCCGCAAACATGAAAAATGCAACTTTATAAGACGGTATTATTACGTAAGTCAAGTGTGTTTGTGAAGATTTCAATTAAGGTAAGTTATTATAAACTCTATGTAGTTTAAAATTTTAACAAAATTTTAAATCTTTAACAGATTATTTATTGTAATTAATATTATGGAAGAAATTTTAAAAGATTGGGATTTCCAAGATTATATAGCAGTATTTTCAGGTAATTTTTAATAAAGTAAATTAGATGTAAAATAGTTTTGAACTATAGCAATGTAAATTGAACTTTTTGAAAACCCTTTTTAGCATATAAAAATCGCTTTTACAAAACTACTTTTTAGATATTTTTTGTAGATAATTTCATTCTCTTCATTTTTGTTTACAGATATTTTTTTATTTCGTCGCCTCGTTTTCGACTGACAAGGGAATAGGCATGATGACAGATTTTTAAATACCTTTCCTTATTGTGGGTACACGTCCCCTATTTTCGAAAAAAAGTTTATTTCAGCAATAAACTTAAGTTTTAACGTAAATTAATGTATTTTCTGCTATGTAATTTGAATTAAGCGTGAAACGCTTGTAGGTGTCATGGCGTCGGTTTGTGACGTCACACTTTCGTAAACATTGCATTGTATGTATCGCGAGTGTATGCTAAACGAAGAAAGTCAACAAAATATCATAAATTTCAAAGTTTACAAGTGGTGTGCTGTTCCTATGTGCAAAAATACATCAATAGCAACACCTAACAAACTATTTGTTTATGTACCGAATAAAGCTTTAACAAAATCTTGTTCCATCGTTGATGATTATTGGATTTCTTATTTTTATCACAAAACTAGTATTAACAACAAATTGCTAATTAAAATGACAGAAATATGTAACTGAAACGCGTAATCAAAATAAAACTTCAAGCAACACGATGACATTTACTGAACCGTGACGTCATTTGCTCTGATTGGCGTTTCAGATCACATGGCCGATTGCAGCATTTTATACTTTTATTTTATTGAAAATCTTATTAATCTTAATGTTTATATTAAAACGGGATCATTTTTTAGAACCCTTTTAGCATATATTTTTCTGTAAAACCATTTATTCTCTGATTCTTTAATAGTTTCATCATGCCTATTATATGACCTCCGCATTTTTGTAAGTTTTGCCACTTATTGTGCTGAAAGTTTGACCGTCCAATAACAACTCAAAGCGGTAGGACCAGATAGCCAGAAATTTTCGAAAAATCGACTTTAAAATATTGTCAAGGGAGTTTGAAGACAAGATGTGAAACAATTAGCAAATAGTTTCGTAGCACAGGTAAGAAAGAGTTAGACTAGGAACCAGTGGGTCCACGGTTTTATTCCCACCTTCGCTAGTTTTTTTTTTTTAATTTTTTTTACACGTCATTTAATTATTGTAAAATTGATTAAATTTCCATTGTCTTTGTCTTATATTTATAAAAGATGAAAAATTGTATTTTGGATTAAAAATAAAAAAATTGTATGTTTACAGGCCCATTTATATGCTTATGAAATTCAAATTTTGCAAGAAATGTGTTTTATTAGTTATTACGATCTTAAAGATCATAGAATTTATCTTAAACATACTATTTGTAATGGCGAAGCACACATTACTTACTATTGATGTTATACTTACAGAGTTACAGAAGTAATGCGGTATGTATGTTTCTATGTTTATTTTTTACATTTTACCTTATAAAATAATTATATCAATTAAGTGCTTGTTCACAATGTACATTCAGTAAAATTAAACCTACAGCAACATCACTAGATTCCACATCCATTTTAAAAATAAACAACTCAACAAAAATAATCAAAATATATTGTTAGTTTTCGAATCGAAATTACAAAAACCTGAAAATATTTTCGGTTATGTTCAACGTCGAAATCAGAGGCGGAGCTTAATGGCATGGCACAGCACAACCTATGTGAACACTTCTATGTTGGATCATGCTATGCTAACATTTTACATTGGCATAGCATAGCATAGCACAGGCTATGTGGCGAGGCCTTAAATCAGCTGTGTGCACTTCGCCATATTAGAAGTAAAAATACAACAACGCAGAAAAGCGGCGCACTGGTTTAACTTTACCATACTAGAAATACACGGTCGAGGGCTACTTACGAATACCACGAGGTATGGTATTTGCTCTTATGGGAGATTACTACACAGTCAAATAACACCCTGGTAAACGTGGTATATTTACCACGTGGTAAATTTACCACGGGATATACCAGAGAGTGTGAATACCCTTAGTGAATATTGGGCATGTTTTTTTCAATGGTGCCCTAAGTTGATATAAACATTTTTAATTGTTGAATTAAAAATGTATAACTTTAAATCAAACTTTGGAGTGCTTTTAAATAACATTTTTTTAATGTTAAAATGAAATATACTATGTTACATTAATCCTAGCTTTTTTTTCGCTCAACAGTGTTTTACAATTATTCCAACTATGATACAGTTTAAAGGAAAACGTTAAATTACCTTGTATATTTATTAATTCAACATTTGAAAAATGAAATTTTTTAATTATTATTAGAATGTAGCAACCGCATTCGCCGTATTTAACCACGAATAACTGTTGAGAAAACGTGTTTTCAGTTAAATTAACAGTTTATTTCTCTCGGTGTAAACTTGCGAAAAGTTCAGAACTAATTTTCAGCTATTGCTAATAATCAGCTATTGTTTGCATTAATAAGAATGACTACATTAAAAAGGTAGAAGACTTCATAAAGCCGAAAAGTTTTTCCATAATTAAAAAAGACCCTACTTCTAAATTCCAAATATAAATAAAAGAGGTTATTAACAGTACCCAGATTATCATTTCTAAAAAATACAGTTATTTCTTAATTTGTATGAACCCACAAGCTCCTGGGCTTTATGGTCTTGTCAAATTACATCAAATTACCCCCATTCGACCTGTTGTTAGTTATATTAACGCGCCGTGCAGAAATTTAGCTTCTAAATTAATCGACATTATTAAATTCTACACAAAATTTGAACCCAAGTATACAGTTAAAAATTCACTACATTTAGTTAAAAAATTAAATAATAGAATCATTAATAATTCCAATAAACTAGTATCATTTGACGTCACTAACCTTTTTCCAAGCGTACCCATTAAAGATACCGTTAATATTATCCGAGAATTATTACAAAATAATAGAACTAATCCCGTAATTATTGAAGAGATCCTTACCGCTTTAGACATCTGCCTTAAACAAAACTATTTTAAGTTTAATGAAAAATTTTATCTTCAAAAGGATGGTTTACCTATGGGAAACCCTTTATCTTGTTTACTAGCTGATATTTTTATGGATCATATCGAAACCAAAATTCTTTGTTCAGAATTCAAAAAACATATAATTTATTGGTACAGATATGTTGACGATATTATTATTTGCTTCAATGGTTTCCTCAGACAATTAGACCAACTTTTTAACTTTATCAACATACAACACAATAATAATAAATTTACTAAAGAAATAGAAGTAAACAATAAAATCAATTACTTAGATCTCACAATAATTAAAGACAATAATAAACACTTTTTTGACATTTTCCATAAACCTACGGAAAATAATATAATCATTTCTAATAGCTCCGCACATCCTTTTACACATAAAATTGCATCTTTCCGCACTTTTCTCAATCGCTTAATTAGAATTCCCCTAAGTAACGTAAATTTTAAAAAAGAATTAGACAGAATTAAATATATCGCGATCTCTAATGGATACCAAGTCACTCTTATTGATAACTTATTACGCCAAATTAAACAAAAAAATTTATCGAACTCAATATATTCGAATATTTGTAAAAAAGCTAACGCTAACTTCAATGTCATTACTTTTCTCGGTAACAAATCAAACAAAATTGTGAAATATTTAAAAAATAACAATTATAACATCGCTTTTAAAACAGATAATAAACTCAACAAATTTATTAATAACGCGAAATCAAAATCAGACATGTTAACTAAATCACGGGTTTATGAGCTCACTTGTGAGTGCTGTCAAAAATACATTGGTCATACCGGTAGATCTTTTAAAACACGTTTTGATGAACATACTCGATCCCACACACTTGCAGATGGAAAATCGACTTTCGCGAAACACCTAATAGACATAAACCATAAACAAGGGAGATACAAAATTTTACACGTTGCACAAAAAAGTAAAAAACTGGAATTTTTGGAAGCTATGGAAATTAATAAATTAAAATATTCATCTTCATTACTTAATAGTCAATCTGATTTAAATAACTTACTCCTACTAAACATTTTTAATAAATAATAGTTCCCCCCCCCCCCTTCTAACTTACCGCACATCGGTACGCGACAATAAATTAGGCGACGTCAATTGGGCGACGTCAAATAGGCGACGGTCAATTGGACACCGGCTTTTTGGGCGACGTCTTATTAGGCGACCCAAATTAGGCGACGGTGACGTACAAATTTAAAGACTGAAAATTCGGAAAAAAATTTTAATAAAAAAAAATGAATAAAAATAGTATTTAATTACAAAATTTATTTTTAAATTATTTAATACATAAATTCTGTATATTTATATACAAAAATTAACAATTTTTAATCCATGTTATAATTGTAGGATAAACCGAGAAGGTATTCTATAATATTTTCTGAATTGTGGTATTGGAGAACCTTATTTAAAATATTTTCATCAGCTTCTTCATACCTTGCTCGCTTTCGATTAGGTTCTGTCCTGCAATAATTCATTCATAATCTATTTCATACGACTTTTGAATTTCTTTCAACTTATCTAAAAACATGAACAAATGACGATGAAAATACACGTGCTAAAACGTAATTGCAGAAATTTGTGGATCTCGGGTCAAATTCCAAAAGAAATAGGCGTCGCCTATTTGACGTCGCCCAATTGACGTCGCCTAAATGACGGTTACCGCCTCACATCTACTTACATTTTTTTCTCTTTTGTATTAAATTTACCCCTACCCTCTAGTAAATTCACACATAATTACTTTTTTAAAATTACCCCCTCTCTTATCCCCTCTACTTTTTTCTCTTGCAATTTGTCGATAAATACGGAATTTTTGGTTTCTCCTTCTCAGTTTAGTGCTAGGTTTCGTAGCAAAATGACGTCTACTCAGTTCGTTGAAGATGCAAACGATATGCTTATTAGAGAGCTGATGTGCTTGTTAGATTATGATTTGATGACTACGACTCCAGCAGTTCTTCAACAATCCAATATAAGGACCGAGATAAACCAGATAGATCAAGTGAATCGTTCGCTCTCAAATGGCGAGACTAACAGTGTTTCGCCGAATCAGTGTGTAGACGAATCGGATTTTAGTGCTATGGTGTGCTCGTTAGAAAATCAATTGGTGACTTCGACTCCAACAGTTTCTCAACAAACAAATTTAATGACCGGGATAAATCAGAACCACGTAAATTGGTCGCTCTCAAATGGCGAGACTAACAGTGTTTCGCCGAATCAGTGTGTAGACGAATCGGATTTTAGTGCTATGGTGTGCTCGTTAGAAAATCAATTGGTGACTTCGACTCCAACAGTTTCTCAACAAACAAATTTAATGACCGGGATAAATCAGAACCACGTAAATTGGTCGCTCTCAAATGGCGAGACTAACAGTGTTTCGCCGAATCAGTGGGTAGACGAATCGGCTGTTAGTGCTATGGTGTGCTCGTTAGAAAATCAATTGGTGACTTCGACTCCAACAGTTTCTCAACAAACAAATTTAATGACCGGGATAAATCAGAACCACGTAAATTGGTCGCTCTCAAATGGCGAGACTAACAGTGTTTCGCCGAATCAGTGGGTAGACGAATCGGATTTTAGTGCTATGGTGTGCTCGTTAGAAAATCAATTGGTGACTTCGACTCCAACAGTTTCTCAACAAACAAATTTAATGACCGGGATAAATCAGAACCACGTAAATTGGTCGCTCTCAAATGGCGAGACTAACAGTGCTTCGCCGAATCATTGGGTAGACGAATCGGCTGTTAGTGCTATGGTGTGCTCGTTAGAAAATCAATTGGTGACTTCGACACCAACAGTTTCTCAACAAACAAATTTAATGACCGGGATAAATCAGAACCACGTAAATTGGTCGCTCTCAAATGGCGGGACTAACAGTGTTTCTGCAGCTCCACAACAACAAAAATTGAATAGTGTATCCAACGGTGCAACCGGTGACTCGTTAATAAAAAACAAAACAATTAAGACGTTAGGTGAATCAAAGATAAGGACCGAGATAAATCAGATAGATCAAGTAAATCGTTCGCTCTCAAATGGTAAGACTAACAGTGTTTCATCATCTCCACAACAACAAAAATTAAATAGCGTATCCAACGGTGCAATCGGTGAATCGTTGATAAAAAACAAAACAATTAAGAGGTTAGGCAAATCAAAGATAAGGACCGGGATCAATCAGATAGATCAAGTAAATCGTTTGCTCTCAAATGGCAAGACTAACAGTATTTCAACAGCTCCACAACAACAAAAATTGAATAGCGTATCCACAACCGGTGACTCGTTGATAAAAAACAAAACAATTAAGACGTTAGGCAAATCAAAGATAAGGACCGAGATAAATCAGATAGATCAAGTAAATCGTTCGCTCTCAAATGGCAAGACTAACAGTATTTCAACAGCTCCACAACAACAAAAATTGAATAGCGTATCCACAACCGGTGACTCGTTGATAAAAAACAAAACAATTAAGACGTTAGGCAAATCAAAGATAAGGACCGAGATAAATCAGATAGATCAAGTAAATCGTTCGCTCTCAAATGGCAAGACTAACAGTATTTCAACAGCTCCACAACAACAAAAATTGAATAGCGTATCCACAACCGGTGACTCGTTGATAAAAAACATAACAATTAAGACGTCAGACGGTAACGAAGAGGTGCGTATGGTAAAATGATATAAATAGTAGAGTTTGATTTCTATTTTTATTATTAAATGCTTTTTTTTAACTTATGCCCGGTTTCATAAAACTTTTAACAAGCCGATAAAGTTAACAGATGATTTCTATTGGCTTGTTAGTATAGTGAAAGTCGCTTATTGGAATCACGGTTAATGTTATCAATCTGGTATTATTATCACTTTCGCGAAGAACCGGTCGAACGAATATGACTTCACGTGAAAAACATCGTTTATTATAATCAAAAATTTGGTTTATGTTATCGCTTATTTTTCTTAAGATTGTTTTTTCCCACTGAAAATGGAGTTAGTTTGCACTTTACATTACAAGCATTTTTTTTTAAATTTTGCTATTTTTCATAAAATAGCGTAGGTATTTAAGGTTACATTATTTATATATTTTAGGGTATTTAGTTAAATTAGGTTTTGGTGACTTGTTATAATTAGAGCGCGAAAAAACAAGCTGTAACATCGTGTAAATCAAGCATTACTAGTAATTCTGTGCAGCAGGTAGTGGGAGATGGTAGGAGTTTGTAAAGGCTATTAGGGAGTTATTGCTACACCACGGTAAACTCTCCGCTAACTCTAAAAGTCACGTGACAAGATATGGTATTTTACAATAACGGGAATACAGTTTAAGAGTTATCGCAAATCCCGCTATTTTTGTGACGTTATTTTATAGTTATAGTAAATTCCTATACATGGTGCATTCTCAAATTTTAAGTTGTCTTGTTATTGTATTCTATTATCAGCCTTTACAAACTCCTACTATCTTTGCACCTGCTGCTCCTAATTACTAGTAATGCTTAATTTACACGTTGTTAGAGCTTATTTTTCCGAGCTCTAATTATAACAAGGTACCAAAACCTAATTTAACTAACAAGGATGGTCTAGGTATGCGAAATTTTGGTTTTGTTTTTTTTCAAAATTGGCTGAATATGGCGCGCTACTATTTCATTCACGTAATGTTTTAGGTGTAATATTTAAGTAGTGTAAGTATAAACGAAAACAAATTTTTCGTTCAAAAAACAAAGTTTTTTGTAATTTTTTTATTTATTTAAATAGATAAATTAATCGAGTCATTAGATAAGAACAATTTAAGTTCAAATTAATGTGTTCGTGTATGAACTCCTTTATTTTAATCCGTTTCTTGGTTTCGCTCTGTATAATATGCGATTTAATTACAACCTAAATAATTATAGAATTTCAAAATAAGATTTTGTAATAATTCTCCATTGAATTCAAAAACATAAGTTTTGAAATTAAAAAGTTGCATTTGGAAATCAATCGAAGCTGACATTTGACGACAAATTATAATTTTGTGCGCAGCACATTTTTCGTATAAAATTTCGTTCGGGGTCGATGTAACTGTAAAAAGGCATTCGAATAGTAAATAAGATGACGTAGCACTTAACTCGTTCGTACGATTTTTAGCAACCGTTTTGCATTTTTCTTTGTTAATTGCTTGCAATTTCGATGCAAAATTTTTGAATTTGGCGCGCTTTTTGCAAAGTTGGATTTTAAAACAAATGATCGATATTTCGGGCGGGCGTCTTGAAAAACACGAGTTTAATAGGAAATTGGACGTAAAAAATTTGATCTGTTGAACGAAAGGCCGAATTTGGCAATGATTTTGTAACAAAATGCAGTCTGACCAATGACTCATCGTAATGGTACGTGTCGACGTTGAATTAAAAGTGACGAATGTGTTGAGCGTTTGATTTGTTTTGTATCGAAATCGTGTCGGCGAGTTGATGAAGAAGGAGGCAAAACATCCGAAACGAAAGTTTGTTTAAAGACGATTAAACTTAAACCAATTCTCTTTCACATCGTTTTCTGCTTTCGTAACGAAAGGTTGCATGATGGGTATTTGAAATTTCAGACCTGCGCGTTTCAGTTTAGTGCTGGGTTTCGTAGTAAAATGGCGTCTACTAAGTTCCTTGAGGAGGCTCTTAGTAGTACAGATGTAGACGAATCGGCTGTTAGTGCTATGGTGTGCTCGTTAGAAAATCAATTGGTGACTTCGACTCCAACAGTTTCTCAACAAACAAATTTAATGACCGGGATAAATCAGAACCACGTAAATTGTTCGCTCTCAAATGGCGGGACTAACAGTGTTTCAGCAGCTCTACAACAACAAAAATTGAATAGCGTATCCAACGGTGCAACCGGTGACTCGTTGATAGAAAACAAAACAATTACGACGTTAGGCGGTAATATTATAAGTGGTGCGGCGGCCCAAGCTGCCACCGTCGCTTTACAACAGAACTCCACATCAAATGTGACCACAA
Organism: Cantharis rustica; assembly: GCA_911387805.1. NCBI lineage: Eukaryota > Metazoa > Arthropoda > Insecta > Coleoptera > Cantharidae > Cantharis > Cantharis rustica. Next base: position 37,399,459 of record OU426880.1, read on the forward strand.
ATTACATAAATAATCAAACTTTGAACAATTTGGCTACCAAGCCTGGTGATAACGTTAAAGTAGTTTACTCTCAAGTAGGTCAAACCATGACCACCGCAGGAACTACGGTATTGACTAATAATCGTGTAACCTTTCCCAACGGAACTATCGGATTACCCACGATGAACCAGCAACAGACCACTGCAAACCTGCAAACGATACAGGCCAAACAGCAACCGACGATTGTTTTAAAAACTAGTAATGCGCAAGGTGTTACACCCGGTTTAGTGACATTGCCAATGAATGTGACCGCAACTTTACCACAAGTCAACAGTGTAGGTAGCCCTTGTCCTTCTTCTACTACATCCACTGTGCTTTCTAATCTACAGGTTGTTAACGTAAGAACGGGCGTTGCTGCGAATCAGCAGCAGCAACAACAACAAAAAGGAACCACTCGCGTTGTTCTTAGTGCACCTCAAATGGTCGGAGCCCGACCGGGAGCCCCCGTAAGTTGTAGTACACTTAAATTACCTTCAAAGAATGGGAACTTTTTTTTCCTATACGAAACTAACCTTACTAACAAATTAACCAGCCTAATTGGAAACAAAAACTTCCCATTTTTTGTCGAGAAACAAAATTTTATTTTGCAATTTTTGTTGGTCAACTTTTTATTGTTTTTTTTTAAATCACACTTAAAATTTAAAGGTGTACCGCAACAGCTAATTATATGCAATTATTACTAACTTTACTTTCTATACTTTAAAACAAACGAACAAGAAAAATTAATTTTTGAATTACAGGAAACTGTAAACGCACCAGTTTTTCGTAATCACGATTCCCAGGCGCGAATTCAAACTGAACCGTCGAAACGTATGCGGATTCGTGTTTAACAACGTGAAAATTTATTTTTTTACGCAATCTGACAGTTGCATGTATTTTCCCGATTTTCGATTGTTTCTGTAAAATTCAATACTTTTATGTGCTGTCAGTTTTGTGTATACGTACACGGTGCGGCGTTTGCTTCTTTCTATTAGTTTTTTTTATCAATCTTAATTATTAATTTTGTCGTTGTACAGGATTGGTCGCACAATTAAATTAACAAATTTAAAAACGACGATTTTCTAGTTTGACATTTTTAAACGATTACCATGACAACCGCGTTTATTTTAAGGTGAGTTTAGACACCTGTTCGAACTTGAAGTTTGCGCACAGGACGCGAGCGTTAACAAAAGTTACGTGCACCGTTCAAAAACTCAATTATTAAAACCGCCAAACATTTTTTATACATTTCTGTTATGTACTTGAATCACTTTAAATGTACAGTGTACGTCATTATTGTCTTTTGCAATAAATTTTTCTTCGCTTGCACTTTAAAATTGAGCCGTCTAACATTTTTTTTAAAGTTCTAAATCCGTAGTGGTAAATGTAAAACTAAAATATTTCGGTCAGTTTCCTTTTTTTTGACATTCAAATAGTTGCTACGACAATCACTTTTGTTTTTGTACCCTGGCAACATAATTAAAATAAATTATTTTTTATTTTATTTATTTATTAATTGAATAAAAATATTAAATAAATATCTGCTGTGTTAAAAATTTTCACGCGAATCTTTACGATATTAGTATTTAAAAAAAATAAAAAGAATTATGTTGAGAAATCAACCAGCAGTAGAAAAAATTAAATATATTTATTTTTTATTTCAAGAATGTTATAAAAATTTGAATAATTAAATGTTTCTAACAATTTTGAAATTTTGTGCCTGCGAAGAATTTTTGATTTTTTCATAGGAATATTGGGTAATTTGTAAGCTAGAAAGATATTTAATTCAGGGATTCCTAAACTTTGATTTTGATTTAATTCAATTCTAGTTTGTTTTACTCTGTTTTTAGGAATTGTTTAAAACAATTTATTCCAGATTTTTATTTGTTTGAACTTTATTATGTCGGTAATGCTTTCCATTACATAATGAACCGTTTTTCTGACCGGTTTTCTTGTTCTAAATATGTTTTTTTAAATCCAATAATAACATTTGTTTCAAACAATAAAAAACATGTTTTTTTCACTCTGAATTTGTTACAGATATGTAACAAACTTTCTCTTATATCTCATTTATGATTACTCGGACAATAAAAAGTGATTTTAGCAAATACGTCGGTGAGAAAAATTACTAAAAAATGTATTCAAGTGCTTTTTAGTCAAAATTAAAAAAAAATTTATTCCGTAATTTTGTTATGAAAATAATTAATTTCTTGAGGACTTTCGAAGTTATAAAAAGTAAGAAATGAAAATTTTGAGTTACTAACAAAAATGGTTGAGAATCACTGCGTTCGGATTTTTTGTCAATTATACGATTTTCATAAATACTTTCTTTTCTAACAACAAATAGCCATAACTTGATCAATTTTTATGAGCAAGTTGGATTTTTGTAATTTTCGTTTTCAAAGTGGTTAAAACATTGGAAGTTAATTCGGATCCTAACAACGAAATCAAGAAGAACGATTTCATTTAGAAATATGCTGAAGTTGTCACCATCGGCTGACGTCACAGCGAAATAAATGTTCTGTATCTACTTATTGGCTCATACAAATAATACTCTATCAGAAAAATAGTAAACGATGACAGAAAATTATTTTTTTGAACCTATGTTTGAGGTATGGCTTTGTTTTTATTTCAAATGTAATTCGTTGCAAAATTGCATTTAAACGTAGCTTAAAACAAATGTGAAATAAAATTAATGTTGCGTTAGATGAAGTTATAACGAGGATGTAAAGAAGATGATAACATAGAATAATTACATGAAATAATTTTTAAATGGAAAAGATTGTGTGTTCGATGTCTTAACAGTCAAAATAATTTTATTTATTATTTTTGTATGTTCGGGTGTAATGCGGCTGTACAGTATATTTATATGTATGAAACGTTAATTACGACTGGCGCGAGTTCAAGTTCAGCTGTCAAAATATCTTACGTTATAAATCCACCTGGTGCAGCAATTTGCCATATTTCCACTCGTCATTTTCTTGTCGGACATGGTACAGTATATGTTAAGGTACTTCACTGGAGTACTTTTCTTTTCACTGACAATCCTAATTTTTGCATTTTGTTGTAAGGATACGTCGCACTATTCCGAGAAACCATTTCACTTTTGACGTTTCGACTGCTTTTGTTTTATGCACACGATTCAACAGCGTTTAACGATTTGATTAGAATAAACTTCAAATTTTTTGACGTTTATGCTGTCAATTTCTGTTTTCTTTTAGAATTGCTGATAAGTGTACAAGGTGCGGCATTTGTAAGTGTAAACAAACATTAAATTTTTATGTGGATGCCTTTTTTAATTTTTGTTATTCTTATGCTTGGATTTCAATTCTTTTTAACATGTTATTTTTCATTACTAACGAATTACTTTTTATTTTTTATTGATATGACTAACGTTGATTATTTTTGTTTAGCAACTTACCTTGCAGTCTTTCCATGGCTTACCGCCCGGTCAGCCAGGACATTTGCTGTTGAAGACTGAAAATGGTCAATATCAGTTATTGAGAGTTGGTCCAGCTCCTGCCGTTTCAGGAGGATTAACGTCAAGTTCAACGCCACTCACCATTAAACTTCCAACAGTAAGTTCGAAAGTACAAATGTTAAGACCGAAAGCAGTTGGACAGGTATTATTCTTCTTTTTTAGGTAGTTAGTTTGGTGGACCTTTTTGTATTTTAAATTTGTATGTGGGACATACACAAAAATTATAATTTTGGTTAGAGAGAATAATATCTTTTCTAAGATATTCTCATTTTCAATTCTACTTTTGTTAATCGTATTATGACAGTGAACTAAATATGTTAAATGGAATGCAATTCTTTAATATTATAAATACGTTACAATTACGATTTGTGCTTGGGACTCTCGCAAATGCGCACTTGGCTACAAGTGCTACCCACTTAAATCGTTCAAATCTTACAAAAAAAATTGTGCATTAAAGTCATCTGATTTTCCATTTGTACAGTTGAGTGAGTGTGGTATAATTTTGGTTTATCAATAGATAAGTGGTTTAGGTAGTGTAACTCGATATTAATCATATCAAATTTTTTAGAATAAACCAAAAAATGCACAAAACACTTTTTAGAACTAAAATGTTTCCTAGTTCATCGCCTGATGATGCCATAGTATGGTGAAAACGTTTGCGATAATATACATACGGTGTATTTATATTGTGTTAACTTAAACATTTTAGTTCTAAAAAGTGTTTTGTGCATTTTTTGGTTTATTCTAAAAAATTTGATATGATATATTTTTAGGAATAATTTTAAAATATGAAGAGAATGTGAATGTGAAGTTTGTGATAGTTATTAGTACCTTCTTGTCTTTTTCAATTTGTTCATGAAAATCTCAATTTCTCTTTCTCGATACGGAATTTTTATATTTGTAAATTTATTAATGCTGTTCTACCACTGTCCGTTCATCCGCTAATTTGATATTCAAATTGTGGTAGCTCTTTGGCAAGAGCTGGACTTTTAAAATTAGCATTAATTTTTTTTTAAACTGTTCTGAATCAAAATAACTTTTTTTCGATTTCTCTCTTATGGGCTTCGCTTCAACCATAAACGTTACAGAGCAATTTTTATAGTAATTTTTCTCTTAAGTAATTATAACTTAATTAAATAAACCAGCATTAACTGTATCGTCTAAAAAAAAATTCTTGAAAATATGCTATTTTTTTCACCTTATAAACCTTACCCTCGTTTTAAGGGGTTATGTATAATTGTAACGGGCGAAATGAAAGACTTTCTGATTTTTTTTTTGACAATGAATATTTATTGGAAATCGGTTAATTACATCGAGTATTACACCTTTTGGGGTATATGTTAAATTTTTTTCATAGAAAAATATTTGGAAATAGCAATAGCAAAGGTGCTAGCTTTGGATTTTATAAGTTACAATAAAAAAATAAACTACTTCTAAAATGGAAACATTCATAATTAAAACTTAAATAATTAATTTTTTAATATAACTAAGTTTTGAATTTACAAAAAATATTTTGGCGACTAGGCTACATGTTCCCAATTTTGTTATTTGTTTAACATTTTTTTAAATAAATTTTTACAAAATCCATTCAAAATTAAAATGAGCATAGTACATATTTGTGTCATTGTCTTACTCAAGGGAAAAATTGCTATACTCTAAAATATTTTTTGGTTAAGTATATTTTTTGGGGGGTTATTTAAGAATAACCCCCCCAGTTGAGTGGCTTTCAAAATTGTGTAGAAAGTATGGGTGAATTGTATGACCGTTATCTTAAGTAAGATTTACTTTAAATAATTCTCTAATTTACAGAGTGCCCCACTTATATCTTCGACAGCTGGTACCACAACTGTTACAACTCCTAACATTCAAGCAGCGACACAAATTCAAGTAAGTAAAACTAATGACTTAGTGTCAACATAGCTCTGAATAACTTATTTATCTTTTAGTCTAAACCAGTGAATGATAATACCAAAGAGAAATGCAGAAAGTTCTTGGCTAATTTGTTAGAATTATCGAGTCGAGAACCACGTACTGTCGAACGGAATGTTCGAACTTTAATTCAGGAATTAATTGACGCTCGGGTTGAGCCAGAAGACTTCTGTGATCGCTTAGAACGGTTGCTGAATGCTTCTCCACAACCATGCCTGATTGGGTTTCTAAAGGTAAAAATTTAGCGCCACCTGTTGATACAAATTGGAACTTGACATTTAACATGATTTTTAAATTCAAATTTTCCTAAGCAACGATAATTAACAAAATTGTTCATAACCCTAACTGTCATTTAACTTTTTTAATTTTTGTGTCTTTAGTGTTGTAAATTTTATTGTGCATGTATTATGCAACATGATATCCCAAGTGTGAGTAAAATTCACAACCAAGTTGTTTTTCATTATAATTTTGAGGCTTGGACGCTAATTTTTGTTTTATTTTGTAGAAAAGCCTACCACTTCTTCGACATGCATTAGCAACGAAAGAGCTTTCAATTGAAGGTATTCGTCCTCCACCGGGAAATGTAGTTCTCTCAATGGCGGGTAGCACCGCCGCTATCCAATCACAAATTAGGCCGGTTGTTTCTGGTTCCCAAGTTCGAGTGGTAGGACCTGGAACGACTGTTGTTCGCCCTGGTGGTCAGATAGTACAACAGAGGTTGATGACGCCTGTTCGAGGTGCTCTTCAACCTGGAGCACGAATGTTGACTACACTTAGGCCGCCTAATTCATCCACACCTGTAATAGTTTCAAATTCACAACCGCCTGCCTTACATCCCGTTTACCCTAGCAATCAAATCAGACCTGGTAACGTGATTAGACAACCTCTTCAAGTTCGTACAATGACGCCCGGCCAGGTGCGTCCCCCTTTAACGGTTCGCACTGCCACGCCTGTACAATTACGACCGCCTGTTTCGAATTACAAATTTCAAGGATCTAAACCTGTAGTGCCTTCAGTTATTTCTAAAAATTTAGCCAAAGACAAAGATAAAAAGTCGTTTTCTTCCGCATATACGGGTGACGACGACATCAACGATGTGGCTGCCATGGGTGGCGTTAATTTAGCCGAGGAAACGCAGAGAATATTAGGGTCAACAGAATTTGTTGGCACGCAAATTAGGTCGTGTAAGGAAGAATATCTATTGAACATTCAGTACTTGAAGCAACGGATCAACTCTAGGTTAGCGGCAAATGGTTTGGACGAGCCAAGTCACGAAGTTGCTGCTGTTATATCTCATGCAACGCAAGAAAAGTTGAAAAACATGTTGGAAAAGTTAGCTGTTTTAACGGAACATAGGCTGGAGAGTATAAAAGGTGATCCTAGATATGAAATGACGAGCGATATTAAAGGTGAGTTATCGTCTTATCGTAGCTTTGTTTTTATAATGAAATGTTATTTTTTAGGTCAGTTAAAATTTTTGGAAGATGTAGATCGAGCAGAAAATAAAAGGCACGAAGAAACGGAACGCGAGATGTTGTTAAGAGCAGCTAAAAGTCGGTCGAAAACGGAAGATCCTGAACAAGCAAAACTTAAGGCTAAAGCTAAAGAAATGCAGCGTGTAGAAATGGAAGAATTAAGACAAAGGGAGGCTAATGCTACTGCACTTCAAGCCATTGGGCCCAGAAAAAGACCAAGAATAGGAGATTTAAATTCTAACTCGAATCAGGTAGCTACATTATTTTACTTAACACCAACAGGTGGTTTAATCACTGAGGAATAGACCATTGCAATTTATTGTTTTTTCATTATTCAGTAAAGTTTATCCTGTTTTGGAAAGATTAGAAGAAACTATATTTTAAAAAAATGTTTATTATGGCAACAAATGAAATAAATATTTAATTCGGTATAAATTAAGGAAAAGCTTTGTAGAAACAAAAATGATAAGCAGATAAATTTAATATTTTGTGTTATATCCTTTTGCCTTGGTAATTTCCGCCCATGCTTTTGGCATAGGGTCATTAAATATTAATTTTTAAGTGCTGTTAAAAGGTCATTGAAGTTTTTATAGATTTTTTTATCTACTTATCTAATATTTTCTACAAGGTTAAGGGTTCAAGTCTGGTGACTGCGGCAGAAAAAGTAAAATTTAGAATTTTTATTTGGTTTAACTGCTTTTTCACTGATTTTGATGGGAGTTTAACTAACTACTAACTGACTAGCTTCTTTACATAATTATGTCAAAATTTTCAAAAATGAAAGGATAAATTATTTGTCTTTATTCCTTCAGTGGTTTTTACAGAATTTGGCTGTTAGGTGAGGTTTTAATTTGAGGACGGACGTTTATGTTGATTAGCTGTCATTTTGTGTTTTATTTTTTGTAATATGCTGACCTTGAATACTTTTTGTTGCAGGCTAGTTCTAGCGGGTTTAGTAATTCAGCACGCGGTCAACTACCTATGAGAGCGCGCACCAGAAAAGCTACAATGCAAGATGTACAAAATTTATTTGAAACCGAAAAAGATTTGCGTCGCAGTAATCTTCTATATTTGTCATATCTCAAGTGATGCATGCTTCTCGTCAGTGTTGTGATATCTAACAATGACTCTCGGTGTGAGAGTTGAGATTTTTTTATTCCTTTTAAGTGACAGTTATTTTCTAAATTGTTTTTAAAATTTATTTGTGTACAGTAAAACCAACCACACACCCAAGTAAACGACAGAATAATCGGTCGAACAACAAATTTTTAAAATATTTTGGTCCTGCTTTGATCTCTGAAATTTAGTTACCACTTGTTTGTTTAGGATGAAGTACTTAATGAGATAATGGGTGTAGATAGTTGTTTTTCGGTCCCGATGTTGTTGTTGTTTGTCGATCTGATTTTTTCTGATGTACACAAAATTTATTGTAGAAAATTTGTGGGGTGGAACGTTTTGTTATGTAAATTTTTTGAATTTGTAAATAAGATATTTGTATTATTTGAGAAAAAATGATGATAGTTTAAAAAGATGTAGATTTTTTAAAAATGAAATATAATTGGGGGACACTTATATTATAGAATTTTCTATGATGCCGAATAATTATATTACTATAAATAAAAAGAAGTTATGTATTTTTCTTTATAAGAAAATCTTTTAATGTTGATAATTTGTAATTATTTGTATAATAATTGTTTTTTAACCTATTCGTAAAAAAATAGATATATGATTTTTGTTATAATATTTAAATGTAATAAAAGTAGTCAATAATTATATTTACAATTTTTGTTTGTTGTATAATTTTTATATCTGCACGTTTAATGCTAAATCTGTATTTTTTAAGCACTCTCGTGTAGGCAACTACAAAAGCAAGATCATCGTTACAATTATTATATTTTTTACATTTCTCCTCTCAAATAAGTTTTAATCTCGATTCGTTTACTTTTTTTAATGAAATATTTATTTAGTGTTAATGGTGCAGTAGACAAATAAATAAATTGTGCTATTACGTAATTCAATAATATATGTAAAAATATTTGGTTATTGCTTACATAATTAAAAAAGGACACATAGATTTTATTTATTTGTGTATTTTTATGTATATTTACTCTTGATTTCCATATAAAAGTACAAAATTACATTATTTGTTAGTTAAAATCTTTTTAGTTTTATTCATTTGCTTCTTCAAATCTAGTTCCATGGCTCGAAAATTTTAATTGCTTTGTATATAATAGAAATAAATATACAAAATAATACATAAACAGCACCAACCATACTCTCAAAATTTATTTCACAATAATTTAAGGAAACGTTTAAATTTGTTCCTCTCGGTTGATAATATTAATTTATAATTATGTTGTTGAAATTTCAATACTAACATCAGAATTCCGATTTTATTAGCATCGGTGTAGCATAGCGGAGACGCCTTAATGCTAAAAAATTTACATTAGAGGAAGAAACTTGGTTGTGTAATTAATTAAAATTGAAAAGATGTGAAGGTAGAAACCCTCCACCACAAAAGAGTGATTGCACTTAAGAATTAAAACCTTACAGCAACTACTTCGAGTGCCTAGGCATCTCAAGACTAATTAGAAGTCTTACTCTAAGTTGGAACCTTAATGGTCGAGAAGCTCTGAGGTTTCTAGACACCAGTCGGAAGTAAAGACGAAAGTGTAAGTTCCAAATTGCGAACTCTTTAGCGGTTTGAAAAGTTCCTTAGCTTGAAGCATTGCCTTACTTTTTGATCTAGATTCAAATTCATATTCTTCGAAGAAAAAAAAATTTCTTAAAAAAAATCATGACGATATCTATAACCAGTTTTCTGCATTGTTTTAATATTTAAGATGCAAAATAAAAAAATTTGGTAGATTAACAATGAAAGGCTCTGATAATTTTTGACTTAAGCAATCTTGCACTGGCAGTCATTTTTCTTCACTTACTAACTTATGGTGGTTTCCAAATCAACTAACAAAAAACTCAATTATTGTGGTAGAACTTCAAAATTTGGGCTTCTCCGCAAAAATAATTTTTTTGAAAAAAAGTGAAATGCGCGGAAACAAAATTGAGACGAATGGAGTATTGAAATGTTTACTTACCTATGATCAATGAGTGGATAATCGTTTATTTCAAGGAAATGTAATAAAAAGTTTATCGATTTTTAGGAATCATAAAAATTATATCATGAGATGGACGACCTTAAATTGCTTTTTAGTAATTTTGTTTAGCTGAATTTTTTGATTCGTGTGACCATGCGGTGATAGAGGACAATTTTCTAAGAAACATTTTTTACAAAATTGTTTTTCTAAATTAAAGCGTTCGAGAGTTAGGCTTCTTTAAAGCATTTTTTTTTTAATTTCCACTTTCACGTTGCCATCGCCTGGAAAATATTAATTTTTTAGTAAAAATGGATCAGTGCTGTTTTAAAGAGCCTGAAGTAATCTACAAACTAGATTCAACTATTTTTTGTCTAAAATCAACGGCTTTCGAGTTATGAATAAAAGTGGGTAAAAAAATTTGAAAAATTGAAAATTTTTTTTATTTTGGTTTTAACCCTGTATCTTTTAAACAAAATATTTTACAACTATTCTGACGCCCCATTCCGGATAGGAAATTTAACGGACTACAACTTTTGTCTAGTAAAAATTTTTGAAAAACCAATACATTTCACAGAAAATCAAAAAATAATTAACGAGGCAGCTACAAAACAAAAAAATAAATTCACAAAATGTTTATTTTTATTAAAAAATTATTTTATTAATTAAGGTTAAACTATTACATTATTTAAGTAAATCTTCAAAATGACTACCCTCATTTTCAATACACAATTGTGATTGTTTTAAAAGATGTATTAATTAATAAAATAATTTTTCAATAAAATTAATTAATTTAATTTTTTGTTTTGAAGCTGCCTTGTTTGCTATTTCTGATTTTCTGTGAAAGGGATTAGTTTTTCAAAAAATTTTACTATGCAGAAGTTGTAGTCCATTAAATTTCCTATCCGGAATGGGGCGTCAGAATTTTTGTAATATAAAATGTTTCGTTTAAAGATCTAAGTGTTTTGAAAAAAACCAAAATAAAAAAATCTCGAATTTTTCAACATTTTTTTACTTACTTTAATTTCTAACTCGAAAGCCGTTAATTTTAGACAATAAAAAGGTTTAAATTTAGTTTGTAAATTATTTCACGCTCTTTAAAAAAGCACTGATCCATTTTTACCCAAAAATCAATATTTTCTGGGCTATGGGATATTAAAAAAAAATACTCATCATCATCATCATCTGCACGTCTAAGACCAGTGGTCCGTTACGTCACTCAATTTGATCTCGCCATCTTCTCCTGGGACGGCCTACAGATCTCTTTCCTCTGGGCTTATATTGGAACAGTTTCTTTGGTAGTCGGGTGGGATCCATTCTATCTAGGTGTTCTGTCCATGCTATTCTAAATTCTTTTATCTTATCGTTTAAACTATATATGTTTAACTCATTTCTTATTTCGGTGTTTCTCTTCCTATCAGTTCTTTGATAACCTGCCACTGATCGCAGGAATCTCATACATTCAAAAATACAATCTCATACAAAAATACTCATAACATTTAATTTGCTCTATCCCAAAAAAATCGTAAATAATTTTTTATCCTTTTGAAAAAAAAGGCTAAAAAAGATCAAAATAAAAATTTCCGCCCCAAAAGGCTTGCGCCGTGGGGTTATAGCTCATTTAGCCCTGTGGTTAGGGTGGCCCTGCCTTTTTTTTTCCACGTTCGTTGGGAGTGGGGAAATCTTCACAAAGACACCACCCAGATGTTGTTGGATGGTAGTGTGGGATTCTTACCCACTAAAATCCCACTTCTTTGGACGTGACCCGGTTTTCGCAAGCATTTCTTCGGGTCCGTCCCTGTCTTCTTAAGCTGTTACTCCTCTGGTTGCTTGTTGTTGGAGCCACCGTTCGTGCTCTTCTTTCTCGATCATAATGAATTTGATCATATCTTGCAGTGCCGTCCAACTATTCTCGTTGCCCAGCATTGTCTGGATCAGGCTTTCGCCTGTTGGTGCTAGTCCGACGATCCGGGCAGCCTCTTCTCTTGTTTCTCCCCACTGATCGCACTCAAAGAGCGTGTGATGTGGGGTATCCTCCTCCTCACAAAAGAAACACATACTGTCTTCTTTTTTCTCGTATTTAAACAAATACTTGCCAAAGCAGCCGTGTCCGCTGAGAGCTTGTGCCATGTGGAAGCATACCTCTCCGTGTGGTCTGGTGACCCATGCTTCCACATCTCGGATTAGGTCGCTCGTCCACTGGCCAGTACCTGGCCGCTCCCATGTTGTCTGCCACTCTTGAAAGAGTGTCAGGCGCGCCTCTGTCCTCTTGGTACCTTCTGATTTTCGCCATCGCTCTCTAGCCAGCAACTCTATCGGCGGCACCCCGGCAATAACCAATGCCGCCTCTTCTGACACCGTGCAGTACAGCCTCGCGACCCGTATGGCTAGCAATCGTTGCTGTCTAGCTAGATTGTGCCTGTAGCTTTCCACTTTCATAGCTTGGTGCCATATTGGGGCCGCGTATAGCATAATTGAGTCTGCTACCGCTACTAGTACTCTTCGTTTTGCCATTGATGGGCCACGGATATTCGGCATCAGCCTGGTCAGTGCCGCCCCCGCCGCCCCCGCCGCCCCCGCTTTAGCCGCCATTCTTCTTGTGTGCTCTCCGAAATTTAGGGACTTGTCCAGTGCCACGCCGAGATATTTAATAGCAGTTGTGGGTATTATCTGAACTCCCCCAGCCGGAAGGTAACATCCGCCTTCCTCCTCCCGGACAGGATAGCCGCCTCCGTCTTTTCCGGCACCAGAGCAAGTCCACTGCTGCGCATCCACACATTGATACTGTCCAAAGTCTCATTCATAGACAGTACAAAATCTTCCAACTTGCGGCTTGTGGCGAGCACCATCAAATCGTCGGCGAATCCCAAAACCTCCACTCCTTCCGCTTGGGAAATCTGTAGCACTCCATCGTACATTATATTCCACAGGGTCGGACCAAGGACCGATCTCTGTGGAACTCCACTGGTGATCTCCAAAGTTTCGCGGACAGCTGCTTCCTCAACTATGAGCTCTCTGTCACACAAATAGTTTGCCAATATTTTTCTAAGGTAAGGGGAAATTCCCCTCCTCTCAAGCTCATCCAAAATACAACTCCATCTCGCCGAGTTAAATGCGTTCTTGACATCGAGCGCCACGGCTGCACAGTATTTAATCTTGCGTCAGGTACCCACTCTTGCTTCATTGGCAATCTCCATTACCTTTTGTAGGGCTTGTATGATGGACCGCCCGGCCCTGAAACCGAACTGTTTCGGGGAAAGATCCCCAACCGCCTCAAGTTCTTGTTTGAGTCGCTCCAACAGGAGCCTCTCCATTAGCTTGCCCAAGTGGTCTATCAAGCAGATCGGCCTGTACGATGACGGTAAATTTGGCGGCTTTTGGCCCTTTCACGCCAACACCAAGGTTGCACGCTTCCAGATAGTAGGGAAGCGCCCCTCTCTCAGGCAGCCATTGTATACTCGGAGAAAGGTATCTGGGTACAGGTCGACTGCCATTTTCAATGGCGGTCAATCAAGCGGTGGCCCTGCCTGTATCTCTTAAACGAAACGTCTTAAAAAAAACTGACGGCTAAAACCGAATAGGTTTATCTTTAGTTAGTTAGTTAAGTTAACAACTTTAGTTAAATACATTTTTTTGGGAAACCAATCGTTTTCACAGAAATTCTGAAAATAATGAACAAGGTGTAGGTAATAAAAAATTAATTTTGTAAACAAATAAAAAATGTACCTTACCATTAATTCAAAGGTACTCCACGGTCACGGAACACCCGGTATATAATACGCATATAATTTAATTTGCTCTGTCCCAAAAAAGATCGTAAATGAATTTTTATTCATTTTAGGACTGATAGAGATCAAAATAAAAATTGCCACCCCCAAAAGGCTTGCGCCCCGGGGATATAGCCCATTTAGCCCTCAATTGTTGGGGTGGCCTTGTGGGGATGCCAACCACCTTTCGTCTTTAACTCAGCGTAGGATGTTGTCAATGGTCTCATGGGCTTTGGCTTCTACATTTTTGGCATGTTTGTTCTGTATGAGTAGGGTCAGGTTAGTTGCTTCTTTTCCACCAGTGTCCTCGTTTCTCTCCAACCGGATCAATCGATCGTACAGGTAGATCTCTACAACGTTGTAAATTTAAAGGTCTCTGTCTCTGTCCCTGCTTTGCTTCATGTACGGTAGTCTTAATCGCTGGTAGAGCGTCTATGGTAGATCTACCCTTCCTAAATCTGTATTGGTTTGGAGAGAATCTGCTGGTGTTTTCGTTGAACCTTTTGAGAATCTTCTTTTGTAAGAACTTCCCATTGTGGTCGACGAGGCAGATGGGGCTGTACGGCAAAGGATGATCTAGTGGCTTCTGGCTTTTAGAGATTAGCACCAGATCGGCATTCTTCCATCTCGAGGATAATTTGCCTTCCTCAAAGCATCTGTTGAAACCTGCTAGAAATACTTTCTGGTATTCCGCTGCCAGGGACTTGATTGTTAAACCAGGCACCCCATCTGGGCCTAGAACTTTGCCAGCTGGTTTGCTTTTGCCTTTCTACTCTAGCTGATGTTAGTCCGGAAATTGATGTTTTGCCCTTCACCTTGCCTTCTTGTAGGCCTTTCTCTAGAGCTCTACGTTCAGTGGGATAAGCAGCTCTTCCCAGCTTTTTTTTTCAGATTTAGCAATTTTTTGGCGGTACTCCTGGAGGACTTTATGGTTGGTGTTGTTTAACTTTTTCTCAGCCACTCTTCAAAACCGGTTTATGCCTTTAAACCTTCTTCGTGGTTCGCACGCGCTTTTGCAATCGTTTTAAGGGATCATTCTGGTTTATAATTTTCAAAAAATCAATTTTTTTTTACAATTTTTAAAAAGACAGAAGGCATTTTGTATGGTTTAGGCATGGCCATCAAACTTTTTCCTAATTTTTCATTAAAAAAGCTTTAAACGCGTTTTTCTCAACAACGTTTTTTCAGTCGGTGGCGGTAATTTATCCGGAACCACTGAACCGATTCTTATGAAATTTTAACCACAGATTCTACACATGAATAGCTTTAACACATTTTATAACCGTTTTAAAATTTTAATTTTTACAATTTTTGTTTGCCAAAAAAAAAACTTTATTTTTTTATAAATTTTCGCCATTTTATTATTTATCTATAAATATTAATATTTATAGAATGCGCGAGAGCCACAGTCATACTGAATCTAAATATTTTTGATTTTGTCGTTTTAGGTGGGCCGTTATCGAGATATCAACGCCGACAGCGACATATCTACTTTTCGAGAAGTTACGTTTACCTGTTATTTTTGTGTATAAAAAGTGTTTAAAATAAATAAAAAGAAATTGTTTTATGTATTTCGAGAGTGTATTTATTAAGCTCAACAAATTTTGTATCAATATCTATAATAATGAATTCTTAAAAAAATTTACAAAAATAAGCTTTTTTTAGGAATCTAAACTAGAATGATTCCTTAATGAGTTGGTCGACATCGGGAGCGGTGACATCCTGCACCTCAGCTGAAAATACTTCTAACAGCTTTGTGGTCACTGAGTGTTTTTTCGTCGAGAACTCTCCATCTCTTTATTTTCCGGAAAGTTCGTGGAGGTGCGATGGTGAGGTCAAGGATGGATGTCGTCTCTTCTCGGCTGAAGGTTGGGGTGTCTCCCATGTTACACACCAGCATCTGCGTGGCTTTCGCGAGTGCCACTTTCCTCGCGTCCTCCAAGGGAGAGCCCCACTGTGGCGAATTGGAGTTATAGTCGCTTCCTTTGCGTCGCCAGTCCGGTTTTTCGTGTGCGTGAAAAGTCTGTTCATTTGTTGAAATATGCACAAGGAATAGTTCGGGGAGAAACAACAATTGTAGATAGTTGTCCCCCCCCTCTCTGTGCCCACGCGAAATCGTCTCCCTCACCACTTTCCTCTATTGTCCCAGATACCGGTAGGTAGATGGCGACTCGTCCTGTATGAGGCCTACCGATTTTTTAATGTTTGGCTTTGGCTTAGACAGAAGCACTATGTTCATTTCGTTTGTGCCACGGTGACTTCTAGAAGATTTTGTGCCTGCTTGGAGGTGTGCAGGTTTACCTGCTTTTTTCACGGGGAGAGTGCTTGTTCTTCTCGTCGCGTGGGTGGGTTAAAATCCGATATTCAAACTTGGTGTGCTTTTTTATAATTTTATTCTCTAAAAGTTCGACTTCCATTTTTCATCGTAGAGTCACTTGTTTTCGCGTAAAAAATATTAAAGCACTATTGCATCCAGGTAATATTTCATTTGTAGTTATTTCAGAGAATGGTAAAAAAAAATCATCAGAAAATTGAAAATATAACCACAAGCACCTAGCATAGACCAAAAATTAATAGCCTATCAAGAAATTAATTTTTTCGTCCAAATAAATTAACCAAAAACAGCATTTTGAGAAACAAACTAAAAAATAGTATATTACCTCATGATTTTTTTAGTGCAAAACGGTTGATTCTACGGTAAAAAGTAAAAAGGTAAAATTTTTAAAGAATATAATGATATAAAAGCACACGACAGCTGAATATTTTTCGTTAAGTAGTTTATGAGTTATGTTAAGAATAAGAGAAAAGAAAAAAATTTCTTACCACGTCTAACAAAACTTCAAATTTTTGAAACTTAAAAATAATTTTTGTTGAAAAAGTTCGAGGCATATATTGTTAGTTTTTTATTTTCATTTATTTATTCAAAAAATTGTCATTATGATAATATACAATGCGGAATTCACCGGGAGTCACTGAAGCGGCCCCACGCAAATATTACAACTTTGTATGTTGTTGCTGATAATTGCTCTAATTTTTTATAAATTACTATGTTTAGATATAAATTAATTAATAGAAAAAATTCTAACATGCGTATAACCCCACGATCTTCACATCCACGCATCTTGCTCGGAGCTTTGTGAATCTGTTTTTGAGCCTGCTTCCCCATAGTTTATCTACTTTCTGACTGTATTTTAGAAATCTTTAAAATATTTTGCATGCTCGACAAATCAAAATTTAATGGTAGTTAGAACTAGATTCGTTTGTAAACTTGTTAGGTAGCCCTCGTATACCCTAAAAGCGACGTGAGATGAACAAAAATGCAAACTATTTCAGGTATATATCAGTACCGGCTTTCGTTAGCTGAAATAATTAAGTTAAATAATCTGAGTTTAGATAAGAGAAGCGGACAAAAAATAGAATGATATAAAAGAGTATTTAATTTTTTTATTTCAGGTAAGCTGTGTAACAATATAGCAAAGTTGGGAAACCTTCAAAGATCCGAGTCTCGTGAGACTGATGGTGAGTAGAATTTAAATATATCTCGAGGCAATTTTGAGCCAACATAATAATACAAGGACACCCTACGGAAAACATATTTTATAACACACCCAAATCCCTTGGAGCTATCTCGCCCACCGCCGCTGGTGAACACGAGTTATTTTTAAAATATCCAAATTGGAATTATTTTGTATCGCATCCAAGGATAAAAGTATTTAATCTACTAATAATTATCCTATTAGCGAGCGATAATCTAATTTTTTCTTTGATTTAACTTTAATTGCTAATTATCTTTTGTTATTTTTGTTGAAGCTTCGTTAAATTTTTCAAAAACCCGCTCACCGCACCGCGATTTAAATATTTTTAATATTTTTGTTATTTAAAGTTTTAATTAAATTGGGGATTAACGCCGAGAAGTCAAACAAGGGTGAGTCTTGTTAAGAATTTTAAATTCACCATTGCCGCCGCGTTTCATCATAATTATAAAATATAAAAATAATTTAACAATTTTTTAACATTTAAAAGTTTTCATTCTCAAAGCTAAAGTAGCAATCTAAAAAAAATTTATTCCCAACTTTTGCTTGTCGATCGAGTTTTGAAATAACAACTTTTTTAGTTATAAAATTTAAATAATTAAGTTTTGCTAATTCAGATTTTCGAATTATTTTTGCTTAGCTCCAGGGTGGAAGCATTAATTTTTTAAGGTCGTGTCAGAACAAGACGCGTTAACGGTAAACTACCCCTTTCTGACCAAATGTCGCCTTGGGCATTAAACAAATACACCAAACAATTTACTGAAAATGAATT
Source organism: Cantharis rustica (assembly GCA_911387805.1). Taxonomy (NCBI): domain Eukaryota; kingdom Metazoa; phylum Arthropoda; class Insecta; order Coleoptera; family Cantharidae; genus Cantharis; species Cantharis rustica. The sequence goes on from OU426880.1 coordinate 37,417,526, forward strand.
ATCAAAAAATTTTAATTTCAACAATCCAGTTATAAATATGAGAATTTTAGCCAAACGTTGAGTTAAAAACTAAAACAAAAAATGTTTTTATAAACCTACAAGTTTTTTTAAATCGCGGTGAAAAATTAATACATGTTAAAATTTAATAAAATGGCTGGGAGCATAGATTGACAAAAATTTGAGAGAGAAATTTCAAGTTATAAGCTAAACGAAAAATCTATGGATTTAATCCAATCTAGAATTTAACATCGGAAAAAGAAGAAGCTTTAGATAGCCCGAAACTTTATTGTCGGACTACGTCGGGTGGATCTGTATAGCAAACCACTTTTTGTAAAAATAAATAATATCTTTTTCTAAATTTTCTGCATCAAAACTGAAGCTTTAAAGCTTGGATGGCTTCTATTTTTTTACGATAATTTAGACAGGTAAAAAATATATTAAAAGATTATTTTTTCTCTAAAAACCTGACTTTATATCATTCAATATTAAATTGTTAATATTACAAGATTTATTTTTTTCCGAAAGCAATTATTTTACTTTATTGCCGGTTACGGGTGGCACTGAAATTCTTTAGTGGCGCCCTCTATCTTTATGATTTTTTTTAGCTAGTAAGTTGAGTTCACTTTCAATATGTACTAAGTTAAACTATGAAGTAAATTTAAAATTAAAAAAAGCACAGGGGTGATTACCCTTTAGTAACTATCACTTGAAAAGTTTTTTCAAAACCATAAAAAGTCAAATTTTGAATATACACGGAAATAGAGCAAAAAGAGCATAGCCCCCCTCTCCACTTTTAAAATCAACATATTTTATTATTTTACATTATATTTATATTAAGATTCTGCTTGTTAGCCCCCTAAAAACTAGGATCTATTTCTAGACTAGAGACCATAATTATTGTTTTGAATAATTCGTAATAGTTAATTAAATATTCGCGTGTAATATACGAATTAAAAAATCTCTTAATCAAAAGACAAATAAACCCTTATTTTATTTGTTTTTATAATTATTTAATTAATTATTAGCAGAGGTGCTGCTCGAAGCAACTGTCAATTTGTAATTAGTGTCCCCATATTTTCTGCTGATCAATTTCTTGATATTAGGTAAAAGTCTCTAAAATGACAGGTGAATTTGTTTTGCATCGGATCTGATAGTTTGTTATTAAGTCATCGGTATTTTGAGAGCTGGGTTTCCAATTTTGTTAGTTCTAGGACTAGTAAGTCTCGATCAGTTAGACTGGTTCAAGTCACATGAACTAGTCTCTCTAGTCTCTCTAGTCTGTTTTCTTGCGCATCGTTTGGCCACCATGTTATGGTCTGTTTTTGGTCTTATTTTTGCTATTCTCTTTTTTGTGCATATTTTGTGTTGTAGTTTCTTCAATTTGACTATCCTTTCGCCTTATCAGTAATCAGAGATAGTTGTTAACGGGTGGCCTTATAAAAATTCTTAAAGAAAAATAGCTGGTTGTTTTCGAAAAACTTTCTTAGTTTTTTCTTTTGGGCTTTCTCTATCTAGATTCTAGATTCTGTCTTGGGTAATAGTTATATAGAAATGGTAATATTTATGGTCACTTTCAAATTTTTTTCTTTTGACTGAGGAAGCTGTTCCAGCTGTTTTCAGGTCCCACACGAAGATATGAGTGCTGCAGTTTGGTGACATGTAAATATCTATAGCACCCAGGCTAATCCAAGCAAAACATGGTCTATTGTCAAAGCAGATAATCTGAATTTTTCTCGATGTTTCTTGAATTTTTTTATTAATATTTTTCTTACTTGTAGTCTCCAGTAAGAGATCTTGAGCTGATCAGCAGTTATTGAATATGATTTGAAATATCTCCGTTCTTCTAACTTGCAATTGATGCAAAAGAGCTGCCGTCTCTTGTAAATTTTCTTTTTTTTCGTTAATTTGTGGTTGGGCATTTAGTATCGGTTGCACCAGACTCTTTTCTAGTTTCGGTGTTTTGCAAGAATTGATTACATCAATTGCCTTGGTTTGCAATCAGAGTACCCTGGTAGAGTAACGTTTTTCTCTGGCCCAATTCTACAGAATTTGATGTAGATAAAGCCACCTTATTCCTGGTAATATAGCTTTCGATGCCGTTTAGAATGAATATTTCTTCTTAAGGCATTTTTTCTTTCGAATTTGAAAATTAAGACGCGAATAATGTAGATCATCTCGTGAAAGTTGTCGGGTATAATGCTATTTTATTAACTTGGCGATTTTTTTACCGAAGGTTTAGATTAGCTTTTGGTAGTATTCGATGACGGTTAATAAGCCCTTCAATTACATTCAGATGCAGTTTTAATCAGCCAGGCGATTTATGTTTAATCGCGGAAAAACTGAAACATCGAACAAAGTGCGATTCAGATGCAAGATATTGTAAGGTGAAGGAGGTATACCCTTAAAATGCTGCTAGCGATTGTAACAGCATGGGCCCTTAAATTAAGTAGATTATCTCAAAAAAAAAATTTCTAGAATCTATCTTGCTTCCTGGAACGACAATACGCTGAAAGGTAAAATTCTAATTTCCTACTTCCGCCACGTCAGTAGTGATGTAACTGGAAGAGTTAAAGGAGCTTGTCGACAAAGGAATGTCGATAAGCAAGGGCAGCAATACAAGCGCTCTCAAGCAGATATTCCAAGTACTTTTTGCAGCTATCAAGAGACAAGCTGCGCATAATAGCGGGAGTCCTGACGGAACACTGCAAATTAAACAAACACCTGCACACAATGGGGCTGGTAGAAAGTCCTACTTGTCGAGGGTGTGAATCATCAGACAAAACTGTGGAGCATATACTCTGCAGATGCTCGGCATTAGCGTAGAAAAGAGGGTCCATATTGAGGGACTTCTGGCCCACCATGGCCAGTGTCCGTGGCACTCTGTCTTCCAAAGTTCTCGAGTTCATCCTTGATGTGAGATGGTTTGGGGAGTGAGGGAGGCGGTGGGCTACTGATGAAACCCGGAAGCAGCATAATGAGCTCGATGTGCGGTCAGAGGGCGTGCGAAGCAATTTGCCCTCCACAAGAAATTCAGATCCAGATCCAGAGGGGGCTAGAACTTTCCTGTAAAACTAAGCGCTCCTTTCTCCCAAGCTAAAGAAATAATTAAGAAGTATACAATTAAGTAGCCGACTTACAACTAAAACACATAAATGGATTAACAAGCTGAATGATTAAGATAAGGCAAGAATAAAACCACCCTAAGATATAAATAAGTAGCGCCCAGAGTTAAAAAAAATAGAACAAAATAGAGAATTTTTTTAAGATTTTTAAAGTTTCTTGGTAAAAATCATTGGTGACTGGGAGGGTAAAATAGCAGCCGGTAATTTGCTATAATAGGGGGGCGACGTTAATTTGATGTTCTTTAGACGTTGATTAACATTTATATTTTGTGCTTTTTAGGTATATATTTAAAATTTGCTATTTTAATCTATGATTAAGAACCACAGCAGTGTGGTGTAAGGCTTAAATCTACATGCTACGGAGCAGGAGACCGCAGTTCGATGCTTGGTCGCGCCAACTGCACTGCTGTGATCTAAAGCCTAAGTTTGATTTAAAAGCTATTCATCTGGCAAGGTTAGCACCTTACCAGGTATTTAAATGTATTTTACTCAAAAAGATGTAAAAGGTGTAAAATAATAAATATCTAAAAAAAAAAATTGAACACGGAATTCGGAATTACATACTTTCCAGGAATTCTACAGATTTTAAATAATTATTATAGATTTCCAGAGAATTTAAAACAATGTTTTTCAGAATATTTTAATAACCTTCAAGATATTTCGGTGAATCCCAAGAAATTATAGTAATATCCAAAAAATTTCAATGTTTTCTAAGATGGAAGAAGGGGAAAACTTATTTATATCTTTGTACTACAGAAGAATGCAGATTATAGAAAATCCGTCCCATTCCATATTATAGGGTAATATAATATACTAGTTTGGAGAGAATCATGGTCCTTATGAATCCCACTCCCCTCCTTATAATCGCCATTGAGTGGTAGGTATGATAATTTCAAAAATCTAGAAAATCAGAATAAATAAAAATTATACCCGCAGAAACTTATAAAAGCTTTGTTTAGATTTTAGTTGATTTTTAGAACCTCTACCGTCTGAATAATTAATTTTTAATTTTGTTTTTTAATTTTTAGTGTTTATTTTTATTTAAATTTATTTGATAAAAATAGTGCAAAATTTGCCAAAACGTCGAGAAAAAAATATAAGAAAGTTTTTTTAGATATAAAAATTAATTTATAGTTTATTATTTATAACAATTTTTAATTTAAAAAAGCACAAAGTTGTTAATAAAACAATAATTAAACATAATTATATTGTTTAAAACAAATTGATAACATTCTTTATAAGTAGTAAAACAGCGACTTGCACTTTCACTAATTTAAATAATGTAATTCGATTATTTGTTCTAAAATGAAATACATAGCTTTCGGGAAATCTAAACTTTAAAGGTCGACTTAGTCGTGACAAATATTTTAGTTAATACTTTCTAACAATAGAAAAATGCATTAGCCACAAAATTGGTCATATACAAATTGTTGGTATTTTTTAACGTTGTGGCAGTGTTATGAGTGAAAGACTGCGGCGAAGCATTATTTTATTTTAAAATTTTGTTGTTGTTTTCATACATTTCTCGCGTACATTTTTACGTACCTTTTGTATATTTTATTAAAAAAATTTTGTTATAGAATGGCTCAATTCCAGGCTATATGTATGTATCTCTCCCTTTTCTCCCGATCTTCTTTAAGAACATTTGACGTATATGTTTGCAGTTGGTGGCTTCATAACTTTTCAACAGATGTTTCAACAGTAGATCGCATTATAATGTTTTTTTCTTCTTTTTTTGAAGGGGCATTTTTTCTGTGATTTTATCTGTCTTCCAGAAAATTTTTTCTAAACAATAACTTTGATAAAATTATAGTTTGTTGACCATAAAATTTGTAAAAATATAGTACTTTGATTGTAAGTCGGGGAGAGGGGGGGGGGACAAAATTTTTAATTATTTAAACGCAGGAGATATTTTTTTTTTTTTTTTTTGACTTTATTTATAATTTACAATCTGTTGTGAAACATTCAGTAAATCTTGTGACATACAATATAATTTAACGTGTGAAAGTGGATCCAGTGATACACTCTCTTATATCATCTTCAAGTTAAACTTAGAGCTACATAGTAACACAGCAAATTCTATTTAAGTTTTTGAACATTTTGTACAACATAAGTACGCGATTTCATGATTACAATTTTTGTATTTATTCACTAAATCTTGTTTTAAGATCAGAGGGTTTAAACCTCTTTAGTCTACTCACTTCACAGCTATTATTGTAGCTAAGCTTTTCCGCAAGTGGATTTGGATGGTTTTCGAGTCTTTCATGATAAGCTTTGTAGAAATTATTAATTTCTTCTCTAATTGTTGGCATCTCCAAGTCCCGCTGAATTATTTGGTTTGTGACGTACCAAGGGGCATCAACAATCATTCTCAAAACTTTTGATTGAAAGCGTTGAAGAATGTCTATATTTGAGTTGGACGCAGAGCCCCACAGCTGGATCCCGTAAGTCCATATAGGTTTTATAATTATTTTATAAATCAGCAGTTTGTTTTCTGTTGTGAGTTTAGATGTTCTACTCATGAGCCAATATAATTTTCGAAGTTTGTGTCCCATTTGCTTTCTTTTTGTAAATATGTGTTTTTGCCATGTTAACCTTCTATCTAGATGGATTCCCAGATATTTAACTTCATCCATTTGAGGGAGTTGACAATTATTCAGAAGTACAGGTGGACATGTATTTCTCTTCAACGTAAAGGTTATCTGTGCAGACTTTGTCTCGTTCACTTTGATTCTCCACATTTTCAACCACTTTTCTATTTCGCTGAGGCTTCTTTGTAACATTTCACTAGCTATATTTTGGTGTTTATGGATGGCTATTATAGCTGTGTCGTCTGCAAACGTGGCCGTTGTGACAGACTTTGATGTAGGTAGGTCAGCTGTGAACAGAACATATAATATTGGTCCAATTACGCTACCTTGGGGTACCCCCGAGCGAATGGATGTTAGTGGTGTGTGCTCATCTTGGTACTTTACCAGGAAATGTCTATCCGTCAAGTAGGATTTCAGCATTCTGTAGTAGTTATGAGGTACTTTCTCCTTTAACTTATATAACAGGCCCTCATGCCAGACCTTATCGAAAGCTTGAGTGACGTCAAGAAACGCTGCAGAACAGTAACTGTTGTTCTCGAATGCTTTATGTATTTCTGTCACAATTCGATGGATTTGTTCGACAGTACCATGCCGCTGTCTGAAGCCAAACTGATGATTGGGGATCAAGCAAAGTTCCTCTAAGATTGGTCTCATTCTTTTTAGGATCATTTTTTCAAACAGCTTTGATAATATCGGCAAGAGACTGATCGGTCTGTACGACTTTACATCCTCAATTGGTTTACCAGGTTTTGGAATGAGAATCATTTGGGCGACTTTCCATTGCGCTGGGAAGTATTCTCGACGTAAGATAGCATTAAACAACTGAGTTACATACTTAAACCCTTTATCTGAAAACTCTTTTAGTATTTTTCCTGTTATTAGATCGTAGCCGGGAGCTTTCTTTGGACTAAGATCGTTTTTTATGACAAACTTAATTTCAGTTTTTTTGAAGCGTTTGATTGGTAGTTCCAGCTGATCGGGAGAATCTAGAAATTGTCTTACATGTTCTTCTTTAGTGTGATTTTCAGATTTGAACGGTGTAAAAACGCTGCCCAAATGTCTTGCAAAAAGCATCGCCTTTTCACTATCACTCTTAGCCCATTGCCCATTTTCCATTAGAAGTGGTGGGTAGGTATCCTGGGGCTGCTTTAATTTCTTAGTTGCTTTCCAAAGTGAATAGTCCGTGGCTTCCGTTGCAGATAGGTTTGTCAGGTAGTTTTGTATATTTTCATTTTTGTAATTACTAAACAACTGTTTAAGTTCTTTTACAGCTTTATTTAGTTTGCTTTTATCCTGCTGAGCTCTTGTTTGATGCCATATTTTCCTCAGTTGGCGTTTTTCTGAAATCTTTTGTTTTATAGTAATCGGACATTCGTCTGTATCCTTAGCCTCTTTTTTTTAAAAAATTTTTAATTATTTAAACGCAGGAGATATTTAAAAATTCAAATTATGATAATTTTCGTTAATATTATTAATTCAGGAATATTTTGTTAGGTTTTGATTTAAAATTCTTAGGTATAATAAAAATTTGTGTGCTGAATTAAAACAATTAAATTTTAAAATCTTGTCTTAAAAAGTAAACAATAGCAATAAAAAAACCGCTATTAGTATTAAAGTGTAATTAAAAACAAAAATTAATTTTTCTTACTACACATATGTTTTGCTTGGCTCAGACAGTGAAATAAATTTACGTGAGACTCATACTAAGATAAAATAAAGATAAAATTTTGTATTCATTAATAAATTATTTATTAAATCAATTATAAATGTTAAATTAATTTAAATTCAAACAAATGTACGATAAAATTGTAATACGCCTTAATAATATAATTAAAATTCATAAAACAAATATTAACAATCTTAGATAATCATAGTTTTCTTTATTTCTTTATCGGTCGTTTTAGATTGTTTTACAACCTATAATTAAATTTAAATAGTCAATTATTCTAGATCTCTGAATTGTTTTTTATAATGTAATTATTCAACTTAAAAGAAAATAAAAAAAGACGATGAGTTTTATAAATAAAAAAAGGTCTAAGAAAAGTTTAAGAATTCTGTATTTTATTAATAACCCCACGGTTTAAGTCAGTTTTATGTATTTAAAAGTACGTATAAAAACTTTTTTATAGTTTTTTATTAAAAAAAAAAAAATCAAAATGTAAGCCTCCGAATAGCTATCACGGCTAAAGCATGAAAGATATTATGTATCGATCACTATCAATCACTTTTTTATAGAAAATGTAATTTTTTTTACAAATTGTCAATTTACAATGTTATTGTAGTACTTACCGTATTCTCTGTGTTTTTGATCTAAGGCTGTAAATAAAATGATAAAAATATATTACTGTATTAATAGAGGTCGCACTTATAGCAACTGTGTTCCAAATTTCAGCTCTCGGAATATGAGGATATCTAGTAAATTTTAGTTAAATAAAAATTTTTAAGAAAATGTTAATAAAACCAGAGTAAGAAAGGAAAGGGGAGGGGGAAACTAAATTAAAATAAAAATATTGTTACTGCATACCAGTGATCAGGCTGGCTCAGTTATAGGCGTCAAACTTATAGCTTTTTTTCTTTTAAGTCGGGGGTTAAAACAAGATCATTAATAATAAAAAAAAAAAATTCCACTAATACTTTTTCCAACAGTAACTTCAGTTATTTGTCAACTAATATTCAGAAACCGTCAACTGTAATTCAGATTTGTCAACTGATATACAGAAGCGTTAAATAAAATTAAAAAATCATCAAATGTAAAACAGAAAGTGTTAAATTTCATTTGACTCTTCTGTTAAATTTAATTGACACATGTGAATTTGTTATTAGTTTCAGAGATATTAATTTTTTAAATTTTATAATTATTCCGAATAAAATTAAAAAATTTTTAAATTGAACAAGTTAATTAAACCATAATAATATTTAATATTTTTATTAAGCTTTCAGCGGAGGTTATCGCTTTCATCAGAATTTAATTTAAAATATTTCATAAGTTAATAATTTATATATTAAAATATAACTATGTACATAACGTAGTTGACTGGATCCATATTAAATCATGCAAGCAGGCGGGGCTTATGTTTCAGAATTTATTATCACTGAAATATATTGTTGTTTATACAAAATAAGGAGACCCCTATTTTTTTCTTTAAAAATGGTTTTGACGCCCTATAGCGGCATATTAAGATTTTGAAATAAATAATGTTATTCCTAAAACTTCTGTGAATAACATAAAAAAACCACTGCCTTTTTGATAATTTGAAACTTTTGGAAAATTTTATTTTTTCTTACGTTATTAATTTATTCTGAATTCTTATTTATTCTTTTTTATTATTTTAGAATTATTTATTCTGAATTAATTTATTCTTAATTTTTCTGAAAAAATTAAAAGTCGTTTTTCTCAATTCTTAACAAAAACATCATTAATTTTTAAATCTTAAAATACCGGTCCTTCATTTTGTATAAACAATAACATAATTCAACAAAAACCAATTCTAGAACATATGAGGTCTATCTAGCCTGCCTGATTTGATATGAATTCAGCCAGCTAAATAATTAAAAAAAAAATTGAAAAATTGATACTTTCGAAACTAATAATTAATCCACATTAAAATTTGGAGAACATGTAGGGTAATTACCCCCCCCCCCTAACATTACAGTTTTAGAAAAAAAGTGAGTTTCTTGCAAAAACCAACTGGCAATTTTTTCATAAAAATTGCAATCATTTTGGTCTTTTTGAGTTTTTAAATTTGTAAAAATTCCGAAAGTTAAAATTTACCGAATTGGTAGAAATATTTCTTATGCTACAGGCGTTTCAATTTAAGATCGCAGCGCTATAATGGCTACTAGTGGTATTAACATCATACCCCTTCCTTTAGTTCAAAAATTTGCCGCAAGGTAGAGTACCGCTTATCTTAAAACGCCTATACACCGAATTTTTGAGCATAATATTATTTATTTCAAAATCTTAAAGTTTTGCTATCAAGCGTCAGTTCTGGTACCCGGGACAAACCCTAAATTTGCCGGCCCCCTTTTTTGCAATTAAGCAAAAAAAAGGTCTTCCTTAAATCAATTTATTAATTGATATTAATTTAATATTATTATTATTAAAATAATTAAATTACAATTTTATTCTGCATGTTTTGTGCAATGCAAACTCTTGAATACATTCGTCAATGTAGATTTCTACATATTTTTTGGTTTGTTTTTGCGTGGACATTGTAGATCTTAAATAATTTTTAATAATTTAGAGAAGCTTTCTCTCACAACTGGCATTACTTATGGCAGCTGTAAGGAATATTCTCAGCATTGTAACTACATAATATTTGGTAATCCTTTAAGTTATTGGACTTAAAAATACAATTACTACTATAAATCGGTTTTACCTAGATTATTTCTAGACTTTTTTAGTAAATATATTGCCATGCCCCCAACCTTATAAATTTATCAAATTTCCTCTCTCTAATTTACCTTGGTTGCGAGACTTGCATCTTTCGAAGAGCATGAGACTTTTTTTATAAATTTTGTTATTTTGTTGAGGATCGAACCTATAATTTTAAATTTATAATTCTATGTGGTATCTACTAATCCACACGTTGCTCTTTTTTCTCACCATGCCGAACACATTTTCCCACTTTCTACCTTCACGTTGCCAACATCGTATTTTTACAAATAAATAAATTTATGTACAGTAGGTAGATTTACAAATAAATTAACACAATAAAAACCAAACAAACTTCAAAATAATTTCCAAAATAAAATAAATAAAATCTCTTTCTAATTTAATTCCTTATATATTTTAAAACTTCGCTTCAATAAATTTTTAAAATGGTAACGATAAACTCTATACGATACCGACATGCAGCTGTCGGCTTATCAATCAACTTTGTCGTTCCTTCGACAAATTTTTCAAATCTAATAATAAACTTCAATCAAACAACCTCTGATCTAAAAAATCACTTATAATCTTAAATTATAAACTTACTAATTAATTCAAATTCAGCGGACTCACAAAATTACACATCCGCTGCGTCGACTATTTTTGGCAAAAAACCTCTAGTCTCCAACCTGTATTGCCAATCTTATTATTTTTAATACAAATATTCAAATTCAAACACAAATTTTCCCACAAATAATTTTCAAAATTAAATAAATATAAATTTTTTTATAAACTCATTTTCAAAATCCATTATACCCTCTTAAATTTTATTAATGAACCATGGATTTCTAATCAAATTTTACAAACTCGTCGTGCTTTGACAAAACAAATATTAATTATTTATAAATTTTAAACTAAATAAATCAGTAGTAAAACCAAATTTACAATGTTTCATACAAGCGACCATAAAAAACGTTTTCTTTTTGTTTTTTAATCACAATTTCGAACTTAAAATGAAAATAATTTTTAAACATTTCATTAACTAATCTTTATCCATCTCTTGGATTTCCACAAAAATATTCTCGCATTGGGGTCCACATCTCAGAAATTTACTTAATCCACCCCGTTTCTTTTATTCACAATCTCATATTTTTCTTTTTTTTTTATATCCTAGATCATCCACTTTGGTATTGTGATAACGCAAATCATTTATTTTGGTTTTCCTTGATATTGAATTTTCCGTTTTTCAATTTTTCCAATTTTTTGTGTTTATTATTCCATAATTTTTTTAATTCAAATATCCAAATTTTACTTTATATTTTATAAATTTTTAAATTTTTATCGACACAGTATTTTCTATTTTTCAATGATTTGTTCGCACTAAATAATTTGATTTTAAAGTTTCTCTTCTTGATTTTTTTGGTTTTTAATACCTTTGTTTTAAATTTTGATTTTTCTTGTGTTAAGCTTATCCTGTTATCACAATTCTTATCTGCTTTAATATCACATTCTTTTTTCTTTTCCAATAATCGAAACCAGTGGCGTAACTATCAGTGTTCGATGCGTTCGATCGAACAAGGGTCCGGCATTAAAAGGGCCCGTCTCTGCCACGATTAGAATAATAAAATAATTTAATGATTTTATGCAAATTCAAGTTTTAGCACTAAACAGTGAAAATATCGATGAAACCAGAAAATATACGGCACATTTTCAAAATAAGGTGCCTGCCACATTTCTCATAATATAATATATACCTATTTAAAATATAAAGTATTGAAGCCGGCATCGATACAGATAAAACGGACCGTAAAAGTAAAATTTTGCATCTGGTAGGAAAACAGTAGACAATAAAGAAATAAACTGTCATTCTTAGCACTTTATTTTGATTTTATCACATTGCAGTTTGTTACAGTACATGATAAGAACCATTTGTTTTGGTTTTACTAATTATTTTAAGTTTTAAATAGTGGAGTTTAAGTTTAATTGTTTATTTTGGAGTATAATTTATTGAAACCGTCAGGTATTTTTTAATTGTAAAAAAACTTTACTTTATTATATTTTTTTTCATGAAAATTAATGTGAAACAATCGTTCCGCTTATAAGACTATTTAAAAAAAATTCCACGTTAATTTAATATCCATTTAGGGTCTCGATTTGAGTCGGAAACACAGTCTAGTAGCTGCCTTGTTACGCCACTGATCGAAACCGACAATTATTATACCTTGGTTTTCTCTAGTCCAGCGGTTCCCAATTAGTTTTGACCGCAGAACCCTTGGGCTATGTAAAAAATTTGGCGAAACCCCAAGCCGATTTGTTTACTGCGTACAAGGTTGTGTATGCACACTACCCCCCCCCCCCCCCCCCCCCAGTGACCAAGTAAATACAAGTATAAAAATTATTTATTATAGAATTATAAATTATTACAATTATTATTAGTGAGAAGTATGATATTTTGTTTTCTCCTGACAAATTCTTTTAATATTTGGTTTGATTTCTGAAAGCTGGATAAAAAATTTATTTTTACGCCATTTTGAAATTCTTTTTGGCGGAACCCTTGGATTTTTTGCGGAACCCCAAGGGTTCCCCGGAACTCTATTTGGGAACCGCTACTATAGTCCTTTTCTTAATACTATTTGTTAAATTTTGCTATGGCTCTTATATTCCTTCTGCTATATTATCGATTTGTTTTTAAATTTTTATTGTCAAATCTTTCCTTGCTTAATTCAACTTTTCATTTAATTCAACCCCAACTGATTTATACTTTTTCTATATTTTCCGTTACTATATTTTTATGTTTTTATTTATATCTTGTTTTAATTCTCATCTTGTTTTTAACATGTCAAATAAAATTTTGAATTAGTTGATAGTAATATCTGCACTTTAATTTTCCTCACCACTCATTTTTATGTGTTATTTTATTCTTTCTCAACTAAGTTTACCAAATTTTTATCTCGGGGTCAAAAAGTAGCTTGCAATTTTGGAAGCCCTACGAAGCGACAAAAATATTGTGTTTGAAATTGAAATTTTCAAAAAAAATAAATTTTTTTTGCAAATTTAAAAATTAAAATTTTTTGGAATTGGATAAAGATTTTGAAAATTTATATAATTATCAACTTTTACTGTCTTGAAGTAACAGTAAAACGGAAATGAGAATTAAGGAAAAAAAGAAAAAATAATTATTTTTAAATGATAGTTGTGTTTAGGTCGGGAATGTTTTAAAATTTTATAATTTTAATAGTTAATTTTTGAGTTTATTATTGTATGAGAAGTTATTGTTCACGGTGTGAATTTTTGGAACGGCAGATTAGTATAGCAACACCTACGTCACTTTTTTAAAGCGTAACCAAATATTGCAGACCATAAAATCGTCGATGTAGGTAACGGCCGTTTGTTGTCGTACCAATTACAGAAAAAGGAAAAATTGGTAATGGAAGCATGGAACGAGTTTTCATTTTATTGTTCTCGTACGTGACTTTATTTATATTTCTTCTATTTAGTCAACATTCACTTACAAGCGATTCGTACACAAAGCAGCGAATTTTCAGCAAGCTGAGTCATTCTTGCGAGCCGGGGGCTGCGAAATCTTGCAAGTGGCCCAAAATTGGCCCGAAGTAAATTAAACCCTTATGTATCGATGCTCATTAAGCATCGTCGGAACTGACACATTTTAAAATATTTTAATGCGATGTATACCATTTCGCAAAACTGCCCCAAGTGTTGAGCTAATGAAATTCGGAGCGCGTTTTATCTTTGTGTTTTGTGCTAAGTACTTTGCAAATAAGCATTTGAATTTATCAGTTTAGAAATAATTAGGAGTCATCCTTGTTTACGATGTTCTCGAGAGACTGTAAGACGTGAGTTTTTTGGATGGAAGGAACAAAATTTATGTAAATTGACTTTTGTACCTTAAATTGATTTATGTTTGTGGAATTTGAACAATGCAGGTGAAATTCTGTAGAGTCATGGCAGGCGTAATTGCGTTCTTTTTGTATTTTTCCTCCGAGTCCTGAGGGATGTGGGTACTCGCAAATTGCCGCAAGTTACAGGTATGTTAATATACCATTCAATGTACGCCTTGTGTCGCCCCGAGTGATATTCTCGCATAAAAGGGGTCGTATTCCACGTAAACCTGATACCTAACTATACAGAATCGGGTTGGACTCTCTGCCTCTGGGTATTATTAACCCAACTGCCTGCAACACAAAAAGATCGGAGCAGAAAGCACTCCGGTTGGTCGCTCCGGGCGCACAGCTCGTTCCAACCTCCGCGGCATTTCAGATACTCCGGAGAAGTCAGTTTACAAGAGTTTCGTGTTAGTATAGGACGTATTCGTCGGCAATCCATTAACGCACCACACGAGGTTCGACGTAATAATTTTTCGATAAATCAGAAAACAAATATTAGTGATTCGTGATTGTGACTATTTTATCTCAAAACTGTCATCATTTTTTCTCACTATTTACTTCACTCCACTTCAGTTGGATCATCTGGACTCGCCACCCTGGAGTCCACGTGCCCCAAGCGGTAAGTTTCCTTTTATAAAATGCCATTTTCGACTTTTTTTGCCCAATCTAATTTCGTTCTTCGCAAACGGTAGACGATCATTAGAGCGCAAAAAAATTCTTAACGATCTCATTAAGCAGATGCAAAAAATATATTAGACAAAATTGTGCATCAAATTGGAGTCAACAAGTGACTGTCAATTAGACAGGAGCGGATTTTAGCAAATTTGCAGGAAGCGGTTTCAAATTTTTTGTCTTCCGATCAATTTTTTGCAAGAGCACTGTTTAGTCGACAAACCCACCATCAATTCTAAAAATAGCGAATCAACTGAAAAAGGTTTCAAAGAACAAAGACATTTTTTTTATTTACATGCTAAACGATTTTACTCTTTAAAAACTTCATTTTATTCTTTCATTTACTGAGGAACAATAAACAAAACATAGCCTAACAGAAATTAGCGTTTTTTGTTTAAAAATCCAACAAATTGGATTCACGTCTTCCTAACGATAATAAAGAAGCTAAAAAGTTTGTGTTAAATTTTTTACAAACCATCCACCTCTACTTCCTCAAAGCAATTTTTGTTTCAAGATAAACTGAAACTCCACAAAGCATGAAAACAAAAAGGTTAACATTTTGACTACTGTTTTAGATTTTATAATTATTTCTCCAAGCTCTTCAGAGAGACAATTGCTTATCGGATTACCTCCTTATTCGAGAGACTATTTTTTGAATTATTTTTAAAAGCTATCAAAAAGTTGAAAAATTATTTTTATTTCTATAATTTTCCAAAAATACTATTTTTACATTTTGTAATTAAGCTGGATAATATTTAAAAGGCAATAACTTCTACTAAATTAAGAGATATTATTTTTCCGAGTTTTTTCACTACATTGTAAAAAATAATTAAACCAATATAAAATAAATTTATTCCGAAAAATTCTGTAATTTGCATTAAATCTGCAAAATAATCTGCCTAGGCAATAAAGTACTTTACTGCCGGCTCGCCATCTTTAAAAAAAAAACTTTCACAAATACTGACACTTTAACTTTAATAATTTATTATTGGCCTCAGTAGTGAATTTATTTTCCGTACTTTTTTTGAAAATTATAAAAAATATGCTATATAAATATTACAAATTACATAATATAAATCTAATAGTATAATATTTCATAACATAAAATATATTTAAACTTGATATTAATAATTTTGTGATCAATACAACTGAGTGACTAAATTAAACCAAATAATTAAATTTACAATTTTTTGAAAATACAGAAAAGTTATAACGTATAATATCTAGGACCAGCGGCGGTTCGTAATTTGCAAGAATAGGAAGGAAACTAAAAATGTAAAATTCTACCACTATTATAAATATTATTTAGAGTTAACAGTAATAATAATGTATTTCAATTTTAATATTGTATTTATTTGTTCTGAAATTATATCTAAATTGTATTTAAAAGAGAAACTCTTGTCGTGGTTGATTAATCATCCATTTTACACCATGAACTGAAAGAGTAAACTAGTAATACTGTCAGTAACTAATAAAAAGTATTGTTAAAGTTGATAATAATAATAATTATCCAGGTATTTTAAATTTAATTGTAGTTTAATAATTATACAAACCTAAGCTACAAACCTTAGTAGATTACAGCACCATCTGTAAAACTCGTAGAAACTAAACATAAACGTACGATTTGATATCTATAAGATTAGACCGCCCATAACATATTTTTATTTTATACAAGTATTTCTGAGCATGAATTGAAGTCTAAAATGGCAGATCTACTTATAGATAGGGAATCTTTGAACCACTCCTGTTGTGCACAGGAATTTTTGGACATCTATAAAAATCTGTAGGCCCGGTTATCGTATTACACCCAGCTTTGATCAGATGTCACCACAGGACTCTATTACATCCGGTGATTTCCGGACTAGAAAATAGGGATTTTAAGTGTTTAACCATTTGTGGTGAGCTTGAACGAGTCACAAAGGAGACATTTGCTCCGAATAAAGCATACTATTTTTTTAAAAGTAAAAAACATTTGTTAAATTTAATTAAGATTACTTTTACTTCTGGAAACATGACACTAAAGTAATACTTTAATGCCGCCACCTCCCTTGCCGTCGTCTCTTATTTGATCTTACATTCTTATGGTCAGGGGTGGCTGGGCTTGTATGGAGCTATTTTCTATTTTATTCTAAGTCTTTTCCTGGCCTCCTTCTCATTCACAAGGAGAGCTTAACGGCTAAAAAGCTTCCGCATCGCAAAAAGCTCTCATAAATTTAAGTACTCCAGCACTTATAGTCCCCTTCCCAGTTACTCCAATAATCATTTTTGACAGTCAATTTGTCTATGCAAAAATTTTCGCTATAAAAAAGCTACCTTTAATCTTAAAATTACAAATTAAAATCAAAATTTATTAAAGGGACTTTTTGTATAAATATGGGAAGTTACAGTGGTATGCCAAGTTGGTAATATTTTAGTGAAAAAAAAAGCCACGATGAAATTTTGATGTAGAAATGGAGTTCTCCAAAAATTATTTACTATTTAAGAATTCTAAAACTTGACGGATCGGTGCGGATTTCAGGCCGCACAACCTGAGCAATTGAATTGCACATACTAAACAAGTGTCACGTTATTCATAAATTTGTTTATTTTATGATTCACAGGAACAGGTTCACCTCCGCCATCGGTCGCCAGCTTGACAAAAACTTGTAAAATAAAGCCAATTTCGGTTAACAAATTCTGTTAATTTTAGTAATTTGGTCAGAATAGATCTCTGACGTAATAGAATATGTAACTCAATTTTAATTTCAATAATTCTAAATGTTTGTATTACCAATTACGAAACTAAATCTCATCCTGTTTTAGCATTTGCCTTAAATAAAGTTATTGTTCTAAAATACACCAGAAATACTGAAAAAAATCTAACCCATAGTGAGATACTAAAATCTAAACCATGTACATGAATAGTACTTTTCTAGTATTAGTATAGTATTAGTAGTATTAGTAGAATAGTATTTTCTTCTTCAGTGTATATTAAATATATCAATCTGCATATGAATGAAAAATTAAGCTAGTGACACTAACAAAATCGTGTAAACAGGGCTCAGAATGAACTAAAAGTTTAATTTTAAAGTTTAAAAAATATGAAACATTTGAATTTATTCAAAACTTAATTTTAACAATAAATTTAAATATGTACCAACATATTAAATACAATATTGTTTTGCATGGTCTATTTTTTGACAGGCAATTTATGCAATTGAGAAGCGTAGCTTACCCGAAAAAATAGATTTTTTTTTGAAAACTTGTTTTTTTTCAACTTGAATTGATATCTTTTAATAGTTAAACTTAACTTTTCAAATTTTGAAAAAGGACAGAAATATGTGAGGGGGGGGGCAAGTAAGTCCTTCAAGAGTGTGAGTACACTAGGCAGAAGATGTAAGATAATCTTTGGCAGATCCGGCTTGGCACATGAGTGGCACTCAAGTACTACTACTTGAGTATCGATCGTCGCCGACAGTAAAAGTTATGTTAATTAATTTTAATGATTATATTTTACATTTTAAGAAAAACTAATGTTTTTTTTTCCAAAGTAAATGTATTTTTTGTGGCTTGTCTGTACTTGTTTATCCTAAAATTATCCACGAGAAGTTCAAAATTTAGTGTTAGTGAAACAATATATTATTTTTTTCTAGTGCAAAAGTTACTTTTTCTGCTTTTTTGTTAAAATTTTTTTCTGAACCTTGTGTAAAATTAAAAATTTTCAACAAACATGCGACAGATTATTATAAAAAATTTCTTAATAATTACAAACTTTTTTAGCTAAACAAAATCTGAAAGCAACAAAGTTAAATAAAATATAACTATCGACCACAAAATATAATAATTAAATAAAATTTATATTTTATTAAAAAAATTTTAACAATGAAAGTGAAAGCAAATTTTAAATTTTAATCGAGTTTGAATAATGGTGAATGAAGTTTTTTTTTAAATGTGAGAGAAAGAAAAAAGATAAACTTTGCATCTACCGTTGTTCGAACCCGAGTTACGCCAATTTTCTCTTTAGAAAATCGATCGTCTAAATATGTTATTTGGCCTGAACAGTTACATTGGTAAGCTTCCATAAAAAATAAAATGGGTCAATAGTTTTAGAAGTTACAGGTGTTTGAACGATTGGGCGACACTGCGACATTTTATATTTTTGAGTGTCAAGCAGATTTTTACGATTCCATAACTTTCTGAAACTTAATGATGCAGTAGCGTGTAAGTGCAAAACTTCATCTGCAGATTATAAGTTTCCTCGAGTCATTTTAAGTTTGAATGTGCAATGCTGAACAACTGCATCCAAACTATCAGAAAACTGCCAAAACAGACGTATTTCGTGGAATTTGTGTCGGCATTTGATAGCAAAATTTTGTGTTTAATAATTTTGAGAGTACCTTCACTTTTTAATTTACGGCATTTTGTAGGGATTTGAGGAAAAACGGGAAGCATTGCCGTGCGATATGCGGGGCTATAGAGAAAAGTCCGAACCATGAAATTTAAAATGAAATGAAACGCGAAGAAGTTTTTTCTCAATTTCAATTTGAAGTACAGAATGTTGTCAAAGTTATAATTAAAACTATTTTTCGACAAGCAAATTTTGAAATTGCGAAGCGTAACGTAGCGGAAGAATTAAGAAGTAAATTAAATTTTGTTAAAATAAACTTTTTTTGAAAATATTCTATCTTTCATTATTACACTTAATTATTCATTTTTTAATTTACGGCATTTTGTAGGGATTTGAGGAAAAACGCAAAGCATTGCCGTGCAATGTGCAGGGCTATAGGGAAAAGTTCAAACCAGAAATTAAAAATAAAATGAAATGCTAAGAATTTTTTTTTTAAATTTCAACTTTAAGTAGTTTTAAACCAAGTTGTTGCGGTACAGAATGTCGACAAATTTACACAAAGTTACAACTAAAACGAACAAATCAAGAAGATAAATTGTCAAAGCGTGAGAATTACTAACACTGTTTGCAGAGAAACTTGTTAACATAACAGAACATTTAAATAAGTCGGAAAGTTTTTTGTTGTCTCGCCAAGAAAATGATTCGGTCGTCGCGTCGGTTACTTCTTATGTATAAAATTGTTACGAAAATTTATTATAACAAACCGGGGGATTCGTTTTAAGATTTTATCATGAAATGTTGTTTACCTGCGGACGGTTTTGTGATCTTGTCACGTTTAAAAAATTTCTAAAATAATTTACGACTTTCAACTTTAACTTTTATTCAAATCATACGAGGTGGAATCGGTATTGTCTGCGTGCATGGCGCGTCTGGCATTGTGCTTTGCCGCTACGTATGGAGATACGTAATTCCTATGTTATTTTTTGAAATAAAGCAAAAAAATTGTTAAGACAACAAAAGCGCGCAGTTTGTTTTATAAGATTTTAAAAATACGTTATCTATCGAACACAATCTATTTGAATGTAATACTTGAGAATTGCTCCGGGCAATTCATAAAAGAAATATTAAAAATTAAAGTTCCAGTTTTATATCAGCTTAAGGGCAAAAACTTAAAATCGGGGTTATTTGCATATTTTAACAATTTCAAATGTCATACGAGTTTAGATCTGCTCAACTTCATAAATAATTATTATTGATATGATGGTTTTCGTGCTGCATTAAATAATTTGTCAACTTCATAATTAATTGCGAATATTTTCTTATTTTTTACGGTCAACACTTTTTTGTGTGGAACGAACCATTTTAAGCTTTCGTCAAGGTCAGAATCTTTAATCCTTCACTTTGTTTTACATAATTTGTATTCCTAAAATTTTGGAATTAGGCGGTACCAAAAAGTTTAACAGTCGGATCAGCTTTTATTTTGAAAAGAAAAGTTATATTCTTGTTCTCAGTTTCTTTCCACTGCGAGATCTTAGCGATTCACTAAAATGTTCGAATAACGGGCCCAGAATTTATTGCCAGGGGCTAACAGCAAACCAAAGCCTATCTTCTATCAGCTATTATTTTAGGAATAACATCAAAATTTTGCTTTCGAGTTTTTTTTCAATTTCGCTAATCTGAACGGTTTTTAATTTGGATGAAACTTTTTTTTGCACTGATGAGATCGAATAACATCGAAATACGCGCATATTGCAATTTGGCTATGCATATGTTTGATACCAGCCAGCAGCGGTTTATATTAAATTTTTCATTGATATTTTTTCTTTTTTTTTAAATTTTTTTTCCCTGGCTATAGCACAAAAACTATTATTTTTGTTGTTGTAAATGGTTCAGTATTTCTTTTAATTCTTATTGTCTAAAATAAATGGTTTTTGAGTTTTTGATTACTTAATCGTGAATACGGCAATTAATGCCGTTGAGTTTAGACGATATAGAATAAGAATATACTTTTATAGTTTCATACTGTCTTTAAAAGGCACTGAGATTTTGACACTAAAAAGTTAATAATTTTGGTGGTATTGCCCTTTGGAAGTAAAAATTTCTAAATATTTTTAATAAATTTATTCTTAAATTAAAATTATTAATTTTTCAATCCAATTAGACTAAGATTCAGACTAAGCACCAGTTCAGTACAATCAAAGAACCTAGTAAGTTGAGTTACTAAAATGTGTTTACCGGATGATTCTAATATTTGGTTACACAATAAAAATTCTGGTAATGATAGCTTAAGTGAAAATTCGCAATATATCTCTTTACTAGGTTCTTCAATTGTATGCTAGACTGTCAAAACGTCTCATGGAAAATTTCCCCTTAGTGACGTCATGACAGTACGCTTCTGCAAAATATTTATCAACTTGCAAAAATTAATCTGAGTTGTAAATAGCACTACGACCAAGTATGTCTACCAGCGACGGCGACGACTAGAAATGCGGGGTTAAAGTTTAATTTTTTCTTTATTAAAAAATATTTTTAAGTTCGGAAATAATAATAATAATGAATTTAAAAATTTATAATTTTGCTTTGGGAAGGCGATTGTCTGCATTTAAAAATTGCAATAATAGTCTTCACACCCTAAATCAGAGAGGTCCAAACTTTTTGCGGCAAGGGCCAGATTAGGATTTAAATTTATTTGCGGCGTACCACGTGAATATGTGAAATTCGCAAAACAATGTTTGCAAATGTTCAATGTTCAATGTTCAATGTTTCAATGTTTACAAAACAATTTACAACTGTAAATTTAAGTAAAATTTTATGTAATTATATATTTTTTTTGATATACATTTTTGAAAATCAAACAGGTTCGCGCGAAATAATCGCCCGAAACCTTTGCGGGCCGGATAAAATCACCTGCTAAGCCGAGTCTGATCTTCGGGCCGTAGTTTCGACACCCTTGCTCTAAATAATATTTCAAACAATTACTGAGGTAGGGGGTATTTCATACCCCAGACCTTCCGGTGCGTACTGCCTTAAAAAATGCGTTTGTTTTAAAAAAATTTTTATTTAATAAAATTAATTTTCAAACTTTTGTTTTTTAAATCCGTAAACCTAACTCTGTAATTTATTGTATTTAAATGTCTGTTAATTACGTAAGAATAATTTTTCAAATTTTACACTCTTCTTAAGAGTCCTTAAGATTTAGCTGACTAATTAAATTAATTATCTTATTCTCCAAAAGGATTATTTAAAATCCAGAACTCTTTTTCAGAACTATATTTTTTCTCTTCTCTTTTTACTTAATCTTAAGGGGGCTCAGTTACTTTCTCCTACGTAACTGTGTAACTACACCTAATATTGATAAAATCAATTATTTTTATTAACATTTCAGGGAAAGTCCCGACAAATAAATTTTTATTAGTAAGGTCCTAGTAAAAAAATTAACATTTGACTTCGATTCCATTTCTACTTTTTATTACTGATCTCTTAATTCGGTCCAATCACTTCAATAATCTTATTTTAACTCTTCATCTCATTAATCCATGCATACGCATCATTTCAATGTATGTCAATTTCGACTTCTTCGGGCGTCTTTGTACTCTAGTCCATATTTACGCTACTGATACATTTGCACTTGTTTATATAGACATTGACCCCTTGCCAGTGCGCCTCTGTATAATGAAACCAAATTTGAAATTTTATTCAAATTTATTTACAAGACAAATTTCTAAAGAACTCTCTAGGCAGTCTAGGACATCTCGCCGCCGTGTTGCCACTTTGTCGTCGAAAATTTAGTAAATATTTAATCTTTTAATCTCGACACGAGCATCTAATGAAATTTTTTTAGCAAATTCAAAATTTTTAAATAATATACATTGCAATATAATGAATTAAAAAGTTTTAAATTGAACAAGTTAATTAAATATTAATTTATACATAGTAGATATAAATAAATTCTGATGAAAGCGATAACCTTCGCTGAAACATCAATAAAAGTATTAAATGCTATTAATGTTTAATTAATTGGTTTAATTTAAAACATTTTAATTTAAAATATTTCGCAAGTTAATAATTTATATATTGCAATTTAATGTAGTAAAATTTAAAAATGAGAAACTAACGGATTAATTAAACAGTGTAATTCAAATTGTTTTTATTATTGCTCCCAGAATAAGTTCATTTATGTGTACAATCGAAAATTTTGGTTTTATTTTTCGTTATTTATTAATTATATCATATTTATCGCCGAAGTAAAACTAACATTAGTTTTTTATATTGTATTTTTTTTTAATTAAACATGATACGTAAATGAAAATTAATAATTCAACTTTATTATTAATTTCACAGATTAAAAATGTACTAATTTTATATATTTATACAGAAAAATTAAAAAAGAAATATTAAAAAAACCTCTAAATACACTATTGAAAATATCAAATTAACAAAAAACGTGGGACAACAATTCTACAATAAGCTAGGAATACGTAGGGACTTTAGAAGCCAGCCGTAATAATTGAGCTGTAGTGACATAATGTAAAAATTTATTAAATTTATTTAATATTTTAACACAAATAAAATAATTTATTATATAATATAGAACAAGCACACTACTTAAAATTACATAATATAATGTGTGTACTAAAAATAAAAAATATAATTTGTATTATTATTGACATTCAGAAAATGCACAATATGTGCATGGAAACTGTAAGCAAAATTAAATAAATTATTAAACAATCAACGAAATCAAATAAACAAAAAAAAATTAATAATTAAATTGTTTTAATTGATTAAAAATTTCTATTGTGTGTTTAATTTAAATAAAACATTTCCAAACCATTAATTGAGTACGTGCAAGTGTACATCACCGCGCTCGCATAAGACTAGTTGGCTATTGGTTCAAGAGGCTATATAAGCTTTGCACGCTACCACGATTTAAATGTTTTTTATTTCAAAATTAATAATCGTTGTTAACTCAATGGTAGTCAGCAGTAATTGAACTTAGAGATGAAAAAACAGCTTTGAATTAATCTGCAGTAACTATAGTCAACTTGGAAACTCTTGGACGGAAGTTTCATCTCGTTCTTGGTTGGCAAGGATAAAATAATTTGAAAATAGTATTTTCTAAGTGTCTAGGTCATGCATTAGCACCAATTCTTGTACAAATCTTCTTAGAAACCGTGGTAAAGACAAAACAAGGGCAAATTGTTTGAAAAAATGTTGCTCTCATTTCCTGCATCCATCATGCAAATGTTGGCTTGTTGGTATACAAGAATGCAACCGTTACGAGTCTCGAACAAAAATATTATGCATAAACAATGCCATTGTAAGTAGTTGATTGTTAACTCATAAACAACCATATTACGGTTTACAATTCAATAGTTCAAAGTTTTCCAAAACATCATTGTGCTGTTATCAACAACGGCAAAAATTAAATTAAATCCGATTGTAATTTAAATCGTAAAATCGAGAGAACAATAAATATTTTTATGCTTATTTCAAATCAATAAAATGATATTCATTTGTTTGTCTCTAAGACCCACTCGACCATAATAGTGTTACTATTCTAATTATTGCACTTGTGCATGAAGTGTCCGTAAGTCGCGCAAGTTATACAATAAAGCGTAATAGTAGACTTACCACATTATTAATTAATCGATTAACAAATAATTTAATGTGGATAATAGGGAAACAAAACATTAATTATATTGAATTTAATTGGTTGTTTTAAATTTCAAGTGCTGCTGTGTAGAGAGATCGATAAATATAAAGTGACGCCCACTTGTATTGAAAATAATAATTAGTTTATTAGGCAGTACTAGACCATAGTTAATCATTTTAAAGATTAGGTGCTTCCTACTTTATCAAGATTTATTTCCTTGGATCCACTTTTTAAAAATTGTTTTTATTATTTATGGCGCTGGGAAAACTTACGGCTAATTAAATGATAACTACTTGCAAAAATTTATGGACTTACTTCTGCGTCGCAAAATTATTCCAAATACTTATTATTTTTCTCGTCAAAAAGGTATGACCCGAATTTCAGTTAAATTTTCATTTGTCTAATTTAAAAATAGATGCAGAAATAAAGTGGGGTTAGAAACAGTTCAAAGAAATCAAAACAATATGTGTGGATATGCAAAAAAATTAAAGAAATGTTTTTTAGAAAAATCCACACAGGTAATTTATCGTCGTGCTTTGAAAATAATTTTGTTGTACGGGATTTTGTTTGACTTTTGAAAATTTGTTTGAAATAGAAAGTTGGCAATAAGTTTAGAGAAAGATTTTTTGTCAAAACGATCAACAATTAGAGGCCGAAGTTTTTGCAGGCTCTAAAGTTTTGAGAAAATTTTGTATTGGGAATAAAGTTTTATAGCAAATATTTTTTTGCTGGTTAAAAGTTAAATTAAAAAGAAGAAGTTATTAAGTTTAATAATCGAATTTTTAATCTTTAATTTTTTTTTTAATAATTTTAATTTTCGAGTTAATCTAGGATTGACCATTGATTTACCAATGATGTTTTATCTATTAATAATAATAAAAAATTTTTTGGGCATACGAACAAAACATAACAATATTTATATCAAATTCAATTTTCTATAACTATTTATTTTCGATTAATGACGTCATCGCCTTTTTATGAAGTTGCAACTCACTGTAATATTATATGACTAAAAAAGCGATACATTATTGCAAAATAAAATCCAATTATTGGCCAGTGGCGGAACAGTCATTCATATAAATCAAATTAAATTATGTTTTAAATTGTTTTATTTAAAAATATTTAAAACATTTATCTTTTCGGAATTAACTGACCAAACCTGAAAAATAATTTTTTTTTTAATTTAATAAATTAATAAAATTAAAAATAATTATGTAATAATCTAAAATTTTAGACTTGTTTAATTTTCAATTAATATCAAAAGTGGTTGGGCTAATTTGTGAATTTTTTATTGACGTTTTCACCTGTTTTGTTTTTGAGTTATTTTAAAAAGCTTTGCAGTGCCGAGAATTTGTAAGAACAAGTTGGAACTCGGATGACAACAGTTACTACGTTTCCTGCCTATTCTGTTATTAACTTTTTTCGGAAATACAGTAATGATTTAATATAATAATAAAGTCGTCAAAAAAGGTTTTACACTCAGTGGCGTAACTAGAGGGCAATATGGGCAAGACTACACGTTACAAAATTTGTGGGGATTTTTCTATGTGAGAGCCTCTTTAGCTTTCCCTCTACCCCAATAGAATCCAATAAACCTCTAATTTTAGAGCGTACTGGTAAGCAATAAAATATGAAGCGCAAATTGGATTAACAAGCTGTAGGCTAAAAAAAGAGTAAATAAGAATTTTCAATATGGAAAACGTAAAGGAAAGCGTGAGTAACAAATGGAAAGCAATAAAAATGTGAAGGATTTAAACAATAGCAACGGAGGAGGAAATCTAAAAGAACAAAACAAGATTTTGAATCGGGAGGATGTGAAGTAGAAACGTAGATTTTGTTTCTGGAAATATTACATTAACATAAGTTATGCAATTCTTATTTTTAAAGTGAATTTCTGGTTACACTACTATTACACTATTATAAGAATGAGAAGTCATCTTAATATATTGATGTGCTTTAATTTTGGATATTATTGTAATTTCTTGGAATTTTTCGGAAATCACTAAAATTTCTTGAAAATTACTGGAATTCAATGAAAATCACTGGAATACATCGGAAATTATTAGAAATTTAATCCTGGAATCTTGTAGAATTTTTTTATGAATCTCTAGAATTGCTATAAAATCTCCGGAATTCCGAATTCTATGTACAAATTTTTTTCGAGACATTTACACCTTGATAATAGAAGTTAATAAACATATTTAAAAAATAGGAAATTACAGCAAAAATAAATTAATTTGAAATTGCATGTTTTTGTAAGAATTTATTGTATGAACTTAAAATTAATTTATGAAAAAAGGTAGATTTTTATACAATTTGAAATCAACTCAAATTATAAAGATAAGTCATAGCAGTGTGTTTGTTAAGTTTGTTTGTTCGGCTTGACAAATCTTCACTGTAAGTAGCTCTGGCTTAAAATTATAAACCTAAGTCCAATACTAATAGTTTACGTATTTTTTTGTTAGAAAAAGTGATTATCTTTAAGTTAATATAACGCTATTGTGAAACGCTCCAAAGAGATGTCTTGTCCGCCAGAGGGAGTATCAATACAAAAGTCGTCTATCATATTGAATAGTACGCAAAACAATTTTTGAGAGATAGATTTATAATAAACGCAGGTTTTTCATTTAATTATTATATCTGATTTTATTTAGGTAAAATATTTTAAATGGATAACTAACAAATAGGAACTTAAAAAAATTAGTATATTAATTTTTTTTTTAACATTTTACAGTAAATAAAATATAATAGTAGATATAATATTAAGTATTTTTCTTTAAAAATTCTTTGTTGAAAATTAACTCTTTACTCGTGCGCGAAAACTGAGTTAGTTAGCTTCCAATGTTAAAACTTGAAAAAAAAATTAGATAGAAAAGTTAAAAATTTAGAAATTAATAATAGTCTATTACTTTTTTGATAAATTAAAAATGAAGCAAGATCATAGGTTTTTGGTTATTCTGCGTGTAGAAGCCTAAAATAAAATAATAGTGACGCGCTTGAATGATTAACGAAATTTAATGTTTCTAAATTTAAAGTAAGTCGTTTTTTTTAATTGCATTAAAAATGGTCACAAAAAAATAATGTAAAATATTTATTATAAATTTTATTACATATTAATAAAATAAGCTAGGTAACAATGACTTATTATATAGGTATATTGGTGGTTTATAAGTAGCTATAAAATAATATAAGTACAAACAAAAATAGAGGATGCACATACTACAAGCACGAACGATGTAATCTATTTTGCATCAAAAATTCGAAATAAGAGGAAGTTGGAAGAAAAAAGGTACAAACGAAGCTGTCGAGATCTTTTTGGATTGTTATGTATTTTGTTTTTATTTTAATTTAAAATTTATTTTTTGGGTTATTATGCATTTTCTTTTAAATTTTATTTTTTGGGATGAATTACCGAAAGCTCGCAAAACCTCTGATATCGGCTTCCTGACAATTTCAGTACATTTTATAAGGTTCAAATTTTACATGTTAAATTGAAAAGTTAATAATTCAATTTTATAACTTACTATTAGGAAAAAAGACATTTAATTGAATGATTTGATTAATTATATTAACAAATATCCACATCAATAAATTAACTTGAAGAGTTATGCAATTAAATTCCGTAAAATTTAACTTTTATCATAAATATAATGTGTTAATAACAATAATCATATATTCACTAAAAATTTAAAAACTAGGAATCTCGTTAATCTAATCGTGCGCAATTTGATTGGGTACTTTTATTTTTTGTTGAGTATCTCGAAAACTGAAGAAGTAACGGGAAGGGGGACTAATAAGTCTCCAGCGGCGCCCAGCTACTTTTTAATTCTTTTGTTTTACCGATAAAATGAAGGTGCTTATTTGTGTCTGAAATCTGTAAACGTGGGATTAAGAGGTTTGATAAGACTATTGGATTGCATTAAAACTTTTTCTGGTGTTTATTCAATTATTTTTTTTTAAATAATTTGATTACTCGAAGAAATAAATTGAATTTGATAAACAAAGACTGAATCAATCAGAATGTTATTGTATCGATAATTAAATTTTGATTATTGTTTTTGGTAACAAATACTTACATTTCGCGATTACAAGTTTTGAAGCTGCAGGATGTAACCTACATGGAAAAAGCTTGTTTTTCCAAATGGCAGAATTAATTCCTCCAAATAATTAAATTCAATTTAACCTTCTTGCTCTTAGTGTACACAAAAGAGTGTTTATTTTCTAAAAAGTCTTAATGACAATTGTTGGAGGAAAATTTTATAATATAAAGTTGTGCGAGAGTTTTGGGGGCAAATAAGACTGGAATTTGAGTTGGAAAGTTAAAGTTGGTATTAAAATCTGCAAGTACTTGCTTATTAATTTCTAGGTTCTGTAAATCAAACAGAATTACGAGGGCAGTTAATTACAAGTCGTCTGACGGAATTCATTTTGTTGCCTAAAGGGAGTTCTCTTTTCAGCTCTCGGCTGGACCCGCTTTTATATTATGCTTGCTTCTTTGCAGCTTGATTTATTAAAATGCGCGCGCCTTCGCACAAAATTTAAATATATTATTATTATTATTATTTATAAATATTAAATCAGTGTTACTGCCTTCGGGCTCAGCATCCTTTGTCTTTTATTACCGATTTTTCGATCCACTCTGACTAAACAACTTTTTTTTTTTAATAATTGGATGCTCTAATAACGTTCAAATTGTATGGTAATGCGAACACCACGTCGAAACGTGAACTCGGATAATCGGGACCCGTCGAAACTGTTTTCTTATTTCAACACGTTTCGATCCTGGAACGAAAACAAGTCCATTATTGATATCCTTGTTACGAAAACTCGTTCTCGCTTCCACTGAAAACAATAATTAATTAAACTAGTCTGATTTTATCGCGTCGTTATTAATTTAAACTGCAGTTTTGATCATACAAATCGTTTAGGCGTCGCGGATGTTGCTCATTACATTCCTGATTTCTTCATGCTCCAGCCACGCAGAAACAGTTCGAACGATTTGAATTTAATTTTACCCGTTTATGTCAAAAACAATTAAAATGGGAACGATTTATTGAAAAAAAGACCCAGTAGCTGTACTTAATCAACTTCTTTTTCATCAACAGGAAGCACGAAGTCTTAATAGCTGCATGTATCGTCGGCCATCTGTTATTGGCTATAGCCCCAAGGAAGGAATATATTTTACTTTTTGCTACGCCTCTGGGCTTGAAAAATTCAAAGAAATAATTTTACGATGATGGTTATTTTTAATTTTGTAAGTCAATGCGGTTATAGTTTTTTTGTTCAATGATGCAGTTTTCAGGGTTATCTCCATTGTGTTTTACAAAGTACATCGGTAATAAGAGTGAGCTACTTTTGGGACACTTGGGCTTTAGTTTTGGCTCCGAGCATATTTACGTGTCTCGACATTTTTTGATGCAATGTTACGTGTGCTAGTTTTAGGCTAATGGATTTTTAACTATGAAATACCTCCGATTTAAGAAGTCGTTGTCGCTTTTTAGACTTTCGTAATTGTCTCCAATTTTCTACGTCTGCATCGAAGAGTTTTTGTAATAATTGATTTTATAAAGGAACTTTATCAGAAGGTGTGGGTTTTATATTTTGTAAACTGCATAATCTGCAATACTACCGACTGTGTGGTCCTTTTCAAGATTCGATTTGCAAATAGGAATGCCAATGACTATAGAAAATTTTGGCTCCTTTCTAATAGATACCAATCTTCAGGTCACTAATCGAACAAAAATTTTTTATTGCTCACCCGATCCATTAAATCATCATTATCATCACCATAATATTTCTCATTTTTTTGAAAATTTCCATATCAAGTTTCCTAAATTTAGTTATTATAACTGCGGTAGGTAAGTCGATGAAATAATAATTCAAACTATCTTAAAACCGGAATAAATTTTTTATGAGGTTTTGTCAAGGTACTATTATTAATTTTTGACAAATTATGATTTGTTGGATATCGCGAAAGGTAATAAATTTACGATACTTTTTTTACATCCTGATTGTTCATTTCTAATTATGACCATGAGCAATTTTTTATTTGAAACAAAATTTTTCTCAAGCGAAAGTTTTTTGATGAAATTTCGGGTTGTTATATTATGCTCTTAATCTTGTATTCAAACCCTAGCATAATATTTTATTTACTATCAATAAATTAGCGCCGACTTGAAATTAAGTAGGCGGAATAGGACAACTCGGCGCCGGCGACGCCAACTTGACGCTGGGTTATAGCACATATAAGGGTTATTCACGTCAAACTGGACGCATTCTAACATTATAAATATCAAAATTGCCGAAATTATTTTTTCAGATTTTAGATATAGTCCAGTTTTTAAGGTCTTATACATGGAGATAACTCGAAAATATAATTTATTTGCTTAAACCTTTTACTTCAGTATAAGAAAATAATTCTTAATATTTTTAAACAGATTTATACCGGAATATGGGCAAATTTGCTACAAACTCGAACTCTAAACAGGCGACTGAAGTATGCTAAGGAAATTAGCTTTCTTCGTAAATTTGCGTGAGTTTGGAAGGAGAAGGGAGCCTGAATTAGGTACAAAATTTTCAAAAATTTGAAAACATTATTTTTTTGTAACATGTTTCTTGACAACTTTACATGCGTAATGCAATATTATTCCCGTGAGCGAATCATTGGATTTAAGTATATACGTCTACTGTACTGCTATTTTCAGTAAAATACTACTACTTACTGATGATACTCCAACTTTTTGAAGATACTTTTTGTTTTTACTCACTAAGTGACGGTAATATTACACGATATTATTATGTTATAATATTACTGTTCTACGTATTAGTTGGTGAGAAGCAGCGTTAGACAGTCAGCGGCAGTATTCGGCAAGATCAGCAGTAATTGGCAGTATCATCAGTAAGTGGCAGTATTAGGCAGTTACTAGAAGTATTAAAATATCTACTACTATTTTTAATAATTTTGTATTACTTTTTGCTACCACTTACTGAGTAACACTGCCGATACTGCCATTCATGTGTAATATTGCCATCTTTTAACCTTACTGCTTAATACTACAAAATTTTGCCTTTTGCAACAGCCAAACAACTGCTTGACGAAGAAAAATTAAAGTAGCAACCAAAAGTTTTTGTTTAACTTTTGGTATCGCCTGTCGCCAGCAGTGTTAATTAAACTTTATTATTATTTCATTTCTTAAATAATATACGTACTTGCCGCTCGTCTGACCTTAAGGCTCTTTTGCTTCTAGTGAAACAATATACTATTGTAAAACGATGATGATGCCCCATTCTTTTGGATGAACTTGAATTTTTAGCCTGCAAATATAGTTGGCCGGATGCTCAGTCGTTCATCAGTTAACTGATAAAAGTCGTAATCCACAATTTTTTATCAATGGTATCGGCCGTATTTAGTATATAACTCAAACTTATCGCAAATGATTTACAATTTTCAACAGGATTGGTATCATATTGCGCGGATCTATTATATTTATCCTTGCAAATCTTAACCTGTATATTACTGATATTACTGATTTATAGTTTTTATGCAAGAACCACGCAGTAATAATAACCAGGGAGTAGAGGGGGAGGGGAATAACTAAAATTGTGTTGCCACATAAATTTTTTTTATACTTTTTACCAAATATGTAACTATTTAAAAATGGTTAGTGGCGCCGCTTTAGCGATAATTGTAACTGTCGGTAAAATATAGCGCTACAAAATAAAAAAGAAACCAAAGTTTAGTGCAAACCCGTAGGTGTCAATATCACAATTTTTATAATTTGTTGGCTCCAGGACATCTTTCATTCTGATTCGCTCAATGTTGATCATAAACTTGCATACTTCTTCCTAATTATGTAGGCGGTCATTTTTCATATGCTTTATGTAAGTGACTGTTTATGTATAAAATATCACGAGTTTGAAGAGCGGAATTTTTTTAATGCATTAAGCACGCAGTAGACATTGCCTAGCAACACTGACGTCACTATCAGTTACAACAGGTCATTTTTATAATCAGCCATGTTTATTTCAATCAAGTGGTAAACCTCTAATTTTTGTGCGGTCAAATGTCTTTGGTTAAAACTACAATATTGTCCATCATACAATACTCAATCTAAGTTGACAGTTTGGTTACCACATTGAAATTTAGTAGATTTAACTATTTTTAAAATTTATTTAGCAGTATGTGGTGTTATAATAATTAAACCTAATAAAATGTTAAAAAAATAAAAATTTTTAACTGTTAAGTACAGAAGACATACTACAAAAAAAACATAATATTTAAAAAACGCTAAAATGACAATAATTCACATTTAACAGGGTTGAACTAGAATATTATAATAAACAAGAAAATAGAATTCTGAAAAAATTACGCTATAAAATAAAATAAAAAATTCTGTAACATAATATAAAGGCCTCTATTTTACGATTATTATCGATCATCAGTCATGTATAACAGTAAAAATAACAAGTGAGAGCAAATATACCACACAAAATTGAAAAAATAAAGAATAAAAAATAAAGAAAAAATAAAAAATAAAGAAATTAACCAAACTTTAAAACAAATGTAGTGCTTACCAAATAAACAAACTAGAAGAGTTCACGCGTCTAAATAAAATTTTAGGTTAAGTAAATCAATATGAAATCTTTTTCCCTACACTGTAGGAATATGAAGTAGAGACATACAATGCCATCTATCACTTTAAAAATTAAATTTCAAAAAGAGGTTTTTTACCACGTTTTTGTACTTAAGGCACGTTTACTATAAATAGAAAATAACTTAAAAATGTTTTAGAATTTTTTAAGTATTTTTGTGGTATTTAGCAGTATGTCATGTTATAATAATTAATAAATATTATGTTTTCTTTGTAGTATGTATTCTGTACTTAACAGTTAAAAATTTTTATTTTTTGAACATTTCGTTAGGTTTAATTATTATTTTAGATTAACTGGTTATCCGGCTATCAGCAGGGCTGATAAAATTCATTTCTTAATTTTTTCTACGTCAGTTGTTTAAACGAACAAGGAAGGGCGAGTGCACTGGAGGGTATTCCATACCCCCCCCCCCCCCCCCCAGACCCCCCGGATTTACACCTATGTTATATGTTCGTGATGGTCAATTTAAAATAGTAGTTAACAAAATTTATCTTGCGAGTTTTTAATTTTGCAGTAAAGAATTTTTAGAAAAATTATTATATTTTATGCAAAATACGAGTACAATAAAAATTTAAAATTGGGACTGCAACTAGTAGTGTAGTATAGACTTAAATCGACATGATACAGTACGGAACTCTGTATTTCACTATTGTGAATTAGAGCCTAAATTCTTCTTACAAAACTGAAATATATGCAAGTGCTTGCATATATATATGCTTATGAGGTCACCTAATCAAGTGTAAGCCGCAAGAAACCTTTTAACCAGAACGGGGATTTGAACTCGTTTATGACAAAGATATTATTCAATCTAGCAATACATACAGTTTTTGCTTCACTATCCTTAGATTTCATGAGCCTATACATATCGGCTAGTCAGATAGGAGTCCTGCACATGTTCATAATCAACTGTGAAAACTTATTATAAGAACAATAATAATAATAATTAAATTAGAGTAATGTAATTTACGATAAACAGAATAAAACTACAATGAATGTATAAGCATAGAAAATCTAAGTATCCTTTAATCACGTGTCTACAGCTTGGTTTTCGACTTCTAAGAGAGCATCCTTCTGGTACTTCATCATCTTCCTCTTTTCCTTTGTCGTATTCGTGCTTGCTTGTTTGCTTGCTCAGAATTTGAAATTTTAGTCTGTTTTTTGTCTATTTGTGGCTTCATAACTCATCAACAGTTCTTCAACAACATAACTTCATCAACATCAACATCATTTGAAAATCATTTATTTTACAGTATTTGTTGGACCGAGGTACCCTTATAAGAGTGTTTTTTAGTCTTACATTTAAATGTTCCTATAAATTTAGGAGCCCCTCGTGTGAAACTTACCTCCTGATTCCCTTTTGTTGCCGACTGGGCATGATTATAATCTATTTTGTATTCTTCTTGTAACAAAAGCGATGTTGGCGTAATCTATTCAATTGCTCATTATTCTTTGTTGGAAAAATTGGAAAAAATCAATTTTTGGGGGTTTGAGCGATAAATATAAACAGGTATATACATTAGGAGATAGGGAAAGAGTTGGGAAAGGAAAGTGAAAGATCTGGCCGGTATTTACATAGTAATATAAAAGAAAATGATTGCATTAGAGAGTGGAATAGAGTAAATGAAAAGATGAGATGAGATGGAATAAAATGAAACGAAATTGAAATAAATTGAATTAGGGTTGGCTTCGTAAAGTAAATTTATAGAAGTTAACGGTTTTTATTCGCGTTCCCGTCGAGGTTCAGGGATATCCTTTCCGTTGGCTAGCAGTTAATAATCTTCGAAGTCGATGGATGACTTGGTGTTCTTGTTTGGAACAACACTACAACTGCATCACTTGTAGTAGGGGCATTTAGCGCACTTTTGGGCATCTTTGAAATAGAGACATTTTCGGATAATGAACGAAAACGGTTATATTCGATGTGGTATGGTTCTTGCTTTAATAATAAATTAATGTAATGCTACGTTATATTAATAACAAAATTATGTTATTTTAATAAGCAAAAAATCACTTCCGTCGCGTGGACTCCACGCACACATTTTTTTCAAATGATAGAGCAATTTATCGTTAAAGTTCTTAGCTATGTATGTCACGCTAATTCCTTTTCTTTGTATTGTATTTACCTAAAATGCGAATAAAAATTTTGATTTTGAAATCAATGCCTGGTAAACATGTGGCAAACTTTTCTTAAAAATGAAAATTTTTAATTCGGACTTTCGTTTTGGAAATAAAGCAGTGGGAAAATAAAAATTTTAGATTTCAGTTTATTGAATTTCTGCAACCGAGAAAAATGCGTTTAAAGATTAAATGGTTGGTTTCTCTAATTTAATTTTAACTCTAATTTTTGGATTATTATGAATAAAAAAATTATTTTAAGCATTTTATAGATCGAGCATTCGACTGCGGTCTAAATGCAGATCATATGATATTTTCTTAACAAAAAATGAAGCAAAACATAATTTTTGATTTATTTTCTGTCGATCTTGCTTTCATTTTTCTAAGATTTATTGTCAAGGTAATGTCGTAAATTTTCGAACCAGACTTGGCAAGGTCCTTGTTTCTCGGACCTGTTTTCTTCCTCAGACTATGGACCTTTCTCTTTTGGGAAAAGTAGTTTACCAGCGTCAGCGTTTAAAAATTTGAAA
The DNA here is from genome assembly GCA_911387805.1 of Cantharis rustica. Lineage (NCBI taxonomy): Eukaryota > Metazoa > Arthropoda > Insecta > Coleoptera > Cantharidae > Cantharis > Cantharis rustica. The sequence goes on from OU426880.1 coordinate 37,453,468, forward strand.
CTTATTTTTATTGCTGTCTGCCCTAATGATGGTGATATGCCCAAAGTCCGCTGGGCTCATCTAGTTGGAGTCTCACGCTGTCCTGGTTTTACAAATTTCCAATAGATTAAACATAACTTTTATCTTGTAAAGAGGCAAGTAATTACGTAAGTTAAAAGAGTAGCCGTTTTACATTAACTTATATATGAGTGAAGCCCGTCTCATTAACGGTAGATTATAGTGATTACTAGCCCACGCGGCAGGTATCGGTAGCAGTAGCTCTCGCATGCGGTAGCAGGCACGCCCCACATTAGGATCGTGCTACACCGATAAGAAAAAGGGTACTGCGTACGGAGGTTCAAATTAATGAACAATAGTTTTTGTGTTTACTTCAAATGCCATTATGCCATTTGCCTTAATTGATTTTTACAAATATACGACTGTATAATTACTACCTCACTCTCTCACTGTCTCTCCAAAAAAATTTCCGATGCTGCACTTCCATCTTCCGAAGTGTCTCATATCAGTCGATGGATTGAAATAGAACGAAATAAAACCAGAAGAATGGAGGAAACTGGTTCTACGACTCCAATTTTTGGAGCAGTTTGGATTACAGTTTTCTACTTTATCATTTCAATTAAAATCCACTCTAAAAATAATTTTCACACACTTTTAAGACGATTACCTGCAGGTAACACTAATGATTAGATAATTTAGTCTCATTTTATAATCGAACGATTTGATGAATGTGTTTTGGCTCGGAGCGAAACAATTAACGAAAACGGACTCGGCTAAACTAATTATCTGGATAGTTTCCAAATTTGATAAATTAAGAAATTATTTGTTGGGTTAAGTTTAATTTTTACGCCGCTATTACGTTAACACACAAAAGGTATTATTTTCTCTGACCTCTTTCGTCACAAGGAGAATATTTCATTTTCATAGCATTACCGAGAACCGAACAACCTCAGACTGAATTATTAGTAATAAATCAAACCTACGTTTGTAGTTATAATAATAATAAAGGTGTACAATAAGTAAATAAGCAAAATAATCTTCTTTTATGGTCTGCACGTAATATAACATTAATGCGATATTGTTAACATGAGTATACCTAATCGTCGCTTTATGAATAAATTAGATAGGTAGTTAAGTTACATGGAATGCCAAAATTATATGTAGAGCTATAATAGATTTGTTTATAATGAAAAGATTTGTTCTAAACATATTTGCATTTTTTATTGGACTTGGCAACGATGTCATCATTTCCAATGACACCAAGATGTAGAAACCAATTAATTCCAAACTTTGACAACGGACATTTAAGGAAATTTTCTCAAATATAATGGAGTCTTCAAATTTTAATATTTTAATTTTCTTTTTTGAGTGCCCAAACCGCATTCCTAAGAATTTGGTCGACTTGTTGCTGAGATTCCATATTAAGTTCACATTCACCAGCTTTACCAGTTTCTCTTTTCAACACAATTACTTGATATACATTGTATTCTATACCAAAATGGAAATTCAGTTATCAGACAATCAATTTTTTTGTAATATATTATGGCAATGAAGCAGATGTGATATTCTTGAAACCTTCGCTCAACGACCATGCACCAACGACCATTATTATTTGTAGTTGTTCGTTCGCAACTGCGTTACAATTATTACTGTAATTTTTATAGAAAACAGATTTATAATTTATTAAAAACAGTAATTTTTTATTAATTCATAAAGTATACAGTATATTTGATGATTGACAATGATGATTGCCACCACCAACTATTAAAAGGTATTTCCCAATCCGGCCTATGCAACCGTGGGGTCTAAATGCTGAAACCTTTCTTGACAGAGAAAAAAGCCGATGGTTTAGCAGTCGACTGAAGAGGCTGATGGACAGTATATTGTCATGCCCTTATCTTATAAAATTCTTAAATTTCGACCCTCCTGTTAAATTAGTTGGAGTGCACAGATTATTTTAGAGGATGAGACTCTAAATTGTATTTTACAATTTTTTAAATGAATTGTAAATCTTCGCGTCGTGGCTTTTATTTCAAACCTTAATTTTCACACTTGGCAAATAGGTTTGCATAAATTTTGTTACCTTATGGTATCGCTCCGCCAGCTGTTCACACCTGGACGCATTGTTTAGCCAATTCGTTTTTACACTTCAATAAATAACCAAAAATGTTCAAATTTTAAATTTATCATTTATAACACTTGCCCTTTAATAAATTAAAACAACTTTACTCAAATTAAATCATATTTTTTATAATAATAGAAATCATCAAAACAAAATTATAATTTTAGCGTAGCGGGAATAATAATCCTTCCGCTCGCCAAGCCGGCATTACCCCTGTCTTCTTTTGCAATACACTCCCACTCTCTTATGCCTGCAGCACCGATACCAACACATTATTTTCACTTAAAATCCTTGTACAGAGTACTTACAAATAAATAATCAACAATAACAATTTATTTTACAAAATAAATAAATTAACTTTTTGTGATTTCAAAACACGATATTTTGTATAGAGCTGTAAATTTTCTATGACCATTTTGCATAAATGTGGCTGAATTTCATTGATACAGCACTCAATTCCCTCCTTTAAGGCCTGCGTTGTCGTGGGCTTGTAGGCATAAACCTTAAACTTTAAAAAAACTTCTGATCACTAAAATGAGAAATTACCGGATGAAGATACGATATATGCAGTATATTAATTGATTCTCAGGCTGTATTGCATGTGGCACCGTCTTGTTGAAATCATATGTCGTCAACATCCATATCTTGCAATTTAGGCACAAAAAACTGGATTATCATGTCGCAATAGCGAGCACCATCGACTGTTATTGTCTGATCAGCCGCATTTTAGAAAAAGAATGGTCCGATGATGCCTTCAGCCCAAAATCCTCACCAAGCAGTGAAACTTTGTGGATGCATTTATTTCTCAATAATCACTTGTGGATTTTCTGAACCCCAAATAAGACAATTTTGTCGAGAAACCAAGTCAGCAAGGTGAAAGTGATCCTCATCGGCGAAGATGATTTTGTTAGAAAAATCAGCATCCACTTATTGTTTCATAATCCATTTAACGAATGTAGGCTTTAGTTCTTGAGTCATGAAGTTCTTGAAACTTTGTAAGCACGAAGATGCAATCTTTTTGTGAGAATACACTGTAGAGAGCTTCTTGAAATGTCCAATTCTTGACTACGGTACCAAATTTGATGTTTCTGGACTCTCAGCAACCTCTCACGAACTGCTTTAATGTTTAAAGTTGAAGGACGGGCAGAGTGTTGAAGATCACTATTGATTTAGTTTCTCTGAATTTTTTTAATTAATCTTTTCACAGTTGACGAGCCATAGTTTGTACAAAAATTGCGAACTGTAGCTTCCAAGTCTTCATTATTTTTAAAATATTGCTCAACAATGAAAAAACATAAACTTGCAGCTATCACGCTGTTATTTTTTTCGTTAGCAACACTTTACTGCACAAATGGCATATTTTCCAATCCAGATTAAACAGCAGAAATTAACATTTCTCACGTGAATGAAACGAAAAGATCTTAGTATTTCTGAATTTTTTTGTTGTTGAAATTTTTGAAAGATGAAACACGCAGTATAATTTTATGTTATACACGATTACACACATTAACTTTCAACACGATGATTAATGAGAAGTGCGGTGGCCTGAAAACAAAGTAAAAAATAATGTTCGGCAGTGTACAAACATTTCAGTTACGTTTTGGAATTTCGTGTCTTCAAGTTTGAAGCAGGGCTTATAAAAGATTGGCGTTGCAGGCAGAGAAGTGTAGAACTGAACGGACGAAGGTCGTCCGAGTGAGCTCGATTTTGCGTTTTTGTCTTTAGCAATTGTTTTTTTTGTGAGGAGATCTTTCACAGGTTTTGTGAAGTGCGAGTTTGTTTGGAAACGGAGTTTGGAAGAAAAAGACATCATATTTGCATTAGATTGATACCTGAAATTGAATTATTAATATTAAAAATCCGAACCAGATGCTGAAAAATCACTGCGCCGCAATTTTAGACGTCAAGTTTTCAAGAAATTGTGAATTGAAATTACTTATCTTAACTGGAATAAAAATTTTGTCTGAATAATCACAACACTCTTGGATTTTTGTGTAGAATATGAAGAGCGAATTTGTTTAGCAATTGGGAAGCAAATATTCATTTTTAAGGTAGCTATAAAAAAGCAGATGTTTTCAACAACACATGCAACGTTCAACTGCAAATTGTACCGATTGTTAAGGAGTGGATCTTATTCAGCCAGTAGCGTACCAACGAAAGGTGTTTCACAAAAGCATTATAATTAAAATCTTAAAGTGCATTTTTAACTTTATTGAACACTGATTATTTTGTACAAATTTATCCTTACACATTTACAACATAAAAACAAATAAAATTAGATGCTAGCTCGAGTACGTTTGATGATAGTAAATGTGTATCTAAATTTACGAATCTACACATTACATCTAATTTGAATCTGCTTAAGGTGAGATTTTCACCTACCAAATTTTATCTTTTAAAAATAAATTTAATTCAGTCTGCCTTAAAAAGAGGATTTTTTCTTTCCAATTCGACAATAGGGACTTGTGACGGGAATTCACTTCTGAGAGAGCTCATGCTCTACGACGAGAGAAAAGCTAGCCAAGGTAAAATCTTTATAGATAGTAAAAGGTTCTGCCTGTATAAATAAATTTTATTAGGAGAATACCACAACAATATATTTATCTGAGAAGATTGAAAGGTTCTTAATCAATAAAGTCAATCAACACATTGTACACACATTTGTATGGAAACACTAGTAATTGTGTTTAAAACACAAACTCTTACCATGAGTGAGCATTTCAATTCCAGTAGAGAGTTTGTTACACTAATTAATCATGGTAGATAACTGTTTATCAGCAGTTAAGGCTTAAAACCCAATATCGAGCTATGGACTGTGGAGAAAGTAATGGGAAACCACTCCATTAGTAATTCCTGCAGTGCAAATTTCTGCAGAACATAATTAGTTCTTCTTTTGCGAATTTCACTTTGTTGAAAGTGAAAACAGTGTTCGAGGTGGACACTATTTGTCAAGTTTCGAAGAGAAACATTTTTGCAGCGGAGACGCTTTTCCTGAAAGGTAATTTTTATTATTTGATGCAAGCCACATTTTTCGTTAAGAGGAGACGCGGCCGTCATTTTGAAAATTAGAAGTCAAGATTTTAAAAAATCTTGCAAGTTATAAAACTTGCCTTAACTACGTTTGATATTACGTGTGGATTATCACAAGACACGTAATAATTTGTGAAGATTACATCTAGCGACACGCGAAATTATTTGGAAGCTGATTTTCTTGATTCCAACAAGCAGCGTGAGAAGAAGCACATGGCTATCACTGCACCTGTGAACTGTTATTGCGCGATTACCGTTTACAGTGAACGAGAGCGATATCGTACTGAGTCAGTAGCGTATCCACAGGTAGATTAAACTATTATAAAATTTTAAAGTAAATTGTTATTAATTTTTATGAACATTGATTTTATTTATATTGTACAAATTTCTTACACTATTACACATAAAAGGTTAATCAAATTAGATGCTACAGCGATTACGATTAACAATAAATTTGCATCCAATTTGACAAATTAAAACAATACACTCAAATTTGAATCTGCAAAAAGTGAAATTGTTACACAGTGGCGTAACAAGCAGTTGAGCGGCCCGCGTGCGAGGTTGGGTGCCGGGGCTCTGTTTTTGTAACATGATAAAAAAAAAGTATTATATTACATTTTTTTTGAAAATTGAGTAGTCTCACAGAATCGGGGTTCTTTTAGCCGAGAGCCCGCGTGCGTGGCACCCACCGCACTCTGATAGTTCCGCCCCTGCTGTCACCTATTAAAACTTCATCTTTCATCAATAAATTTAATTCAATTCGGCTTAGAAAGATTTTATTTTCTTTTACGGGCAATAGAGGTTTGTCACAGGAACCGACTACTAGGCTTGCTTGCTATACGACTATTAACGTTAGCCGTTAGCCCCAGAGATTACAACTTCAATATAATAATAATAATAACAATAATTTTATTTTCAACCGGTAAATCTAATTACAGGAAAATGTAACAAAAAACGTATACTAATATTTTTCAATTTCTGCAGGGATGTAGTTCATCTCCAACTACATCGCTGCAGAAATTGAAAAGTTTCATTTTTGGTTTTAACGTAACCATCATGGTATATATCACAGAGACCACATATAGCATTAGCATTCAAGCTCATAATATTTACTGGGCTTTTTTTCTTGATATTGGTGCGATACTTTTCCATATAAAGTATGTTGGTGCTCCGCCGTGAAGCTCTGTGAGGTAGGGTTATAATTTTGCCCAATACTACAGCACATTGAATTTTGTTATAAATCATATATGACACTCAAAGAAGATAACTATTTACTTAACACCTTGGATTGTAAGAGTAAAGTATTTTTTAAATAAAAATTATATACTTAATTTTTAACTTTGCAATAAAAATTTGAAGTATCCCAATATGTAGATACAGTAAAACAGATACAGTGAAATATATATCGCATATATTTCGGTTGATAAAAAAGTCAACAAGATTTTTTTTTTTGGTTGGCAAAAAGTTACAAAAGGAGTGAAAACCTGAGTTTTGTAAGTAATTCTAATTTAATTAGTAGTTGAAGGGGGGGGGGGCACTCACTCAACCACCCAATAATTTTTTCAGCATAAATTTTCTCCGATGCAATTATCAACTTGAAGTTTAAGAATGACTCATATTTAATTTTATTATTTTTTACGTAGTTTTAATAAAGTAAATATTTTAAATTATTAATAAATATTACTTAACATGAACTTTTGAACGAGACAGAAATTAATGGTGTGATTTTAAATACTGGAAAATTTTCATTTAGAAAAGTTTACCTACCACATACAGAACATTTCACGGTACATCTAATTTGAACCACCCCTGTATATTAACCACAGTGTTTAGGCTCATAATAAAGTATCATTAAACAGAATGAATCGGTAAGAAAATAATGATGCGTTTAAAAAAGCTAGTTTTTTTATACAATTGTGTCTTACATATCTTTGTATTTGCTTTTTTCTTTTTTTACTATTGATTGAGTTTTGTCGATTGGCCAATTCTTAAATCTACAAGCTGTTGATGTTCACCGGATTTGCAAAAAAAACATTGCAATTTTTACATTATTTTTACCCATAAATATTTATTTGTTTTTCCTAATTCCAGAATCTGCGGTTGTCCTTGAAAGAAAAATTAGAATCCACTCAGTTTTTAACATTTGTGGTTTTAATTCAGGTAATGAAGACGTGGCTATTGGAATGTGGCTAAATATAAAATATGCGAAGGCCGCGAAGAGTACATAAACTACTAGCTTTCGTACCCGGCTTCGCCCGGGTGAAGTTTTCAGGTGTTCCGTATACTTATTTTCTAAAATGTAGAATTTTTCAACAGAAAAACTCGGTCTAATAGAAGAGCGAATTATTAAAATTCCAGCTACGTGAAAAACCTTTTTCCTACTTACGGAATAGTTATTTCTGTTTGTTTTTAGCGGTGCAAGTTTTATTTGGATAACTTTTTGAACTTGCAGCTTTATTTCATCCTACGTAAATCCAATTATTAAAAAATCGATTGTAATTTAAAAATTTTCTTGAAATGTCAAAAGGTCAAAAATCGAAACAGAGTGTGACCGGCGAAACGTAGATAAAAATTTTGTAATATAAGGAACGCGTAATATTAAATAAAATTAAATTGCTTGGGGCATGATAAATTTATTTGCTTTGCATTTGTGATTATATATTTCAAGCTTGATTTGAAGCTTGGGGCTTTTAGATATAAATTGTAAATATAAATGCCTGATTTTGACCTTCTCCTATCAATTTTAGTTAAAACGTTGAGTTCAACATAAATTTAATTTTGCCTAAAGTTAGTTAATAATGCCGAAACTAAAAGAGTTTTTGCTAATGTTGAAATATTGGTTTTGACGCCGAAGAACATAAGAATTTGATATTACTAAATTTTTACACCCAAGTCATGATAATTTACATTACGTTTCTAAAATATCAATTGATAGATGACTGTAGAGAGAAGATACCTCTGTTTGCTGGGAACTTTTCAGTTTTAGTTGCCCGGAGCGGAATTTGGGTCACGGTGATGGACATACGGTCGATCACGAGCACGAAATCGTGGAAACAGTCGACGGTGTCATATTTCATTTTCATTGTGGGGCACTAATTGTATAAATATGATTATGATTATGATTACAAACTAATGGCACGTAAGAGTTCACTTTTAATATTAATGAAGCGATTTTGACCGGTTAAAGCAGTTTCGCCGCTAATTTTTAAATCCGCGCTCTGTCGTTCGGTACCAAAACTAATTATTGCATTATTCTCGCAAAGCGGATGATGGTTTAATAATTTTAAGTCATTCAAGGACTGACACAAAGGCGCCACCAATGAAATATTTACATAATTTGTGAAATATGCGAAATTAATTAATGTTCTGTTTGAAAACTCGTTCTTTGACTCTTTAAACCAGTTCGCCATTTAAAAAAATGTTAAACAATTAAGAGAACCTTGACGTTTTTAGATCACACTTTTTCATTTTGGAATTTATTTGTTTGTCTTGAATGATTAATAATGTTTTTGTTTACAATAAAAATTTATTTCAAATCTGCTAAAAATAAACATTCCAGTCACCCGTGCAGTTATTGAACAAGATCAATTACGAAATTTAGGCCAATGGTGCAAAAACACGTTTCGGATCAATGGAAGTCTAAAACTTCATAACCTATATTTACTAAAAATACAGACTAGGCCAGCATTAGAATCTCAGGACTACATTGAATTTATTTGTGTTTAATGTACCTAACTTTTGTCTTACTTGTGCAAACTGCAATTTTCGTTTTTCTTAAGTTGCTACAACTTAATTCTTACGGCTGGCTTCCGTTGCGCTTGACGCGCTTTTAGTAATAATTATTGTCTTATTATTACTGTTACTTAATAGATAAATTATTTATTATTTATTTATTTTGCTTTAAATTTATATAATATAGTATAAGAGGATATAGTAGCCTGGCACGTTCTAACCAGTTATTTATCGTCGTGTTACAAGGTGATTTTAACCGACCCTGATAGTATTTTGTAAATTGTCATGGTTTTAAATTTGAATATTGGAGTGAAAATTTTATAAAATCTAATGTTGGTGGGAGTTTTAGAAGAGTGGGGGCTCGCCGGAGCGGTCGATTAAGTTTTGGCTCCGTAAATCTTGAGAGTTTTTGCGCGAATAGTTTCGCAATTTGAAATTTTTGAGTATTATTGATTTGAATTATTTGGAGAATATTTTCGGTCGAATTTGACCGCAGCTGAAATTTTTGATTTTGTTAGTTTATTTTGGATATTTTTTGATTAAAGTGATTCTTATTTGTTTTAATTATTAAAATTGGATTTTGGCGAGAAAGAATTATGATTGAAAATTTGATAAGTTACATTGGGATAATAAAATTACTATTTAAAAGAGCCAACGTGTGGCGTTGCTGATATCACGTCGAGTTAATAATTTGAAATCGTAAGTTCGATTCTTGAACAAAGCATAAAATTTTTAGAAGTTTAAAATAATTTCGATTGTATATAATTTAAAAATGAATTCTGGTATTAGCATTAAAATTTCAACAAACACGGAACCTACCCCTACCCCTGAAAACAGTTTTTGCTTCTGCTTGCAAGAGCTAGTCGAGTTTTTTTAGCTTTTTAAAGCAAATTAAAGGCTTTTTCACCTCGTGAAAAATATTGCTCTATTTTTGGATAGATTCTAAGACAAGCTTCTACGTTGTTGATTGAGATCTCGGTCTAAAGAAGCTGATAAAGTATTCGACGTTGTCCGTGTACAGTGCTAGTTTTGTTGTCAGTTTAGAAGGATTGACCGGATGATATGCATTATTCAGGGGTTTTTGAGGAGCTGATTTTTTCAAATTTTATTCTATTGTTTAAACCGAAGGATTTGACTTCATTTCGTAGTTAGTAATGTAGTATTTTTTGATAGAAAGTGAACGTCTTCGATCAGAGAGGAGTTCGGGTGAGCTGCGTTTAGATCTCCACGTTGATCCTGGTGGTGTAGTCTGCGTCTGGGAGTCACTTCTGGTTAACAACAATAGATTTCTCTTCGGAAATCTACAAAATTTCTCAAACGTTTTAATGGGAAAGTTAAAGATTTTAAAGCTAAGGTTTAAATCTAAAACTATAAATAAAGTTCTAATTGTGTGCTGCACTCGTGCAATTTGCTGATTTGCTAAACGTTAACAAGCAAAGATTTAACAACAGTCAAATTTCAATAAAAATAGCAATTAAATAAATAATAAATAAACTATGTTTATTGGAAGAGTTAATGAAATGAGAACAAATAAATATATTAAAATTAAACTAAAAAGATTTAGTTTCGGCTCAATTTTATTTTAACAGGAAAGAGGATATATTAGGTATATTATTGTATTTTACTACAAATTATCAAATTTTTATTATTACAAAAATTGTGTGTCAAAAAACAAAAGAATTCACTCAACATTTGTGTCATTTTATGTTACCAACCTAAAAATATTGCGGCTTTAGGCTGCTTAACTTGGGCAATTAAGATTTTTACTATTTACCTTGAAAACTAGATAAATTTACCAGTAAAAGTTAATTAAAAAAATTATGGAGGACAAAGATGAGCGTCGAATGTTCTAGAAGAGCGAAAGGTTTTTAATCAATACAATCACAATCTTCTTTCTCTGCAACCTCAGGGTCTGGGGGAGAGTTATAAAATGCGCTTCAGTGTCTCCTTAGCACCGCCGGTAGATGGCACTAAATTAGTTCTTATTTTAATTTTACCGTTTAATTTATCTAGTCTTAAAGTTAAATAGTAAACCACTCCATTGTCCTGTCAATTTTGTATGTTACCGTAACACTACGAAGCAATTTTTATATAGGGTTTAAATGAAAAATTCTAGTCTGTCATTTTTTAACTTAAATACAAAAGTTATTTTGATTTTTATTTAGAGCGAAAGTACTTTTGAGACTCAGTTATAAAGTTGCTGTGATCTAAAGCTCAAGTTCTATCTACAGGCTGTACATCTAGCACTCTACTAAAAAGTATTATTTAAAGGATAATAACAGTTTTGAGTCTTAAAAGATAGCAGACGGCACTGAAGTTAAAGTTCCTAATTAATTGAACTCAAATCATACGCATACTCTGCTGTTTTGTCAAACCGGGAGGTCTGGGGGGTATGAAATATCTATGGGTTGGGTTGTTCTTTTTCTCGCTTCCCTGTTTGATTGATTTAACTAAATATGGAAGCTACGAAAAACGAAAAAAGTAAGGGATATGGAATACTTAGTATTAGTAACCCGCAATTTTACTAAAAAAAACACTGTTATCCTGGCAGATAACTGCGCCACATAGCTTCCTGTATCAGCCACCGCTACTTCAAATATATTTGTAAATTTTTGGAGATATAATTTTGCATTTACAAATGAATACTTATGATTAAACTGAATAGAAAATAATTTAATATATTTCAGTTAGGTTAGAATTAATCGCCGATTTCTTTTCTGTGTATTTGCGATTTAAATAAATCTTTTTGTAGATTGGTAATTATTATCCAGCCAATAGTAAGCAATGAATATCTAAAGTCGTGACGTCACCAAGTAGATGATGTGAGGTCACATTAGTGCATGTTCGTGATTTACTATTGGCTGAAAAATACAGCGCCCCCACCTACCGACTGGTAGGAAAATAAATTTGAATTTCTGTACTTTTCGGTATTAAAATTCCGAGGTTATCTTAAAGTTAGGTAAATCAACATAAATTTCTTTTTAAATTAGAAATATAAATTTCTATCAACATGGCCGAGCCTATAAATAGTTGATCTAATCTAATTTCCAATCTATCAGTTTTTAGTGTTTTTTATATCTAATAAACATTAAAACCATTCGGAATGTCTAAATCCGATCAATCTTGAAATTAAATCGAATTTAGAGAAATCGGATTAAAATAAAATTTTAAATTATTTTTGAAGTCAATCTCATTTTTTTATTTTAATTTATTTGTGAAAAAATTTTGGATCTGAATCCGGTTAGGTAATGTTATCTGTTTGGAATCTATAGATATAATGCATTTTTATGAATTTGAGTTAGCAATTAAATCGGTTATTCGATGTAATTGAAAGTCCTCCTTAAACATTTACGCAAACGAACCTCAAGTGGCTTTGCAATTTATTTTATCCGATTAAAGCAAATTAATTATTATATTGCAAGCCAATTGGCTTCCTGTCTGTAATCCAAATCAATTTAATTTTATTTTTTATTAAAAATGAGGTAAAATAATTGTTAATTACAGTTAGTTCATAAATGTAGCTTTTTCTGTCTGAGTGGGTTCAACCGAGGGGATTGGGTAATATGCATTAATAAATAACGGATTGTTTTAATTTACAAAAAATTTTGTTTCCCAATACGGCTCTTAGTTTTCGTTTTATTCCGTAAAACCGAAAAAGTTAGTTGATGAAATCAAAATTTTGCGTGGGATTCTATTGGAATTACTGTTTTTTTAAACCAAACTGTATCAAGTAGGATAATCATATTTTTGAAATTCTTCAAGTAAAAGTCTCAATTATTTCAAAACTTAATCCAATTTAAAATTTTGAAAGACTATTATAATAAATTATGTCAAATTATTTTTATAAGTCAATTAAATACCAATTTCGATCTTAACTACATCAATTTAACACGTGTTTTTATTGGATAAATGCCTCTTATGTGAATATTGGTTGTATTCACCAGATTATACAGCATTAAAAAGTTTTTATGGATTATTTATGACCGATTTTTAATATCACGAATTTTTTCAAATGTAAAATTTTATTTACTTTTTTTTGATCAGATCAGATTACAAGTTATAGCATGTTTACTGACAATTAAAATTTTTATTTCGGAGGATCTGAAATCTCATGTTTAACTATTTTTGACCCAATAACCGTCGTGGACTGACCCATATTCCGGATCATGCCTCCGGAACAAGTTTTAAGTATATACAATTAATAGGTTAATAGAAATGGCCGATATTTGCAAGAAAGCACTTCAGGTGCTTTTCTGAAGAACCTACCAACTTGACAAAAAAAATTTCTTATAAGAAAATGTTAGTTATTTAATTTCTAACAAAAAGTTATTTTATGAAATATGCGAATTTTTTGAAATAAGAGAATTATTTACAAAAATAGAAGAATTAATTGGTTAATGGAATGGTCGATATTTTCAAAAATTCCTTTCAGGTGATTTTTTGAAGAATCTACCAACTTGACAAAAAAAACTTCTTATTAGAAATTGTTACTTATTTAATTTTTAACAAAAAGTTATTTTATAGATATGCAAGTTTTTTACAAAATAAGAGCATTATTTACAAAAATAGAAGAATTAATAGAATGGTTGATATTTATAAGAAATTATTTCAGGTGATTTTCTGAAGAATCTGCCAACTTAAAGAAAAAGCTTCTTATAAGAAATTGTTGCTTATTTAATTTACGATAAAAAATTATTTTATGAAATATGCGAAATTTTTGAAAATAAGGGCATTATATACAAAAGTAGAAGCTTGACCAGGTTTTCACGATTTGAAGTGTATGCGGAAACTGAAATATCTTAGCTTCTATTTATCCTATCAACATGGAGTTTAAAAAAATTATTTAAAAATAAACAAGCTTCAAGACTGATTAGTTGACATTTGCATCTAAATGCAATTCTAAAGGATGAAATTTCACTGTAAACATCTTGGAATTTTATTTTTTAATTTAATTTTTTTCGCATTTTTACGGAAAAGTTCTGCAGGAAGCAACAATTTTCAAAAAATTAAAAATAAATTTAGATTCTTTAATATGAAATTGTGTGAAATTGTTAAGTTCGTTTCTTTTTAAACAGATTGCTTTCGGTCCAATGTTGATAGGATAAATAGGGGCTAAGATATTTCAGTTTTCTCAAACTCGTTAAATTGTAAAATCGAAAACAAAAAACATTGACATTTTTATAATGGTTATTTAGAACTACCAACATGTTAGGTTAAGTAGTTACACACATAAACAAAATAACACAACTGCTATCAGCTTACAACCGTACTTACCTACTCGATGACGGAACGTATACTCTTTTAGTGAAAAATAAAGGATGTTCTTTCAGGTCGTACTTAGGATTTGAGCTAGAATCAGATATAAACAATTAACAATGCTAAATTTAGCAGGAACTTGTAACTACAAAACATGAAGATGTATTTCTTTAGTTTCTGCAATTGTCACATCTACCACATATGGAAAGCCGTCAGTTTTTTTTTGTTAAATTAAGATACTTCACCGTGATTAAAAAACCTGAATTATAAATAAGATTGAGTGCAGCTAGATCATCAACACATCTTGGCCAAACTGAATAGACTACGAAAGTGTTATTTGGAAAACAATGAGAATGTAATTCTGGGGCGGATAAATACATAGTTTAACATTATCGTCTATGAGTGCTATGTATACTCATACAATGAGAACCCAGAGGACATAAACACCCTAACACTTAGTACAATGGACCGGCTTCAAACATTAAGAGAAGTTATGATTACTAATAATAGCTGATATTGGAGAACGATTTTTCTAGTTGGTCGATTCGAATGTTGGTTTGTTTGCCTAATGGATTTTTGATACATTTATTACAAACATTTTTGTATTTTGTCGGTTTTTCAGTCACCCCTTCGTAATAAACAGAAGTACATAAAGAGAAAATGAACTAAACAGGTTGAGTAAGTTGTTATGCACTCAAATTACCACGACCGAGAATGCTGGAATGTCGTTTAGGTACTTTAGGTGTTACTCAGTTTATTATAATCTACCTCAAGTTTTATTTAAAATGTAAATTATGTTTTGTATACAAAGTAGATTACGATTAATTTATGTTAGTACATATTTATGTAAGCCATTAAGAAAATTAATTCGAAAAGAGATTTGAATAATAATAATTAATTATTGCACACGCAGCTTAAAATCATTGCAATATTTATTTTGTCTGAGGTTCGAATCTCAAATCGGTACTTCAAAATTTATTCTAATCTGATTTTATCTGTAACGTCAAGTAAGCACGGGGGGGGGGAGGAATCGAAAACTTAAATTTGTGTTGTATGTAGAAGAAAAATTCTAGAAAAATGTAAAACACCAACTGTTTTCTAAGTATTTCGCAAGAAGGAGAATGATCAATCTCCTGCTAATTCTAATGAACACAGGCCGTTAAAAGTTCTGTTACGTTAATTACTAAGCCTTCTGCTATGTTAGAACAAATTGAAACGAAAAAATATAATTTTTTTTGAAAATCCTATTAAATAGTGGCAAATTGGTCGCCATAACAACGGCGCGACTAATGGGCTTTTGTTGTTATTGCGTGTGCATGCATTGCCAATACTTTTAGAAAAGCCAAAATATTTTTGATGTAGTTTTACTAACGCAGAGTTATTAGCACTACTTGTGGATAGCAGATGTATTTAACCAAAAGTTTTGAAAACATTAATACATTATGAGAGTAGAAATCCGCACGTTCAGCTTTAAAAACAAAAATTACTTTACTCTTGATCAACTTTTTTTGAATAATCAAGTTACGGGGATTTTTAAAAATACATTCATACTATAAGAATTTTAAAATTTATCAATAAATTATTGTTATCAATAATATTGTATTACATTACAAGGAGGTAACGAAGTAATTTTTATTTATAAAAATAAATTTTAAAAGTTTAAAGTTTTTTAAACCAAGATCTAGGTGACTGTATTTCTTCCCCCCCCCTATTTATTGACAATAAATTTTGTTCGTAAATAATACGTCACTCCTCTTTAATTTGCCAATTTTTTTCTTATTTGAAGCAATAATTTTCCAATCACCATTAAATAAATAACCTACGGTGTTTGAGCTCTTAATTAGTTAATTAAGCAGCCTGATGCTGGCCTGTAGTTCGGGTGAAAACTCAGAAAATGTGTAAAAGTTTATTTATACAATTAGAGGCGATGTTGAGGTCAACTCCCTTTGGTTTCGGGTGCTGTGATTCCTCAGTACTTTGGTTTTCAATAATTATGTTCAAATGAAAAATTTTTTCAGCAGATGAATGTTACCTTAAGGAATCTCGACAACACCATGACTAATATCACAGTTTTACAATCAGTTTGACATTCGGACAGCTACGCCTTTCTCCTTTTCGAAAAAGTGACTTTTTGTCAACATTTAGTCTGCATAAATTAGTTCAGCAGGAAAATTGAGTATACGGAGGGTTCCAGTTTCTAAGAATTTAGATGCGTGTTCAAATGATGCGCACGAATAGATTTACAAGATGCTGTATCTAGAACCGAATAAAATGAAAATCTTATTAATAGCAAACTGCAACAGCTGAGAGAGACAGTGGACAGTGAACGAAAATCAGAAGAAGAGAAACAATAGCGTCAAGAATTTTATCGAAACATTGAAAATATTTTCTCAGTGAATTGAAAAAACTGTATCGAATTCTTTTAAAAGAAAAGCTAGTTGGAAACTCACAATTGTTATTTTTTAATGATGTGCCGAATGAACTAATTATGATCTCGCTTGAAACCCAGTGGGGAGGGGATTATTATTCCGCAGTACCGCAGTAGTTTTGTTTAAAATACAAACTTTTAAAGTAAGCGAATGTGAATATCATTAAAGTTTGCGTACCTTGTTTGCTATAAATTCTTTTTATCCCGGCGCAAAAAAATCTGAAACTTTTCAAAATTTGAAGTTAATATCTATCGTGGATACGCAGTGGCGTGGAATCACCGAAGAGTGATGACATTTTATGATTAATGAAATTAATATTGCTTGACAAAAATTTATTGAATATATTATTATCTGATTTAATTTTTATTTCAATTTAAAGGAAACAAGTTTTTCATCTAAAATTGAGTGTTTTGTTAAAAAAATCTTGCATCCGCAGCATCCTGCACAATTCCAGCAAATGGCAAATCTCGACCAAAAATTGTGTACACCTAAGAGTATCACAAAAAATTCTAAATAATTCCACGATGTTTCCAAATAATTCCACCTATTGTACATCTAATTCCATCGCGATTTACTTCTCGGATTAGGAAGCTGTGTGAGGCCCCCCTCTTTCCAATTACTTGACTATAGTAAAAATTTGAATGAAAATAAACTTAAATCTAAAAATAAATTAAAAATAAGTATTGCCTCCGGTGCGGCTCTAGTCTTGCTTACTTTAGCTTTTCCAAAATATAGGACTGCGTTTATGTAGGTGGGTACTTTATATTTTAAAATAGCACGCAATTTCTATAGTTTCACCAGTGGCAGTGGCGTACATTACATCTCTAATTTTCTGCATCAAAAATTAAACCGACCTAAAATTGCTACTCTCTGACCGCATAATTTGAAAGTTTGAATACACTTCAAGTTTTTGACAGATCTTAATGTATTTCAATTAGGAAATATTTTGTTTTAATTTAACCTTCTAATAGTAAGGTAGGGTCGGATACGACTCATACCTGATGAAGGCAAACTGGGAGAATGGATTTTTGAAGTCGCTTAGCTTCAAGATACAGGTTGTATCTGACCCACCTTACTATTGCGGGGTTAATGCTGTATCTTAAGTATAAGTTTATCGGGAAATGTTGCAGAATATACTACGATAATTATTTTTGCTGAAATTTATAGAGTACTTATTCTTCTCTATACTTACATACTTAAATATTTTTCTTTGCAAAAACATCCTCCCATGCTTAAATCTGGGCACTTCAAGCGATGCATTGCAATAACTGTCCGTTTTGTCTTCATTGAAATATTTTCAAGTAGCTGATATGTCCAGTTAAGCTTAAGACAGGCAAAGCTATTGAAAAGTCGTAAAACCTAATCCAGCAATATGGAGCTCTCCGACATAACTGAAAGCTATCATCTGGTGGGTGATGTATCGGAATAGATTCATCGTGAATAGTGCAATAAGGAAATGACCATGAGTTAATTGTTCATCGATACGTCGAGTTTGTCCCACTCGGTTAATCAAACGTGAAACATAAAGATAGCCAGTAAAGATCTCTCATTTTCAATCAAAATTTTTTGCTTATCTGGAAGCACTTAATGCCGGGTTAATAAACCTCTCATGAAGAACGTGATTAACGTTACGGTTACATTTTTACAACTATTAAAACACATTAATTTTTGCCGTGGTAAATTCGCTTACTAATTTTAGCAAAACTTGCGTAAAAATTAAAGAATAAAGTGTACTTTAAAATTCCACAATTCTATGCGGTAGGGCAAAGAAAACGTGAATTTGACTCATGTCTTGCATTCGATTCGGTGTATATTCAAATGAATGTTTTGAAAAGTCATGATTTTCATTTCATTGTGTGGTAATATTAAAGTCCACAATTTTTTAAAATGGTAGATTACTAAATAGGGATAGCATTTATTTTGTTAGATAAATTCCGCAAAAGTATTGAATGAAATTCTTTAAGATTGAACCCGAGTTGAAATATTTGGAGTCGTTACGCCACTGGTATAACTCGATTAAAATAAACCATTAATAATTTACTGATGAAGATACAAAACGAAATAGATAATTTAATCGAATTTGCCAAACATAACCTTAACTACCGGCTACTTAATTGTTTGATTTATTGCTATCGACATGCAAGAAATACAATATTTATCTTGAAAAGCTTGCGAGTTATTTATGTCTTCATTTAGATTAACCGTTAGCTGGTACTTTCGAGACATTTTAATTTTGCTAATTTTAAATTTCTTACAAATTACTGTAAATTCCATTCATTGCCATTCACCTGTACAGGGTAGTAAAATTACGTTAAATATAGCCCAACTAAAAGTTCAGAAAATAACTGCTTTTCTAGCTCCAGCTCTAATTTCTAATATCGTATTTTTTTACGATAATTTGATTAATATTTATTTTATCAAAAAATGATAAAATGAATTTATATGTACAGTAGAAAATTCTAAAATAAATTATGAATTTTCTAAAATTTTAAAATCTAAACTGGACCAGGCAAGTAGAAGTCAGTGTTGTACGTAATTTTTTTGGAGAGTAGCACGTAGCCTTGAATTTAAACATTTTCAAAAGAAATTATGGTAGTTTGTAATGTAATTTACAAATATAAAAATTAAATTTTATGGATTATTCAAAAATACCCGTAAAAACGGTCAAAAACTGCAAGCATACGTTCGATTGGCTGCTTCTGTTAGTATAAAAATTATATTGGCTGTTATAAAAGTATTTTTAGGCATATCTCACAGATCTCGGAATACATAAATTTAATTTTTAAAAGGTCTAGGGCAGTGGTTCCCAAAGTGGTCTATATCGATCCTCAGGTGTCTACGATGACTTGCAAAGGGTCTATGTCACAAAAAAAAAATTGGGGGTCCATGAGATGTAAATGGGGGTCAACGATAGTGAACCTTATTTAGTAGTTGTAGTTACTTAACTGGTAGTTAGGCACTATTGCAGAAACTATTATAGCACTGGTTAAATTTAAATTAACCCCCTTTCCTCATACCTAGTGGAAAGAGGTTTCAGCTCGGTTGGCAATCTTCTAACAACAAAAAGAAACAGACTGGACGTCATTAACCAAGGAGATTTTAGATTAAACCTAACTAAATTGATGCCAAATATTGAAAATTTGTTAACAAAATACCAGGTTCACCCCTCTCACTAAAATCATTAATTTTTTGTTTAGTTATTTTATGTAACTGAAAATAAATTTTAATTTGTTTTTTTTTTAATTTAAAAAAATCAATACCAGGTAATGGGTGCCTAAAACCGAAAAACATGGAAAGTGGTCTACAAGACAAAAAAGTTTGGGAACCATTGTTCTAGGGCATAGAAAGGCACAGCTAAGCAAATTATTAGAAAAAGATTCCCTAAATACCCAAAACTTGAAATTACAAATCTAGTAAAGTGTAGATCATTGTTTTTAGTTAAATTTGGCTATAATTAACAAATTCCTATTTTACTTAAATAAATTTATAACTTGACGATGCTACCATAATGATAACAGTAACGATGCTACAATCCAATTATGAGTGGCCCCGCCTACTAAAACAAGTGTAGTACCTATTTACGTTGTGCATACGCACCGTCAACACAATGAGCAATTCAACGGCCTCTCACATGATATTTTAAATTTAATTATTTTGGAAATTAACGAAAACATTTAGGTTTGTTCATAGTTTAATCGCTTCATATTAATATCATCTTTCAAATTTTGCAAGAATTTTTATTGTAGCTATTAACCCTGTGGACTGGGTTAATGTGCTATACCCATTTTTTGGGGATGGAACGCCGTATATAAATCCGAATTTTAGTCATGAATGTGTGACGTCAGTATCAACTTTTTGAGGTAGCAATGTATTTCTTTTGCGTAATTTTATATATTGCAAATACTTTTAAATTATTAATATTACGAAAAAAAGGTAAACTATTTTTTTAACTTTTTTTAATAATTTTTTAAAGAAACGCAATTCCAACCTTAAAAAGTCGAATTAAAAAGAAAAATTAAAATTATGTTCTTAAACAAGTTTGTGTGGGAAGGAAGGTAGAATGTAGGATTCCCATCAAATCCATCAAACCCGTGGTAGTATACAAATATTACCTACGCTACGGAAATACATAAAAATTTCATGTCGATTTAATAAAATTTAATTTAATTAATAAAAAATGAAAAGAAAGAAACTAGTAGTATGGCATAAAGCCTACACCGGCAGATTGGTAAGCGGGAGACCTCGGTTCGAATTCTGTCGGATACACTGCTGTGATCTAAAGCCTAATACTGATCTGCGGGATATGGAGAAGGTAACAGGAAACCACTATATTAATAATTCTCTAGTTCGTCATTTTGACTTATGTCAAGTTGATCGTCTACGCACTGCATAATGTATGTCACTCAAAAAAGAAGAATGAAAAATAAATGTAAATTTGAAATTAACTGAATTAACTGAAATTAACTGTTAATTTAAGCGCTTAGTTTAAACTGTTACGGATTGGGTGGTCTGGAGGTTATGAAATACCTCGCAGTCCAAGATGATCGATGTGGTAGAATTAGTTTGGATTTGATCAAAATGCTTAATAATTTTTTTAGCACTACGCATAAATACTTATCTCGTAGTTCTGTGAGTACTTGCATAATATTCTGGTGCAGTGCTAACCTTGCCAGATGCATAACCTATAGATCAAACTCAGGCTTTTAGATCACAACAGTTGGTGCTACCAAGCATTAAACCGCGGTCTCCCGCTCCGTAGCATGTCGATTTAAGCCTTATACCACTGCTGATTAACATAAAATGCTATTATACAAAAATATGGAGTATTTCAGTAACTTCATCGTCGACAGTAAGGTAAAACAATTGGGGAATTCTCCGGGAAAATCTGGTGTTCAAGGGAAGAGAAATCTGAGAATAACCGGAGGAATGCCATTAATTTTTTTCAGAACTGGATGAGCTTTTCTGTTTGTTTTTTTTGATTGTTTAAGTTTTGTCACCGAAGTCCGCTGTACAAATAGTGAAGAGAAATTTGAGGCAATCCGGACAAATTCGAGAAAATCCGGAGTACTATTGATTTATTTTAGAAGTCGATAGGTTTTTTTTCCTCTTTTAGTTTTTGCGACAGAAGTCAGTTGTACAAGAAAAGGAAAATCTCCAATCTCTTAAATGGAAATCTGGTGTACAAAAATTTAGCATTTTCTTCCTCGAGAAAAATAGAATATAACAATTGTATTCTTTTATTAGGGGCCAATGTGGTGAGTTTGTAGGATTGACGGATGAGCAGAACTGCGAAAGTTTGAAAATTACAGACCAGGCACAAAAAGTACTTTTGCTCCGAATAAATTATGTTTATTTTTCTTCAAACGTAAAAAGTAATTTAATATTGAATTTAAATTTTATTCCGTTAATCAGTTTTATTAATATGAAATACCACATATTTGTGAAAAAATCATTAGAGAAATTTGATAACATTGCTGCCGGTTGCAGACGGCACTAAAGTAATAAATAGCATGGTAACTGAATTATTACCAATTGTGGTCTATATAACACAATTTAAATCTTACACTGCGTGAGTGAATTTATCACTCAGAAAGTGAGCAGCAACGTAACAAAATCATCACTGTGAAGGGGGGGGGGTTGATGATATAAATTACATTAATTTTCATATTATTTTGACTTCTTTACTCTCTTTGCTCTTTTTTTAAAACTTACTGTTATTATGATATATTATTTACTATTACTTTTTGCATTTTTCGAAGAAGGAATTGCTGGAAAAATATGGTATACGAGTGAAGGGAAATTTGAGGATATCCAAGAAAATATTAGAAATACTATTTATAAATAAGCTTTCTTCTTGCTTCTTCTAGTTTTTCAAACGGAAATCTTAAAACCGTCTAGAAGAAATTCTAAGGAAATCTCTCAAGAATCTCGTAAAGGAAATCTAGTGTACAAAAATTTGCATTGGGATTCGCTCTTGAGCGTTTTTCTTCTGTATGTTTCATCAGAACCGTACACTTTGTGGTTTTGTTATTATGCATATTATCGAAGGGTAAAACACGGGCAAAAAGTGTTTGGGCATTTTTACCCGAATTTTTGAATAACCTATAAATTTTAATGTTTACACCCATAATCGACTATAATTTCAATAATATGATTAATGTTATTAACATGATATGATAATATTTATGATAAAACTATGTAACAAATTATAATCATTGAATTAAATAGCTTTAACCTTTATAAGAAACTTATGAATTTAATTTTAAACGCAATTTTATTTAACCTGATAAAAATCGATTCTTAACATATTATATTACATAATTTTATTAGAAATTTTTTTATTTCGTTGGGATACTTTGGCACCTATTCCCACTCAAAATTTTGACTTTCCGGGACTCTTGAACTACCTCATACTTTCCAGAACTGATTAGTCTTTGGTTAATGAATAATGATTATTCATTTTTAGGGGCGGTATTTTCTTCTTTTTATAATAAATTCTTTTATAAAATAAAATTCTTCTTTTATAAAAAAGTAATTTATGCTTAATACAATCGAATATTTTAACCCTTTCGGACCCAGTGAGTACAATTGTACACATTAAGTTAATTTGGCATTATTTATAGGAGGTTTGCATGATTAAATATAACTCTAAACCGATTGGCTATTTTTATTTTTTTATATAAAGTAGTACAATATAGTATAATCTAGTTCTTTTTACGTTCTTGAGACATAAAGTGTACAATTGTACCCATTTTCTAATCCTATGCAATTTTTTTTGCAACCGCTTAAAAAATTCACTTAATTCTAATAGATTCTACAAAAATTCTTTCTTCAATGGCAAAAATGCAGGACCGAAAGGGTTAAACCACAATTTTGAATTTCAAGTGAATAACTTTATTGACATTGACGAAGAGTTCTATATTGAAAAGAAAAGGATTAAGAATTTTATGTCTGTACCTGCTCTACAAGAAAAAGCCAAAACGTTAGGAAAACGGGCAAGAGCAACTTGTACTATTAATATTTATTCAAAAATATAGGTTGGAAAACTTTGTTCCCGACATAGTAATATTGTTAAGAATGTTTTTAACAGTAACCATCGGTGTCGCTAATTGTGAATGGAACTTTTGCAAATTAAAATTAATTAAAAATTATATTTGTTCCACAATTAGTGATTTAAAATTGCAAAATCTAGAGATACTTTCAATAAAAAAAGAACTAACGGGTAGGGTAATATAAATTTTGACAATACCATTCGAGACTTGGCAAATACAGCAAAAAAAATAAATATATAAACACGCATTTCGCGTTAAATTTTTTTGTACAAAATAAATTTCTTTATTTGTTTATGTTTATTAATATTTATAATAAACTTTTTTTCGGGAAGTAAGGGTTGGCAAAATTTAAGATTGCCCCGAGCGGCAAAAGCTCTAGGTACGTCAGTGTATATGACAATGGTATACATAAATAACAGTCATGTCTCTTTGTACATAACCCAACTTTGAATGATTTATTTCAAGTTATTAACCTAAAAACAAGAATTTTGAAAATCGGTTAACAAATGACGGAGTTCTAAGGTAACAAACATAAACAAACAACCGAATTGATAACCTCCTTCTTTTTTTGAAGTCAGTTAAAAAATGGGCGATTACAGAAGAGTGTGGGATCAGTGCGGCCTTTGGGCCGCACAAGCTGATCAATTTAGTTATCTAATATTCAATATTATAGCAGTAGATATGTACTGGTAATTAGATATGTAAGTACCTCAATAAATGTAATGTAAATAATTTACATAAATAAATGTAAATAGGTAGGTAATTAGGAATACAACATTCTGCAAATGCAACGCGAAATCAATTTCTAAACAAATTTTCGAAACTCACCTAGATTGAAGTTTATTAGAAGAAAATAGGGGTTACAAAACGTAAAATGTAAAAATAAAGAGTTAGAATAAATTTCGGAAAACTTTTATGGATGACCCTTGAATTCTAAATATTATTAGTTTCGGAAATATTAATTTTTAAAATTTTACAATTATTTACCTCGCTGAATCCGAGATATCGAATAACAAAAATTGATACCAATTTGGTAAATTTGTAGCTTTAGGATTAATTTTTTTGTTTTTCGTGAAATATCGTACTTGATTTTTAAAAATATAAGAATTCAAAATATGTCCAAAGAGACTAAAAATATTATAATTATTTTCAAAAAATTGAAAGCAGTTTATCTCAAAATTCAACTTATATTTTTTAAAGCTTTACTACATTTTAGGAAAGGATTAGCTTATATGCCTTTAGAACTTTCAAAATCCATTTATTATTATTTTCGGACATAGGTAATTTTGAAATTTTACAATTATTTATTTACTCGACTGAATTCGAGGTATAGAAAACGAAAAATAGATGCCAATTCATTAAATTTGTAACTTGAGGATTTATTTTTTCCTGTTTTGCGTAAAATGTAAAAATAAAGATTGCAAAAATAAATTGCAGAAATAAAAATAAATAAAAATATTGCAATTTGTCTTGGAATATTTTTATGTAGATATAATATGTGATTTTGTTCTTTCGTTTATTTTTTTATTGTTATATATCTTTATTTTTAATAACTCAATTCAGTGAGTTTTTAAATTTTTAGTTTTGATTTAAAATGAAATTCAGAAAGATGTGGAATGAAGGTTTTGTTTTGGTTCTGTACCATGCATAGGCGGATTATTTAGAAAATTTAGTAGATATAATAATTAATTATACATGGGTTTTTGTCAATTTGCATATTTTAATTCGATAATTTTGTTTCTGATAAATTTAATAATTTTTTTGTATTTAAAAATATCAGTCCTCTTACTCCGATGTCCGAGTTCCGCTACCCCTACGCAGTCCAGCAAGCTGCTCCTAGATTTACTTTTGAAAGAACTTTTTTAACTTTTTCGTTTTATTGGAGTTGGTAGCTCGAGGTGCCAATAGAAGTTTTATAATTTTGTAACTAATTTTTTTAATAGTTGCAAATTGCTGGAGGAAATGTCCGTTAAATAAAAATGAATAACCTGGAATATTAATGAGTAGGTTAAATAAAAAATTTAAAATTGACGAGCGTATAAGTTGAGTAGGCTATTATATTCGAAATCCACCCGCACTATTTCCGTTGGACGTTGGGCGCCAAAGGCGACAACCCACGCCACCGCACCCTCATCAGTAGTTATCTGGTCGAGTTTTTGTAGGCGAAAAGCCACACAATGTTGCCCTTGGACAATTCGTATTTGCCAATTGTGTTAACCACGCTCTGACAAAACGTCATTAAACTTCTTAAAACATACAAAAAGAAAAGTATAAGAAAGCCGTGATGCAAATCGAAATGTCGATGGACGACAACCTCGAAACTTAAGCGTGGTTTACCCGAAGTTGAACCCTGCCGACTTTGCGTAAAAGTTACTCCGGTAATAACAATAAAATGAATTATTCGATTTTATGGTATGGCAACGTGGTGGTGTCGAGAATGTCACTGTTAACTGCCCCCGGGGCAATGCAGCTCGTCCACCTGCAACGTAACGACTCCGTTTACCTCAAGGTCGCAATTTTTATCACCTTACCCTTTGTATATTTTAAAAATGCTCCCGTCCGCAGGAAGTTAATTTTGTGGAAATTTGAACGCCAATCGAGGCGGGCAACCCGAAAGAGGCGACGAGAAGAAAAATAATTTTTGCGATAATAATAATAATTTTATAATGAGGTAATGCGGTCATCCAGTTCGGTGACAGTTCGGCGCCGAATGGGCGACACCCGCAGGGCGCGACCGACCCACTCGCCCTCTCAGACGTAGCCGGAGGCGATTCACGGTAATTGACTTTCAAATGTCCGACGACCCCGCCGCAAGGCCTACGCCATTTCTTGGGATAATCGTTCAGTTTAACCCGATACGATATCTACAATTCTTAGTGCGTGTCTTCGTAGACGACGTCCGCTTAAGGCCTTTCCCACAAGTTACAACATCGTGTCATGACGGAATCGGTTCCCGTTTTTGCTGTAATAAGGGAAACGGTTAATGGACGTGGTAATAGTTCAAGACGGATTGCTTCGGCAATTAATAACCATTTAAGGCATCTGAATCGACTATTTACAACTACAGTTGACAATGTATTGCTCATTCTTGGTATTTGAACCGCTCGTGGGCAAAAGAAGTGTTGATATTTCATCGAATATCGCGATCGTGACTGACGCGATATCGTAACCACTTAATGCCTGAACCACGTATTCTCTTTTGCTGGGAAAACATTAGCGTTTTAAGCTAAGTGGTTTAACCTACGATTAATCCTCTTATTTCAATAACTGATACCATCATCCGACACGCATATTTTTCAAATCGGTGTAAAGTATGCACGGACGAGCCCATAGGGTGACAAATAAATGGGACACTCGACCGCGCTTCATTTTCCGGCCCGGCGTACCCGCGTTCTTCCGCGCTCGTGCTTCCGTCGCCTCGGTCGACGACTTACAAAAAAGTTTAATTTAAATTTTTTATTTTCATTTAGGAAGAAGGAACAATGTAGGCTTATTTTATACAATTAGAATATTTTCGTTTGTTCTTCCTCGGTCAGCATTTTCCTACTATTTGTGTAAGTTAATTGAAACCTAAATGAGAATACTTCAGTATTACAATTTGTAAAGACCCTCACTCCTTTTCCTTTTAGAAAGCTAATATTTATTTTGTAAATGACTAAAGTCCGTCTCACTATTGTTTTCTAACGTTCAACCTTCCTATTAAAATGGATATTAATTGTTATTTGTATTAATTGTTTGTCGATGAATTTGGGAAAATAACTGGAAGTTAAATAAATACTGCTAGAAAAAAATTTTATTTTGCCAAAAACTTGAAGTGAAATAATTTTGATTCAATAAATTTAATGCCGCTTGTACATCCACCGCCTGAAAAACGTTCGCTCTCTCAGTTTGCTTTGTGCGAATAAAGGAAAGAAATAAACTTGAACTCTATATTACAATGTAAATAATTATTTTGTTTTTTTTACAGAAGAAAACAAGAAATTAGAAATGATTTGGAAAAGGAACCAAAAGACTTGACAAACCGCAACATGTTTTCTACAACGCAAATTAAAATGAGGTAATTTGTTGTTATATTATTTATTAGTTTTACAAAAAGTGAAAAATACATTGCAGTACGTATCGACCAATCCGCTACTACCAAATTATTTTTGTTTATTTTAAAAACAAAATCTTCTTTTCATGAAACAAATGTTGATGTTCTCTGATTGGCCAATTCGTGTAATTTAAAATTTAATGGCGGCAAAACTATTCAGAATTTTTCTTGATTAGAGGAAATTTTCAATATACTATATCTTATATATTGACGTGTTTTTTTATAACAGTCATGCACCGACTTGTACAAATACGAGTATGATAAATTATTTTTTGGAAAAAACACTAGTTTCAAATAAGCTGCTCTATGCAATTGTCCTTTTCAACTGATGATATTCGGTCAACTTTCCAATTTTTTAAGACTTGGAAAAAGTACAAAGATAATTTCTCAGGGAAATATTATGCGGTAGGTGAAGAGGTAATTGTAAGTTAAAGGGCAGTAGTTGATGGACGAGATGTACAAAGGATCCCTAATACAGATTAATTATGCTATTTTGGGGAGTTTTTGGAGAATAGGAATAAAATAAAGACAATAAATACTCAGTTTATGTTAAAAGAGATCTGGAATAACAAAGGTTTACTGAATCAATTTGCTGCGTATAGGCCGCTTCTTGTCGAAGTTGATGCAGGTGTGATGATGGAAAGGTCTTCTTTATCAACTCTTCTTCTTCTTAATCTAGGACTACGTCTTGTTTTTTTAACCACGTGATGTACCAAATTTACACTTGGCATTCGCGGTTGCATATAATCTAGAAGGATGCTAACCTTGCTAGATGCATAGCCCATGGGTAGAACTTAGGCTTTAAATCACAACAGTATAGTCAGCGCGACCAAGCAACAGCATATCGATTTAAGCCTTACACCACACTGCTGGCAACTGTGCCTTATCAACTAATTCTGGTAAATGTCAAGAGTAAGCACGGGACATGTTACCTTTCATTCATGTAAAAATCCTTTGTGCAACATCTCAAAACAAAGTAGTATAGTCCGATTGTTGCAAGACTGTAAGCTAAAATGATTTCAGGTTATGAGAAACCTTCATTTGAGAGTTTTACCTTCAAGAGAGAGTTTCCACTTCTTTTCTAGGTCTCCGTTAGGCAATTTTCTGAATTTTTATTTACAATAGGAAACGGAGGATATTTCAAATCCAGATAAAAAGTGATCATCCATGCAGGACTATGCCCAGTAGTGTCCATAGACTATTTTGACCTCTAAGATCCCCATTTAAGCCGTTTCAAATTGCAGAAATGAAATACAGGTCTGTTGAATCGAAATTTCTTCAATATTCCCAAGCTATCAGATCACAAGCTTGTTCTAAAAGAAGAGGCATCCTAGGTATTACTGCAGAACTTAAATACGTTTAAACCTTGCAATGGCTTCAAGTGAAGACTTAGTAGAAATATATTATCAAAGCCCTATTTTTTAGTCGGTATTTCTTATCTCTTCTTCCTGTATCTGCCTCTGTAAAATTTTTATATTATGGTATATCTCTATAGTCGAGTTTCTATTGAACATAAAACTGAGCAGCCAATTTATCAATTAAAGCCGCTATAACAAAGTACATACGCCATTATAGTTTTATCGGCCGGGTCGGGGGGGGGGGGGGGGGGAGACTCTTCAGTAATAGCCATAATCATCAGTTAAAAAGTTTAATTTTTAAACTGTTTAAATTGTTACAGACTATTTCTTTTGTATGCAAAAGTGACATAGTTGACTATATGAAATAAAGTTGAGTAGATTACTAGTCTGTTCATTTTATTTGCTAAATAGAATAAGCCACGTGCTATATTCGAGTTAAAAAAAATCTTTTAATAATGCAAAAAACAATCCTTTTTTGTTCTTAAGAACCCATTAAAAATTCTATTCAAATTCAACGAATTTTATTAGATTGATTATTTTATACCCTCCAGACCCCACCGTCTTTAACAGTTTATATTTCGTTACAGTTTGCTGAATTTATTTCAACTAGCACCGCTTTAACAGCTTAACGAATTTATTTATTATTTAATAACAAAAGACATTCAGAGAACTACATTTACCCTATGATGCCCGGATGTTTTATATTTTTATCGTCATTAAAAGAGGCCTTTTGTATTAAGTACGAGTAGTTATGCTCTACTGACGCGCACGAATGGATTAATAAGAAAGTTCCCGTATGAATGACATCTTATACGAAAATTAAAAAAGTATTGTATAGGTTGAAAAAAAATTATAAGGTTGTTGCAGTTTTTTCAGTGCAAATTTCTAGATGGACCTCCGAAGAACCCCTAAACGTGGCCACTGTACTTCTTTATATCTTTTCCATATCATGCACGAGACAGAATGCTTTGAAAAATAAAGATACTTTTAAACTAATAATCACAATTAGATCACAAAATTCGTTATGTTAGTAGTACGTGACGGTAACACCAACTCCAACTAATTATTGTAGTGTTGAAATTTGTTCTTGATTGAGTGTAACTTTGTGAAGAAAATGGTTAGAAGGCGTAGAAAATTAACAACCATCAATGGATAGAAGTTAAGTTAAATTATAAAAATTATATTATTATTAATGATTTTATTACTTTATGATAATAATATATCAGCAAGTGTGGCGTAAAGCATGCAAGGACGGTTTCGTGAGCGGGAAACCGCGGTTCCAGTCCTGGTCGCGCCGAATGCACTGCTGTGAATTTCTTTCTGATTAATTTCTGTACTGATTGTTGTAAAAAGGTTTATCCGTAAATAAATGATGTTATAATAAATTATAATAATATTATTAGTATTATTAGTTGAATACAGGGAACTCAAATGATATGCAACCGATTAATAGGGAACTCAACTGATGTGCATCTGCAACGGGGTCCTTCTTCTTTTTTCTCTTAATTTAGAACTTTGTTCTGTTATTGCCATTAATGTATCAAGTTTTTACACTTGGCGCTCATGGTTATGTGACACTTAAATAATATTCTAGCAGGGTGCTAACCTTGCTAGATGTATAACGCATAGATCTAACTTGTGCTTTAGATCACTACAGTTTGCTACAGTGCAGTTTCTTATACCACACTGCTGTTTATATTTCGGTTGGTAAAAAAATCAACCAATCACAGTGCTGTTTTTATTTTGGTTACCGAAAGATTACCCAGGGAGTGAAAAAGCGAGTTTTGTACAAAATTCTAATGTTAAATCATAATAAGTGTATACAGCAGGACTCAATTGGTGTAAAATTTGATTGGTATCTAACTCTATTGATGTAGAAATTCCCGTCTCGGAGGGAGATAGGGATTGAAGCTTCTAAAAATATTTCTAAAATTATAAATCCATTAAATATTTTATGGTTTAATTTTAAAACATTGTATTTGAACCAAATACTTGCTACTTTAATTTAATATTTGTTTTTATGGATTTACGATTTGCCACTTGGATGTAATATTTGGAACATCTTTTATTTTATGCTCAACTCATTATTAACCCTAAATTAACCTTTGTTAACACGTAAATATAATGTGCACAAGCAATGCTTGCTAAATTAAATTAAATAACGTTTTCACATAATTTATTATAATTTTTATTGTGCAAGTATTATTTATTTTTATAGCGCAGTAATTAGTAGCAGAAATGTTATTTTTATTGCAAAATTTATATTTTGATAGCCAACAGATTGATTTATAGTATTAGTGTTGACGATTTTTTAAGGGATATGTATGAATAATTAATATTGTTACATTTCTCACACACTGCTACTTAGCAAGTTTTGTTATTGCAAGATTGTTCTGAATAGCAAAATTTAAAAGCTTAATCTTAAAATTGCTTAAGTTGTATAGTCAAGCTTGATAAGTTATCAACTGTTCCATTTTTACAAAATGGCGAAACTTAATAATCACTTGTTAATAAACAATTGTTTATTATTTTCGAATTGTCTGTGAAATCGATTGGTTTCCCAAAAAAATTTGCTAGACTAAAATTGTAGCTTATTGAAGCTTCTTTCCGAATTGGGTCATTAGGTTTTCGTAAGAAATTTTATTAACAAAATACAGGGTTAGCAAGACAAACAAAAAAACGAAACTAAGATTTTTTAACATTTCTTTTCTTAATTTAAATTATAACCCGAAATTCGTTGATTTTAGACGTTAAAGTGTTAGAATCTAATTTGTAGATAGATAAATTCTCTTTAAAAAATTACTAATTATTTAGGTAATACTAAAATAATACTAAAAATTAATACTAAAAGATTAATAGTTTCGGTGCTACGGTCATCTGAAAGCAGAACTTAAAAAAATTAACAATATTGCTAACTAACAAGACTATTGCGAATTATTGCGTTAATTACGATGTTATTACAGCCGATTTCATAATATTAATTTTAAAGTTAGTTTACTTCAATTAAAGCCTCTTTTTATTGATTATTAGTTCAAACCAGGGGTGATAATATCTCTAACTTCTAGAAGGGGTCATTTATATAAAGAAAACAAAATAATGAAAAATCTACGAATTTTGTTGCATTACAACAAATTGATATTTGTTTTGGAATATTTTCGATCGATTTTGATCTGTAGATATTATTTTGTTCTCAAGCTTTCCTTTGAGTTTATTTGGTATTCTACGTTTTGACGAACAAATCATTTCGATATTATTCGAGAGACTGCTAAAGAAATATGGAGTAAATTATTATGGAAATAATTTTCAATTACATAATATTACATAAATTTTAATTTTTTAATGATGAACCAATATTATTTTTTTTTGCGAAATTTGGAACAAAGATGATTTTATATTTAGCAATAACCAATTTTTTATATTTATGTAGAAAAAAATGATTAACATACAGGTGGGTCATCCGGTAAATTTTACAAAAGGTATTTTAGTTACATAAATTTGACAGGAAATACGTAACCACTTCCTTAATAAAAAAAATTTATTGCGTAAACAAAAATGTCTAAGATCGTTAAAATTGAAAAATAATGCGAGTTGAGGTAAACATTTAATCTGATTTTAAAAAGAAATTTTAAACAGATGCGGACTATAGATATGCGATTTAATGAGTATACCATTATGCTGGTGAGAAACTAATTTTTGCATTTTTGATTTTAGGCTCATGTCGCCCAACAGTTCCCCAGCCACGTCTCCAACCATGTCCAACTCGTCATCGCCTACTCCTCCGGCGGTGAGCTATAACAAAATAACAGGTATACCATGTGTGGCGGCCGCCTCCAGGTATACGGCGCCCGTACATATCGACGTCGGCGGGACCATCTACACGTCGTCGTTAGAAACACTTACGAAGTAAGTACCCTTAATTATTTAATAGCTGCGACATAATTAATTGAACTTCTGGCAATTTCTATTTCTTAATAAGTAATAAATTAAAATTAATGACGAAATAATTATTTTATTATTTAAATTCGTGTCTAGGGATCAATTAGAGAGCTAATTTACACTTCGTTAAAAATCAACGGTAAATACGGCTAAATTAGTACGTGTGATTAAGAGTTGGGTTAAGTAGAAACAAAGTGTGCACGATTTGTGGGTAAAACATTTTTTTTATCGCAAATTACAGCACTTTCGTTAATCAAGTTACTCATCGACGGTAATGGATTAGGGCTATGTTGTATTATTTAAAAAAAAAGTATTATGGCATAATTTATGAACCTATTGATTAAGATACACGATATTGTAAACACTTTAATGCTATATGATTTTAACCTTTAACAGTTTTAGAGCGGTCTAGCAAGATTTATGCATTCGTCCACATTCTTCAGATAGGTATATTCGATGGCGGTATGTGGGAGGGCATTTTCTCATGCTTATGCACCCTCTAGATATCACGGCGCGTCTCTCAAATATCCCTCAAGCTTAAGTGATCGTACCCTCTATATCGGATCGGCACTCTAAACGCACAGGTTTTAGTTTCAAATTAACTAACAAATAACGCTGCTATACAGGGTGTTTCATCCATTCGTTTCTTGTTCTCTAAAAAATTATCAGTTTTAGATTTAAACTTCCGATGTTGAAAATAATTTTTAAACGATTTTTCACACAGAAGTTCTTCAAGACCACCGCCGAATTTTCTTAAAATAGTTTTAAAATGTGACTTAAAATTTAAAATTAAAATTCTGCCAATTTCTTACATTGGATATTTTTTAATAAAAAATTAGCAATGTTGACATTAAAAAATTAAATATTAAGTTTTTGACGGCGAAATGGTCGACGGCGAAACAGCGACAACAAAATGCGCTAAACCGCGAAAAGAATGTAAATTTTAAAACGCGTTCTAGTGAATAAAATAGGAAAAATGATGATAAACAGGAAAAGTTTAAAATATAAATTAAGAATGAAATTCTTTTCACCAACAGCTGCTAAGAAACTGCCCCGAAGATATTTGATCTCCTTAAATAAAATTTGGACTTATCTGATATTGTCTGCAAAACATCCGCACATCCGTAATTAGTTTAAAATCAACTTTGAGATAATATACCAAAAATAAAAAACAATCAATAAAGTAGAAACACACAAACTGATCGAGGTGCCAAACCTTTATTAATTTACATTGTAGTATCAAAGTGTAAAACTTTATGGGAGTTGTAGTAGATAGTGCTACTAAACTACTTTAGCGGACTGCACAAAAGTACTTTAGTGCCGGTGAATTGATTTTACATTTTTTCTTTATGTAGTTTGTTTTTTTATGGATGTTCTATTTCAGCTAGCTAATAAAAGAAATGGGTGTACTAGAGGGTATTCCATACCCTCCAGACCTCCCGGATTTACACTTGCGTTTTATGGGTTAGATTTAAAATAACAGCTTAAATTTAGATAAGTTTAGCTCATTTTAGTTACCGTGCACATTTTTGACAACATTTTTTTAAATATGTATAATTATAATGTATGAGTAACGTGATATAATTATGTTTAATATTTTACGATTAAATAAAAAAACAACTTGTAAGGATGGATATAAATGATGGGAGAGAAGCTCCCCTCCTCCGGATATATGATGTGAACTAAAAATATACCTTGGTAACCGAAAATAAAAGCGTCTCATTGATTTTGCAATAAAGAATTTTTATAAACTCTCAAATAATGCGGCATTCTCATTGCGCGGTTTTCATTAACGCAAATGTAAATATCATATTTATTGCTTTTAGTAGCTCTAAAATTTTATTTCAAAATGCAACTTACTAATAAATAACATATTAATTAATGTAAAAATTAGTTCTATCTGTAATTCTGTAATTTTATTTCCGAGTTTCTTAGAACTAGGTTTCCATATAACCCGATACAAATTCCTTGCGTTATAGGAAAGTTGACTGCAAAATAATTATTGTATTATTAGAAGGTAATGTTTTAATTATTGTGAAGAGTTTGTAAATTTTACGGAGAAGCAGCGTAGAGAAGATAGTGCAACAATTACAGACAAACCACAAAAGTACATTTGCTCTCCGAATAAAACATGTTATTTTTTCGGATAATTAAAAAAACTATATTAAATTTAATTACCAAAGTTAGCTGTATTTTAACGCTTTGGCACTAAATTACTTTCCTGCCGGCGACACAGACACTTTCTTGCATTTAACGAAAAAGTCCAGGTTGTGCGGCCTGAAGGCCGCACTTATCTACCATAACATCTTTCCATTTTAGGTTGATACCTTAATATAAGCCAATCAAAGACAGATATACATATATGGATTGTTATATATTGTCGTGAAACAAAATATTTCGACCTACCCTGTGCTAAATAGTAAAAATTTGTTAATTTTAAGTTTAAACGTTTGAATTGGAAAAGTGCAGAGTGGGGAGAAAAGAATAAGAAAAGTAGAGAAGCTTTTTGTGTCAGCCATGGCGGACAGCGGGTGAAATTTTTGTATGCCCGCTGAGTTTGAGTTTTGAAATGAGATATTGTTATTTGAAATTGTGAGTAATATTTTGGTTTTGATTGATTAAATAAAGTGATTTGATGCGTTTGCATTATTGCGCCTTTTTTGGATATAATTTCGAGAATTGGAATTGGATTTAATTGATTTGATAAATTTGGAGAGATTAATTGATTTGATAAATTTGGAAGAGATCGATCGAAAATAAATTAAAATTGGAGCAAAATTGTTTAAATTAAAGATTGGTTTAAAATTAAAAGTTAACATTTGCATTTGTACGAGCGCGTGGCCAGATGATAGATAAGCCGACGTTGTGGATACGCGTAAGTTTAAAACAAGCGAACCCATTTAAAGTTTTATATTAAAATTGTATTTGAAATTAAATTTATAATTTATTGGTTTTTGAAGAATTTATTATTGGAAAAATTATTATTTATCATTTAAAAGAAGGGCAAACACAGAAATCAACAGAAACCGACTACTGAGCGTCTTATTTTGTTCTCCACTGAGAAAAGCTGGCCGGGTAAATTAAAGATTTTGCCGGGTAGGTAATTCATATAAAACCCCACAATAATATATAGTTTATACTCAGTTTCCCAGATTGTGCAGTCTTCGATCTTCTTAATTTTTTACGAACGTCTCAGCGCAGTAAGATGTGCAAACAAGTAAGCAAATTATTAATGCGTATGCGCTGATTATTTGAAAATATTCGGAAACTATAAATTAAATTTAAATTACGTGTTAGTGATTTTGCTTTTATTAAAATTATAAAATTTTTCCAGTAAAAACCACGAAATCTTAAGTATGATTCGCTTAATCATTATTTTCTGTAATAACTCGAAAACTGTGAAATATATAGCAATGTTTAAAATGATACTGTTTGTCTTTTTTCTGTAAATACTTTTGGCTTTGCTAGTATTTTTTATATTTTTTGAGTTATTAGAAAAGAGCTGGGTTGAGTTATTTTTGGGTTTCTTTGAAATGATCAATTCTAAAAATTGTTGGAAAAATCTGGTGTATAAGTGAAGGGAAATTCCAGGCAATCCAAGAAAATTAGGAAATCTTAGAAATTTCTGTTTTCTTTTTCTACATTTTCGGAAGGAAATTTCTATACACATATATCTAGTGTATACAAATTTGCCTGGTGATATTCAGTTATCTTGAGCATGAGGAGGGGGGGTCTGTAAACAAGATGATTTAATAATATTAAAAAATTGACGTTGAAAAATTAAGAATTGAAAATATTCTAAATTGAAAAATTATTACGACTTCCAATTTTATTTTTTCTTTTATATTTTCTAATTATCAGATGCAGAACTCATGCTAAGTGTGGCTCTTTTATAAATTTTTGTTAGTTATAATAATTACGATTATTTATTCAAAAAATTTCATGATTTTAAGATTTAAGAAAAACTGTGGTTGGCGATTGCCAAATCTGTAATCCGGACGAAATTATTGCATTTTGATACAATAAACTTTATAAATTTTTGACTTTGCAAAACGAACTTTAATGTTGTAATTAGCAATAATTAACAAACGTTGGTTGAATAATGTTTTGAATTGTCAGATGTGACGAGTTAGTTTCAACCCACATAGTTGACTAATATGGTCATTCCATTCGTTTAGCCCGAGGGAAAATGCTCACAAATGTTGTTACTATACCTTTTAGTTTAAATTTAGTCATAAACCGTATTTGTCTTTTGCGACACATCGTTTATTCAGAAAATTGTATAATATACGTAGCCTGATTATTCTATACAAGCGAGTGCGGTAATTTACTTATCCAATCGATCGCTTTCACGATAACTCGCAATTTAGTTTGCTATTTTTTCAGAATTTCCCAAAGACGAAATCTTAAGAATCTTATATTTTTTGGGTACGCTAACGGACGATGAGACGATTAACCACTTCCATAAAAAAAATTGTGTTAAATTTCCATATCCCAAGTGAAAATACCAGGTTTGACTCTTGGAAAAACTAACAATGGCACACAATCTCCAAGCCGGTGTAGGCGGCGGTGGGGTATAAACAATAAAATACGCGTGATTTTATTTAAAAGAACAACTGACTTTCGGAGGCGTTCAGAAACTGTTTTTTAAACAAATGATGGTTTGGTGATTTTTAACTGAATCGAGGGCAACGATCCGTATTTTTTATTTTACTTACGGCACTCCCAATTTTAAATTACGCTTTTGCTGATTTTACATTTAAAAAAAATTACAAAAATTACGAATTAAATTGCAGATTAATGTAACAATCTGATCGAATTTTCAAACAGCATATAAATATAATTAAAGAATGTCAAACAAATTATGATTTGTTTTTTCAGCATAAGCCAAAAGTATTATTCCGTAGTACAAAGTTAATTTATTTTGTTAACAAATACTTTTCGCCCACAACTCCAAAACACAATGCCACATAATTTGTAATGTTGGAAATATTTGGACAAAAAAAATTGAACATTATTCATGGATTTTTTATTTTTGTAATTAAATGCAATCAAAGTTTGTTAAATTAAAAACGGAAATAAAAAGTTGTTGGTCGTCCATAAATGGAAGATTTGTCTTCCCACACTTGAATTTGCAATTTACAGCGGACTACCATATGCATTATAAATAATCGAAAACTTATTGCTGTTCTTTGATTTGATTATATTGCATATAAGATCATTTTTTTATTCTTTTAATTCAAATATAATTTAATTATTGTGATTTTTGTGTGGGACTCTAGAGCAGGTAAATAAGTCTAAAAGCAGTAAAAATTAGAACTGGCGAAAACGTTTTTCAATAAGGGGGCGTTCAAGTATTATGTAAACAAACTTTCTATGATTTTATAACTCTCTCGTCTCTGTATAAGCGAAAATAAGAAAATACCCCCCCCCCCCAATGATAAGACGTAAGAATATTTTCAAAACTTTTATTAAATATCAGAAAATGAACGTTATATTTTCTTCATCCGTTAAATGTCGTAGTACGTCTGGGGTTCCCCGAATTGAACAAAAATAGTATTATTAATTTTTTTAAAACATTTTCATTATTTTCTAATTTTTTTATTTTACATAAGATTTAACACATCTCCCCCCCCTTCTGCTTCTTTTGTTGGCAAAGTAAAAGAAAGTTGAACCTCTTCCCTCTTTTTGAACGCCCATTAATTCAAAAACTGATAATTTCTATATCTATATTTTATGAATTCTGTTCTCGGTTTGAGAAATTTAAATTTGTATACTGCTTTATTTTCAAAACAAAATCATAAATAAAAATTTTTATTCTTAAAAAGTTTTAAGAAGACGACGGCGATGGACGATGCTAAAGTACTATTTTAATGCGGTTCGTTGCGGGCAGTAAAGGTAATGTCAATGTGAATGAAATTTAATGATTATTTTTTACCATACGTTTAATAAATAACATGTCTTATTTGGGGTAAAATTTGACATTAAATGTAAAAAAATCATTTAATATCTTTTTTCTCATCTGTAATTGTAGAACTTTGCTCATAATTTACGAAACAGCAGTTAGTAAAAATTTGAAAATTAATTTCTTTAGTTCCTGGAAACATTTCTCTTAGTTGCTACCCCACATAAATTCTGTTTTGTCACTTAACCATCCTCTCAATGCACTGATTTTTTCTGATAACTTTGGAATAAACTTTCTTAGGACGTTCCGTATCCCACCGCTGCCACCATATAATAGAGGGCTTATAGTAATAAATTTATTTATTGCTAAATAATCTTTATTGACCTATATATTATGTTACATACTCATATGTCGGTGTTCCGCGAGTCGCTTATCGCTACTGCCTAGTTTCCCGCTTTACTTGTCACCAAGTGTCTTAAGCTGGCGGCCATGCGCTTAAAACTAACCTACACATATGTTACAGTATACATCTTGATTGCATAGCTTGTGCGGCCCGAAGGCCGCACTGATCTGTCATAAGCTACCAGTTTTTTTTAGGTTGCTAGAAGGAAGGTATTTATCTCGGGCGTTTCAATGTGTTTCAATGCACTGACTGCGGAGTTTCTCAAAATTCCGATCTGTAACAGTTTACATGATTTACATTACGAGTAATCTATCCCACCCCGCCGGTCGTTGCTTCTTATTTATTTACTGTTCACAATCAAAAAAATACTGAAAGTATGGCCCGGACTGGGCGGTACTAAACATTTAATAAGTTGCATTTAAAAATGTACACTCAATTTACATATGACCAATAGGAGTTACTAAAGTGCAGTAAGTAGTACAGTGGATGTACCGAGTGCAGATTCAAATTGCCAGTCGCCGGCTGTAAAGTAAATCAATTTATTGCTTTTACTACAATGTAAATGTTTCGGTTTTATTATTGAAACCACCGAGATCTGCCTTGAAAACCTACTTATAAAATTAATCTTTACTCACTTTAATGACGCAAGTCTTCCGGTGGTAAAGTGTAACATGCAAAAAAAATGAAATTTTTGACGTTTGGGGAAAAGCAGTATATTTTCGTATTAGGAGCAAATATTGAACTTTTCATGGAAATTTTTATTTTGATACAAAATGTATAAATGATTATTATTGATAATTATTATTTTTTATTAATTATTACTTTTACTGTCGGCATTGGATGGCACAAAATTAAAATAATTTACAATTGAATGACTTAGAGCTAAGCTGGTTTTTAAAGTTTTTTAGAAAATATGGCTTTTAAAATTTTGTTTCTATAAATTTTTTGTAAAAATTTGGTCGGTAACTAAATTGTCACCTGTATAAATGTATTTAAAATAAAATGTATTACTGAACCCTCTTATGCCTGATTTTACAAAGTTGACTTAAAGTGTAATCTATGATTTAAATTGCATTGTTGTAAAATTTTAATCATGGATAAAATTATAACATATTACCTTTGTTATATAGGGCATAAGGGTGCGAATACTTTTAGTGTCGCATTTTTGATAAAAATTGCATAATGTTTTTAAATGTTTTTATAAATCAAAAATCAGTGGCGGCTGATACGCGACGGCTATAGGACGTCACCCTCCCACAATTAAATATTAAACAATAGATTTAAATTGAGAAAAGTGAGTTGCATAGCGGTTTGAGTATTCTTGTAATATACACGGTTATTCACTCCAAGAATCTAACAGTTTCTTTTGTTTTAGATACCCAGATTCTAGGTTAGCCAAACTTTTCAACGGAAGTGTACCGATAGTGTTAGATTCGCTCAAGCAACACTACTTTATAGACAGAGACGGTGCTATGTTCAGACACATATTGAATTTCATGCGAAATTCACGTTTACTCGTCCCCGAAAACTTTTCCGACTTGGAGTTGCTCCTAGAAGAAGCCCGATACTTCGAGATCTTACGTGAGTATACCTGTTTTCCCAAAAAGACTTTTATAATAATGTCGTGTTTGTACGTTTCCAGCCATGGTCAGACAGTTGGAACAATTAAAGAAAGACAAAATAAAAAACGGAACCATCGGATCGCCCCACAAAAATTACGATGGAAGTTCGGGTAGGCCACCCGGATTATCGAACAACGACAAGCAAGGGTTGATGGAATCGTACGAATGCGTCGCCCTTCACATAAGTCCCGATTTAGGGGAAAGAATTATGCTGTCTGGTGATCGCACGCTATTAGACGAAGTGTTTCCTGAAACTAACCAAGCACTTATGGACGCCCGTTCGGGAATGGCGTGGAATCAGCAGGACGCGCGTCACGTTATTCGTTTTCCTCTAAACGGTTATTGCAAATTAAATTCCGTTCAAGCTATCACGAGATTATTGAATTCGGGTTTTCGCGTGGCGGCTAGTAATGGTGGAGGTGTGGAAGGACAACAATTTTCAGAGTACCTGTTCATTCGAAAGACTTTACCCGGTTGACTGTTAGAATTAAAGCGTTGTTAAGACAATCAGCGCTCGATTTTTGATGCGCCAGTTTTATTTATGTTCTCACGCCTTAAATTTTTTTCTTAAATATTAAAAAATTATATTGTTGTTTACTAAATGTTTTAGTTAAGTTTGTGACTATGTAAATAATTAATTAATTAATTTTCAATAATTATTATATTCATTGGCTGATCTCACTAAAAGCTTCAACTGTGATGCGGATGTATTAGAATGAAAGTCTGTGATGAGACAGAGCCAGTTAATGAATCGACCACTTACGAAACTGTAAATTATGTAAGTTTGGAATAAAACATGTCACTGTTGAGTGGTTTTATTTTTTTAGCGCGCCAGGTACCGACGCTATTGGCGAATTGCTTCGAACGGACCCCGTATAGTGGGAGCATTACAATTTGAATTTGTTTTATAGATTTGAACGAGAGAGCACCTGCACCCAACGGGTATACCAGTGGTATTTATAACAAAGTTACCACCCTACTTTATTCATAATATAAAAAAATAAATTCGAAGCCTCGGGTTGGGCTTTTGTGTTGAGTTATTATATTCGTCGGACACTTCTTAGATTGCTTTAGGTCTTGATTTGAATTAGAATAGTAGAATAATGAGTAGATTGCACAAGTATATATAGCCAGCTGGAAAA
Organism: Cantharis rustica; assembly: GCA_911387805.1. Lineage (NCBI taxonomy): Eukaryota > Metazoa > Arthropoda > Insecta > Coleoptera > Cantharidae > Cantharis > Cantharis rustica. Next base: position 37,495,545 of record OU426880.1, read on the forward strand.
AGAGAGTAGGAAGAGGCCCGCGGCAACAGCGGCGTCGACTGTCTGTTACGCCGTAGGCTTTCGTCTCAAACGCTGCGGGCTTCCCGGCCCAAAAGCCAGCGGCGCTGCGCGAGCTCGGCCTGCTAAGGGCCTCGGGTTACGGGCTTCAATTCGTTCTATGTAGAGGATATTGAGTTCAGAGTAACCATGGAAACTTACCGCCATGGGCAAAACGTCCTCACACGAATCCTTGCTTACCTCACCATCGTCATAATATATTTTTGATACAACCGATATATTTAATGAAAAGAAAATAAATTTCTCTTGTTTTAACTTTCCAAATTAAACATATTTATTATTATTCGTATTTACATTTAAATTTAATTTAAAACTTGAAAATGCCATGTTTTCTTTCCAAATAATAAACAGAGCTGGCGAGACTTTATTATTTGCTCCGACACTTGCTCTATCAAAACAATCCTTCAATATTAGATGAGCTTTAATATCGACCACCATCCAAATTCTAAATATGCTAAACTTTTACAAAAGAACTTGTTTAAATTAAAAATTTAGTCAAGTTTAAAACAGGGCCGTGTTCGATTTCAATTTTTAATTTCCATAAGTTTCTCTCGGCTCGCACTTTTATCGTACACACGCTCTGCACGACTTAACACCCATATGAAGTTATAAATTTTGCTTTAATTACCCACAGGAAATTAAGATCAAAAAGTAAATGCGTTTACCAAATTCTATTTAAACAGGATTGACCTTAGCAGCACGAGATTTCAGCAAGATAAATAATATATTTTGGATGTAGGTAAGCAGCGCCGGACCTTTAGTTTAAAGGGTTTAGTGAATTTTTGATTTTTTTTAAATTGAAAATTCTATCCAGCCCATAAACCAATTTGCATTTTTGATCTTATTACTCGAAATGCTTAATTAAAATTCTTATTGATTTTATATAAAGAAAATTTTCTCATTTTGGAGGGAAAATTAAAACTGCCACATTAGTCCCCCGCTCAAATAACCTAGACCGTTCCTCGGAGATGACTGCACGAATAATCTGAAATTGCCGGATTTTGGTGTGATAACAACTTTTCAATAAGCAGTACTAGGTTTGCAATAGTATTTTATGACATCAGTTTTGAAAGTAAATCGTTATTATTATTTACACAACTCGGCCTCGTTGTGCAATCATGCAAATTCGATAACAATGTATTTTAACACGTGTTCATACAAAAATTTATTTATTTTCTATAAAATCTTATTCGAAAAGCAAGAATTTTATTTGAATTAAAATTTGTTTTTCAACAAATCTGTAAATTTTTTAAAATTGAAATAAAACAAATAAGAAACAATTGAATTAAAGTTAATATGTATTCGAAGAAATTTAATTTAATATATTTTCATTCACTTCCCTGTCAACCTGTCAGGTTTTAATTTGGCGTATACTAAATTATCTTTAGATCACAATGATGCATCTCCGATGAGTAAATAAAAAACAAAAGTAGATTTTAATTTGACATAATATATTGCTTTTCACCTCTGATTGGTTCAATGGTGTAACGAAAACAAAACAATCAGGTATGCAACCTTATGAACACGCGATTCTGGAGATTGGTTATTATTTGCTTTACATTTTAGATTTTAGAACTAAAACTAGACCAGCAGTCTAATATTTTATTATAAACTAGCTGACCTGACAGACATTGTCTTGCCTTATAATACGGCATCTGTCAAAATAGCGCCATCTGTCGGCGACCGAAATTGTCTGCATACTAATTCCAAATTTTTCGGGCAACTTCTTCAATTTTGCATTATTTAAAAACCTTATTCGGACTAATACGAACATTAAAAAAATTATCAAAATTGGTCTAAATTAGCTATACATAGAGTTAAGTTTGGAAATTTTGTATTGGTAACCGGGCTGAAGGAATAAATAGAGAGAAGAGCTTGAATTGACACACTTAGGTCGAGACGCCGTTGCGTCAACTTGACGAGCGGATGATCGTTATTCCCGCAATAATAAATTATGATTTTCTTTTTGATTAATAAAAAATAAAAGTAAGTTGATTTGAAGTGAGGGTTGTTTTGATTTATTAGTGCAAATGATGATTGTTTAAAAATTAGAAGATTTTGTGATAATTTTGGTCGTTAAGGGAAATAAATTCACAAACAAATTTGTTTGACCTACAAGCAGACGGCAGATGTGGAACCCACGTGCGATTGCAAGGCCACATAAAAGGTGAAAATTTTAACTTATCAACCAATTTGTTCAACGCATTAGAAATAATATAACAAAACGAAACAAAAATTTACATTACAATTTTAAAATGTAATGTAAAAAAATTTCAAAAGTGCAATTTGTTTTTAAATTTTACCTTGCATGTGGTATCGTAACTTGTACGTGCGCCTACAGTTGCCGCCCGGCCAAACAAATTTGCTGTGAATACTTTACAATCACCTAAGAACATCAAATTTCTTCAAAATTTTTCATCCATTAGCACTTTACTTAATTAAAACAATTTTTTTTAATCAAACTCACGTTAATCATTAAAAATCATCACATAATCGAATAATATTCAAATTTGTGCGAGAGTTGCAAAAGCACGCCCGCTCTTGAAGGCTAACCTCGCATAAAGCGTTCTTTTTCTTTGTTACACCGTTTCCAACACGACATTTTATTTCCTTAATTTTTATGAGTAAATGCAAAGTGTTTACGAATAAAAGTTAGCCATTTGTCGTAAAATGGCGTAAAAATAAAATTTTTTTTATTATATTTTCTAAAATAAACAATAATTACATATCATACAGTAATCAATCAATAAGTCGAAATAAAATTTCTTTTCCTTCGTTAAATAAATGTCTGCAAATTAAATATCAAATCAAACTTTTCAAATTAAAACAAATAATACTCAAATTAAATAAAAATAATGCAGAAGTAATCTTTACAAATGAAAATCATCAACTCAAAATTTTCAATTAAATCAAAATAATAATCAAATGTATAATTCAAATTCAAGTTAAATAAAATTTTTAAATTAAATTAAATAATCAAATCTTTTTTTAAATCATAATCAACTCAAATCAAATTTTCATGTAAATAAATAAATTTAATAATTTTTATAAATAAACAAATCATTATAATTTTTATACCAAATCATCCGAGTTCTTGTTGTTCTTTCTTTTCTTCTTCGGTACTTCTACCGATAAATTTTCTTCTTTGGAGTTCAAATTTCCGGCACTAACTATAGCCACCCGCTACTCTTCCATTTCTTAAAATTTCTTTGCAATCCATTTTTGTTTGTCCTTCGTGATGTTGAATTTTTCTTTGCTTTATTTTCTTCAATTTTTGTAATTGTCCAATTTTAACATTTTTATTTTTTTCTTGTATAATTCCAAAATTTTCATTTTTTTGACCAAGTTTTATTTTTCTTGTAACCGTCAATTTATTTTCTTTTAATTTCCAAATGTTTCCTTTTATTTTCTTGATTTTGTTTCTATTCTTAATGCAGCGTTTTTTTTATCATCTTCAATAATTTTTCCGGAGCAATCAATGTAAAAAATTTTAATTTTTCTTCCTTATTCATCATTTTATTACTTTTCTTTTGTATATTCCTATTCTTCTTTTTTATCACTTTTTTATTATTTGCGTTTTCTCCAGTGTCCATCATTGAATCCGACTTTATTTTTTCACTACCCGCAGCTACTCTTCTAATTTTTTATTTATTTGACTCATATTTTTGTTTATTTTATTATTGTTTGTTCGATTTTTACTTTTTTTTTATTTAGATGCTGGATCTTCTTTCATTTTGTTTATGCCCCTCATTAATCCTTCATGATGTTTGTCAAGTTTTTCGTTTATTTCAATTTTAAAATCTTTTTTCATGTCTGTTTTACCATTTTTCTATCGTTGACATTTCCGTTTTTTTAATTTTACGTTTTGTTTACAATTTTTTTTTTACAAATTAATTTTTCATCTCAGGGTCAAAATGTAAGTTTAAATTTCAAGCTGCTAATTAATGCAATAATGCTAATTTTTTAAGCCCCACGCTGTATGCGACATTTAATGTCATGCCCCCAGCGATCAAAAATGTAAAAAGCTTTTTACACCAGAAAAATCGTCGCTGGAGCACATCCATCTTTAATTGAGCAAGAGAATTTTCTTGAAATTATTTTTCGTTATTAATTTAATTTTGTGTCGTATGAAACTTCGTTCCAAATGAATTTCAAAAGTGCAATTTGTTTCAAAATTTTACCTTGCATGTGGTATCGTAACTTGCATGTGCGTCCACAGTTGACCGCCCAGTCAAACAAATTGGCTGTGAATATTTCACAATCACCCAAGAACATCCAATTCATCAAAATTAATCACTTAATTAACACAAGTTTTTTTAAATAAAACTTACTTTAATCATTAAAAATCATCAAATAATCGAATTATAATCAAATTTGTGCGAGCGTTGCAAAAGCACACCCGGTCTTGAAGGCTAACCTCGCATGAAGCGTCTTCTTTCTTACTTACACCGTTACCAACACCATTTTTACAAATAAATAAATTTCTGTACAGTATGTTAAGAAAATTAATATTTACAATTATAACAAAACAAACTTCAAAATAATTTACAAATAAAATATAATCAGGATTGTAACGTTTCAAAAAACGACAATATATTGCAATGATATTATAATCGAGCAAAAAATACCAGAATTCGATTTTAAATTACCTGCAATCGAAATTATTTTTAAACTTCAAAAATTTTATATTTGTTTGAGGATTACGATTTCAATTTATCAATTCAAAGCAATATCAGTAACGCCATACTTTAGTTTTCTTAAATGTAATTTTATTATCCAAATTAAAATTAACTTCTAAAATCCAAAATTATTCGCATAAAATTAACGCAGAAATAAAACCTTTCAAAGATATGGCAAATGACGATATCGTGTTGCAACCGTCGACCTCACTATCAAATTTTGTCATTTCCTCCTATTTTATCCTATCATTAACAAAATTTCACCAATTCCAAATAAATAATTTCTAATAATAAATCAACGATAAATCAATTTTAATCAAACAAAAAAAATCTCTAAATTACAAAATCAAAAAATAAATAATAAATCCTTAGTCAAATTCAACCAAAATCTTTGCACTACAATCTTAAGTATTCAAAAAATTAGAATTTCAGAACTATTTTAAACAAAATATTCAAAATCAACGGAGACAATAATTTAATCAACCGCTTCAGCGGCCATTTTTGGCATAGAAGCCATTACTCTTCTCTGTTTTCTGCCAACGTTACATTTATAAAGTTAATACAACAAATTTTAAATTCACAAAAATTACAAAAAGTATCAGGAGCGGTCAAAAATTATTTTGTAATACGACAATATAGATAGATTATTCCAAACATTGTTAAATCACTTTTTCACGATTATTTAGATCCAATCAGTGCTATCCTAGCACTAATCAGAAAATCAAAGCCTTCAAAACGCTGATTTCATAATTGCGGACTTAAGATTCAGTTTAGACAACTGCTAAAAGCTATTTTAACCTACGTAAGTCTCAACATCTCTTTTGGAAAGCGAGATATCTACAAACTAGTTTTTTCAAATCAAGTTTCTAGATGTGTTTTTGACGATTTTATGTAAGTGCCTGTTGTACTCCTAATTAGAACGCTCTGGTAAGAAAAATATTGTTTAGTCTGGATTCTGAATAGGATGTGAAGACCAAATAAAGGTTTGTATTTAACTACAATTTAATTTAATTACATTTAATTACAAAAATAGGTTTGTTATGCTACATCCAAATTTTTCACAGGAGTTTACTACTCGTCTTATTCTTTGAGCTTTCCCAAACTTTGTTTAAAAAGCGATGTTGTAATTTTTATTTTTTAACTATTTAACAATTTTGTTTGACTTATATCCGAGAAAAGTGATGACATTAAATTTTCCGTTAGTTTTCTTAAAAATATTCGGATATATTGAGTTTGATAGAAGTTTTTGTTTAATTTGGCATAATAAGTTATCCATTAAAGTGACTTGGTATTCATTAGAGATCGCGATATATTTATTTAATTCTGTCTAATTCTTTTTTAAAATTAACTTTAGTTAGATGAATTTTAATTAAGCGATTGAGAAAAACGCGAAAAGAAGCAATTTTATGTGTAAAAGGATGCGCAGAATTATTAGGAATTACTAAATCAGCTTCCGTAGGTTTATGAAAAATATAAAAAGAGTGCTTATTATTGTCTTTAATTATTGTATTGGTTTTTCTAAAAATTTGATATGGTAGATTATATTAGATCTGATTGGTTATTTATCTATTTGAATTTTATTTGCCTTTCTTTAAGAAAATTTAGACAATTAAAATTGTCTTTAAAAAAGCTTTAGTAATAATTTAATCATATCGATAAATTTTTATCTAAGTCTACCTTAATAAGTTGGGAGGTTAAGGCAGATTGACGGTACTGAGCGGTCTTCAGGCCAAACAAGCTGGGCTGTAGAAGTTGCACACCAATCGAGTTTAAACTTTTAGCAAACCTAAAGATAATTTAAAATTTAATTGGATTGGATTTCCTGTGTATAAATTACAATTAAAATCAAGATCAGTTGTCATACTCATTCATAATTTAGGTATCAAAAATAATGTCTCCATAATGACATATTGTAACGAATTGTAAAACGTTTAATTAATTTCTAAAGGGCTAATACAAATATTTACAGATACAGTTTATAACAATAAAACAATTACTACCTAACCTAACTAAAATTAACACTGACACTACAATTTATATTTAACACTAAGTCCGGATTTATTTAAACACTCGGTATATCGTTTATCACTTCACTTTATTTATTTATGTTTACTGTTCATTTATGTTAACAGTTGCACGTTAAAACTGGAATTCATTCGTCACAGGAAAGCATCCGTATTTATACGTAAATGTTAGCTTCCAGAAACTTTCATGAGTTTCTATACACTTCTGGAGTGTCGAGCAGTGTCGGTTTAGCAATATTTGAATGATTAATGCTGTTATCATGCATGGCTCATCACACATGACTCACCATCCATGACGTCATACATTAGTCATCAAGTATTAGACGTTCTTTCGTAACAATATGTTTACAAATTTTTAAATTTTATCAATATTTTTCGGTATAATAATTTATTATAATTGATGGTGATGATGAAGTTGTATTTGGTCAAAAACACCTTCCAGAGAAGCCCAAATTTTTTTAAGAAGCCAGAAACAACTCAAGAGAAAAATTTTTGTTATACATTTTTGCAAAGCCATAACCAAAATTAATTCTTGAGAAAAAAAGTAATGGCAAAAAATTTTTTATTTGAGAAACTTTCATTAAGCAATTACTATTAATAATACAATTTATATTCGTACATTTTTTAATTTGTTTCTAATAATATGTAATTATTGAAATTATGTTTCTAGTATTAAGTTAGTTCTATTAATAATTACACTATTGCTGCACGTTTCAATTTTTGTTTTACATTGTATTAGAACTGAAATGAAAAAACAAATAATAAATAAGAATAATAAATAATATATCAGAAATCATTTAGCATTACCAATATTGAAACTATATTTTCAAATTAAACAAATACGAAGCTCAAAATTACTGTTTACATTTTTACTTCAAATTTTAATTTAGTTTTACACTTTAATGTATGGGAATTTATATTCAAAACTAAATTCATTTTGAAACGAAAATTAATTTGAAAAGTTAAATAAATCATTTACAAAAGACAAAACAAACTACAAATGTTAACATACAAACAAGTTTACAAGGCTAACTGAATTAGTTTTATACAGTGGAAACCTATCGAATGACTTTTGAAGATTCCTGCGCACCGGTATTACAAGCATTTGGTTGGTGATTCAAACTGCCACCCACTGATACATTAAAACTGCCACTGATACATTAAAAATAAGGGATTTAAATTATGTTAAATTTAATCTTAGTCACTTGCTACTTTTATTTTGATATATTATAATGTACTTTGTGTAAAACAATATTTTATAGTAAGATTTTTTTTTTTATAAACGCTAGCAGTTCTATAATATTTTGCAGTAAAAAAATTTTTAAGGCAGGAATATCGATTTTATTAAAAATTATCTATATTTTTTTATTAATCGGCTTTTTATCCATAATTTATTTAACTCACAATAACTAAACCAATAAGACAATTATTGTAGATTACAAAAAAGTTTTTAAAACACATCAGTTACCATAAACAGTTTAATTTGATGTAAAAATAATTACTTTTTTTATATATATAATTTAAATCAATTATGAGACTTCAACATATAAAAAAATATTCATAGATAATAAAATTAATTGTTCAGAATGTTCAAATGCAAACGAATTTTTTAAATTGTTAACAATTTGTCTTTTACATTTTTTGACTTGTTTGTATAGTTTTTGTATTATATTTATAGTTTAAGTTTCATACTTTTCTTAATTTTACATTCATGTAAATCACGCACAAAACACAAAAAAATTATAATTAATACAGAAATTTCATTAGCATACTAATAAAGTTATAACTGTACTAGTTTCTAACAGTGGTAACCCATCTGCTGACTTTTAAAACGTTCTGCGCATTGGTATTGAAAGCAAAATGCTATCGTAGTAAGTAATGCCATCCTTTGCTCCGTATCATTAATTCTTCTAAGATCTTCTATTAATTTGCTTTTCGTTCTCGCTATCAAAACCACATCATCTGCATATAGGCTATAGCTTGTATTTCTTTATATATTTTTTGCACCTTTGGTTTCTATGCTTCTATCGATCTTCTTCTATCTTTTGGACATTACATTATAGGCTGTATTCGGCAGTGTGATTCCTATATCATTGCTGCACACCTCTGGGTTTTCTCTCTTTTTTATAGTTACTATAATTTCTTCTTTCTATCTTTGAGGTATCTTCTCTTCCATCCACACCAGTTTTACCAGTTCATAAATTCTTATATGTAATTCTTTTCCCCATTTTTAACTAGTTCTGAATTTATACCATCTTTACCTGGCGATGTTCTGTTTTTCAGTTTATTTATTATTTCCACTACTTCTTCGTAAGAGAGTTCTTCTACTTCTTGGCCTTCTTCTCTTTCTTGTAGTACACTTAGTAACTTTTGGAAATGATCTTCCTATATCTTTTTTATCTTTTCTGTATCGTTTTCTAATTGACCATCTACATTTTTTATTCCTTTTGTCTTCACCTTGTTTCCTACATTTAGTTTTTTTACCTTTTCATAAAACTGTCGTACATTGTTATATCTGTTACTTTCTTCTAATTTTTTCATCATTCTTTTTATCCATAGATTCGTTTTCTTTTTATACATTTTACTTGCTTTGCCGCATTTTTCCTTATAATTTTTTAAGTTAATCAATAGATAAGTGGTTTAGGTAGTGTAACTCGATATTAATCATATCAAATTTTTTTAGAATAAACCAAAAAATGAATAAACACTTTTTAGAACTAAACTAAACTAGGAGTTGATCGCCTGATGATGCTATAGTATGGTGAAAACGTTTGCGATAATATACTGCCGTGTTTCGAAAACCAAAACCATTAATTTCATTTAATTTGTAAATTATTTTAAAGTTTGAATTTGTTTAGTATTTATTTATTTGTATCATGTTGTGTATAAAAATGTTTGTTAAATTTGCTATAAAAATAAAGGTAGGGAGAACGAAAAATAAACTAGAAAAGAGTGGGGCTTGAATAAGAAGACTTGGGCTCACGTCTTGACGTCAAATAGACGAGCGGACGAACATTATTTCCGCAATAAAAATTTAAACTGTTAATTATTTGAAAAATTAATAAAATAAATTAAGTTAAGTTGATGTTTTTGTTTAATTAATAAAGTGAAGTGCCAATAAATTGGAAAACTTGAAGAAAGTGTGATAATTTATTCGATGCATTTACTTATTTATTTATTTATTTAAACACTCTACAGGTTTTTACCTTAATGGTGTACTGATACATATTGAATATATTGAAAAGAGATATATATGAATAATTAAAGATCAAAGTGAAACATTTTTTTACAATAAATATTAACAAAACAGAGTAATTTTACCAAATTCAAAACAAATTCAAAACAAACCCTTGGTCAGATTCACCAGCCCAATAGCGGAGTAGTGAAAATCGAAACATTTCACCGAGCTCAACATACTCATCATTGCATTGACCGGCTCATTCGCACCATAAGATCTTCGATGCCAAAATTCATAAAAAAGTCTATTTTCTCTGAGGTTCTTTGAGGGCACACCCAGCTGGAAACAATTAAGAATCTGAGGACAATATATTTCTCCATAAAGCAATCGAGCGGCAAACAAGACGCGAGCCCTATCTCGCCTCGTAGCGAGTGGCTGCAAGCCGACAGCGTTACATATTGACTCATACTCGTATACTGGACTATGTCTCATCATGTATCTCACAAAGCGCTCCTGGATCCGTTCAATACGCGTTTTGTGAATATCATAGTACGGACTCCATAGCTGGGAAGCATACTCCAGAGTCGATCTCACGTAGGCTGTAAAGAGACGAGTCAGAGCTGTTTGGTCGTCAAACTCCCTACATATTCGCATAATAAATCCCAACATTCTGTTAGCCTTCATAATTGTGAGATCAATATGGCGCTTGAATTCCAATGAAGGCACGAATGCAACACCAAGATCGATGAACTCAAACACCCTCTCAATACCGCAACCATTGATCTTATAGTCCGCACAGTATGGAATACGCTTTCGATGAAATGTCATGACTCTACACTTTTTTTCATTTAGAAACAGCTTATTCTGCTGACACCAAGTATTAATTGCGTCAATATCCAGTTGGATTAAATTTGTCTCAAAACAAGCGTTAAACTTTAGAAATAATTTCAAGTCATCCGCAAATAAGAGAAAACGACAAAACTTGATTACATATGTGATGTCATTCACGAAAATAAGAAAAAGCAATGGACCAATATGGCTACCTTGAGGCACTCCCGACAGAACATCTATCAATCTCGAACGCACTCCATCGATCTTTACAAATTGAGTTCTGTTTGTAAGATTAAATTAAATTAAATTAAAATTACATCGCAACAAATTTGTTTGACAAGACGCCAGCTGGAATACCATATGCGAAGCGAGCGTGCACGTGAAGCAATAACCAATACCACATGCAAGGTAAAACAAAAATTTGAGCATTTAATTTACAATTGATTTAAAAACTACAAGAGTCTCATGTTGAATAATGGATACCCAGCTAAAGAGTAATTTTGGGATTAAGCAAATTTTATAAATTTGCATAGCTCGGGTCATCTCAATACATACGGTGTATTTATATTGTGTTAACTTAAACATTTTAGTTCTAAAAAGTTTTTGTGCATTTTTTGGATTATTCTAAAAAAATTTCTTCTTCTTCTTCTAAAAAAATGTAATATGATTAACTTTTTAAGTTATCATTTGTGTTCGAGCTCATCCACTTCAGTCTTGCTTTTCTCTTGAGCCCTTTAACCTCTGCACATTCATCGTCAAACCATTCTGATTGTACTCTTCTTTCTTCGCATCTCATCGTTTGTTAGGCGCTCTTCTTCAAACTGTTCATGATTATGTCAATTACTTGGTCCATGATGTTACTTCTTTTTTTGTTTTCCATTTCTTGCTATACCATGTATTCATAATGTCTCGTCCTAAAGAAAATGCATGTTCCGCAACCAAAAAATTAGAGAGATGAAATTTGGTAAATTTTGTAAGGTTGGAGACATGGCAATATATTTTGTTTTGCTTAAACATCTTCTGATATCCCACCATTCTTTATTTTTCATTTCAGTTTTGGCTATAGCCCATATTTGGTTTTGTATTACTTTTTCCCTGTTAGTCAAGTCATTCTCGATGTAAATGTTTTGTACCTTTGAGCATGTTCTTAATTTTCGTTATCATTCTTTTTTGATAAAAATTTACCTCAAGACTGAAAATAGGCCAACAACTGTGTAACCAAATTAAAAGTAATACGGGACATCGCAAGTTCGAGCCTTGGAAAAGTATAAAAAATTTTGCATTTAATTTGAAAGTTTATTTTCGATTTAAGATTATTTTGAAGACGATTAAATTTTTTTGAACTAGAATTATTTTTTGTTTTGGAAACTAAGAACCTTCGACCCTTGAAAATTCTCAACTACTCCCGCACACCAGGTCTACCCAAGCAAAGCAAATACATTGATAAAATTTCATATAAAAAATCATTGTAATACTTATAATTATATTGAGTTGTAAAGTTTCTAATTAATTAATTTATTTTTCTAAATCAAAAACATTTCTTCAAACTTTAATTTTAATATAATTTTAAAATGGTAACGTTAAATTTTTACGATACCGGTTTCGCAGTTCGCTTATCAAATAAATTTGTAGCTTCTTGAATAAATTTTTAATTCAATATGAAAATATAGGTACTTACAAAGATTCTATTTGCATTCAATAAAATCGCTTACCAAAAATAATATCTTCTTTATATTCATAAATATAATCAAAAATATAATCAATTCCAAAAAAAAAAACTCACAATAAAATTTAACTTTCGATCAAAAATTCTTTCAAATAGTATTCTCTTCGACAATATTCAAAAATTCAATTGCAACAACTACTTTGCACAAAATATTCAAAAATCTTTACGGAGCAAAAATTCAATCAAACCGCTCCGGCGGCCATGTTTGGCAAAAAGGCTTTGAATTGTCTGTGAGTGGCCCCACCTATCAAATTTTACTTAGTTACAACTTAATAAACAATACCAAAATTTTACTAAAATGCATAGGATGGGTTCAAATCACTTTGAAACACGACAATATATATATTGTAATGATATAATTGATAAAAAAAATATCAGGATTCTATTTAAAAATATTTCGATGCTAAATTTAAATTGTTAAATTTCGCCGTGCATGGCACTCTTTAATTTATCTTTATCGAAAACGTCGGCTTATCTATCGCACCATTTGTTCCTACGAATTTAACTTTTAATTTTTCCAATTTTAAATGCAAATCGAATTTATAGCTTCAAATGCTTCTTTTTCGAAATCAATCAACCAAATCAATCCACTACCGCTCGGTAGCAACTTATAAAAATTATCAAAATCCAAATATCAAAATTCCAAACAATACGCAATCATGCGAACGCACAAAATTCACTTTATTAAATCAAATCAAAATCTTACTCACAATTTCAAAAAAAGCGCAATAATGCATTCGCATAAATTCAAACTTTAAATAAAAAAAAATAATCTCAAAATCTGCCTCGAGCCAAAATCGCACAACAGGCTCAGGCGGTTGCTATCGGCAAAAGGCTTCGTATTTTCGTCGATTTGCCCCCACTTGTCTAATAATTTAATCTTACAATTCAAACTTACAAAAATAAAATTTTCTACAAAATTGTACAGGGTGGGTGCGAACCATTTTGTAACACCACAATATATATTCTTTTTTGTCCCAAGTTCTTCAATTTTGCAACGATCACTTGTTTTTCTGCTATTCTTTCCATCTTAAAAGCATCTACGACCTCAATCCGGGTCTGCATCTTATGATTCAAAAAATCGTCTATCTTCCCGGGTCAACCCTTAGGACATATTCGAATTATTATTACTACACCAAAACTCAATTTTCACCACCTAACCTACAATACTTCAAGCCGCTCGATTTTTAAGCAAAAATTCTTTTTGTTGTATTCCAAATTCTGTTTAGTTAATTAAAATAAATTAAAAAAAATTGAAATGCCTGCATATCTTTTTTTTTTCTGGAGAGTGGACCCGTGTTCTTTGCACACCCAGAATTCTTGGTAGTTACGCCTATGCTTTCCATGAAAAATTATACGGAATTTTCGCTTACCGTTTTTCCCGTGAGACGACTTTCTAACCACCTTAATCTGAGTGCAACATTAAAATAATTTGATTTTTATTATATAATAAATTGGTTAATTTACTGGTAGGTTTAATTGCTACCTCTTGAAATAAAATACTCTAGATGCTTATTGTAGCATTAAAAAAATAATTAAATTTGGGACGGCGAAACGGCGACGGCGAAGCGTGCGAATTGTAACTGTTCTTTTTGACGGAATGAAATTGATGTTTTCATAACATAGCAAACAAATTTGGTGTTAGTTTTTGGATGAGCGACTTCTTAGGCAACTAATCCAACACTATGTGAATTAACAAATCGTCACATATTAAACAGATCACTGCATTATCCCAAACTTATCGTGATCAAATATTTCTATAATTAGTAGTTCGACGCTTTCTCATGTTTGTTTACTCGCCCGATAGTTAATTTTTTTAAATGATTTAGTGAAGTTACAAAATTTATGGTAAAACGAATATTAATGCCCCACGTGAAATATGCAATTATCAATAGTGTAAGTACATTATTATTTTTTCGTTACGGAGCCCGCGAATGGCTCGAACCGAAAATGTAATATTTTGCTTGTTTATAACTTTTTAATAAAATTAACAAATTGGGACTTTATTTGAATTATTTATAATTAACTAGTAACGGGTCAAGGTTAATTTAAATTGAATTTAAAACAGTGAATTCATTATAAACTGACGACCGTACAATTTAATTTTCCGAAAAGTTTTCGGTTTTAAAATATAGTGCTTGCTTTGTTTGGCGCTTTAGAGGGGATGCCGGAGGCGTATGCGATAGATTTTCATTTTAAAAGCCAAATTCAATTAAATTTTTTTGGTTAATTTTTTTTAACATTACGCTCGCTGACGTCAAGGAATGTTTTTCGTGCCCTTATGACGGATCATCCAGTTGTGCGCGCGGGTCTTCGCCAATTAGGCAGAGCACAAATGAAATAATTATTTTTATTAAAAATATTCTTTCGCGTTATGGAAGAAACGAAAATTGATTAGGATGTGGCAGGTAATTATTGGAAAATATAAAACGAGTGCCGGTCGTGTAGCCGCGGGCGTACATTTGAAAAGATTTTTTATCACGATGCGCCCGCAGGCATCTTATGTAAGTACAGTTTGTCAGCGGTTACAAGAGCATCCCTACGCTTTTTACTATCTTACGTACAGAAAAACACTTTACAACATTCTAGGTTGTGACCTATTGATCTTATCCCTAGGCTAATAATGTGCACTGAGCGAGTTATTCTAGACAAAAGAGTTCTGAGTTAAAATCCCGAGGGTCCATCTGCATAGATAATGATGACGCCTCTGGTGTACCACACCAAAGCACATAAATATAAATAGAAAATTTCCATTCAAACTTTCCTTAGATAAAACCGTTTTTATTTTTCATACCAAAGGGGTAGAGTAGACGGTAGATAATTTATTTACGAGAGCATTGTTTCGCTTACCAAAGCAACTGCATCAAATGCACACCTACAAAGAACAAAAAATAAAAATTCCCCGCCGCAGGCACCAATTTATGTGCAGTTACTTTAATTGTTTTAATTCGTGGGCGCACCATCAATTTTTCATTATTTGATCATGATGTTGTCTAACCAAAAATTAAAAACCGTCGAGTTTATTTCGGAACCGCCTCTGTACGCTTCAAATTTATTACCTGACGCGCCACCGCGCGGTTACCTTTCCAAGCTGCGTAAATCGATAAGACGGGCCCTACGCACGTCCGGTTTTCGCCTACAACTATGAATGAACAATGTTGCCAATGGTAAATAACGTGACCGAACGACGTCCGAAATTTTGATTAGTGCAATCGCGTCGTTGGCAGGTGAAATGTGTGATGTGTCGTATTTGTAAATTGTAAATTTTTATTCGGAGTTTCGCCACCATCGAAACAACACCCACATTGGATTACTTTACGTAAAATGGTAAATACATTTTTAATATTACGAGCAATGTAGTAGTGTTTCGCACCAAAGCTTTCACATTCTATGATGCATTACGAGTGAAAGATCTCATTTTTTTGCAATGCACTTTCTTTGCCAATTTTTCGATTTAATTTAACGTTACAGGTTTTTAAGTGAATCATGGAAAAATTCCCATTAAAAAAGGGTACCACATCAATCCCCTTACAAACCACCACGACCTATCAATCTGTAAATAAAAAGGTAAATAAATCACAATTTTTTTCACATTTTCCTGGGTCAGGCGTTAAAACGGCACACGGTTTGGTATTGAAATTGTTTTTTGTTTTCGAAAAAAAAAAGTGACAGTAGCATATTGCACCCAGAACGTGTAAAGTATTATACAAAAAACCATTAGAAAAACGATAACACATTCTTGTCTTAATTGCTTAATCTTATCGGTGACCGCGATTTTCAAAAATTGAAATCAGCAAAGAGCACAATTTTTTTGTTACGTAAATAATGCGATTAAAGTGAATCAAACTTGTCCAATTTATATTAATTATTGTGTTTTTACGAGGTGTCGTCGGAACAAATCAGAACAATTCATTATTGTTCGATAAATAAAGTGTGGTTAAGTCACAAACTTTGACTTCCATGAATAAGGTCAAAGATCTATCGGAATAGCAAAAAATCTACATCCACGAATTTAAAATTTTTCTAATGAAATTATGGTAATTGTGGGTCTAAATTACAAATATAAACATAAAATTTACCAAAAATTTTAGTAAAACGGGTCAATAATCGAAAAAGTGTAATGCGAATACTGCATTGGCTGCTTTCATGTAGTTAGCTCCGGCAATGAGGAATATTTATAAAAATATAAATTAATATAAAAGTTCTACGGTAATTGTTACGTCCCAACATTTATTTAATTATTAAAAACATTTGCCCATCGATAAAGGAACGGATCTAGAAGTATAGGAATTTAATAAAACTCGGAAACCAATCCACTTATAAAAACTTCATTATTGGTATAGAATTTTGTCGTTAATGGCGCCGCAATCAATTGCAAATGGCTGACAATAGAAGTATTACATTTAAATCTAAGTGTAGGTTAATGTATTTGTAATTATATGGTATATACCGAAGTGTTTTTTTTTTTATAAATTATAATTACCAAACGCACTTGCCTGCTTAGGGTAGCTCTGGTGGCGGGAGCACTCGGGGTCGTAGGTTCTAAAATATTCGTTTGCTCGCCTTCTTAGCAAACCACACTCAAGATTCGATTTCAAAATAATTCGCTCCAATCAATTCTACACTTTACAAAATTTGATACTTCCTCGAGGATTTCAATTTAATAATTTTGTGTTCACATTGTTCTTCTTAAATGTAATTTTATTTTCAATATCCAATTGGATTATTTTAACTTAAAAATTAAATTTTCCAAGATGGCACCAACAAATGGCACCTCCGCAAGTATTGCTTCTTCGACCAATTATTTAAGTTCCGTCTAATAAATGCAAAATTTTGATAAGTTGCAATAAAAAAACCATTCCTCCAATAAATCTTTAATCATAAAAAAAATCCAAAAAAACTCACAAATCAAAACTTATTTGTGGCTACGTTTGACTAAAAGACTTCCAATCAAAATTCTCATTAACCCTTCAGTACTAACGTGGTTTTTTATAACACGTCGGTCTGTGAGACTGATTCTCGTTTTCAATTTTTTTAACTTAGTGTTTACATATTTTTTTACCAAAAAATGAATAATATCAAATGTCTAAGTATTTTTCTTAATAATAATGTCAATTTTAGTAGAAAAAAGTAATTTTTATTTACAAAATTTTATTGTTATATTAATCAGGTGCGGTTAAATCGTTTCGTAACATGTTAATACATTATTACGAAGACCAGTTTATCAATCTCGAGTTAGTGTGTCTCACGTAAATTTATCTGACAAGTATGTATGAATTTCGGTTGATCAATGTTTAGTTAGTATTTACTTGTAGAATAAATTTACTTACCTGCAAGATACTTACTTGCCGGTCAAAGCAGGTAATAAATTACTTGTAGGAGCTAACTGGAGCCCGACCATTCACGATTTGTATCGTTTTAATGATACAAATCTATTTGTTTTGGTTTGTATTTTTATTCACTTAACCTTAAATTATATTTTGAATACTTTAATATATTGCAGTGTTGCTTTCAAAAAATGTTATTTTTACATGCACTTTAAGTGCTCCGGACCAACCTCTCAATTGCGGGAGACGAGACAATCGTATCTCAGGGTGTGGGTCAAAATAAATTAAATTGGTATTGTTCAAAAAAATAATTCGTTGTATTACGAATTATTCATTCGAATGTAATTTAAATTCAATATAAAATTTTAATATTTCCTAAATGGATCGAAGTTTCGATTTTCAACTATCAATTCGACGGCTCATCAATCTTGCACATTCGTTCCTACAAATGTAATTTTAAATTTTCAAATTTTAAATATTCCACATCCAATTTATAATTTTAACTATTCTCTCTCCAATTTAATCACCCAAATCAATTTACGACCGCTCGGCAGCAAATTATCAAAAATATCTAAATCAATCTAAATATCAAAAAAATACGCATTAATGCAAACGAATCAAATTCACTTTATTTAAATATCCAAATTAAATTATTACTCACAATTTTAGAATTGGTAAAATTTCAAAAGTATCTCACAAAATTAACGAGTCAACAGTCGCACCACTGCCTCGTGCGGCGACTACTGGCAAAAAGCCTTGAATTTTTCGTGATCCGTTCCCACCTAACAAATTTACAATCTTCCAACTCAACTATTAAAATATCAAATTTTCACCAAAATTCATAGGGTGGGTCCGAATCACTTTGGGACGCGACAATATAAATAAATATTCTGATGAAAGCGATAAACTTCGCTGAAAGCTTAATAAAAATATTAATAAATATTATTTAGTTAACTTGTTCAGTTAAAAAACTACTGAATTTAATGTATCATATAGCGATCTGGCTAAAACTTGGTGGAGAGACGTTTCCATATTATGTGCTTGTTACGAAAATATTAAAATTAACTTGGGTAAATGCATTGGTTCTTTAAAATTAATTATTTTATTTGTACGTGTTACTCGGAGCGCGGTTGTAGTCTCACTTGCCCACCTAATCGGAATCGTGAATGGCCATATGGAGTACCGCGCAAGCCTATACCTTTTTTAAGATGGTTGGTGAGAAAACACCTGAGTTGGTATCGGGTTGAAGAATTAATACACATCCGCCTACCGGGGAGCTGCCAACTTTAGCTACGATTAACGCCGCATCAACACTGTCGGTAAGAATGGCATGAAATTTGATGAGGTCACGTGCACATCATCTAGAGGAGCGCTGGTAATGCGGATTTGGCTATTGGGATTGGGGTCCAGTAATGGCAGGTCCCAGTAGGCGAAGTAGATTGCCTTTGAGTGACAATGTCTTTCAGAGGCGGATTAGTCAATGTTAAAGACAGAGCAGGGTCGAGTCCTCAGTCGTGAGAGAATGAGTCGTCTCGCGTGAGTGGCAACCGAGACGCTCTCGCTATCGCGTTACCTGGGTCGGGAGGGGGGGGGTCACCACAGCAGTTCCGATTAGAGCCGTAACTGCAGATTCTATCGTCTGGTCGTAGTGAAAAACTTAGACATGAGCCCGAGTTGTTCGTACGCATTCAGGGTGACATCCTCTCAAGCAGTTTCGTCTCGCCGCGCCGGTATATACCGCGAGTACGTGAGTAAACTGCTTGGGAGTATGCCTAATTTGTTTAAACTTGATCCTTGCGCGGTACGTGATTTTGTTTATCGTATCGCGTGGAGATTTGGCCTACCAAAGAGAGCAACATTATTATATTATGTACTGCTCACCCATCTATTGGAGTAGCGGGTTAGCCTATAATTATAAAGTTAGTGTATTCTTCAATTAGTAATTTCAATTTTGTAATTAAATTAAGCGTCAGCGTGGCCCTTAAGCTAAACAGTTTGAAGGCCTCTGTTCTAGGTTATAAAGTACTTCTGATAAATAATAAACAAACCTAGATTTTTATTTTTATTCAAAAACTAAATTATTAGCATATCAGTACATGAAATCTCTTAACGTTTTGTTCACGGTGTTCTCGGCTAGCTAGGTTAAAATATCGGATCTACCGTGTAGTTGTGCGGAAAATTAAGATCTAAAAGAGATTTGAGCGAGATGAGTCAAAAACCCATCAAGTCGAAAATTGGTTATAATAGGCAAGCAATTCTCGCCTTTAAGTTTAATGGGCGTAACTTAAAAATGCCAAAATCTTACAACCGCTATATTCGCCGCCGGAAAGAATAGCTCCGACCGAGATTCGATCCTGGATACCTCTATTCAACCGACTAGTACAACGTTCACATAAGAAACACTAACTTGTTAGAAGTTAGCATCGGTTTTGTTCATTCTGTTGACGGTATGTGTTTATGCTCGACGTAAAGAGGTGCAGCAATGTGTTTTAGTGGGCGGAAAATTGATGATAGTGTGATTGGGTAAGCCGTGAAGCCGCAATTCCGAGTCCGGCGTACACGGCAGGGCCAATGCTCTTTCCCTGAACGCTCAAAAGGATTCGCGGCAAAAATTGTGGGCCTAGAACGATAGCCTCTAAGGCACAATAGGGTACGGTCCCGAAGTAAAAAACGACTACATTGCCAAAAATACACGACAGGGAGTATGTCGCAAATGCGATGGTATCCCATCAAGTTTCCAGATTCGATTGTGTTTTAGTGGGCGGCAAATTGATGATAGTGTGATTGGGTGACCGGCTAGAACAGAACATGAAAGAACATAACACGAAAAAACAGAATATGAAAATAGAGAATATGAAAAAACAGAACAATGAAATAAAAGAGTATTGACAACAGAGAACTACGAAAAATTAGAACATTAAGTTTTTTTAAATTTAGTAATTTCCAAAAAAAAACGTTGAATGCCTGGTTCGACTCGGGGCTCAGTAAAACTTTATTTTGACCGTCTCCCCTTGGAAGGCAATGGCAAACCACCGAGGTGTAATCTGCCTGGTACATTCTCATTGGAGATGAAGTGAATACGCTTCCCGCGGTTCGGAGTCCGCGTTAAGCAGTAGATCACCTATGTGTGTGATAATACTTTAAATGCACAACACAAACATAGAGAGGTCGCCAACTTCCGGGGAACCGGATATGGCACACTAAGAAGAAGATAGTATAAAATAATTATTTAGATATTTCGTGTAAATTGACACTCACACTTATTTTTAATGATATACACATTTTGCGTTATGCTATCCGCTGGTTTTAGTTCTTACGTTCTCATGTTAGAATGCACACAAAAGACAGAGTAGGAGCAGTAATGCATAAAAATCCAAGATTCTTAACAACGACGCATTTCGGTTTTATTAGGTCACGTGTCAAAAAAAACTAAAACAAAATTGTCAAATGTGTACTATTTGGGATTGTATTTATTAAAAATATACTACCGTGGTTCACTAAAATATTACGTTTAGATTCCAATTTTTGTAGTTTCGGTGCGATTTATTTTTGAAATCGCTGACGCATCCTCTATGTAAAGTACGGTCTGGGTGTACTGGGTCTACTTAATTTATTCTGCAGTTTCTTATTTCTAATTTGCTCGTATACCTCCCGTTCTATAGCTTCTCATCTAATTATCTTCATTAATAACGTTACTAATTAACAATTATGAGTCATGGTTGAATGAATCTAAACAGATTTCATCGTCTTCA
Organism: Cantharis rustica; assembly: GCA_911387805.1. Taxonomy (NCBI): domain Eukaryota; kingdom Metazoa; phylum Arthropoda; class Insecta; order Coleoptera; family Cantharidae; genus Cantharis; species Cantharis rustica. Next base: position 37,517,119 of record OU426880.1, read on the forward strand.
AGTTTCACTTTTCGAGAAATCATTTTTTTTTTTACTTTTACTAAATTACCTTTTACTCCCCCGGCGTTAAAGTTCTATTTAAGTATGTGTTAATTCGAGATTTACAGGTGATGCACGGCACCCAAGTACCATTTTTATACTACCACCAATTTTTTTTGTACACTTTCCACCCCCTTTCTGACAAAAAAATTGCATATAGTTTTTGTAAAACTGAGTAAAATAAATTTGATTTATTACAAATATTACTGATATAACCTACATTTCAAACAATGTTTACTTAAATGTACTGCAAGTTGCCTATTTTTAGGCGTAAATAAATTTCCATTGATCCTAACATTGATAAAATTATTGATCTATCTGTACTAATATGCATTGTTTGTCTCTTGAAATTATTTAATTATAAATTTTTGTGTGGAAATTAGCCATTTATCTTGTTAACATTATGTTATCAGTGGGTTAATTGAATTTTTCGAGATGCACGGTGATGGAGGTCGATGCAAAAATTGCTCGGATTGTTATTAAAATAATATCGATATTCCTTCTTTATCGAGATATTGGTTTGATATCTTGACTATTATATTGACAATATTATTCATATCAAATTTTTAGAATAAACCAAAAAAATGCACAAACACTTTTTAGAACTAAAATGTTTAAGTTTGTGCATTTTTTGGTTTATTCTAAAAATTTGATATGATTAATATCGAGTTACACTACCTAAACCACTTATCTATTGATTATGACAATATTATATTTTATTTAATTACTTTCCGCAACTATAGCAGCTACCACATTCGTTATTATGCCAAAAATAATTTCGACCACTTCCGATTTCACCGGACGTGAGTTCAGATCAACACAAATTTATGTTTTTTTACGAACGCAAATTAATTTAGTCGTCCTTTCGGTTATTGTCCTTTTGTTAAATTACTTCAAAATTCAGAATAATTCTTTGCAGTAAATTTAAATCACTCGATTAGTGCGCTATTATTTTGTCTGCCCTGGTATGATTAATCCAATTATTGGAATATTGTTGAGTGATAATCGTATTACGTATTTTCATTTGTGAAAGGAATAATCTCCTTAATTGAATGTCCGCTAATCGATTCATACTTCAAGCATAATAGAAGTTTGGGCCGAGTATTTTTTTTGTTCTTTTTAAGTAATTTAATTTTCAAAATCGATTACCAAATTTCCCCACGTATATTGGCAAAAATCTAAAAAGCTGCGGAACGTCAAATTGACATCTGACAAGATGAAAGGACAGTGACGAAACAAATTGACATCCAACAGGATGTTATTGTTGTCTTTTTATATATTGCAGTGATAACCATGAAAATATTAAATTACTCCTGCACTTTAAGTACCTCGACTATCCCCTGAATGCGAGAGATAAGACAGTCAGTCTCAAGGTGGGTTCAACGGTCGTAAAAAGAAAAAATCAATATCAGTATTTAAATTCGCCAAAATTTTATATTTGTTCGAGGTTTGAACTTACGATTTCGAATTATGAGCTTGAATTTTACCACATAAATTTCACTATTCCAATTTATCTTAATAGCTGCCAAAATAAAAATAAACCATTCATCCAAAAATCAATAATTCACTTTAATAAAAAAAAAAAATATCAACTCACAAATAAAAACGATATCAAACTACGGCCACGATGGACCAAAATTGCTTCTTTAAATCAAACTCAACCAAAAAATATTTAAATACAATTCACCATTTCAAAAATACTACTCAAAAATTTCACAGAGCCAAAATCATATATTCGCTTCGGGCGGCCATTCTTCCTCCTTCTACTCACCACCTTGCACTTTTTAAATTCCAAACTTTTCAAAATTATTAAATAAGCACAGGGTGGGTCAAAATCATTTGTAACACGTCAATATGTATTATTTTAGCTGCAGAATCGTGTGTGTGAAAATCTCGTTAATCCGTTAATTTCTCAAACAGTGGCGTAGCTAGTGTTTAGTCAGCACGCAAAGCGTAACAGCCCTTGGCGATGGTTGGAAATTAATCAAGAATATGGAATGTAAAAAATCGCTCATCTCGCGTTTGCAAAATTTACCCGTCGTTAGAGAAGAAAGATTTTTATTATTAAACATATCGTTTCGTCCTTGTCGCGCTTTTGGAAAATTAAATAGAATATTTTTAATTTAATTTGACCTACTCTTGATTGTTTCTATTACTATGGATTTACTGGGCATGTATTTAAAAGAAATGCATAAATTTAATTTTTACCTTAGTTACATAAAATTCGAGTCAAAGTTTCTCATTCGCTGTTTATCCAATCAGAGAGGCTAACTCTAGGTTAACTTTAATTCGATCTATAAACAAATCGACCTTAAAGGGTATCCTATATATCGGATACCAGCAGACCTCCTCTACTACTACGGCCGGGGGGGGGGGTATAAGGAGGGCAATGGGATGCCTCTCCGAACAATAGTAATTTATTATTATTATTGCAATAACTGAATAATGTTTTTTCCACAATTACTGAGGTACTGGAAAGTATTCATTCATAATGGAGGTATTACATTCCTCTCAGACCTCCCTCCGGTTTCAGTGACAGAAAGTGCGTGTACATGCTCGACGATTAATTTTATTAAATAGGAACTTATCGCACTTCTAGAACAAATACAATTACATATATGTCTTGTCAGTACTCACTTGGGAGTCTGGGGGTACGGAACACCCTCCAGTTAACTCTATGAATTGTATAGAATACTCTTTAGGGCGTCAAGATTAACACTGAAATGTTTTTGCAATTGCAATCTACGTATAATCATACTTTGCTTTCACATTGCTAGATGTACTGGTGCTGATAGAGTAAAAGCTTTCTATAAATAGAAAGATAACTTAAAAAAATGAAATTTTTAAGTATTTATTGTGGTCAATAATAATTGTGAAATAAAGGCCTTTATATCGTATTACAAACTTTTTATTTTAAATTTTTATCATTTCTATAGTAACGTAATTTTCCAGAATTCTATTTCTTGTTTATTCAAGTATTCTAAGTTCTAACCTGTAAAATGTGAATTATTGTGATTTTTTAGTGTTTTTTAAATATTAACAGCCTTATGCATAGTCATCTAAGTAGCTACTAAGTACACTAAGTAGCTACTAACGCGGTCAGGTAGTAGTGGAGCATGCAACTTGTATGCATAGACGAGTTAAAAGGGTACTAACCTTAGTAGGACTACTAAAATCGTTGGTTTGCTACTAAATATTTAGTGAGGGTTTTGAGCATGTTTAAGATCATTTTAAGGTTACTTTTTACAAAGAATAGACAATTTTGAAAATTATATTTAGTCATAATATACCATATTATACATAATTTATATTAATTTTTAACTTGTGATAAAAAACATTATCAAATATTGTTTAGTATTTATTAATTAACTTGTTCAATTACAAATTATTGAATTTATTCTTATTATACATAAAATAAGTATTTAATGTAATATTTTTAAGTGGGAAAATGCTGAATTATAAAACTAATTAAATTAATTAAATAAAAAATTCGTTTAAAAATAATGGAAGATTGTATAAATGTTGATGAAGAAATCGAAGAAATTCAAATAATTCAAGATATTATTCTAAATTTAAATAGGACCCCAAAAGTATATGTGAATCATATAAATCCTTTGGTTTATTATAACAATGTACTTGCCAAGGGTAAATATTATTAAGCTGTTTTTAGGTACCTGTTTTAGGTAAAAATAATTATTTTTAAGTTGTCGGCTGTCAATTTGCGGTGTTGCCAAATAAATATTTCAAGAACCATACTTTAGTATTCTACCAACTAAAAGGATACTAACTTTCTTTTTAAAAGAACTATGCATAACAAAATTTTACTAGCTTCTAGAATGCTATTAACTAGTAGCTACTAATTCATTTTAAAACCATTTTAAAAGTACGACTATGCATAAGGCTGTATGTTTCTATGTAAGTATGTATTTTTTTCTGAACAGTTAAAATTTATTATTTTAACATTTGTTTAGTTTGATTATTTTTAAAAGGTTCCTATTATTTAATAAAATCAATCGCAGAACGTTCATTAAATCCTTTGGTTTCTGAAGTCGGGGGTGTCTGGGAGGTATGAAATATCCTTCATTGTCTCATAAATTGCATTAAAAAGACCTGTTTAACCTATGCTTAACTCTTTTCCTGGGAAGAGGGAGTATTGCTGTGAAAATCCGGTATACTAGGTGAGGGAAATTTGAAAAGATCCGTGGAAAGCCAGAACAAAGGCGTGGCAGTACGCCTCGAGGGGTCTGGAATTTCTACCAGTAACTTTATAAATTGAGAATACTGTTTAGGGTGTGAAGATTAGCATTGGCATTTTTTTTGCAATTGCAATTTAGGCAGAATTATACTCTGACTTCATTTTTCTAGACGTCACGTCACCTTTCTATTAAAGAAACTGCGAAACTACAAAATTGGCCACTGTATGTACAGGTTGTGAAAAAGCAAGAGGTTTCTATTTAATAAATTCAATCATAAAATATGCATTCAATTTTTAAGTTTTTGAAATCGGGGAGTCTGGGGGGTATGGAATTCATGTGATAAACAAATATTAGTTACTAGCTGGCACAGGCGTCCTTCGGCCGCCTTTAGCCATCTAGATTGTGTCTGTTATAGTTGCTTGTTCTTCGACCTCACTGAAGGATATTGCAACTACACTGGCCTACCGGCCTTCTTTAGCCATCTAGCCTGTGTCGGATACAGTTCGGTCTTTGGCCTCACTCGGGGAAATCTCAACTACACTGGCCTACCGACCGCCTTTAGCCATCTAGATTTTGTCGGATGTAGTTGTTCGGCTTCACAAGGGGAATATTGGTAGTATACCTGAAAGCCATAATTGCTCGACCCTAAAGTCGTTCGGAGCGACTCGGTAGTGCTCATTTACTTTACGAATTAATATAGGCCATGGCAGTGCTCACATGGAGGTATGGAAACTATGAAATTAATAGAATACTCTTTATGGTATAAATATTAATACGGAAATTTTTTGGAAATGCAATTTACATAGGCAGCATTACACTTCTTTGACTTCACATTTCTAATCGTCGCTAATTAAAGAAAATTACGAGCCGTCGCTGGCCACGGTATGTACAGGTTCTGAAAGAATAAATTGTGTATATTTTATTTAATAAAATCAATTACGGAACGTGCATTGAATCCTTAATTTTCTGAAGGGATTTTTTGGTATGGGGGGTTAGGGTTGTTTATCTGGGGGAGGGAGTTATTGCTGGGGGAAATCCCGGTCTAGAAGTTAAGGGAAATCGGTGGAAATCCACAACAAATACAACTATTGAAAGTATGGAATACCTTCCAGTAACTGGATAAATTGTGTAGAATACAAGATTAATACTGCAATTTTGTGCTAATGCATTTTAAGTAGCATTGCACTTTGACTTTACATTTCTAGTCGTTGTCTCTTGTCATGGGCCACGGAATATACAGGTTTTAAAAGAGTAAAAGGGTACTATTTAATAAAATCAATCACAGAACCTGCATTCAATCTCTTACTTCCTGGGACCGGGGGGTCTGGGGGGTATGGAATACCCCCCAGCACTTAAAAAATTGCGTTAAACAGAATTGTTTAACCTATGATTTATTTTTTTTCTGGCGGAGGGTGGTGGAGGGGGTGGGGTTGAACAAACTTAGGGAAATTTGAGTAAACTCTGATGAATACTAGCATAGATTTATTTCTGAGAAGACCAATGAGCTTTTTTTTTACTTTATTTTTCCTGCTGGAGAGTTTTAGAAACTTATGTACATAACTATAGATATTTCAGGAGTTTATAAAATGATGATATTATTTACTCGTGTTATCTATACATCATGCCACGAGACGTTTAGTCGTGTGACATACTATCATAACAATCAAGATTAATAACCTACTTTACTACTTTGTTATCTAATATACTACTAATTAAAATGAACCATTGTTGTGTAAAAAAATCAATGAAATTCAACAGCTCGAACCGTCTTTTTGTCAAATTTTTATTTAGCGTTAATATGTATGTACATACATAATATAATGAAGTGAGAACTCTCGTTCTAAATGAGACGGTTATATCAATTGGATGGGCGGGATTGTCTTAGGGGATATCGAATTCCATGTTGTCGTAGGGTATGGTGTCAACACGCCACGCGAGTGTTAAGTTTTCAAGTATTCCTCTCATTCACCAATTCAATTTGTTGTCATTGATTTGACTCAATTGGAAAAAAATAGAAACTCGTAACAAAACTTAGGAAAAAGGCGGATTTTTAGAAGCCCGCACGTATGCTCCATATGTTCATTATATTGGATGATTTTTAAAGAGGACAGATTAATTTTATTTGGTTTGAGAAAAAAAACAGATTAATTATATTGATAAAAAATCATAATTTTTATAATTTTAGCTAGGGGTGTAATTATGTTATTACCATTTATATTGATATGACTTAATTGTTGATGTGGGGGACGTGGGAGTAATTTTTTTTTATATAATATGATTGCATAGGGATTGGGTAAACAATTATGTTAGTTCTTTCTGTGCCCGAAATATATATTTGAATTTTAAAATTTTGTCGTTACGGTCGCGAATTCGCACTTGTGGATTTAAAAAGTAGCATTGTATAAGCTCTGCTTATCTTTTTATTAGTCAGTCGGTTTTCAATTTTTAATTGTATGCTGTGTGTATTATTTTGTGTGATAATGGTATTCGAGTGCAAGTACATAAATGATAAGAAAAAATTTGTGGCGAGGTACAAATAAGTCGCAAACATGTCGGACGGAAAGGCCGAATTTTATAATTTGGTAATTAAGTTTTGTGGATTTTATTCTTTATTCAATTTATAATTTTTTGAACGCGTGTGCGTAATTATTTCTAATAGAAAAAATGATAACTTAATATTGATCTGGTTTTTACGCGCATGTCACTAGGTTTTAGTTTGGTGATAACACAATGTCACGAACTGTTATTTGTGTTGCAATGTGGTCGAAATGAAAAATATTTAAAATTAAAATTATGTTAATTTAGCACTACACAAACGGCTCGGGATTATCGTCCGTCACATCAGATGATAGCGACATGATAGACATCAACACGTCAGGTGCGGGAGATAGAATACACTCCAGATCACAAGACGAAGACGATGGAAACGTACAATGTAAGTTTTCAAAAAGAAACTCCACGATCTAAACCCCCAACATATTTTTTCTCGCTTCGTTTCAGATGCTGTTGGCTTTAGCGGTTTGCAAGGTAAGTCGCCTGCGTCTCACATTTTTTCCCTTTTTTTACTAAGTGCTCTATTTGACGTGCAGAATCGGGTGATATTCCCGGAATCGGACAATATGACGACTTTCACACCATCGATTGGCAAAGAGATATCGCCCGAGATCGAATGCGACATCGATACATTGTTAAGAAAAAACAGGATTCCCTTTGGAACTTGATAGCGGGCGCCCACGATGCATGGTCCGGGTGGCTTTGTGTACTTTTAGTTGGACTTTTAACTGGTGCAGTTGCCGGAGTCATCGATATCGGCGCTTCGTGGATGACGGATCTTAAATTCGGAATTTGTCCGCAAGCGTTTTGGCTAAATCAGGAGCATTGCTGTTGGTCACTAAACGAAACCAACTTGGATAAAGGAAATTGTTCCCAGGTATGTTGCCAAATCCGCCTTCGACTAACTCATCCGTGTTTCTTCTTATTAGTGGCTTGCTTGGTCCGAAGTTTTGGGACAATCAACGAAAGGAGCGGGTGCTTACATAATTTCCTACTTCTTTTACATTGTTTGGGCGTTATTGTTTGCCGCCTTGTCTGCATCTTTGGTGCGCATGTTTGCGCCGTACGCGTGCGGCTCCGGTATACCAGAAGTAAGTTTTCAAACTTTTCCCAATTTCACATTATTTGAAAGCTTGTGGGAAAATTTAATAAAGTACAAACTATAATTTAGATTAAAACCATCTTGAGTGGGTTCATTATACGAGGATATTTAGGAAAATGGACTTTAATTATTAAGTGTGTTGGCCTTATTTTGTCTGTTTCGGCAGGACTTAGTCTCGGAAAAGAAGGTCCAATGGTACACATAGCCTGTGCGATAGGTAATTATTATCGATCACAATAATTGGGGGATTCCCAAGTCTTCCTCGTTTGATTATTCAATTCATACTTTCAGGAAACATTTTATCTTATTTATTTCCAAAATATGGAAGAAATGAAGCCAAAAAGAGAGAAATTCTCTCAGCTGCAGCGGCGGCAGGCGTATCCGTCGCGTTCGGAGCTCCCATTGGTGGAGTGCTCTTCAGTTTAGAAGAGGTAAGTTGTTATTCAAAGCTTCACCAGCAACAATCTAATCTCAACTTCTTCTAGGTTAGCTACTATTTTCCACTAAAAACCTTATGGCGATCTTTTTTTTGCGCATTAATTGCGGCGTTCATACTGCGATCTATAAATCCTTTTGGAAACGAACACTCGGTGTTATTTTTTGTCGAATACAACAAACCGTGGATATTTTTTGAATTAGTTCCATTCATTGGGTTAGGTATTATTGGGGTAAGAACTCAAAATTATGTACTTCACCGAAATTGACTTTTAATTTTTTTTAGGGTTTAATAGCAACAGTTTTCATTAAAGCAAATTTATATTGGTGCCGCTATAGGAAACATTCTAAATTGGGTCAATATCCAGTGACAGAAGTTTTGGTAGTTACTGTAATTACGGCAGTGTTTGCCTATCCCAATCCATACACCAGGATGAACACCAGTAAACTTATTTATTTACTTTTTAGCCAATGTGGAATTTCAAATTCTGATGATTTATGGTGAGTTAACCTTATCCAAATGAAACGTTTACCTTTAACCATTTTCTTCCAGCGATTACAATCGTAATTTTACGGATGTGAATTCGGCAATCGAGATTGCTGCAGCTGGCCCGGGTGTTTATAGAGCTGTATGGCTTCTTATTTTAGCCCTGCTATTTAAACTAGTCATGACCGTTTTTACATTTGGCATGAAAGTACCATGTGGATTGTTTATTCCCAGTTTATGCTTGGGAGCTATCGTTGGTAGAATTGTAGGAATATTTATGGAACAGCTAGCGTATGCCTATCCTAAGAATTGGATATTTAGTGGGGAGTGTTCCACAGGAGACGATTGTATAACGCCTGGTTTGTATGCCATGGTGGGAGCTGCTGCCGTTCTTGGTGGTGTTACCAGGATGACCGTGTCTTTGGTGGTCATTATGTTTGAGTTAACAGGTGGCGTGCGGTATATCGTGCCGCTAATGGCAGCAGCTATGGCAAGTAAATGGGTTGGTGACGCTTTAGGAAGGCAAGGCATCTACGATGCACATATATCTTTGAACGGTTATCCATTTTTGGATTCCAAAGATGAATACGCTCACACATCACTGGCTGCCGATGTTATGCAACCAAAGTAAGTAAATTCTCTTCAAGTAGTTCTCTTTAACTTTTCCTTTACTTACAGACGAAATGAAACTTTGAGTGTCATCACGCAAGACTCGATGACGGTGGATGACGTGGAGCAGCTGCTAAAAGAAACCGAACACAATGGGTATCCAGTGGTGGTATCTAGAGAATCACAGTATTTGGTTGGATTTGTTTTGAGAAGGGATTTAAATCTTGCGATTGGTGAGTTGATTGATTTTTCTCGACTTGTTCTCAAAACAAATTTATTACAGCAAATGCAAAGCGTATGGTGGATGGAATTACTGGACAGTCGTTGGTACTTTTCACAAGTGCAACTACTGCCATCACGCAAACTCTAGGACCTCCTCCCCTGAAACTTAAAAAAATTTTAGATATGGCACCAATCACAATAACAGATCAAACTCCAATGGAAACAATTGTAGATATGTTTAGGAAATTGGGTCTCAGGCAAACTTTAGTTACACATAACGGGTAAGTAGTAAATATTTTTGAGGGAATATTGGAAAACTTCAAGTACATTTTAGGCGACTTTTGGGTGTAATAACGAAAAAGGATGTATTGAGGCATGTAAAACAAATGGATAACGAAGATCCCAATTCTGTTTTATTTAATTAAGATAACAATTAGTTTTTTATAGTTTTTAATGAATTAAGTATGAATATGACTCATTTTGTATTATATAAATTAATAAATAATTTACTGTCGTATAGAAATACTTTAACGTTAATTTATTATCCTGCAGCTTAAGCAAATGGAATCAGATGATGTATTAATAATAATTTTTATAAGGTGTTTTGTCTTCCCTGAAATGAAAAATTTCGTTTTTAAGACATTGTTATCTAATCACTGTATAGTACTCACTCATTGTATATTGTATTTAAAATTAAAATAAGAACGTGAAGAGAATAAAATGCTCATGATTATTATTTAATAAAGTTTTCTAAAAAATTTGCCAAATTAGTTTTTTGTAATTTGGGTAGGGAATATTTTACTTCTTGGGAAATCTAACTTATTATACAGCATTTAACTATAAATTGAAAGTTTTAAGTTGTAAGAAAGGAAGATTGATAACAATCTACCTACTTATATTTTTATAATGTGAAGTATGTTTTATCAACACTTATTGATTAATTACAATTAATCTTAGATTAGTTATGTAAAATACCCAGGTATTTAATTTTAACATTGAAATCGGTGTAATTTCAATCATAAATTGTAGTTATTTCTAAACTTATCGATTTAATTTTTTTGCCAGACATAGAAAAAGTATTATTTATTGCAATATCGATGAAGAGATTTTTGTAATTTTTTTAAAGGAGTTTTTAAAAAATTTACGATGGTCATTAAAATTAGACATTTTTAAAATGTTTTTGTACAAGCGTAAAAAATAAGATCTAAATATTTGACTACGTATATATCTAACGACAACTTTTAAGTGTTTAGAAAAAATATTTCATTGTTATTAATAACATTAGTACTTGCGTAATTTATTATAGGAAATATCTTGTTTTCAAAATTACTTGCACTGTTAACTTTGACGATTAAAGTAAATAGTCCACCACCAGGCCCATAGCCAGGATTTCATTACGGAGGGGCACTTATAAAAAGTAAAATTTTTGAGGGTTCCTCATCCGGGTATTACTTTATCATACGAAGTCTGAGAAAGTATTGTAATCGTGCAGAAAAAAACTTGAGATTTTGATGAATTTAGACACTTTGGGGTCCCAAAAGCGGAAAATCGTCATTTCCAAAAAATGTCTGTATGTATGTATGTGGTTAAATTTTGTGTGCGCTCTACCTCAAAAAGTAATAGAAATTTTTTAACAAAATTTTGTATTTAGTACATAAATATTGAGACTTAGAGCTGATTAGATTTTGGTTAAAATCGGTATACGGAAACGCAAAAAAACTAAATAATATAAAAAAAGATAATAAAAAAAAAATTTGCAAATAATTTTTTTCTTATTTTTAAAATTTTAACTTTTTAATATATTCTCCTCTAAAATAATATATTTTTTAAATTCTTTTAAATTTATTATTATTTAAAAGTATGATAAAGTTATGGGCATGGCCACATCCGATTTTTTTAATATTTTATTTTTCTAAATTCATTAAACAATTGTTTGTAAAATTAACTCAACATATATTTATTATTTAATTTATTTTCCTTTCTTTCTTATTCGCAAAATTATTTATTATATTATAATAACGAAATCAAAATTTATATTCCTATGAATATTCATGAGCTCTAGACTGTTTAGCCTTTCTATCAAAATATTGAATAAATAATAATTATTAATTACAATTGAAACTTTGACATATTACTAAATAATATTTATCAGTCTGTTACTAAGGTTAACAGACCGATATTGCTCTGTTAACTTATTAGACGACTTGACAGGCTGTTAACTGCTAACAGTCATTAGTGAATACAAAAATGTCATATTAACAAACTGTTATTGACTTGACTCTCTGTTAGTAACTTAACAGAGCTTGGTGAATACGGCTATTAGCCAGTAGAATTTTTTAAATAAGTTTTTATTTGTTTTAAACTAGAAAAACTTCTTTCGGCAGTTGCCTGGTAATATTAGTAATATTTTTAATAGGGTTCTGAGATTGGAAAAAAAATTTTCAGAACATTTTGCTAACGTATCTAATGAATTTTTTGACAAATTGTTCACATTTAACCATTTTTGTTTCCAAAAATCGAATTCTTCATGAATTGCTGCTATGTATTTTATTTTTTGAAATTCAAATTTTTTACTTTCAAAGAATGTTTTCTTTTGAACATTTGGGGGGGGGAGCACGTACCTCTAGTTGCCCCCCTGGCTATGGGCCTGTCTTACAGCTTCGGACGATCGAGTTGTGGTAGGGGTGTTATAGTTGCGGAATAGTGATATAATATTATATTGTTACGATTTTACTTATTAGGTACTCTTAGTTTCTATGATTGTAATATTATTATTATTAGTGGAAAAATGGGTAACATGCAACTTTCTTATTATTATAAACGTCAAAATATGAAACAACGTATGAAAAAAGTTACAAAAAACATGTCGATCAATTCGTTAATATGTATTGGTTAAATTCATCGCTTCAACAATATCGAATGTACAAATCATATTTAGCGGAACTTTAATAATAGAATAAAGGAATTACCTAAAGCTAAAAGAAATTATACTTGATCCGTTCCAATTAACATGGAAGGCTTGCAGACAAAAATTAATTAATATTTTTAATCTCTCAAATTTTGTATTATTAAAAATGTTGACGAAAAATATGAAGAATATGAAATAAAATCAAAATTATTTTTGACCAAAATAACTAAAACAAAGCAAGAAATTATTGAATAAAACACGGAAAAGTGAACGGTTAAAAAAAACTTACTGCTTTGAGCTTTGCTCGAGCGTGTAAATTAAGAGATAGAACACATCGGAAAAAAATAATTATAAATATTGTCGTGGTAAAAAATGATTGGGACCCACCCTGTACTCTTTTAGAAAAATTTTATGAATTGTATTTTATTTTGGTGAATTTGAAAAGAGTGCAAGTTGGGGGGGGGGGGTTCAAGGAAAAAGATAAAGGCTTTTTGCCAAAAATGGTCGCACGAACCGGTTGTGCGGGTTTTGGCTCATAAATTGTGTGAGTTGTGTTGGATTATTTTTGGATGAACGATTTTTATTTAATTGGAGGTAATTTTGATTTTGGAATTGATGTTGATTTGATTGGAAGTAGTTGGAAGTTAAAATTAAAATTTATAAGACCAACGTGTGCGTTCGAAGATACCGCGTTTAGGTGAAGATTAAATATTAAAGGTTTGATACAGAAGTGAAATTTTATTTTTAAATTTAAATTATTTACGATATTAAAATTTTCTTTGAAGACAATAATTTGTATTAGTGGTATTAATTTTGGAATAAATATCATAGCATCTTTTGGCACCACGGCATTAGGATTTGTTGGTAATCTTTGTTTTACGAACGCCGAAATCCTCAACCCTAAAATTGTACCGACTGCTTGCACACATTAGGGTTTACCCAAGCAAAGCAAGTGTGATACAATTTTCTAAGAAAATACTTGTTCGTAAACATTTTTAAAGGAAAATCATCTCAACTAAATTGGCGCCAGCACATGGGGTTCGTTTTTTTTTCTATTGCATCTCGATTTTGTCAATAAGCACCAAAAATGATTGATTATGAAAAATTTATTAGAGATGTAACCCAGTCAGTTAACGAAAGTCTAGACAAATTAATGAACGCAAGATTAGAATTAATGAACGCAGGATTTAAAAAAATAAACGAAAAATTTGATATTCAAATTGAATTAATAAAACTCATGGGAAATAAAATTGTTTTCGAAATAAATAAAATAGAAAACAATACGAAGGAGTTAAGTGGGAAACTTAACGGGGAGTTAGAAAATTCGAAAATTTTAAAGAGCGTGAAGTAATCTACAAACTAGATTCAAACATTTTTTAACGGCTTTTGAGTTATGAATAAAAGTAGGTAAAAAAATGTTGAAAAATTGGATTGGAGGAAAAAACCAATCCCTTACACAGAAAATAAAGACAGCTACAAAACAAAAAATTAACTTCGCAAAATTTTTAAATAAAAAATAATAAAATTTTTTTTTTAATTTTTATTATTTTTTATAAATAATGTAATGTCGGAAGACCAAGGAAAAGATAGAAAGACCAGCTACGTAATCAGCGATTCATGGTGTTGTAACGGGTATAACTACCTAATACGTGCAGAAGAAGAAGATTATTTTTTATTTTTTTATTATTTTGTATATAAAAATTTTGCAAATTTAATTTTTTGTTTTGTAGCTGCCTTGTTGATTATTTTCTGATTTTCTGTGAAAGGGATTGGTTTTTCATAAATTTTTATTAGACAAGTTATAGTCCGTTAAATTTTCTATCCGAAATGGGGTCTCAGAATTTTTGTAAAATGTTTTGTTTAAAAGATACAGGGTTTTCAAAATAAACCAAAATGAAAAAAAGCTTTAATTTTTTAACATTTTTTTACCTACTTTTATTCATAACTCAAAAGCCGTTGATTTTAGATAAAAAATGTTTGAATCTAGTATGTAGATTACTTCACGCTCTTTAAAAAAACACTACTTAATTTTTACTAAAAAATCATTATTTTCCAGACGATGGCCACGTGAAAGTGGAAATTAAAATAAATGCTTTGAAGAAGCCTAACTCTCGAAGTCTTGAATTTAGAAACCAAATTTTGTTAATAACTTTTCTTAGAAAAGAAAAAGATTGTAAAGGAAGATATAGAATAGCATCGCAGCGACAGTGTTAGCAAATCTGTTTTTCATAGATATCTTCTTCAGCTATTATTCGTCCACTGCTGAACATAGGCCTCGCCTTTTTCCCTTCAATTAAGGGATTTTAAAGGAGGTTTTGGCAGTTAAAATGCCACGCTAGCCGAGCGTGTTGGCGAGTTTATAGCCTATAGTCAAACACCTTACTCAGATTAAAATAGAAGTCCGTGGATATCTGGATGATCAGACGTATGAAAGGCGATGGGGCTCCAACAGTGGAGACAGATGGCGCTGGTATACGGAAGAACACACGTTCTTCCAACACTGGAAACACCACCAGCAAGAACTTACTTACAAGAACAAGAGAGAAAGATAACTAACCACAAACAATTGTACCAAAATTTTGTTATTTTGTTTGGTTTGAATACGGTCCTGTCCCCCGAGGCATGCGCCTACGGAATTTCTGCAAGGTCGAGAGATATTTATGCGACATTTTTGACTTTGATATTGAAACCAGCAAGTGCAGGTGAAATTCAATTTCGTTAGGAGTAGCATCCCTTTTACCACCATTTACCACCTATTCGCTTATTTTTTTATCACCCTTATGGCCGTTGTTTTTGGGTAACGTTAACAAAGCTGATACCATCGCGTACTTTGACCTTGGTATGATTAAATTTTTGAAGTGGCTTATTGGCCGTGTTTTGGCGATTGTCTCGAGGGTCTCGACACTGAAGGTTCCTTGGAAGAATGTGCGGCAGCTGTACCTGAACTGGTTGCGTTTTTGTTTGGATTGTCATCTCCAATTTTTCGTGGAAGCAGAAAGATTGCAGTTGTGATTAATGCTATACTGTCAGACTCGTGGGTTAGGGGTATAATCTGTATAAGTGGAGATTGTGTAAACTCATCGATAGCTATCGGGATGAGTAGTTTTTTTTGCCTTTAATCTGTCGGTCTGTATTTCTGGAAAAGCAGTTTGCATTTATTTTTTTGTCATATTGCTTAGTGGCATTTGAGTTTATTTTAATTATATTTGCGTATGCTCGTTGAGGACTTGTACAAATGCAATCACATTTCACACCTGTTTTTTTGATCTTTGATATTATTGTAAATAAATATCTGTTATTTTTATGTATGTGCTTTTTTCTGAAGAGCTGGACTTGCCACGAAGGATTTATTTTTCGAACCTTGCTCTCGCGATCACATCAAATCTGCTAGTTATAACATCACTTAGAGTTCTCTACACCAAAGAGAAACTGGTTAGTTTTTATTATCCAGCGTGTAAAGGAAAGATTGTTCTTCCCCGCAAAATAAAAATAAATAGTTTTTTATCTTGCTTGCTTGTTTCTCCCTTGCTTTTTGTTCGAATTTTTTTAATAATTTTATATAATGAATTTCAAGATGATTTTTGTAGAATATATATTTTTAAAAACATTTACAATTAAATTTCACAATATTTATTTCATAATAAAACAAAAATTAATGGGGTACTTTGTTTGTGAAAATCATGGGTTTTGGTCTGATATTTTACAGACATTTTATTTTTTGATGATTCTAATACATCAATATAAGAATAATAAATTTTACTAATAAATTACATTCGTGATTGGCTGAATAGGTATTCCATATTGATGTTTGATAAAATCTGAAATTCTTTCAGCGGTCATAACTGTGGGTGCTGCAGTATGACCAGCCACCAAAGACGGAAAAATGCTGGCATCAACAATTCGTAGTTTTTTAAAACCATGAACCATTCCTCTGTTGTTTACAACCGAAGTTTTAGGATTGGGTCCCATTCTACAAGTCCCACTTTGGTGGTAGGAAGATGCCGTCATAAGTCTAAATGCGCAAATCCAGTAATCTTTGCTTCCCAATTCATGGCTTCTGCATTGTGGATAGTCAACTATGGTCAGGGTTGCATTAATTCTTCTTAATGGTTTCGTTTTTATAATTTTCTGAAGTGTTAAAATTCCTTGATACAAAATCTCAACGTCATAGTTTTTGGCCAAAAAGTTAGGATTAATATTTGAATGTTGATACGGATCTTTAGATTTAAGAGTTACCGAACCAACTGATTGGGATTTCAGAACAAACTGAAATACATTCATGATACTTTGGTAATGTAAACTGTTTGTGATGGCTTGGTAGGTATCTCTCTTTAATCTTAAATCTCGAAGGAAAAACGTGTTTCTTTCTAGTGAACCGGCTAAACTTACTACCATCTCAAGGTCGGGGTAAGTTGGATTATCTTCAAATTTAGTTCTGTAAAATCCAATAGCTTGAATGTTTGAGTACATTGTTAAAGTCCCGTAATCGTGCAAAAACTCTCGGATTTGTTGTCGTAAGCTTGGATTTGGTTCTGTGTAGTTTGTGCCAATATAAACACCGTAAAACAAGCTGTGATCGTAAAGGGTTTTACCAACTGGAAGATTACTAATTAATGGAATATTCATTTCTCTTAAGTGTTCTCGGGGCCCAACGCCGGATAACATTAAAATTTGGGGAGTGTTGATTGCCCCAGCTGACAAGATAACCTCGACGCCAGCTCTGGCGTTATATAGCTTTCCATCTTTCGCAAATTGAACTCCAACCGCAGTTCTGGTTGAAGGGTTGATATTTACTTTGGTCACGTAAGCATTCGTTATAATTCTTAAGTTTCTTCTATTTTTTAAGGGCTTTAAAAATGCGTTATTGGAGCTGTCACGTGATTCTCGAATATTATTTATTTGTATTTGGAAAGCTCCCAATTCGTTTATTCCGTTATAATCTCTACCGCTAAAATTACGCACAATTCTGCTGCCTTCTATAAAATTTACAAATTGCTGGCTAAACGGTCTATTATACTTGACGTTCCAGTAACCATTTCTTCCGTGATAACCTGGATGTCCATTCACTTCAGAATTTTCTGATTTTATAAAATAAGGTAGAATTTCGTCGTAGGTCCAACCGCGATTTCCTTCCGCTGCCCATCTGTTATAATCGTCTTTGTTACCTCTTGCATAAGTATCGTAGTTTAGTGCGGTACTGCCTCCTAAAGCTCGCCCTCGCACAATGGGACAGCGATTTTCATGCATACCTTAAAAATGTAAATAAGTTAGGGTGAAAATTAGGGCATGTTTAAATTAAGCACTAATCTCTTAATCTGTTTTGAGTCTATGTTTAAATTAGGCACCGACAAGAAAACCATGATAAAAGAGGATTATTGAAATTTGGCACCAAGGAGATACGGAGAGCTGTCGGTCAATTCTTACCACTATTAGATGACTAGATTTTAGGGTGTATCCGATATTTACCGTGGTTGTGCTTGTCAAAATAGCACAGAGCGTCTGAAGCAAAGGGGACCGAAGCGGAGTACTAATACTGTACTAACTAAAAAATATTCTCGATGTGCACTCGACACTGTGATATTCGCGACTTTATAATTAATTACACGCTATAATTTCTAAACAACTACTAACTTAATCATAAATAAATTACATAATCCTAAAGGATTATTTACTTACAATGGGTATTACTAGTGTTCAAAACCAGGTGCATCGAGTAGGATTAGGCTTAACGAGATTACTAGTGCTTAATTTAGGATCGTCGGAAAATTAGGCATCGATAGATTTAATTGCATTTAGAGGTAAAAAAACAAAAGTTTACCTAGGCACGCATGCTTTTGCTTGGTGGTGTAATAGCCCCAGTTAAATCTTGACATGTGTAAATAGTTATGCATAGCTGGAATAACGGAAAAATTTGTCTCGGGACCTCCAGCTTCGATTAGCAAAACTCTCCATTTTTGGACCTCGGACAATCTATTTGCGACGACTGCTCCACCACAACCGGAACCCACAACAATGAAATCCCAAAGTCCAAAATCTGAAATACATACATAATTGAGACAATATTGACTCTTAAAAAATTTGTACCTTCAATTGAGATGCTGTTATGTGGTCTATACTGTTCATTATCTGTGGGCTGCTGATATTGGTTAGCCCGGTAGACTTCAGTTTTGATGAGATTTTCGTAATAATTTACTTTATCTTCTACATCGAGATACGAATTGATTCCGTTCGAAAATTGAAAAAATAATAAAATAAAAAGAAATTTCATAGTGAAATTATTGGTGTGCATTGCTACAAAAATTTTAAAATATTTGAAATGTATTTGGCTTTTTAAGCAATTTATTTGCATTAATTATGAGATTTTTCAATATTTTATACACCTGTTAAGTATATTTAGATAAATTTAAAGCATGCAATGCTCATTATATAATATATTATCAACTACACAGTAAAAGCTATTTTATCGTATTGGTTTTTAATTATTTTTGAATATACTTTTTAAACTCATTTCAGTTATTTTACGTTATTATTACGGCATTGGATTTTTAGAATATTTTTAAAAATAAAAGCTTTTTTACAGTGTACCATATTTTATCACATTTTCTACGGTACAAAAATATTGATATGCATGGTTACTTATGTTTCGCTACATAAACCATAAATCAATAAACTAATAATTATTTTAAATGCGAAAATATTTATTTGTTTTATTTTTAGATTTTGATATCTGTTTGGGAAGTAAATCATTATCGAACGCGTGTGATAATGGTACATTTCAACACGTGTTTCATACCAAATTTTATCTACTACCAAATTTTTTTTGAAATTTGAGCTGACATCTTATTTTTGAACAAACTTTGTTTAAATTAATAATTCTAATATAATAATATAAATTTATTTAGTTTTTTAAATTTTATTATTATTGAATACCAATGAACCATGATGACTAAAATATGAGTTGAGCTTTCTCTGTGACTCTTTGTGTTGAAAGTTTACCCATTTTAGTAAAATATGAGAGAAGCAAATGTGTTTGAAGAAGCAAACACACATTTTGTGTGGATGGGGTGTAATGCAATTAAGTAGAGGAACTAGAAAGGAAATATCATTTATTTAATATGTATAAGAAAGTCGAAGAAGCTGCCGGAATATACAATACGATAGGAAAATTACAAGATGCAAACGGTAAAATTATAATCGACAAGCAGGAAAAAATGCATACCTGGAAAGCATATTATATAACCGAACTTTTCGAAGCAGAGAAGAACATCCAAAAGAGTACCATTGTCCGGATAGCCTACCAATCACAGCAGATGATGAGGTCAGTAGAACAATTAAACAGTTCAATGAGGACAAATCTCCTGAACCAGATGGTATTTATACTGTATTCCTTGTCTGGTTAGAATGTCCCCCTTCTACTAATTTGTGTATACCTAGGCAGGAAAAAGCTAATCGATCGATTTTGTGAGTTTTGTTTAGGTTTAACGGCCATAAGAGCACGAATAGTATTCGAGTTTCAGTATGTCATTAAAGATGGGGGTCGGGGTTTTATGCTAGCAACGCTTATCTGAGTGTGAGGGTTTTATGTTTGGTTGATATTGAGTCAACGAGAAATATTAAGTAACCTATAACGCCCTAGGGCGTATAAATCATAATGCCCACAAGCTACCGCAAACTAGAAAATTTATCAAAATAAAATTCAAAATTTTAAATGTTCACAAATTCAAATGCAGTGAAATATAAAATGTTGATTGCATCACATGCATTACTCGATGTTTATGCTCTCGAGCAACTTAAAGACTCTCGGGCCTGGCGGCCCTCGTTCTTTTACATTGGTTGCTCTCGATATAAACATCAGTATAATGCCCTAGATACATAAATAACTATTATGATACGAACGGTGACTTTCTAGGATTCTTGTTCAACAGGCTTTGCTCAAGCCAGATCACTTCCAACTTCCAAATTTTTCGCCTTTCCAAACCCAGTTTTTTAAACGGAATCGTACTCTATTATGCCGTTTTGGTTAATCTTGTGTGTTCGTATTTTGTTCAGTGCCCCATTTTGAACCGGATGCGCTTAGCTATTTGTCTGGTCTATCTAGGTATTATATTAAGCTCACGGTCTCGAGATCGCGCTGTCACCGTGGCTCTGTTTTGAGCGTTCAGAATAAAAACCTTGGCCCTCCGACTCTGGCCAAGACAGCGACGCTTGAAGTCTTTTGGGAGATAGCGACTTGAGAAATTTTAAAACTGTAATCGAGGTTATGTACTAATTGCGTTTTTAGTGACCGGACGTGACAAATTGAGCTTGAGTCCGTAGAAAGGGCGTTGTTGAACAACGCGCAGCACACGTTGTCCCACCCGATCACCATTGGTCCTCCGTTATTGATTCATCTTGCAATTTCAGCGTTCGGCCCTTTTGATTTCTTGGTTGTTTTTGATCTCGTCGTTAGATGTGGATCTGAAAGAAATTAAAATTAATTTATTTGCTCACATACTTGGTGGTGGAGTTTTCTGCAGAATTGCTTTGGATCTCTTATACCTTAGATATTTAGTTGTCGAGTTAGTAATTTCCCAGCTCTAGGACTATCGGGTTATCGGAGGTACCCGCGGCTTTGCAGAGTTTTTTCGCGGCGCTTCAGATGGACTCCAGGTTGAAGTCTTCTTGCAGCTATTTATTCAAAACTTGTCATTGGGCTCGTGTGGTACGTTTTATTGACAAGTTCTGCACTGAAGCTAAAGCTCTGTTATGTGACTTTATGTCGAATAGCTCCATACTGGTACAGCGTATGTAAAAATTGGCTTAATGATAGTTTTCACCAGCATTTTTTTTTATTAACTCCAAGAATACAGCAATTTGCCTGATAGGCATTAGGCGTCTCATCTGACAATGTAACAATAGCATGAAAGAAAATTATTTTATTGAACAATATCTATTTATAACACTTTTAGTTTTTATGTTTTACTTGCATTTCATTTATAGGTATCTGTTTATTAGGTCCGTAGGTTGGTATCTTTTTAATCTGCGAACTTCATCCGTGTTCACCAGTAGTTTGTTTGCGTATACGTTAGGATGATGTTGCAGTCTTTCACTAAATGTTTTAATTGTTTCCTTAACGGAAGATAGTGGTATATCCGCTGTATCACTTCATTTGTCACGTATCTAGGTGCGTCGACCATCACTCTTATGACCTTGTTCTGAAATCTCTGCAGAATCTCGATGTTAGAATTGGCTGCTGAACCCCACAGTTGTATACTGTAGGTCCAAATTGGCTTGAGAATTGCTTTGTAGAATATTAATTTGTTTTCTAGAGTTAGCTGAGATTTTCTGCCAATCAGCCAGTACATCTGGCTAAACTTAATGCCGAGCTGTTTCCGTTTAGTAAGTATGTGCCTTTTCCATGTCAGACGCCTATCCAAATAAATTCCAAGATATTTGACATCCTCAGCCTGGGGAAGTTGTTGGTTGTTTAACTTAACTGGTGGGCATGTTGGCCTGTTTAAGGTGAAGATGGTGTAAACTGATTTGGATTCATTAGTTCTAATGCGCCATTTTCGCAACCATGTTTGTATTTTGTCCAGGTTGGATTGGAGATTTCTGGACGCCTTGTTTGGATCCGGGTGTGATGCCAATATTGCTGTATCGTCCGAGAATGTAGCTACTGTTGTTAGACGAGTTGTTGGTAAGTTACACGTGTAGATTAGATAAAGACGTGTAGATTGGCCTCAATACGCTACCCTGGGGTACTCCTGATGTGATGGGATATAGATCTGTGTAGTCGTTCTGCTGTTTTACCAAGAAGTGCCTATTGCTCAAGTAAGATTTTAATATTTGAAACTGATGATATGGTAAATGTTTTATAATTTTGTAATATAGGCCCTCATGCCAGACCTTATCAAAGGCCTGGCTCACGTCGAGAAATGCAGCTGAACAGAACCTTTTTTTCTCAAGATCGTTGTTAATTATGTTTACCAATCTATGCACTTGCTCAATAGTACTATGTTTGTTTCTAAAACCGAATTGGTGATTTGGTATAATATTTTGTTGTTCGAGTAGGGGTTTTAATCTTTTTATGTATACTTTTTCAAATACTTTGGAGAGCATTGGTAGCAGACTTATAGGTCTATATGATTTGACATCTTCTGGTTTCTTGCCGGGTTTAGGAATCATCATTATTTGAGCAACTTTCCACAAGTTTGGAAAGTAGTGTAACCGTAGTATTGCATTGAAAATAAAGGTGATCAATTTTAGACACTTTTCTGAAACCTCTTGTAGAACTCTTCCCGTAATTAAGTCAAAGCCAGGAGCTTTTATGATGTTAATTTCTTTTTGTATCGTTTTTTTAATTTCTTTAATTTTAAAATTTTTGATGAGAAGATCTAGTTGGAAAGGAGATTTGAGGTAATCTGATATTTCTTTTTTTTTTCTGAAGTTGACAGCGAGGGAAGTGGTTGGAAAACTTCTTCTAGATGTCTGGCAAATACTTCAGCCTTGTCTTTATCGTTTCTAGCCAATTTGTTGCTTTTTTTATCTTTAATTGGTGGATGATGCAGTTGTAGTCTTTTAAGTTTTCTCGTTGCCTTCCAGGGAGAGTAATCTGTGGCCTCTGTTGGTGTTAGGCTCTCTAAGTAATCTTGGATACCTTGGTTTTTGGTTTTCATTATCATCTCTTTTAGCTCCTTACTGGATTTGTTAAACTTGGCTTTATTTTCTGTTGTTCTTATTTGCTGCCATTGCTTTTTAAGTCTTCTCTTTTCAGCGATTTTTTGTTGGATATTGGGTGGGACTCTTTCGTTTTGGTGTGTCGTGTTAATGTTAGGAGTGGCATACCAAGCTGCTGTTTGAATATTTTTGGTTAACTCATCGACTTCTGTTTCGATTTCATGCTCTGTATTCAGCGACTTATTTAGTGTAATTAGTTCGTCCAATTTGTGTCTAAATAACTCTCAGTTTGTATTTTTGTTGTGTAGTGAGGGTTGTTTTTCTTTCTGTACTAATTGACTGAAGACTGTGACTATCACTGGGAAGTGATCCTATGACAGATCCAAGTACGATTCTGCTTTAATTCGTTTGCTGTTAATGCCTTTTGTGATACAGGAGTCGATAAGGTTGGGTGTTTTCTTTTTATCCGATGGCCAGTAAGTAGGTTGTCCCGTTGAGATATAATGCAGATTATTCTCTTCCATTACTTTAGCTAGTTCTCTTCCTTTCGGATTAGTTAATTTAGATCCCCATATAGTATGTTTTGCGTAGTTGTCACCTCCCGCAATAAATTTGTTGTAGAAGCCCTCAAATTGTTCTTTTTTGTTGTTATGTTTGGGCGGGCAGTATATCGCAGAGATGGTTATTGGACCTTGTCGATCCGCTAGAGTGATGCTAGTAGGCTGCAGGTGTTTTTTGGCGTATTTATTTCTTTCATGATGTTTGATGTTATTTCGAATAATTATTGCAGTTCCCCCATGTGCTTTCTTATCAGGATGTTTTGTATCATAGATTTGATAGTTTGGTAGTCTTGATAGTGATCTTTTGTGAAGTGAGTTTCAGAAACCATCACGATGTCGATATTATGGGTTTCCAGGAATGTCTTAACTTCATGTGCGTATTGGTTTAGTCCAATGGCGTTCCAAATTGCCATTTTATACTTTGGCTGTACACTCATTAAACCATTTTACTGACGAGTGATATTAGTAAGTTCAACATAGTACTCATTTGTGTCATGAGTTGTCTCATCATATTTTCGAGTTTACTCATGTTAGTTGATTGTTGGCTTGTAATTTGATTTGTGTTTTGGTTAGTTTGTCAGGCTGGTTTTTGTTAGTTATTGCTATTTAGTTGGTTTGTGTATATGGTCTCGTTTTGTGTTGGGAGGTGAGGGAAAGCAGTATTATAATTGTTCGGTGGTTGGTAGTATACACTATTTGGTTGTTGTTGTTGTTGATTTGAAGTATTTTGAGTCAATTGTGTATTTACTTTATTTCTGAGGGTAGGGTACATTCGTCGTTGTAGCTGTGTATGCACTAGGCATCCTCGGTAGTTGGCTGGATGTCTTCCATTACAATTTGCACATTTTACGTTATCAGGGGCAATCCTTGGTGATGTGTTCCCCTGCACATTTCACACATCGTGCAGTTTTGTAGCAGAAATGTTTGGTATGTTCGTAGCTTTGGCATTTTACACATTGTGGGTTGGTTCGTTTCACGTGCGGCGGCTTGAAACGGACTATATTTTCTCCCAGAACTTTTAGTGTAAATATTTGTTTATTATTGTCTTTCCTTTTAAGATCAATGTAGTGCAGTTGTAGAGGTTGTTTGGTTTCTCTGTGTCTAACGTTCCAGATGTTTGTAGATTTATGTCTCTCCTCCAGTAGATTAGACCAGCATTAGACCGTTTTTTGACACTTAGATTTAAATTCCGGTTAAGGAGTGGGCCTAGCAGCACAGTCATAGCACATCTTGCTTTATCGGAAGCTTTCTCGGCATTCGAGCCCAACCTCAATCCCCGGTCCAATGTTACCTCCAGATATTTGTAGGATTTGTTCCAGGGAATCTCGGTGCCGAACATCGTTAACTTTGGAACGGAAGGACTGGAGAGCTTCCTTAACTGAGAATTCTTGCAGTTGTATACATCTGAGAATGACTCTGTCATTCTCGAGAAGTATGTTGCTGTCATTTTCCTGAGGTTGACCCCTATACACTAAGTACGGTAGCATACCTTCAAGGCTAACCTACGGAAAGATCTGCAAGACAAATTAGAAAATGTACAAGCTAATTGGCAAGAAGCATGGAACGGATCTGAAAAGGGCAGATGGACCCATTGCCTGATATCGGACATCGCGCCGTGGGTCGCAAGATTCCACGGAGAAATTGTTTTCAATACCACACAGGCGTTGAGTGGGCACGGCTGCTTTCGCAGCTACTTGTTTTGATTCCAAAGAGCATATTCCTCTTTTTCTCCCCGCTTGTTACTGCTGCGTGAAGGTCGATGACGCGGAGCACATCGTTTACTGCTGTACGCGATGGTCGAATATCCGAAATAATACCCAACTCCGACTGAGTAACAGTCTGAATCCCAAAAATTTCGTCGGTCTAATGTTGAGTAGCCCGGATAACTGGTCGAAGATCAATGACATGCTCGTGGAGATTCTTTCCACTAATGCCAAAGAAGAATTTGCATTCTAAGAGCACGAACGACAAGTAAAGTACCAAACATATGAGGACGTGAAAAGGCCGAAGTGTATTCAGAAAAAAAGTTTTGGGGATTCCCGGCACCTCCAAGGAGTGGGGTTTTAGTCGGTAAAAATCCGACCCAAACCATCTGGGTGGTGTCTTTTGAAGATTTCAATGGACAATTTAAATAGGCCCTTGAGAACTCGCAATGTACGTGGGTGTTCAAAACCACCCGTTCAGGTTATTTAATGATTATAACTAATACATCCTCCATGCCCACTCGGGTACGTAACCCGATAAAATTACATAATGCTAATACTCCCGACACCTGATGAAGGAGATTAGGGCAGCTTCGCTGCCACACGCTCCACTCTTGCCAGTTAGCTTAGCAGATTGGATTCCATTAATTATAGTCAAATTTAACTAAAAACTAAGATCTGCTTCTTAGTAGAATTGTAATTTTCGACTTCGTGCTCGAGGAAATTTTGAAATTTTTTATTATACTTCGAGTTTTATGTTTTCTAGACCTGTAATTTTCGAGTTCCGTCGCGCTTTAGAGATCTTATTAATTTTCTGATGTATTCTAGATCTGGGTTTTTCTAGATCAATAATTTTTGAGTTATGAGTATTGCTGGGATATTTCTTATGTTTGAAGCGACTCAAAGATTCACTAGCTACCTAGAATTGCCATTTTTGAGTGCAATTTATGCTCAAAAATACTGTTATAAAATAAAAACCCACGCCATGGGCGGAGCTAGTATTATGGAAACAGCCAATACAGTAGCCATTTTCTATGTTTTACGGTTTTTGGGCTTTTTTAGCCTAATTTTTGTATGATTCAAAATTTTAATGTTTATATTTGTAATTTACGTCATAATTTTGTTAGAAACTTTTTAATTTCGTGTGGATACTTTGGCATCTATTACCTTCTTGTTCTTGTTCTTCTTCTTCTACTTTAGACTATAATTTCTTCTGTTATGTCTTACCTTATTCAACCGACGAAGAAAACCAGCTGTGATCTATCCCTGAATTCTTGCCAGTCTTTCATGTAATATTGAAATTAAATTTAAATAAAATAGAAAATAAACCTAAAAAATGAATTTTTAAGTCTATGTAAGTGTGCATTCTTTACTTAAAAGTTAAAATTCACTATTTTAATATTCTGTTACCCGCAATTATAAATACGTAAAATGCTCCACACATCACACGGTTTTTTTCCATTACAAATAACGTAAAAAAATTTACTTGTGAATTTGAAAAATAATATCTATATCATAAGGGTTAATGGTCAGAGGATTGTAGATATTAACTTTGCAGTGTGAAACTCAACAAATTTAACCAATTTTTACGCAGCGTATAATGACTGATATTGCAAAATGATCGACCAATGGTCGATAAGGATTTTTTTATCACCTTTTTTTTGGTGGATTTTTTGCATCCCTAACTAAGATAAATACACGTATAAGTTTTGGGTTGTTTTTGATATGATGGATTGACGCAATTAATCCATACAATAATTAATTGTATTTGCAATCGATTATAGCCAACAGGATGAACGACAAGAACAGGTTACCATATAATCTGTCGTATAATTATTATTGACTTAAAATAGACTTTTTTATTTGTAAATACAGATTACAAATTAATTCGTAATTATTACCATAGTAAGACTACCGTAAAGTTAAGTGCACTGAGGAATAACCTTGATCTCGATTAATAATTATTCTTTTTTCTTTTAATTTTAAAAAAATCACCTTGCATCCATGTTTTCTCTTAAATTTACCGTTTTGTGCGTCGTTTGTTGACAAAATTATTTATAATAATTATTGTCACCTGAGTGTTAAAAGGTCATTGGGTGTAACCTTGGACGATTCCGTGTCTACTTTTAGATCTTCTCCACGTTTGATAAAAGTCATCGAATATTAGCGTGTCAAATTATCACGAGCAGCCTTATTTGATAGTAAACCGCATCAATGCTGTTATCAATTTTGTATTAAAAAATTGAATGATAAAATTCATTTCGAACAGAATGGTCAGTTTCGGTTGGTCGTCGATTTGGTATTGTTCGCGCACGAATTCGCCGCTCATCAATGCAAATCTAACCGAGAATGAGTAATTTGATCGTTTAAGTGCGTATCGACATTATTATTATTATCATCATCGTTAGTGTTATGCCGGTAATAGAAACGACATTTTTGAAATTGTGAACTCTTTTTATTATTAGTTTGAAGGTGAAGCGACCTTAAAACTCATTTTTGCCCGTCATGGTACGTACATTGAATTTTTATTATTTATATTATGGTTTCTTCCGTAATTTATTATTGCTAGTAATTCGATTTAAAATTTATTTTTACGTTTTTTTATCGTAAAATAAACTTGATAAAATTTTAGTCTAGACCACTTCACTTCAGTTTCGCGAAACGACCCAATTTTGAGTTAGCTTTTCTTTTTGGCGTCGAACTGTTGCCGGTCACATCTAAAAATAACCAAAATTGAAACGTAGTTTTCTGAAATCCAATTTTGATTTCTATTATTTGCTCAAACATAAAATTTCGATACAAAGTTACAAACTTTATAAATACAATGGGTAAACTCAAAGTTCAAGTGCTTTCTCGTCGCTTGTGACGTTAAGAAATTTTATAATAAGAAATTTTTTTGAAATCAGCTGACATCCTTGTCATCGATTTTGCAAATAATTACCTAAAATATTCAGTTATGTCCTTGCCTGTAGCTACGATTTACTAATATCGGGGCCGTATTTTTAAAAGCAAAATTTCAAAACCTATCGAACAATAAAAATAAAAAAATTTCAAAATAGTTTGTAAAACAGGCAATAATACGGTGACTCTCAACCGGTAGTTGGTGCGGCACCGCTTGCGGAAATTATTTAATTTTTGCAAATTACCAGAGCCCTATAACATTGAAGAATCAATTTAAGCCTATCACACTTATTGTGTTAACACGATTGATAAATTAAATTAATTGATTGGTAAAAAAAAGTTCCAGGTCATTTACACTTGGCCTTGACATTGTTCAATAAATGCCTAAACGTCTAGTAAACAACTAAGACATAACAAAATTGAAATAATAGTAAATTGTTTGCTCATTGCTCGTAAGTTAACCTTTCTTATCAGTCGGGCACATCACCGATAACGAGCACGATTTAAAAATAAAAAAACAAATGCCAATTCAGACAAATTTATTTACATATTTTGCTGAATATCTGAACTTTGGTAAATTTTTATTCGTCATTTGCGTGAACTTGAAGTGTCTTATTAATAATTGTGATAACAGTCAAGTAAAATACCGATTAGATTTTTTTTGGGTTCTTAGTTCATTAATACCGAATTGATAACTTCTATGCTGCTTGAGGGGGGTTAGAATTATGATAACCAGATGGCTAACCTTATCAGGCTCCTGTCGAGAATAATTTGCTTAATCAGTTTAGGAAATGTAATAAATTGTAGAGGAGTCCAATGTTCGCTTCTTAGCAATCATTCTCGACTTCTGATTCTAATGGGGTTCTGGCAAATATAATGAGAAATTGAAATCCAAGCTGAAGTTGAGCCGCTTCAAGTAAGGTTCTAGTTACGCCACTGGATGAAATCAATAGTTCAGAAAAGTACATTGTCTTTTTATACTTTAATGTGCATTTTTTTGTCTCGAATGTTTTTACACACTTAGCAGTAGCGGACTGGACTTTAAAATTCTGAAGTGCTCTTGAGAATAAATGCCCGGATTTCAAAAAAATAAATTTTCAAATAATATAAAAAGTTAGAAAAGGCCAGGTTTTTAAGATTGATTAAAATCCCGAGGTGCAATCACATCCTGGCACCTCGGTCTAGTCGCCACTGCACTAATGGGAACTATACTGTTTAAAATAGTTTTTTTATTTGGAAATTATAAAAATCTCTGGAATTTCTTGAAAATATTGAATCTTGAAACTTGACAAAAAATCATGCAACTAAAATTAAATAATTTCAAATTAAAGCATGGCTATTTGAGCGTTGGATTGCTATACTCTAGTTGTGTGTTCAAATCCCATCGCTTTTACAAAGTGCCGGCTACATCACTGAAAAGAGGTGTTTAATATTCTAAAATTTATTTTAATACTAGTTGATTTTTATCTGTAAGTTGGCATCGTTAAATTTAGAACTATATCTACTGTGATACCACTTTATCTGTTTAACTTGGTATCCAAACTATATCATTGTATTTCAAGATAATCACTTGCTATCTTAGTAATGGTTAATTTAATTTTTTACTGGTGTGCAATTTTCACACTTACCACGCATTGAAAGCCGGCAGTGAACAATATCTTTAAAGAATTAAATAATATCCCTTAATAACTTATCTGGAATTGAAGTATATACTGTCGTGTTTTGAAACGCTAAAAACGTTAAAATTGTTTATTTGTTAAATTATATTGAAGTTTTGTTTTTATTATTGTAACTTATTAATCTGTAAATTTGTAAACACTGTACAAAAAATTAAGTTTTAAAAACAATTTGTGTTGGCAACAAAAAAGAGTGGGGATAGATTGTTGAAGACGCAGGAGACTTGGACGCGTTTTGCGTTAGCTAAAGGCGGGATGAATGTTCATTCCCGTCTAAGTTTTAAAATTTGATTTGTGATTGTTTTACAAAATAAAAAGTGGTTTCTGATTTGTATTAAAGTTGTTTTAATTAGTGCTAGTGAAGAAAATTTAAAATTTGAAATTTGGATATTTTTGATTATTGTTAAAGTGCCAAAACGAATTGGCTAAACAAGGCGTCCAGATATGAACAGCTGGCGGAGCGATACCATAAGAAATTACAAAACTAAAGAAGAGTCTCTTGTTAATAAATAATGAATGAACCCAAGCAAGCGAGATTTTTGGAATAAGAGAATTTTTACAATTTGTATAGCTGGGGACATTGTATTAAATGGCGCCCAACGTGGAGCTCGTTTTATAATTTCTTATTAAATTGTAATGTAAATTTTACATTAAATATTAAAATTTTCACACTGGCTTGCATACAATTTTGTTACCTTATGGTATCGCTCCGCCAGCTGTTCACACCCTGAACGCTTTGTTTAGTCAATTCGTTGTGGCACTTCAACAATAATCAAAAATATCCAAATTTCAAATTTTTAATTTTCTTTACTAGTACCTATTAATTAAAACAAAACAAAAATATCAACTTACACTTTTTTATTAATAAAACAATTAAAATCAAAATTTTCTTAGACGAGAACGAACATTAGTCCCGTCTTTAGCTAACGCAAAACCGCGTCTAAGTCTCCCGTGTCTTCAACAACCTATCCCCACTCTTTTTTGTTGCCAACACAAACTGTTTTTAAAACTTAATTCTATGTACAGAGTACTTACAAATTTACAGTCAACAATAATTAAAACAAAACTTCAAAATTTTTTTCAAATCAACTAAGCAATGCTTTTATGATTTCAAAACACGACAATACACTTAGATTCGTTTTGAAACCCGCACTTTTTTATTCAAACCCCCCTTCTTTTTATTTAGAAATTCATCGAAAAACTGATCTGAGAGCAAGATAATAATGTTGAATTAAATGGAAATAATAAGTTACGTGCTTCAACAATTTAAAAAAATTTGACGTTTTGGAAGTTGAGGGAGAGTAAATTATAAACATAAACATTGCGCATAAACATTAAATTATAAGGATCATTCAAAAAAATGATGAAAACTGAATGCGTGTATTCGATTAGCTGTTTCCGTACGGGTTACCTTAAGAAATCTTAGAAATTCGTTGATGGGTTATTTTGAAGCTTATCCGTTATCGTCTATATAAATAAGCACATGAATGAATTAACAAGATTTCCGCTGTCATAATTCATGATTTGCAAGGTGGGGCGGTCTTCAAGGATGTTTTACTAAATAAGTAGGCTTAGAGATCCCCTGTTTTTCTAGATACGTGATTTTCGAGTTTGGTCACTCTTCAGGGATGTTTTTACTAAGTATGTTGCGTCAAAAACCTACTCACTTTTAAAACTCTCGACTTCATGTTATGTGAAGGTTACATTTTATTTTTTTATTAAAATATCTTTTGTTAATCCATTCGTGCGCGTTAGTGACAGCTAACGAATAATGTTCTTTTTTCGCTCTACTTTTTAGAAGGAAAATCTGAAGGCAATCCAAGAGAATATCAGAGGATTGAGGTTAAAGTTATTTGCCTTTCAAATAAGGTATTATCCGTGTCGTCTTCAGATGTCAGGATATACAGAATTTTCACGTAAAATTTGAAATTAATTTTTAATATATCGAAAATCACAAATTTCTTAAATCAAATTTTTCAAACATATTTTTCGATTTGAACCCAGGGAAAGTTTAATAAACTGAAATTTTTAATTTTTATTTGTACATTGCATAATTTTCAAAGCACAATCGAAAGTTTTTCCACGTATATCAACAAGACTTTTTGTTTACTAATTTTACTCATAGTTTGATTGTAAATCAATATAATATTACTATACTAAAAAGATAAATTAAAATATTTTATTTAAAGTATAATACAATGTTTTATTTCTAAAAAATACAAATTATAATAAATTAATAAGTGACACGCGTGATAAGATTAACAAAAGATTTAAAATTTGAATGCTTATTTTGTACTACAAATTAATGTTAAAAGTGCACTTTTTCAAATGATAGTAAATGCTAGGCGGCTAAATAGATAGCAGCAAACGCTTTTTTGTGCTGGTGAGCACAATGTTTTGAATTTATCGAGCCTGCCTGTACATAAATATTAAATTTTTCAACTATAACTTAAAAAATTACTTTACCATCTATTGGATAGAATAATGACAAAAACTAGTTGCACCTCTAAAGATAAATATTGATTAAATATTTAAAATACATATTTGTAACATATTGAAGGAGACAGCGACACAGTTTTTCAAATTTTTGTAATTTAAATAATCTTTTTATATTAAACTTTTTCCTTATTGAAAAACTTGACTGCAATCATCTATTTTATTGGGAGGGGGAGTTAATTTTTCTTTAAACCCTAGATTAAGCCAAACCAGGTTTAAACTATTGTGGTGTATTTTTAACGATTGTAAATAATAAAAATAATATTTAATCCTTTAATTAATATTGGATTTAAATTGAGACTTAAATACTGGTTGTAATAAAGCTTAAGCCGCTAAAGTTTAAACTTCTTTAAGTTCATTTTGGATTTAATTTTACACTAACAAACTGATTCAAAAATTTTTTCTTAGTTTAGAAATATTCAGATGGAAAGGTTTTCTAAACCCCCAGACTTCCAGTCTTAGAGACTGAAGGTTTGTGTGCATTGTTGTATTTGATTTTTATTTCAGTTCAAATTTCAGTTAAATAATCTTTCTTCTATTTTGATGAATTAAATACGGCCATTTTGATATGTTAAAATTTGAATTGCTGTTTTAAAAAGTCTTATAAGATATTATTTTGAATTGAATACAATTGTACAATTAATCTAATTGCGGTAAATTGGAAATTAAATGTGTAATAATCACAGATTCAATTATAATTTATATTACATTAAAGTAGCATAGGCTATTCTATATAGGTGAATGATATGGCGAGATATATGCTCGGTTTCACAAAAAAATTAAAAGTTAATCTTTGATTAAAATTTTACAACAATTGAATTGTGTAATTTTAATCATAGATTAAATTTTAATATACCTTTGCAAAATCTGACAATAGAGTGGAAGATGCAGGTGCACTTAATGCTGATTGTATAATAAGGTATTATGAAATTTAATTTCATATTTTGCCTAAAATACGCGTTACAATTTTAGCAGTTGAAGCATAAGCACAAAAATCACTGCTCTAAACAATCAAAGCATTTAACCGCTGAGTCATTGCCGAGGCTCGCACATTATTTCTGCTACTAGTGTTTTGGCAATGTTTTTGAAACCTGATTATATAATGCATTAATGCAAATAAAAGTAACAAAAAAATTAAATTGCGAAATTTTTAATTGGAGCAAATTCGCTATCAATGTAGAAATTATATAAGAAAATTGCAGATACGTTGTTAGATTCTTATGCGATGACCTCGATTTAAATAATAAATTGATACAAACATTGTAATCAATTTAAAACTTGTTCTACCAGTTTTATCAATAGATTAAAAAAGTAATAATAAGTTAATAATTTGAATTTATATTTCGACTTTATAAAACTTAATTAGCTGGATTTTTATCGATAAATAATCAACTCGATGTACGTTTTATTTAAAAAATACGACATTTACCTTGAACTGTTTTTAGTATATTTGCAAACTTTTTGTTGGTTTTATTTTTCCATGACTACCCACCTACAAGTATATATAATGTAGATACAGGGTATTTCAGAAGTAAATCTGACCAGTTCAAACTCTTTACTGCGTAAGCTAAAGATTCAAGTGCATACTAGATTAAACTCGAACCATTCGATAGGGAAACCAAATTCAAATAAAATAAACAATACTGACTTGATTATTGAACGTCAGCCAATGATGTTTAGCGATCCAATTAGTTTTAACCAATAAAGATAAAATTAAACGATAATTGTTATAATCGCACTTATCTTCATAATCATATAAAATTTTGCAACTTTTCAACTGTATTAATTTATTTATTACTCTTCGAAGTAAAATTACGAAAAAAAAATAATTGAATATGAAGGTTCCAGTATATAAAAGTTAACTTCAAGCTATACGTCGACATACACCGCTAATGTTTTCTTTATCAAGCATATCATAGGTAGATCAAGATGTAATTAATTTATATTTTTAAGGTAATTGTTACATATTAATTAATAGATGTTTTTTTTAATTCAAACTCATGCGTGGTAGACATGAGTGGATTAACGAGATTTTCTTACCAAATCAGACGTGACTTTTAGTTATAATATATTTGAATTACCTTTAATTAAATTTTTAAGTTAGAACATTACTATTTGATCTTACAGGTAACTTAAGCTCTTCTTGCTTTAGTTATAGTTCCGCCACTGATAAAACACTTGTTTTAAGAGCAGTATTGATTAATTGGAGTTTTATGTCACTTATTTCTAGAATTTAAATAATTAATAAATATTATACTATTATGTAATATTACCTACATATAAATTATGAAGTTATTCACGCTTGATACCGAATTACTATAGCTACTGGTTTCCTAGAATCTTATAGCTTACATCTAAGAAAAGAGAAATTGATTTGCTCATTAGATTACCGTGTAATATAAAAACCAAAATTTGGGAATTCCCGTAACCTAATTTTCATTTTATGCAATATTCGAATAAATAAGCTTTCTTTTTTCTTCTTTGCGTCAGAGCTGTTTCAAGATTGTAGGAAATTTTTAATCATTTAATTTTGTAAAAATTGTTCACTTTAAGCAAGTTTACAATAAATAATCGTCTTACTTTACTGCCGACGACGCAACGGGGGGGGGGGCAAGTACTACTTTAGTCACACAAGTCGCTGGAGTAAAAGTAATATAAATTTAATAATTATTTTGTGACTGTTCGGTAATTTCTTATTAATCCTGCAAATTCGCCACGAAAAGTCTAACATTTGCTTTAATCACAAGAATATATAAATAATAATAAATTAAAGAAGGCATTGGATCTGGATTGGTTTGAATCTAAGCATAACTATAGAGTTAGAACTTTTGCAGTAGTTTAATGCTTCCTGCTTAACATGAAATTTAAGCCATGGGAATTATAGTACATACTTCAATTTGAGAAGGTTACACAGATTACGCAATCAAAATAAATTTCTTGTTTTTTCTAAAATTGACTTAATTGAATCGTAACAATAGAATAAATACAGAATAAAATAAAAGAATAATCATTTAAAAGTATTTTTGGGAAGATCATAGCAATATATTGTCGTGGATTTTTGTGACAAGGCTTCATTTTTGGGTTGATAATCAGTAATCGCTTTGCTTTGAAAGAACCAACTATTTTTGAAGGGTGAAGTAAGCAGAATCATTTTATATAAACGATAATACACAGACCCTATCAACACGATTATTTGTATGAAAAGTAGTAACCCTAAAATAAGTGATTAAAACTGTTCGGGAGTGTATAAGAAAATTTGATTTGCGTTTAAAATTTGGTGTTGTCAAGTTTGAAGCAAGGTATTTTGAAGAATTGGCGTGGTGGACGGAAGAACGAGGATTCGAGGCGCGGATGTCATCTAAGCCGGTCGATTTGCGTATTGTTTGGTCAGCGACAATTAGTTTTGCGAGTGAAATTTTCACAATTTTTGTGAAAACTGAATTTGGTTTGAGATTGAGATTTTTCGTCAATTTTCGAAGATAAACATCTTTTGCAGCGTAGATTCGTTCCTGTAATTAAATTGCGATTACTCAGGAAGTCCAGATTTTTCACATTTTTGCGATAGAGCGCCACTGCCATCTTGAATATTGAAAAACCAAGGTTTAAAAAGTGACATTACTTACCTGAACTGCAAGAATTAATAAGTGTGAATAATCACAATCCACGTAGAAATTTACAAAGATTTCAGCCAGCGATTTTAGAAATAATTTGGAAACTGAGATTAATATTTTAACAGTAGCGGAGAATAACACATGAACCTGAGCACGTATGGATAGTAAATGCGCCAACTGTCAATTTTCAACGAGAACGAGCACATCTTACTGAGTCAGTAGCATATCGATAAGTAGATACAAAAAACAATTATAAGTTTTTAAGTGAATTTGTTTGATTTTTCTGAACATTTATTTGTTTTATTTTGTAAAATTTGTTAACTCGATTACACCAAAGAATTAATAAAATTAGAGGCTAGTACGAAGTACGTTTAACGATAAATGTGCATCTGAGTTTGCGAGTTCACTTAATACACCAAAAAATTTACAATTTAGTTATTACAATTTAATAGTTAGTATTTACAATTTGTTTACAAGTAACAATAAGTAAATATTTTGACTTTGAAAAAGACATGTAGCAAATTTAAATATGGTAAAGGTGAAATTGTCACCAAAGAAAACTGCATCTTTCAAAAATAAATTTAATTCAGTTTGTCTTAAAAAGAGCATTTCTCTTTTAACCGACAATAGAATTATTTGTCACAGGGACCGACTTCTGGAGAAGAGCTCAATGCTCTCTGATTACAAAGGCTAGCCGAGGTAAACTTTTTTTTAGCAAAGGATCTTTCTTAATTAATAAGGAGAATACCGCTACAATATATCATCAGTTAATTATTTAGCTCTGCTTTGAATGATATTCTAACTGTACATAATATTATGCTTTCTTTCTAACCATATCCTACTGCTAGTCAGTGTTGGTTGGTAAAGGAGCAATGATACTCTTCGTGTTCTTAAACCGTTCACCTATTCACGTTGCAGCCGCTAGTAGCGTACTTATCACCAATAATCTGATAATAATCGGTGGCCTAGCTAGACTACGGCAATTTGGTGCCACTGATAAGGGCTCCGAAGTTTTAGGCAACCCAAGGAAAGTCTTCTGACTTTCATTTAGTTCCAAATTTACAGAAGTTTAGTCTATGGGCCTGTAAAGTAGCTTTTATAAGTTTTCAAAACTGTAAGTGTAAAAGCATTGTACGGTTTAAAAGTTGCTAACTCTACGGAATTTGTAAATCTTAGGGTTTTTTCTTTCCCGTTTAAAGAAACTTTTATTTTGAACGGTAGTATGTGAAGAGGAAGTGGAGGAGAAATAATATTGCAAGGTACAATATTGTGATTGTACTGACACATTACTCCGATGATCGCTGCCAAAGATAGTATGTGCTCGTGTGGGTCTGGTGTGTGCGCTACTTAATTAAATAATATGGAAATCTTTACAAGTAGATTTTGTTAATTCTTACCGTACTTGTTATATAGGTGTTGAGGTAGTTTTTTATTACACATTTATTACAAATAATAAATTTAAATAAACTATCAATAGTCCATTCCACGCGAAACTAATTTTCTGCAGTTTCCTAAAAATATAACATTTATGTCATAGAAGTCCAAATTATAGCAGGTTATGAGCCCATGTCAGCCATGTGTTTAAAATATGTTCAAACTTAAGAAACACGGTTTTCTTTAAATTATGGTATCTTAGTGTTAATTACCTACATATCACAAGAAGTATAAAAAAACTATCGCATTGAATAACACGCAAAATATTTGTGAAAGATAGATTTATTGTAAAGATTGCTTTTCTATATAATTAAATTATATATCTTAGCTTAAATCTCGAATAAAAATTTTTACATAGGACTTTTCAGAAATTTCAGAGATTCTTAGAAATTCTAGTGATTTCCAAGGAATTCTCAATAAGTAAATGTATGAATTTTAAAAAATTGACAGGGAATTCTATAGATTTTTAAGGAATTTCTTATAGCGAAAAAGCCTTATGAGTTATGACTTTAATTTCTTGTCCGTTTGTATAAATAAAATTTCCAAGCATTAAAAAAAAGTCCCTCAAAGATATCTAGAATTTGGAAAAATGGGAATTTTGTTATTATTAAATTTGATCAATTTCGGATTTTCTTATCAAATTTTTAAATTTTTAGAAAATCATTTCTCATTCCAGGTAATAATAACTGCAATCCTCTCTTTTGTGTTTAGAGCTTTGGCGATGTATAATTCAACATATTTATAGGATATAGACTAGAAAGCGAATCGTAATGTCTCGCGCTATTTCACTTAATTTTTATTTATTTTTTGTTATGCAATCTAAAGAGTCAGAATTCAAACTTCTTCTTGTTATAATACAATTTTTGATAATTTTTACTCCTCTAAAGAGAGGATTATAGGTAAACGCGTGAATCGATTGACTTGAATTTTCACCTGACCTTGGCCGTCCGACCTTCTAGTTAAATTAAGTTGGAATTGATGAGATTTAATGAAAAGGAAGCACCTGGACTGCCACTGTGGGTGTCTTGAAAGTGAAAAGGTTTACGGAAACGCTACTAAAAATTCTTTAACTGAACAACAAGATAACGCAAATGAACGTAAAATAAAAATAAAAAATAACAGTAATAAATTTTTATTGGTTTAATACCATTTAGATAATGGTATGGAGAAGGAAATATGTAGATAATAGAAAATAATTATTATCTTGAACGTAATTGTTCCAATTTAAATGTATAACAAAATGTAAATATTTAATGAGTGCAGGAGTTTTAAAAATTGGTCGTTGACCCTACGACAATTAAAATAATTTAAACTTGTTACGCCACTGATCACAGGAAGTAAACTATCGCACACGACTCTTCATATTATGGTGAACTTGAGGAAAGGATCAAAACAACTTACTTATTTATATTAAAACGATACTGAAAGTGATCGACCACTATACACCGGTGACGGTCACTTTTATATTCTGAGGTCAATACGCGAATAAGAAGGGTATCGTTATTGTTACTTTAAACCTCCACTTTTACTGCATTATTTCATTCACCAATAAACCCTTTAAAATCCAACACTTCCACTTGAAAACTTTCGTAAAATTTACGAGTTTAGTGCAGTATCGGTTTTGTTCTCTTACGAA
Organism: Cantharis rustica; assembly: GCA_911387805.1. Classification (NCBI taxonomy): domain Eukaryota; kingdom Metazoa; phylum Arthropoda; class Insecta; order Coleoptera; family Cantharidae; genus Cantharis; species Cantharis rustica. Next base: position 37,556,346 of record OU426880.1, read on the forward strand.
ATGGACGAATCTGTAGCCATGGACGCCGTCCATCAATTTTTTGATCGTGCCGAAATTTTATCCAAAGTTAGTTTGATGACTTCGCCCGCGGCCAAAAGAAGATTGGTAGCCAAAAGTTTGCAGCTTCAAATGGGACACTTAGAAGAAGAATCGGTAGATTACATTCCATCGCGACAGTTGTTGCTTTATCTTGTCAGGTAATTTTTTTAATCTTACTAATCAAGCGTAATACTTTTTTTTGGGTCGCGAGTCTTCATAGAAATTTGGGAACTGCTCGATTTAACCCAATTGCATATAATCAATTTTTAATACTTCCGGATTTTCAGTCGGATAAAAAATGAAACTAAACTTTCACCTTGGAGTAAAAAAAAACTTCGAGTAAAGATTTGAAGCTGCGATATTCAGGCTGAAGTTAATTATAGTAAATAATCCATAAAAATACAGGCGGCGATTTTGAGGAAATTTGCAATGTTAGATTGGAGAAAATGTTTATTGCGGTTCGCCACCTTGAATAAATATATGAAAGATAAAGCGTCATTCACATTCACGTAACGTACGTAGCGGACATACAAGACATAAAGAAGAAAAATCGGTTGACAGTGAATTACACGTTTGTTATTGCCTTATAATCTTAACCTTAAAATTGAAAATTTATTAAAAAAACAACGAGGGTGTTGCCTCGTAAAATGAACGCATCTCATTGATCAAACATAGAAAACATAACGTAGAAGTTGAAGTTGACCGAACTTTTTATTACGTTACGTCATGTCGGCTATGTTTTGTGCGAATGTCAATGGTAAACCAGGCATTTCAACTTTTCTCACGTTTTGTCTTATATGTCCGCTACGTACGTTACGTGGATGTGAATGATGCTTATTGTTCTATAATATGAAAGGAGTCAGCAATTCAGTGTAAATCATATAGGAACTATACTACTGTGCTGCTTCATTCGAAACGTCTAATAAAAATCTTTAGGGTGTTAGCCAAGTTAGTACTCCACTGGAATGAGCAGGTAAAATATGCAGCGGTAATTTCGCTTTATTTATTGCCTTATTCAGGTAATTTGAAACTGTAAATAACCAGGAAAGCAAAATAGAAAAATGAGATTATATTGGTAGTAGCTTTCGGATCTTAATACCCAATAGCTGAGTGATAGTGAGCAGGGTTGCAACAATAAATTACAGATTAATGTAACTGAACTTTGTATGATAATTTCGCTCAGTATATAAAATTTTTTTGTCAAAAGAAATATACACTTATACATTATATTGCTATGATTTTTCCATACATTTTTGGGGTATCAAGCCGTATGCCTAAAACGACTACACCTAAAGAATTTTACGACTAAAGTTTTTTTAGCCTAAATAAAAAATAACACTTTTTGAAATTAACCTTCGGGCCAGCACGTGGGCTACTTTGGAACTCCCGGGTTGGTACGAGGTTGGTAACAAAGGTGAAATCCAGGCTTCTTGGCCGAAATGGCCGACGCAATGAATGTGAATTTTGTTCGTTGTGATTTTAACTTGATAATTTGATTGATTAAAAAAGAGTGTTTTGTTTGAAATTATAAAATTGTTTCATTAAATGAAAGTGAAACTCAAGGTGGATTTTAAAGAGTTTGTCGACGAAACGACAAAATTTTATAAGCCCGACAACTGGGAAATGAAATGCGCAGAATTTTTTTGACCATAAGGTAATGAAATTTTATACCAAAAATAAGACCACATTTAATAAATAAAAATAAAAAATTAGAAATTAAAAATTAAAAATTTTAAAAGAAAATTGCAAATTATGAGTGGTATACCTGGTTTGTCATTTAAAGTTCTAAAATTTATTTAAAAAATTAATTTTGATTATTCAATGAAAATAAATTTTGATAATTTTGTGAATTTATAGATAACTTTTTTTTGGATCTACCTTTTTCATTTTTTTGGTTTATCTGTGATGTAGATTAATTTTAAAAAATCAACAAGCTGTAAGTTAATTAAATTTGCTAACTGGAAAGAAGTGTCAACTTGTTTGTAAAACTTCTCGTACAAAAGATAAGCAAATCAATAAAAGTAAAACTTGTATTTTTATAACATTTTTTTACTTAATTTAATCCATAAATCGAAAGTCTTGGATTAAAAAATAAAGAATTGGAAGTTAATGTTTAGATTTTTGTAAAAATTATTTGAGTTTAAAAATTAAAAAAAAATTGCATTATTTACTTATAAACAACTTATAATGAAATAAAATTTAGAATTCTATAACATTTTCTTACTAGTTTAATCTATAACTAAAAGCCGTTGATTTTAGAAAATAAAGGATTGAAAGTTGGTTTTTAGATTATTTCACGCTCTTTAAGAAGTACTGTGGCCATTTGAGAGTAGAAATTTAAAATAAATTGAGTACAATCTAGACAAAATACAGTACTTGATCCAAAAAATCAGCGCTCCCCAAACAATTTTTCGTGGAGTTTCCTAATAACCCAATTCCAAGTCAACTGTACTGAATATAATAGAAAATTGAGTTCACTTATTTTTACAAAATAATTACGGCAAGAAAAACAACGCGGACGATAAGATAAAAAAATTATCGAGTTCGTGTTTTCTTTCATTTTGACCATAAATGTTTATCGTGAAAACTGGATAGTTTTAGATATAACAAATTTGTACTTGATTATGATTACTAGGAGCATTGAATCACTCATAATTTATTATTAATTAAAAATTTTAGAGAGAATTACTAGTAACTCTTGAGTTTTCGCGAATTTTTTTCAATTTTGATTTATTGTTAGGGCATGAACAGATCACGAAATATGCCGTTTTTTCTTTGGACCATAAGAAGATCGTCACATTTTATATGCAGTTAAGTTGATATCGTGGAAATCGTGAGCCAATTAGGAAAAATCAATTCGAATAAGTACCTAATACGATGGTTGCTTGGAGAAGTCGCGTTTTGGTGCAATCTGTGAGACGATTTGGACGTGTTTTGGCCTTGCCCAGGTAAGATTATATAGGAAATCGTATATAAAGTGACCTTTACTATTAAACCAATGTTATTGCTGTTTAACTTCCGGTTTGATTATTAAATAACTTTTTACCATTCACGCCGATTAATTCAAATATTATTTCCGTAATTACTATTATATAATTTATCGAATGCCTTGCAAAAAAAAATTAATAAGTTAACAAAAAAATTAATCATAATAAAATATTGATCAAACAACAATTTTTTCTAATAAATACGTCACGATATCGCTTCAAAGGTTATGTCGTTCACATGTTCGTCCTACATCAGCATTACTATTTTATTTATAATCCGCACAGTTTGATTTGTTTAAAAAAAATAATCGATTACTAGAAATTTTCAAGTTTTATCAGTACCGGTTTTGGACAGGAACCAGCATTCTTGCAAAAGCGCCAGTTCAAGTTCAGCTAAGTTGGCATCGCATTTTGTTTTTATTTTGAATGAAACAAAACAATAGCGATGTTGGAACTTTGCCTGAAAAATGATTAATTAAAAAAGTCATTAGAATTTGAAGGGTCCATGTATTACGTGTACTAAGTATGGTGCGTTATTCTTGTTTGTTTTGTAAAAATAATTACGTAAAAACGCTGGCGCGAAAACATTTAATTTAGTACTGAAAACGTGGGGATACTAATTTAATGCAGAATGTGTGCCCCACGCTTTTGGTCAATTTAATGTTTTCAAGAAAATATATAGGGATTATTTTATAAATTTTTTAAATAATTTTTTATTTTTATTAAATGTAAAAATTTAATTTTCTACAAAATTTTGTTTATGTAATTTTGTCGTCTTCTTTACCGTTTTGAACATCTCCCAATACTTTTTTCAGATGTGAGAAAGTTTTTTGATAATGGATTAAAATAAGTCAATACAAACTTACAAACAATTCATGTCAAGTTAAATAATAGTAGTTTACACAATGATTTGAAAAGGAACCGATTACTGAACGAGTAGTCAAATTAGTCAAATGCGAGAGTTCTAAGATTTTCATAATAAAGCCGAAGATTTATTGTTGGCAAAAATGTAAGCCACAGATCGGTCGGAAACAAAATAAAATAAAGCACTTCAGTTGAAGAATCAAGCTTCAACGTTAAACATACCTTTGTTATTTATAAAACAAGCTAAGGTTTTTGACGGAATAATTCCAGTCCTAATGCGTAGTACATTTAAATGGAGTTACCACGGACGATTCAATGCTGTTTAGAACTGATAACAAATCAAAATTCTTCAATTTAAAATAATCCAGATTTATTATTTTACATTATTAATTTTAATATAGAATTAAAATTTAAAAAAAAATTAAAATTAAGATTTTTCCGTTTACTGATCTGTGGTAATAAAATAATTTATTAATGAGTGAAGAACTCTGGATTATAGAGGTGATGAAAACCACCAGAGTTTACAAATTACACAAAGTTTACCTTGACTTTTCAATTCCATAACCATAAAATGCATTAGCTATTTTTGTTTATTACAACATAGTTCTCGAGAGTTTATGTCTCGAAAAATGTTTGCATTAGGATTTTAAAACCAGCCTCACGGAATACTATCCCATTTACATCGACCATTGATAAATCTGCATATTGCACTTTAGACATAAAAAAAGAATATAGTAGAAAAGATAAGGTAAGAAACGCTGGCATTTAACCCACTCTCCAAACGACAAAACAAACTTTTGTGTCAAAAAGACACAAAAGATTGATGAACCAATTCGAAAAAACCAACGGAGACTGCGCTTGAAATAGTGAGGCCAAAACTTTCGCAAAACACAATTCAACGTATTTCAACTTCCACCAAGCAAAATTCCCTTTGAAAAAATAATACCCCATAGAACAGCTTTATTTCATTCTGCTGCGCAGATAGAAAACAAAAATGTCATCTTCAATCAAAGAAAACCAAGAAAGACTCCCGGATATGATCTGATAACTGGAAGGATTCTTCAAAACCTCCTAGAGAAGAGATTTAAATTATTTAGAATAATATTCAACGCAATTCTCAGATATTGCTACGTATTTCCCATCCCAGTAGAAGGTGGCGCAAGTGATCCTGATACAGAAACCGGGAAAAGATTCGGTTGAAACGTCTTCTTACAGACCTACAAGTCTACTATCTATCCTTTTCAAAACATTTAAACAAACTTTCACTGAAAAGATTGAATTCTGTCCTAGAAGAAAAGAATTTAATATCAGATCACCAATTTGGCTTTAGACAGGAACACGAAATTGTGGAGCTGGTGCATAAATGCAATAAAAAAGATCAGGACTGATCTGGAGTGCAAGAGGTACTGCTCGGCTGCTTTCTTGGACATCTCGCAGGCATTTGACAGAGTGCAGCATGGCGGTCTGATATACAAAATCAAAAAACACTTACCCTATTCGTACAGTCGCCTCTGGTATCGTATCTACCAGAGCAGGTATTTTATAGTCAAAGTAGTTGGTGAAGCTTATTCAGTTTTGGAACCCATTCTATCCAGAGTGCCTCTGGGTAGTATTCTTGGACCTTCTCTGTATCTCCTGTGTACTGCAGACTTACCGGAAAATAAAAACATTGTTTCAGCCACGTTTGCGGACAATACGGCAATAATGGTATCAGATCATGATCCAAACCTTGCATTCCAAAATCTGCAAATTCACCTAAGGAAGTTAGCAGATTGAATAAAGAAATGGGGTATCATGGCCAACACCACAAAGTCGGTGCATTTCACGTTTACCATCAGGAAAGGAATCTGCCCCAGCACTTATGCTTGGGCAGGTTTCTCCCAGTACAGTTCTCCCAGTTTCTCTGGGCTTTCACCTAGATCGGTAACTATCCTTGGCCCAACATATCTAGTCAAAACGCCCCCAGTTGGGACTCTTGGAACCAGTTGGGTATTGATAATAAATAAAACATTGTCAATATTCAAAGCTTTCAATTTAAAGTGTTACGTAGTATTTGTAACGTATCTTGGCTTGGTACCTCCCTAACAATGTTATTAGTAAATACTTATAAATCAGTAGTTTAAAGAAAGAAATCACTTCGGCAAGCAGAAACTATCAGGTGCGACTCGAAAACCATCCCAATGCTTTAGTGAGTGACTTACTCGCTAGGCTACAGGTGAGAAGACTTAAGGGGTAAAACCACTGTAACAGCTGTAACAACAAAATAGCGTTTTTTTGACAATTTTTTTTGCATAGAAGGAAAGATAGTAGAATAATAATATTTGAGGTAGGTATTCAGTATATATTTTAGTATTAAACAAAAAATTATCATCTAGAAATATTAAGAAATGGCGACACTGGAGCCATTCTCGTGAGGGTTATTGAATTTGAGGCGCTCTGCGGCACGCAGTGTAGCTTGTCCAAATTTGAATCTAAAATAAAACAAAAAAATTCACTTAATCTACATGTTCATAGCTAGAGAAATACGTAGGGGATTTTTAAAATATTGATTTTTGTGTGATTGACGGGTGTTTGAATGAAAACTTTCAATTTTTGACACAAAAATCGGTAATCATTTGTTAATAAATAAGGTATAAATCAACTTATTGAAAATCCCGTACGTATTTCTCTTCAAAATATTATTATAAAGATATTATCAAAAATTCGAACGAAAAGAACAAAAATTGTTGGAGTTATGCTGCGTGCCGTTTTGAAAAATCGTGTTTCGAGAAAAATCGTGTTTAATATTGAAATGTGTTATAGACATAAAAAAAATTAAAAATTTTACTGTTTAAAATTATTTACCTTTAATCTGGTATCCTAGGACCATAAAGGTACTCTTCCACATTAAAATATTCTTCCTCGTTCTCTTTTATCGAAGTTTTTATGATAGAACGTGCGTGTTTTGTCGCATCTGTCAAAGACTGCTCGGCGGGTTTGTTTAGCTCAGCATCGGCTTCTAGACACAAACTGTATGATTTCTTTCCTTTCTTGCCCCGGTATACTTTGAGTCACTCATTGTAACTTAAAAACACTTTGAAATTACAAATCCACTGTTAAAAATCAGCACTACACACAAATTCCGTGATTTCAAAATAAAAAAATTGTATATTTGCGACGAAATCAAAAATCCGCTTAACAGGGTGTAAATGTAGGTTTAAAACATCAAAATTATATTCTTCTTGCACATATACTGACACTACACTAAAAAAAAACAAAAAGTAACCCATTGGGATTAATTTCCAGTAGGGATTAATTTGTAGCAGGTAGTTCTTACGCAGCACTTCGACACGCTTGGGGTACAAACTAGAAATTTTACTAAACAAATTTTTTTCAGAACCTTCCAAAAGGTTCAAAGTATCTTTTAAGCCAATAAAAAAAATTTGATTTTCCGAAAAATTTACTATGGTTTTACCCCTTAAACAGTGTGATCCGATGGACTTGCCTCAACGCACTATGTCAATTATTTATTATCAAACAATGTTGCTTATTGTTCTCAGATAGATTGTCACTATAATCATGGAGTCAATCAAAAACAAGGGATCTTAAAGCCAGTCGAAGTTTTTGTAACACCCAGACTTCATCTGTGGCAAATAATTTGGGTCGTGGGAGAGCAAGTACTACAGAGTAGCCAAATGCTGTAATGCGCATGAATGGATTAGCGGAGATACAGAGCTAAAAATGTCACTTAAAGGGTAGCACGAAAGGAAGTAATAAAAGAGGAAACGGTAGCAAAGAGTGGTAAACTGGACAGTTAAAATAGTTTGCTCTCAACTATATACATATAGAAATTCTCAATATTTCACTGCTTCACATGGTAACTTAATTACCATGTAAGAGGCTTTAAGAAACTGTTTACAGAAAATTATTCTTCAAATTAAAACAAAACCTGACTGCGAGAGAAATCTGACATGCCAATCAAATGTCAAACTTAAAGAATCACTTTTCTGTGGAAGCAGTTTGTTTTACTTTACTGCCGAAAACAGGCGGCACTAAAGTATTCTGGTGGTATCAGTTACTTTTTTGTAATTTGAATATAATAGGCACTGATATATTTCAGCATTTTCTACAAATGATTATGAAGTAAATTTACAATTAAAAGAAAAAACTTGTATTCTTTTAGACCGGGGGTTTACGGGGTATGGAATACCCCCAGTAATCAGTTGGAAAGTTAAATTTTTCAAACCGTTTAGATTGTTAAATAGCATGTTTTTTTTGAGAATACTCCTCAGCTCAAATTTCTAGATCACTATATTGTAGTTGCAAATATAATTTTGTAATAGGCATTTGAATAATAAATTTACATTATAATATTGAAATAATCAAACCTAACAAATGTTAAAATAATAAAATTTTTAACTGTTAAGTAAAGAATACGTACTACACAGAAAACATAATATTTATAGAACACTAAAATGACAGTAATTCACATTTAACAGGTTTGAACTTAGAATATTTGAATAAAGAAGAAATAGAATTCTGAAAAAATTACGCTATAGAAATAATAAAAATTACTTTAAAAATAAAAAACTCTGTAACATAATATGAAGGCTCCTATTTCACGATTATTTTCGATCATCAGTCATGTATAACAGTAAAAATAACAAGAGGTGAGAGTAAATATACCAAACAAAATTGAAAAAATTTAAAATTAAAAAAATTAAAAAATCAAGAAATTAACCAAACTTTAAAATAAAGGCTGTGCTTACCAAATAACCAAACTAAACGATGTCACGTGTCTAAATGAAATTTTAGGTTAAGTAAATGAAAATGAATTCTTTATTCTTATAAAATAGGGTAGAGAAGTAGAGACATACAATGCCATCTATCACTTCGAAAACTAAATTTGAAAAGAAGTTTCAAATTTTACAACGTTTTTGTACCTAAAGGCAAGTTTACTATAAATAGAAAATAACTTAAAAAAAAGTTTTAGAATTTTTTATCTAAAAACTTTTTTAAGTTATTTTCTATTTATTATAATATTGGAGTTAAAAATCCTATAATTTATTATAAAACAAAGGAACAAGTAAAAGAACATTTACTAAAAATGTAGTTTAAATTAAAATTTATTCTTCTACTACATAGTACATTGCTTATATTGGAAGGGGGGGGGATTATTCTATACCTCTAAAACCTCCTGGTATGTAATAGTTTAAACTAAGTGCACCCTAGGTAACTTTTCTTCTTTTATTATGGACTGATTTTCGTCATTCTTTTATATTTAAAAAAAAGCTATCAATGAAAATCAACAGTTTTTAGCTCCGCCTTCAAAAATATTTATTGGTTAGTGTATAATTAAAATTAAAGTTTAAAAACATTTAAATAAATGAACAAATATGTAAGATCCATTTTGTTAAACTTAATAAAACAAAACTTTAACAGTCAAGAAATGAATATCGAACAGACAAGTGAAGCTAGAGGTAATTCGAAGAGTTAAATACTAGCAAATAAAAACAAAAAAACGTTAATTTAACAAACTGAAATATTTCTGAAGAGCAGATTCAGTCAATAATATATTCAACATTAACAAGATTATACTACGGTAGAAAAATGAAATTACACCCTAATCTTGAATGGAAGTCTAAAACGGAAAACGCACAATATAGTTCAAATGTCAATTAACAATAATTTTTGATTTTCTCCTTAAACGACGTATATCATGACATTTTTGTCATATGACAGTGCTCATATAAAAATTTTAAAAACAATTTGGAATTAAGTTATTTAAAATGTTATTTAAAATGCAATGTTAAAAATAATACGAACGTTACGAACAGGAAACAAATTTTTATTAACCAAAAACACCTGATCAAAATAATTATGGAATCGACCGCAATCAGTAGCGTTGCATAAGGGAATTCGGAACGCAAGCAAATTCGCATTTGTACTGCTTCTTAAAAAAAAAAATACGTTTATATCAAAAATTTTATAGAAAAGCGCGAGGGGCATGAATTCACTGTATACCTACTTAATGGAAGCAAGAAAATGTTAATATTTGTTTATTATTAAGCAAGGATATCGCAACATTATAAGCAAAATTTGTGTTTTTTAAATACCATAAATACCTACACATTTCGTAAATATTTGAATATTTTTTCTAAAATTAATTGTGATTGTACGTAGAGGTAACCATGAATGTTTCGCATTCCAGATTGGTTTAAATTTATTTATTATAATATAGTCACGAATATCTTGTAAATATTTTTTTTAAAATGAATAAGGAAATAGATTCTATATTCCATTAATTTGATATCCTTACGTATAAATTAATATGTATGTAGGTATACATTTATTTATGTTTACTTTTTTTTTATATGAATTTATCTATTATCCATATTTATTGTAAGATTGAATTTAACTGAAATTCAGTTAAAATCAGTAACCATAAATGCCTCCCAAAGTAATATGCAGTTACGGATTATGTAGAAAATTTAGAACCCCACATATATTTTTTATATTTCTATTTCAATTTTATTCATTCAATTTTTCATACTTTTTAATTTATTTAAATTTATTAATGCGTTGGTTTATTTACTGTTTTGATGTTGTTTTTTTGCAAAATTAAAGAAATAAATTAAAATAATTAAAATTAATGATGACATTTAGGTTATCAACTATTGTAAGTACATAGCTTCAATAAAATGTACAATAAAAATATATTGGGTCTTTTTAAATATGATAAACGTTAAATATTTGCAAAATTTGGTTTTTATTATGTTTTTTGACATGTGACATGGTCACATTTTTTCGATTCAATTTATATCTAAGTAACTTAAGCCAAAGAGTATGTAGTGTACGAGGAACAGCCATGTATTAAAAATTGAAACGTAGAGACATTCCCGTCTACCAGAGGGCGTAGCAAAGCCATCTATCGGCCGGGAACATTTTTATATTAAATACCTAAATATAAAGTTAGCTACTATATCGATAATTGCAGGTATACCTTTTTGGCGACTGTTCGTACCTGAAGTGGATAAGTAAGAAAAAAGGTTTTTTAACACGGTTTTATCATGGGGTCTCCATAAATTTTTAAATAGAGCAGTAAACATTACAATCAGTGTAACCACCATACGGTAGTTATTGTATATAAAACAATACGATAATTTATATCCTCTATAGCAGTGTTTTTCAACCTTATCGAATAGAGAATAATAGAGCCTTCTTAATCCCCTTATATAATTAATAATTATTTTAACACTAGTAAGAAAAAGATTTTTAACACTAGTGTTATTAGTTTATAATTTTTTGGACTCGCTATCGCTCGTTTCGCGAAATTCTCCACTAACAAAATAAAATCTCACTTTTAACACCTATATTGTAAATAGTTATTATAATTTATGTAAATTTATAATTTAATTTTATTAAAAAAAATTTTGACCCCACGAGCAAAACATCGCGACCCTCTGGGGATCGTGACCCACAGGTTAAAAAACACTGCTTTATAGTATATACCAGGCCTAGTCTATACGATAGTATTATGTTATCGTACGATAATTTTTTAAAATGATACGATCAATTTCCGATAAATCCGATAATTTAAAATTATACTATAAATTATTTAATAATATTAAATATCAAAGATTAAATATTTCATTTTTTAATTTGTTTTTTAAATTTTTGTTTTGAATTTTTTGAAGACTGCACTGATTACTGTTTAAAGCAGGGCCGTATTTAGACTAAATTTTCGGGGAGGGTTTTAAAAAAATAGCAAAATAAATAGCTAATTTATAAAATAACAAAAGAAGTTTTTCTAAATTTAAATTTTGTTATATTAATTTTTGAAATGTAATGTTTGGAGAAAAGTGACTAGAGGAAGGTTTTTTTTACCAAGATGGCGGAAACGGCAGAAGCCTATATTTTGCTCCGCTGATTTTTTGAGTATAATTTTGTGCAAGTATTTTTGCAATTAAGATTTTATTTTATTTTTGAGTATTGTTATTAGAAAATTTTGTTTGAAAGTATTTTGTCGAAAGTTACCGCAAAAAAAAAATTAAAATTTTGTGAAAAAATTGTTTTTATTAAATTAGAATAATTATGTTTTTGCGCGATTTTTCTTTATTTGAGTTCGATATTCAGAGAAAATTTCGATTTTTATGAACTCTATTTAATAGTTGAAAATAATTTGTCAAAGGAGCGACAAATTTTGATTACAGGTTGACTTCTGGAGGGGGGGGGTTGTTTATATAATTTTAAAAATTTTGTTTACTACGATATTTTTAATAAGTTTAAACTTATTCGTATTTTAATTTTAAACTCTCATGTAAAAAACCGTTTTTAAATAAAATTTTTTAATTTTAATATTTGAATAAAAATCACAAACTAAATTCTTATTTTACCGATGGCGATAGTAAAATAATGTTGTCAAAACGAAGAACTAAATTAGATTGAAAGAAAATTTCACAAATCTTAAGCAAATATACACTTATGTACAAAAATGTACAAAATATAAAACAATTTATGGGTTTACAATGCTCATTCTAATTTATTGCGGAAGTGTATTTTAAGCTATTTTGCTGCCCATGATGATCAAAAAATTTATGTTCCCTTTAAACTTTTTGGTTCAAACAATTTATTGCAATTTAAAATTTTTACCATAATAGTAAGAATTAAGATAAAATACCTATTTTATTCATTTCAATATAATTATTTTTCAAAAAATCGAAAATTAATTAATAGGAGTAATAACTAACAATTAACTAAGTGGTCGCAGACTTTTACACGGGACTGTAAATATTTAGGGCATTTTTATATTTTTCATCTTCGGTTTTTATATTTTTGCAATTTAGTAGTAGGTGTATTTAATCCAGTGTCGCCAATCGCCGGATTATAATACGAATTTCCAATTTTTTAATTTGGGATTTAATTTATTAGAAATATCTCTTTAGTTTTAATTTTTATTTAAACACTTCAAGTTTAATGTTTTTGTTTTTTCTGATTTTTTTACGATTGCAGTCGACCTTCCAGTACTTTATTAATTAATAAATAATTTGGGTGGGGGGTTGTAACCCCTAAAACCACCCCCTTAAATACGGCCCTGGTTTAAAGTGTTTAAATAAAATTTGTAATGTAAATCTAGTTTACAAATATATGAAAGATTTATATCTGTTACTCCACATGCAATAAATATAAAACATTCAGTTTTAGAAGAATTGCGAAAAAACAAATCGAACTTTTTTAAAACAATAATTGCAATAAATTAATATGTAATATTAATGTAATATGACAAGCAAAAAGCAGAACCCAAAAAAAGAATTTTAAAGCATGAATAATATTTTATGTATACTTCTAAAATAATGATAAATGTTTAATAATAATATTTTAATTTGATTTGATTTAAAAAATAAAATTCAACATGAAATTAAATACATAAAAATTAAAAATTGTGCCGAGAGATCCGAGTTGAAGCGTTGATTTGTTGAAGTTTAAAATTATTTTAGTTTTAACTTTGGTTTGAAATTTTAATAATCTTTAAAATTCGAAGTAAATAATAAAATTGTCTGTTTTTACGATACTTTGAAATTCTCTTCTTACTTTTATAACCATCTACCTGAAGGCATTACCAAAATCGTAACATACAAACACAGCTTAACATGCTGTCTCATTTAATGCTTACTCATTATATAATGCTCGTTTTTGCCGCTGAGGTCGTTACTAATCGACTAAATTTTATTGTAGGGTACGAAAAATGCTAGTGACAGGTATACCCATAAGAGCTGTTCCTCTATACACTACATACTCTTTGCTTAAGCTAAGTTAATTAGATTTATCTTAAAAAATTTATACAAAAAATATACCACAGTAAAATAATATATAATATTATCTAGTTTGGAATATCTTTTCACTAATAATTTTAAAATTTTTAGAAAACATTTTTTTGTATATGCGTACGCCACTGTTTATCGTTTTAAAATACGATAGAGGATTGAGATTGATTAGAGGAAACCCATTAAAAGTAATTTCATATTATGTTCGAATATTATATCAAAAGTTGCGAGATTTTTAAAAATATTATTTTATTTATTCATATTTTCACATGTCAAATTTGTGTTGAATATTTATGGCCTATTGTTCTAAAATCTGTTCATTTTTCTTTTTTATCGTAGTTTAGTTGGTCGTCATTTCAATAAGGTAGGAAATTTTAGCAGTTATCTACAATTTTTTTGTAAATTTTTATTTTGTAAAGATTTTATTTTCTCCACGAGCGATATGTGATAATTCATGAGCGACCCAGTTGCGATTGAATTATGTTTCAATGTTGAATTGAATTATAATTATTCGTAATTCCATTTTTTTTCTACATTAGATATTAAAAGAAAAGGTACAGTATTTATTTTACAATAAATCAAATACATTTTACAATTTCCATAGTAATTTCAATAAAAATAAAGTATTTTTTCAACTCTAAGTTTTTTTCTTGAGTATACTATCAATTAATTTTAGAACAAAAAATTTTTTTTAGCTAAATTCTTTTCTTATAAAATCGACTTGATATTTTATCGAAAATTCCAGTGTTATCAAATTATATTTGAATATATGAGTCAACGTCATTGTTTTATTGCTTACAAATAATAATGTTGACAATATGTTTTATAAACATTATTTAAATTGTATTTGTAATGAAAAACTGAAAGCAATGATCTAATAATTTTTCGTATCTTTATGTTAATAACTTCGAGCAGTTTTAATTAAAAATTGTCATAAATAATTTTTTTAATTATTTTTTCACTTTTGCTAATGTTAATTACTTTGAAATTGAGGCATAATACATTGTCATGATTACATTATTATCGGTCTTTGCTACCTTCTATATAGAATGCGGGGGGGGGGGGTGTCAAGTGCAGAGCTGTTGTAAAAAATACACCCAGTTTTTCACTTGTTCTCAGTGTGTGTGGCATCTCAAATAAACTTTAATTTTATTTGGCTCTAATCTCATCGATGACGTTATCATAACGGCAAGTAGCATTGGTACCAAAACATCCTATAAAGAAGTCCTTAAGATTCTAAAGTGAGAAGAGCGTTCAATAAGAAAAGTTTCGTAAAGTTAATTTTTTATAGTATAAAATTATTATTGCAAAGAGTGAAAACAGTTCTTGATCTAATTAACTTGGTCTCCTAAAGTTGATAGCCAACGTTTTATGAGCAGGTATGGCATTTAAGGGTTTATAAAATAAAGAAGAATTAACCAAAATAGCAACAGGTTGTAGCGAAAACTATTCAAGTTTTAGCACTAGTGGCTTAATCGGGGGGGGGGGGCTATAGAATCTGGAGCCTCAAAGATAAATGATTAAATTAAATTAGTGGGCTTTTGCGGGGTGAGAATCTTTTCAGCTGTTCTACAAATCCTATCCTAAAAGAAAAATTTGTGAGTGTTCAAAGGAGGAGAGTATCTGAAAAGGAAAATAAGAGCGGAGGTAATAGGAGAAGTTAGTATGAAAAGACAAGTTAGATTAACAAGTGAAGGAAATGTAAATCATGTCGTTTTGGTATACTAATAATCAAAATAGAAAATAGTTGGGTTAACAATGTTTATTAAATTAAAAAACGGTTGCATAATGATTAAGTAAAGCTAGTGCTAATTTGAAGACTGAAACATTAGTGGAAAAAGGAATATCAATTAAAATTCTGTTCAGTAACAGTAATTATAGAACTTGAAACTTTTGAAGAAGGTAATCCGACATAAAATAAATTTATGTTAAGGCAGAAAAGTTTCAGCGTATGGAAATCTTTATTCTGCCAGTTTTCTGGAAGTAGGCAATGGTAAACCACCAAAGCTCCTTTTTAAAAATAATTAAGTGGTCACAATGCTCAGAACGTACAGTGAAGAATTCTGAGAGAAGGATTATGTGCTTATATGTGCGGATTTAAACATAATTTCAATCTTAATAAAATCAATCATAGTACAGGGAAATTACTTGGTCCAATTTAATTTTAAACATAAAAGAGAAATCTCCTTTTGGCGGGAAACGGCTTGTAAGTTTAAAGGAAGAGTCCTAAAGTCAATCCTGCAGAAACAGCACAGCTCAGACTTACGGACAGCAACGATTTTGTACGTTTCACCTTACGAGCCAGGTTCGTAATCTGCTATAAGAGAAGACGTTAATTTGATGACATTATAACGTTAAATTAACGTTTATATTATGTTTTATATGGATGTGTATTTAAAACTTGCAATTTTAATCCAAAATGAAGTTCTTAGAATAAATTACTGAAGTATGGAATAGAAAATGGAATCTGCTCTCTCCAAAACTTAAAAATAATCTTCTGAGTATTTGAAATTGAATCCGTTGTTTGGCTAAAAGTGTGCCTTTTTTATAACCTTCTGCTTTAAGATTCCACAAAGATTGTTTTAGCGCTGGTAAGAAACCAAATAGAGTAAATTTGGAACCATGACGGTAAGAGGAAGGGGAAGGTGGCTGAGAGTTTAAAACCCTAAATTATCGCAATTTGGCATCGAAACACTTGGTTCTTGTGAAAGAATGAATTGACCGTGTTGAAAGTCTACTAATTGATATCTTGAGTGATGAACTTGAAAAGTATTCCAGAAGCACACTTGACTGTAACCCATCAGCAGGTAGTGGCAAACCATCGAGGTCATATGCCATGATGAGAACTCTTCAAAAATAGAAGTGCTGAGAAGAGTGCAGCAAATGAAGAAGTAAATTTGACTACTTTTGGTGCAAAGTTTCTTCAAAATTTTTAAATTACGGAGTAATCAATTTTGAAAACGAGATTCCAACAAAAATAGAACTTTTTGCCATTAGTTACTTTTCAAATTAGTGTCAAATTTTTAGTTATCAACTTGTCATTTTGGAAGTAAATCCTGTCCTTTCAAATAAAAAAAATCATTTCTGCTTTTGATGGTAAAAATATGGAAGAATGAATATTGCGAATTAACAAAATTGATTGAATCTTTTGGAAAACAACTTCATCTCTCAACAGGTACCTACATAACCAAATTAGAAACAAATTTGCCTCTTTAACTTTTAAAATATGACCTTTTGCAATTCAAAGAATAGACACGTGTGTAATCGACGCATCTACAATTTTGAAAATTTGCATATAACGATAACACACAAGAATACACTTTTATTTTTATCTACGTATAACAGACTATTCCATCGTAAAGCAGATTTGAAAATTTGTTGTGGTCGGTGCTTTTAGTTTTCAAGTGAGTTAAAACAAAATTAGGAAAAAAATGAGCGATAACGAAGAAAGTGATCAAGAAATCCCAAGTCTTAGGACACTTTCATTTAAATTGTTAAGGTAATAAAAATAAATGAAAAATAAAAATTTTAGAACATCATATTTTGTTTCTCATCTTCAAGGTTTTAAAATATAGTACATAACCTGAATTTTGCTTCAAACAATTTTTTTCGTTAATTTTGAAAGAAACACAAATTTGCTAAGGAAAGAAAAATGTAAATTGGTTATGATTGTTATTATCCCGGTTAAACATTATTTGAAGATTATTATGGTATAAAAAAAAATTAGATAATAAAATGGAATTACAATAATTATTACGAGGATGTTAAAATTAATTATAAAATTATTATGAGTTGGAGGCAAGTATTAGTATGCTAGAGATTTTGCTTCAAATCAATTAAAACAATTTTAAATCTTTAACATTCCGAAGAATGCTACTGTAAAGGTATTTTGTGTATGGGTTATATCGAAACTACTTTAATGGGTTTGATGTCCTATATTAATTTTGTTTTTTTTGTTGCAGAATGGGCAGTTTTAACTCTTCTCCAAAACTAATTAATGATGACAGTCAGGATAATGATGTCCTCTTACCAGATAGTATAAATCGCTCTAATTTGCTTCAGTACCTGAAAGGAAATGCGGAACGTGCGGATTTGTACCCCATGATAGAACGAAAATTTTCGAGAGCTACTCATTTGGATCACGATTACATAACAAAATTTGAAAAAACCAATAGTGTTTCTAAAGGTAAACATCCAGTGGCATTTTTATCGGCAAATGAAATTAAAATTTATCTTATCGTTTTAGCATGCTTCGAGCAAGTGTCAAGTCCGTACCACATACGAATTTTGCAATGGAATATTTTATCGCAAGGTAAGAGTAAATTGTTTACGGATGTTATTATAGTAGTTATCAACCTTTAATTACAATACAATATTTTTTATATTCAGCTTTGGGTGTTGAAAGCGACAATTTTGTTCGGTGTCCTGAAGAAGCTCTGAATTGGAGGTATCGAAGATATCGAATTATCGAAGAAATAGTCCAGTACGATCCTGATATTATTTGTTTACAGGTAATTTATTTTAAACTATTCAATTAATTGTAAATTTTTCCGTTAAGCATAGTAGGAAAATTCCGTGAGGAATTTTTTGTTCTTTGGGTTGCAAAAAATTGGAATCAGTAAAGAAGAAATTGCATGCTCTTCAATGTATAAAGTCATTTGTTTAGTTATAGTGGCAGTCTGAAGAAAAAAAGAACATTTTTAATTCAATAATTATGCAATTTTGAGTACATTGAGACATACATTGAGTTATGTATCATTTTACACACCTCCAAATACATCGGCTTTTTTATAAACAGTTTAAAATAAAACCTATTTTTTTTGCGTCGGAAGGGAGAAATCTTAAATAAGACATGAACACCCCGTGCTGGGTGAGAATGTGTGGTTCTACCCAATAAAAGTTTTCTTTCAGATAACAAGGACATCCGTATTTGGAAATTTATTCCGTTTATTATCAACCTAATCTGTTTTTCTTTTTTTGTATGAATTCATTTTTGATTTGCTGTAGGCCCTTTCAGGACCTTTCCTCCTTTTTATTCTTTACTTTCGTTCTTGTTTTCAATTTTTTATTGCTAAGTAATATTAATGTTTGAAAAATAACAAAAGTTTAAGTTTATAAATACAATGGGGGTCACCATAAGTAATTTCCTCCCTAAACATCTGGATAGGCCAATGATTGCAAATAAATATTTTATACTACTCTATTATATTAAAAATAAATATTTAACCTAACCTAACCTTCACTATGTGGTTACGCGCTCTTATTACATAATATAAGTTATAAAAATGTTACCACTTTTTTTATTATTTCAGGAAGTGGATCACTTCAATTTCTTTAAAAACGTATTAGGCTCCCAAGGATACACGGGAACGTTTATTCCAAAACCCGATTCTCCATGTTTTTATATTCAGGGGAACAACGGACCAGATGGTTGTGCCATATTTTATCGCAACAATAAATTTGAATCCGTTAAAACGGAAAGCAAAGTTTTGGAATTTTTCAGAGTTCCATGTAATCAAGTAAGCGTTGCAGCTAAGCACAATTTGTTTAAGATAACCACAATTTGTTATTTCAGGTAGCTCTCTTGACAGTATTAAAAATTCGCGAAACAGGTGAAGAAGTATGCGTAACCACAACTCACTTGAAAGCTCGCACCGGTCCTTGGCTGCCCACGTTTCGAAACGAACAAGGAAAGGATCTCTTAAACTTCATATCAACTCACTGTGATAATAAGCCAGTAATTTTATGTGGTGATTTTAACGCCGAACCGACGGAACCCATTTACGATACAATTTTAAGTAATCAACGTTTTAAGTTTTCGAGCGCTTATGCTGGCTGTGGACTGAGCCATGGAGAAAGTTCGGCAGATCGCGAACCTTCTTACACCACCTGGAAAATCAGAGAAGAAGGCGAAGTTTGTCACACAATAGATTACGTATTTTATAGCCAAGAAAATATGAAAGTTGAAGCGGTTTTAAATTTTCCCAATGCTGAACAAATTGGACAAGATCGAGTTCCGTCGTTTTTGTATCCGTCTGATCATTTTTCGTTAGTGTGTGATTTTAAATTAAACTGTTCTTTGTAGATTAACTTAATTTAGGTAGTTTTAAGTTATTTTGACACAATGTAAGGAAATATATTTTTATATATTCGAATTATTTATTCAGGTATTTTATGGAGAATGTAAAATGTTGCTATTGACTATGAAAAATATATCTGTTTTGTTTTATTTTTTTTTAAATTAATTTCTGCGATTGCTTTACGCTTTTTATGACTTTATTTAATAAGCAACAAAATTATCAGTTACCTTTGTGTTTGCTGCGGATCCCGCTTATGATTTGTGTCTTTTATTCGTAACTCTCAGAAGATGAAAATTATTTTCTACATTTTAATTAAATTACGAATACAATATCCTGTTGCGCCACTGATGCAATTAAATATCATTAAAAATCAAAATTATGAAAAATAGAGAAAGGGGCAAAATAACATCACACGGCCACTAATTGAAGGGTGATTTCCCAAATTCAACTATGCAATTGCTCAATATTAGGATATTATCTATTATTATTTATTATCTGTTAAATAATTTATATTACAAGAAAAACAATCATATTAAATAATTGGTCTACTATACTATATTATGTTATATGTTTATGTTAAAAAATATTCAGTCGAAAAAGAAAGAATGGAAGTATTTCATTGTAAAATGTATATTATTTAGCAAGTTTTACTACTAATAAATCACATTGGTAATTGGCTGAATAGGTATTCCATATTGAAGTTTTATTAAATCTGAAATTCTTTCAGCGATCATAACAGTAGGTGCTGCGGTATGACCAGCTACCAACGATGGAAAGATGCTGGCATCGACAATTCGCAAGTTTTTGAAACCATGAACTATTCCTAGATTATCTACAACAGAAGTTTTAGGGTCGACGCCCATTCTACAACTTCCACAGTGATGGTAGGCAGCTGCTGTCATAAGTCGAATGACGCAAATCCAATAATCCTTGCTTCCCAAGGTGTGGTTTCTGCATTGCGGATAATCAACCATGACTAGGGTTGCGTTAAGTCCTCTTAAGGGTTCTGTGTTTACTATTTTTTGCATTAATAGTATTCCTTGGTACAAAACCTCTACGTCGTAGTTTTCAGCCAAAATGTTCGAATCGATGTTTGGATGCTGATACGGATCTTTAGACTTAAGAGTCACCGAACCAACTGACTGTGCTCTAATGGCGAACTGGAAAACATTTAGAGTGCTTTGAAAATTACTCAAACTGTTAGTGATAGCGTAGTAGGTTTCATTCTTAAGTCTTAAATCTCGTTTTAAAAAGGTGTCTAGTGGACCGGTTAAGCTGATGACTATCTCAAGATCTGGGTAAGTTGGATTCTGTTCAAATTCAGTTTGGTAAAATCCAATTGTTTCGATGTTTGAATACGTTGCTAATGGACCTGCATCGTTTAGTAACAGTTCAACCTGTTCTCGCAAGGTTAGGTCTGGTTCTGTGAAATTTGTACCAATATAAGCACCATAAAATAAGGCGTGATCGTAAAGAGTTTTGCCAACTGGAAGATCGGCGACTAATGGAATCTGCATTTTTTCTAAATGTTCCCTGGGTCCAATACCGGATAACATTAAAATTTGAGGACTGTTGATTGCTCCAGCCGACAAGATAACTTCTTTACGTGCTCTGGCTCTATAAAGTTTTCCATCTTTTGCAAAGAGAACTCCAAACGCTTTTCTGGTAAAACGGTTTATAAGAACTTTGGTAACGTAAGCGTCGGTTATGATTTTTAAGTTTTTTCTGTTTCTTATTGGTTTTAAAAATGCGTTATTGGAACTGTCACGAAATTCTTCACGGTTATTTATTTGCATTTGGAAAACCCCTAATTGATCTCTGCCATTATAATCCGTGCTGGTAAAACTGCGTACAATTTTGCTGCCTTCAATAAAATCTTGAAATTGGCTACTAATGGGTTTTTCATATTTGACGTTCCAGTAACCGTTTCTTCCATGGTACCCAGGTTCAGAATTTATTTGAGAATTTTCCGATTTTATAAAGTAAGGTAGAATTTCGTTGTAACTCCAACCGAGATTTCCTTCTGCCGCCCATCTGTTAAAATCATCTTTGTTTGGCCTTGCATAACACGCGTAGTTTATCGAGCTGCTACCCCCTAAAGCTCGTCCCTTCACAATTGCACAGCGATTTTCCTCCATCCCTAAAAAAGTTTACATTAAAAAAAAAATTATCTCAAACTATTCTTGATTTAGTAATATCTTTCCTAGGTAGCTCATATTTTTTTAATAGCTTTTCAATGTTTGGGTGCAAGGGTTGTCTTTCTATATTAAATTTTATATTTACCTAGGCATCCATGCTTCTGTTCGGTGCTGTAATAGCCCCAATTAAATCTTGATGCGTGTAAATAGAGATGCATAGCTGGAATAACAGAAAAATTTGTTTCGGGACCTCCAGCTTCGATTAGCAAAACTTTCCAATGTCTGACCTCCGACAATCTATTTGCAACGACTGCTCCGCCACAACCCGAACCCACAACAATAAAATCCCAAGCTCCGATATCTAAAATATTAGTTTAAAACAAAATATTTCTTTTCGTCAAATTATTTTTACCTTCAACTGAATGACTGTTTTTTGGTTTGTATTGCTCATTATTTGTGGGCAAACTATAATTTTTCGCCTCTTCCATTCCAGTTATGATGAGATTTTCGTAGTAATTTACTTCATTTAAGAAGTCAGAAGTCGGATCCGCACTCCACGAAAATTTAAAAAATATAACAAGAAAGATAAATTTCATTTTGAAATGTTTCGTTTTCGTTGTACAAATGCTTTTAAATTTTTTAAAAATGTATTTAGGTTTTTAAAGATTTGGTGTGCATAAAAAGTATTTACGGCTGAGATTACTGAATAATTTAAAGCAACTTTAAGGTTTAAATGTCCTTTAAACCTTAAAATTAACTCTTTGTATCTTATAATTATTGGCATTAAAAATTCTTTTTATTACTAACTAGTAAATAGTGGTTTATGATAGCAGTGTTACAAGGAAATAGTTGTTATGATTTGTATTTTTTTAAATTACATTAAATTTGCCATTTGGACAGTTTTTAGTTTAACATAATTATATTACTTTTCAGATTATAGTGCATCTCTGATTGTATAATAAATATTGTTTATTATGTAATTGCTTTTAGTAAATAAGAATATTTAAGCTTAAAATAGCTTTAAGGGTTTTCTATAAAAAAGTTCAAATTTTTGACCAATTTTTTAAACTCCCCCACCCCCTGTTATAGTTAGTGTCAATTTTTAGTACCCAAGGAACGTATGATGGTCACAAATCAAAGACTCCGATTATTTTGTCTAAAATCGGATTAAAATCATCAGATTATAAAATACCAACAGTGAGGTGTAAGGCTTAAATCAACATGCTGTGAAGCAAGAAACCGCGGGTCGATGCTTAGTCGCGCCGACTACACTTTTGTGATCTAAAGTCTAAGTTCTATCTAAGTTAGCATTCTACTAGATTATATGCAAGTGCACAAAATACCGTAAATACCAAGTGTCAACTTGATACATCATATCATGGTTACAAAAAACAGAACGTAGTCCTAGATTAAGAAGAAGAGAAAAAGATTAAAATTAAATCTAAAACGCAATTTTATGCAAACGCTATATTTGGCATACCCCCCCCCCCCCCACTACTGCCACACTTAGTTACGTTCTTCTTTTATGAACGACCCTTTAGAGGTACAGCTATATGTACTAGTAGTTTAGATTTCGCAACTAGTGGTATAAACAGCTATTATCCATCATAGATGTATTAAGTTCATTTTTCCTTCTCTTAAACTACACTTTAAGCTGCATAGTATTTGAATTTTACTGTAAATTGAAGTATTTATTCTGGTAATTACTCTTTTCTCGTTGGTTAAGCTCTAACTCGTTTACACCGCGAGCAGGAGTTAAGTACCCACGTAAAATGATATTAAGTAAAACTCGTTACGATGTTACGTGAAAGTACCCTGTAGATAGTAATTTGGTATTAACATACAAAATTTTAAAGTCCAATTTGGCAATTGGGTAGATAACAACAAGGTCAACAATAAAACAAAGCAGTAAAATTTATTAGCAAAGTGTCAATTATTTTAATTAAAATTTTCGAATTCTTGGTTTTGGGATAATCAGTAGTTGAAGATTACTTTTAATAGCACTTGAAAAAATTGCTACTAACTGGAAGACAATATAAAATCATTACGAATATAATTATTTAAGGTTATGAAAATTCTTTATTTTAGAAATGCTATAAAATTGTACTCGTAAATTGAATTAGTTGTTTATAACTGAAATTAAAATATTTTGTTTGTCTTTTCGAGTATATCATTTTTTCTATTTTCCGAGCGATCTTAAACTTAAGTCAGACTCAAGTATTCTACAAAGAGGTTTAGAAGGATACAAGGTGGCCAGAAGGATTCTCTGTTCGGCACTAACAATAGGCAGTTGCAAAGCACATGCTCTATGATTTCGTCTAACTGTATATCAAAGGAAAATATTCCCGTACTGGAACCATCTGTATAATAATTCGTATTTTGAAACGTTACATTCTGATTTTGTTTATTTTGTAATTTATTTTAAAGTTTATTTTATTTTAAATTGTAAATTTTTAAGCATACTGTACATAATAATTTTGTGAATAGGATTATGTTGGTAACGGTGTAAGTGAGAGAGAGGGGTTTGACGCCGAGGTGCGAATGCAACTGGACGTGTAAATTTGTTCGTACTGATATAAATTTGATAATTTTATTGATTTTAATAATAAAAAGTGATTTTTATTTAAGAAAAGTTGTTTTTATTGAGTGGAGTGTTGCGAGATAAGAAGATTTGGAAAGTTTTTGGTTGTTTGTAGAAAGTTTTTACGTAAGGTTTTGGCTAAGGCGTGCGCAGATTCGACACGAACATTTGTAACCACATGAGGTAAAATTATAATACAAAAATTTGCATGAACAAATTTTGAGATTAAAAATTTACAATAAAAGTTTAAACGATAAAAACGATACGAAAACATTTAGAAATTATTAATAAAAAGGGTCTTATGCTCTAATTAAGATGTGTGCACTCCAGCACGGATTTTTGTTGTGAAGGTGAAATTTTTATATTTTTGATCGCTGGGGGCATTGCAATACATACGTAACATATCAGACTCGTTAGTTTTTGTTACGTTTAACAGGATGTGATGTCTATCAAACACATATTTATTTAGTTGGAATTCTATATCAATATTAAAACTTAAAAGATGCAGCCTTTTCAAGCAATTTTTCAGGATCCGTATATGCCCATTGATTCCTTGCTTGTAGATGTAAAGACCGACCTCATGTCCGCCTTCTAATAGCAGCCTTTACCGACTGCTCGTCTACATGGAGTTCCAGCGGAAGGAGTTAAAGGAGAGTCTCTAAGACCACAGTAAACGCCGTTCGCATCACTCCCGTTACAACCAAGCAGACGGATTTCTGCAGCTGATGTAGAAAAGACACTGTTGTTGTTAGTCAGATCCTGTATCGCCAAATGAGTGCGTCATAACATATCATAGGTCTTATAGTAGTGTAGACCCAGAGAGTAATCTTCAAAGAGAAACTTCGTGATCTAACCTTTGACCTACAAACTAATATATTTTTTCAAATTTAGCTTTTTGTATAGTATTTTCCCAGATATTTGCACACGGATGCTATTTTAATAAGAGTTTCTTTTAATGTGGGAATAAATGGACTTCTTGGGATTGTGAACAAAATAAAATTACAATATTGTGCTAAACTAGCACAATTTTTACATTTTTTTTTGGACAAAGAACTTAGGCATCCTCATGTTCCTTAGTTTTCTTTCTTTAGTGAACAGATCAAGTTCAGTCTTGACTGGGTTAATATATTACCAAAGTTCTTCAAAATTTTACAAAATTGTGGTGTATTGAATTTTTGAAAGATGCAGTTTTATTGGGTGCCAATTTCACCTTAAGCAGATTTAAATTTGGGTGTAATGTGTAAATTCGTAAACTTAGATGCACGTTTATTGTAAAACGTACTCGCACTAGCATTTAATTTTATTAATTTTATTGTGTAATACTTGGTGCCAATAATTTTTATAAAATAAATCAAATAAATGTACTTTAAAATTTTAATAATTGTGTTTATCTACCTGTTGGTATGCTACTGGCTTAGTAGGAAGTGATCGTTCTCGTTGAGAATCTGCAGTTAGCGCATTTGCTCTCCGTAAATGCTCTGCCTTATGTGTTTCCCGCTGCTACTGTTGAAATATTAATTTGATCTTCTTATAATTTCCAATAACGTTCGCTTCAATCTTCACAAACTTCTACGTGTGTTGTGATAATCTAGTTGTAATTTCTATCGTGATTTAGGTAAGTTATATGACTTTTTAAACTTTGGCTTTTTAATTTTCAAGATGGCAATCGCATCTAATTTTTAATACAAAATGTGGTTGAAACATCTGGTTTCCTTGAATAATTAAAAGTTAATTTCAGGAACAAATCTCCGCTGCAAAATATGTCTTTTCTCGACATCTCCGCCTTCAATACAAATTCACCTTTCACAAAGTGAAAACCCGCACTCACAAAGCTAATTTTCAGTAACTAAACTATCCGCAAGTCAACCAGCTTTGACGACTCGTCCGCCTCAAAATTCTCGTTTTTTCGTCCACAACGCCAATTTTCTAAAATTCCCTGTTTCAAACTTAACAATACTAATTCTTTAACGTAAATCAAATTCTTATACACTCACGAACAATTTCTTTCACTTTTGTTTTTAAGTCACTGCATTTCATTTAAAAAATTGTGTTGAGATAGTGTTTATAAAAAATGATTCTGCTTACTTTACTTTTCAAAAACGGTTGCTTCATTCAAGGCGAAACTTTTACTGAACATGAACCTTAGAATATAGGCCTGTCACAAAAATCTACGACAATATATTACATACTGAGTAACCACAAAACATCAGAATTGATCACAGACGCAAGAGTGTACCGCGGCGCAGATGTTGGGTCGGATCATTACTTACTGCAAACGACAGCTCTAGTGAATCTAAAAACTAGATGGTAAAAAAAATAGATACTGGGAAAGACTTGTTCAATGAACATTTACTCAAAGAATACTCAATAAGAGACCTCTACAAAAAAAGATTAAATGAATATCATAAAAACACCCTGATAGGACAAAATATGGAAGAAGAAGAAGTTGAGATCGTTTTTGGTTGTGAGTTTTGGATTTTGCTTTTATTAATAAAGAAGAAGTTACTGTCAGTTAATTATCACCACGATTTGAACTTTTCCTATTGACTATTAGAAAGAACACACATTTCTGAGTATATTAATACAAAAATTTTGTAGGATTAGGCATTATAGTTGTCGAAATAACGGCATTTTAAAATTTTGAAAAGCGGGTAGTTGTAATATGAAGGAACTTTCTTTTCAGAAGCCATCAGCATGGGGGTTGGTAAAAGCACTCTGAAACAAGAAACACACTATCCCCTCTCCCTAGACGGACTGCACGGTATAGCCCTCAGCTCGCTCGAAAAAGCCGAGGCACTAGCCGACAGCCTGGAGATTCAGTTTGCACCAAACACTGACGTCTCCATTCCCGATCACACCGGAAAAATCGACGCGGAGGTCAAAGAATGGCTAAGGGGGACAGCGCACACTCACACAGACTCAAATACAAATCTTGATTATGACTCCGACTATGACGAAATAGGCAGCACTTCCCTTCAGAGGTGAATTACAAACAGGGCGGAATTACAAACAGGATCATCACGGAACTGCCCAGGGCGGGAGTAGCAGCAGTGACGTGCATCCTTAATGCCGTCCTGCGACTCGAGCATTTTCCATGTCGTTGGAAAGTGGCCGATGTCACAATGATCTGAAACCCTTGGCATAATTCTAAACTTTCTGTTTCGTACAGATCTATCAGCCTGCTTCCTTCTATTGGGAAACTAGCAAAGAAAGTCATTTAAAAGAGATTAAACACAGCCCTGGAGGAAAACCAATCTCCTCCAGACGAACAGTTTGGCTTTTGCTCAGAGCACTCAACCACTCAACAGGTGCTGAGGTTAGTGGAGCACATCACGTTGCACTGGAATAAAAAACAAGCAACGGGAGCAGTATTCCTCGATGTTGCCAAAGCCTTTGATAAGGTATGGCAGCAGGAATTAATCCACAAATTAATCCACGGCGGCATCAACTCAGCACTAGTACGGCTGATAGCGTGTTTCTTGATAGACCGGAAGTTCTGCATAAAAGTTGATGGATCTCGCTCCTCGGAGAGATTTATCAAGGCCAGAGTCCCGCAGGGCTCAATCCTAGCTCCGACCCTGTACATCTTTTACGCCAGAGACATGCCAAAACCTACACCGACACATACAACACCGAACGCGCAGCTCATGCTGTATGCGGACGATACCGCCTACTTTGTCAGCTCGCGAAAACCAAAACAGGTTACACAAAAATTACAGGCGGCCTTAGATGATCTCGAGGTATGGTGCCGTACTTGGCGCATCGGAGTAAACGCGCGAAAAAGCACGGCAACATATTTCACCAGATCCACAGCCATAATCAGTAATAACTTTTTTCCACAGAACAACTTGCAGATATTTGGCACGGAAATCCCCTGGAACGCCACCTCTAAATACCTGGGGGTGACACTCGACAGGGGATTTAGGTGGGGGCCTCATATCAAGTAAGTAACAAACAAAGCCAGGGGGGCCATTGCGGCTCTGGCCCCACTGCTAGGCAAACATAGTAAGCTCAACGTGAGAAATGACCTAACGCTGGTTAAAACCATCATTAGGCCAATTCTCACATACGCGGCACCAGCCTGAGGATTTGCAACAGCAAATCAAATGAAAAAGATCCAGGTGGTGCAAAACATAGCCATTAGAAGAGCCATGAAAGCACAATGGCAAATAAATAATAAAAGATTGCAAGAGGATGCAGGCATCGAAACAATCGAGGAGTTTATTCGAGGTATGGCGTCTAAACTCTACGAAACAGCGGCGGCCTCTGAAAATCCACTAATCCAAGGGCTGGGTAACTACCAGTCCGAGGACTACCTGAGGTACAAGAGGCCAAAAGTGCTAAATTGGCTGTGTCGCGCAAACCTAGTGGGTCAAATCGAGCTTCTCACCTGCGCCTAAGCCAACTAAACCACGCCGTACATGCAAGAAATTGCACGTAGCTGCTGAAATTGCGATTAAAGTCGTCTCGCGGTGCTCGAACTGTACCGAACGACGATCAACGATACAGAGGTAAAAGCACAAATAGAAAGCTAAACACGGCCGGTCCCTGCGTGACTACGACAGTAAAAGGATCCGCGCCGCGTTAGGCCCACCACAAGTTGCGAATCCCAAGTCTGGTGTACACGGCAGGGCCTAGGCTCCTGCTCTGAATGCTCAAAAAAAACTCGCGACAAAAATTGTTGGACCACATAGATTGCCGGTAAGGCGCACAAGGGTACCATCCCGTATAAAGAACGACCACATAGTAATAGTAACTTCCAAAGCAGTTATACCTGTATAAACCTATAGGACGGCGTAATGTCGGAAGACCAAGAAAAAGATGGAAAGACCAGTGATTGATAGTGTGGTAATGGGTATAACTACCTAATACGTGCAGAAGAAAAAGAAGACAAGTTGCCGAAAAAAAAAGGATTTATAAATAATATGTATTTATTTGTTTACAAACATCTATGATCTTAAGCTGTAAAACCTAACGGTTCTCTACTGTGTTAAGTTTGAACATGATTTGTGAAAGAACTATCTAACTTAAAAATACAGATTATCTACAGGATGATCTGCATAATCTGCGCAGAGAAATAAGGAGATATCGGCGTGAGCCTGAAGTCATCGATGACTCCGGCAATAGAATATCTTTCATGCTGATGCTGACCGGAATTTCGTACAGAAAAGTATCCAGGCCGTAGTAGTTTTAAAGCTCTGATGCCATGGTCCGTCTTAAGTATCCACTTCCAAGTGAGAAGTGCAAGACGATGCTTGCCGTCCTCAATAGCGTCTAGTTAGTAAGTTGAGTGCACACCTGAGTCTGCAGGTAAAAGCACAATCGTCTTTAATTTTATAAAAAAAATGTATTTAAATTAAAAAAAGCTAAAAATACCTACAAATTAGTTTTTATTAATATTTTTATATTTTCTAGTATAGAAGAGTATCATTTGTTGCTTGCAAAGTATGTACGATTTGGACCACAGTCGCATACGTGCCGGAGAATAAACCAATAAAACCAAAAATAATTAAAAAGATATTAATGATAAAACTCCAATAAAAGCGACCGAAGTTATTTGTTGACCAATTTATGCAGATATCCATTATCGGTGGAATCACCACCTGTATGAGTGACATGCAGAATGCTCCAAGTAACGAAATGCAAAGATCGAGAAGAGGTACGTACAGGGCAATAACAACTGGAAATAGTTTTTTTTATTAACAGTCAAATAAACAATTTTGGTTACTTACATGCGAATATTACAAAAGCTAGTCTTAAAAGGTAATTGTACATCCATTTTTTTAAGTTTTCTTCAAATTTATGTTCAATATGGCCCCATATTATGTCAACTGGCACATAAGCGTTTAGCCCAAAACTCAAGTATATTGTGATCATAGCCATTCCCTGAACTACGTTCGCAATACTAAAAATAAAATTATAATTCTGATTTGGTCAATCATGAGTAACGCTTACACTTTTTCATTCAAATTAAGTGTAATGCTGCCTAACGTTGCGTCGCCGTATTTCCAAAAACCCAAAAAACCCATTATTAGGTAAATTATGGCAATTATAATCATGGAAATGTTAAGAGATCCACAAACCGTCGAGAATTTAACGGGGTTTTTCATATTTTTTTCAATGGTACTTACCTGAAAAACACAAATTGTTTTTCAAATTGTAAAAATGTCATTTTGTTCCACCCACCGCCCCGATTGCCGCAGTCGCAAATAAAACTGTGCCTAAACCTATAGGCTGATCCGTTAAGGATCCAAAAGCTTGAACGGTTGAAATAGGAGGCAAATCATAAATTAAATGTTGAACAACGATAAAAAATATTATAAATTCCACGAAATTTGCCAATAACGAAAAAGGAGCCAATACTTTCAAATTGGGAGGAGCCAGCATTAGCAAAAATGGTACAAACAAGTACAGAATGTAGATTTTGATTGATATGGTGTTGTTCAAAGTTCTATCCATAATTGCTTTAAAATTTGCGGAGACGAAAATGATGTACACGCAACTTATTCCAGTTTGATAAATAAATATAAAAATCTCTATAAAGAACCTGAAACGTTAAAAACTTGTCACATCTAACTGAACTGAGATATTGACATACTCAAAAAAGCTTGCAAAATGAGTAATTGGCTCCGGACCAACCAAAACTGCGGCTTTCATTGTTACGGAAAACGACAAATATGGAACTCGTAATCGTTGACAAAGCACAAGTTGATTTCTATTCTGAAAATTGGACGCATTATTTTATTGGGCTTGGATTATTTTCTCTTACTAAAATGTGAATCGTATATGTGCAGACTGCACTGGCTATAATGGTTATTATTGTACCACCCCATAATCCCGAATGCTTGAAAGCACTGGGCATTGCCAAAAGCCCAGATCCAAGCGAAGCCTTAATAACGTGGACAGTAGTTTCGAAAAAACTGAAAATGTGAACTTTTAGATTTGGATATACCTGTTATGCTGTTTACTTTGTTCCATGTGGCGTTGATCTATATTTATAAGGATCATAGTTCTCATCGTTTGCACCTTCGCCGGTGGTAGTGTTTCTTAAATTTATTAGTACAAGAATAATTGCATAGAATGGTTTTCTACTTACTGGTCTTTAATTTTCTTAAGCTCCGCTTGTCGATATTCTTCCTTAAAAAATTTATTGATTATTAATTTAACAGCTTTATCGCTTACCATGAATAAACTGATTTATCTCTTGCAAGCTTTTTCAGCATTTTATAAAAAGCTTATAATATTGGAAAATCTGAAATATGACATTTTGGAATGTCATCTACCCCATATCAGCAACTGCTAGATCTCATCGTCGTAGTTTTTATTACAAAGAAACGAATAGTTTCGTGATTAAATGGCAGAATTACAAAGTTATGGGTAAATTCTTTCACGGGTCATTTGGAAGATAGGCCAAGAGCTAAAGAAAAACACTTTCAATATGTTATCTTATACCAGATTCTGGTGGCTAAGTTAGCCCGGGGAAGAGCTGTAGATTCCTTAAGTTCAACAAAATTACTTAGATTTAGACGATCTAGATTGACCATCTAGGTCAATCAGCAGCGTTGTTCTAATATAGGTTTAGCGGACATGTTTTTAGAAGAAAGCAAAGTGTAAAAATATTCTGGTCATATTCTTTGGGTAGCCCAGGCGTTGAAGATCTGGGTCTCCTTAGTTGAACTTGAAAAGCAGTGTTACTTCTTCTTTTCTTCCTCTTTTTATTAGGTCTGCAATCTGTTTTTACTAACAGCAACCTCGGTGGTATTCCGTAGTTACTATTAGTGCTATGTGGTAAACAGTGTGACATAATTTCACAAAATGTCTCACTTGAAAGCACTACTGTTGTTATTCCCTTGGCGGTAAGGTTTGCTTTCAAAATTGAAAACTCTGCGGTGTGGAAGAAAGGCGAAACGAGAGTTTTCTTAAATGGCTGCGAATGGCAGGTATCCATACTTGAGCTAATCTTAATAATTTGCCCAAGCTGCCTAAAGGCATCTTTAGAGTCCTGGAAAAGCATGAGATTATTGAGAATGATGTGTTCTCTTTGACGCGGGCAGGAGCGACTTTTTGCGAAATCTTATCGTATTTGTAAAATTCTTTGTAAAAGAAAGAAAGAAAAGCTAACCTTAGAGGAGATGGTTACAGAGTTGGGCACAAAGAATATACTCTAAGAGTATTTACTAAAGGAATGGTGCACCGCACAGGTTTCGGTCTGATCTGAACCTTACCAAAACTGAACTGAGCGTGTTCTGTTCACCAGAAAGTCAACTCATATCTTACTAGATATGAAAATGCTTAGCCTAACAGAAACTCACTTAAACTGTTTTTAGAAGTCAACTAGCCGAAAGTTATGCTTGACATAAAGTTGAATTAGAATGAACCTATTAGTTTCAGAATTTAGAGAACGGTAATAGCTTTTTGGAGGTGTCTAAGACCAATAAAAGAACGATGTCAGCTATGTATTAGCTTTTCTTGTTAGTGTAGATCTATTACTTTAAAATTAAATCTTGTTGCTTCTTGAAATTACCTGAGTTTAACAGTGTATTTCCAGCCCTACTACAGTGGGACCTGGATCTGGTACTCGGTCACCTGATGCGGATGTTTGCGCAAGGCTATATACCGGAGGAATTGCGAAAGGCAAAAGATGTTTTTGTATTCAAACCTGGTAGAAATGACTACTTCCTCGTTAAAGTTTTTAACCAATTAGTTTCATTTCGGTTTTTTTAAAGCTCTGGAGAGACTATGCGACAGAGAGATTCGGGATACGGTTCTGACTCGCAAATTATTACATGCGAATCAACACGCGTCCATACTAGGGAGAACGACCGAATTGGCGCTTTACAAGGTAGTGAAGCGTATAGAGAGATCGATGGATTATCGAGAATTTACCCTAGGCGTATTCATTGATATTGAAAAAGCTTTTGATGAAGCTACCACTGAAGGCACGAGTGCAGCACTACAGCTTCATGGGGTTCCCACGACCATTGCAAAATGAATCCATTTTGTACTGATGCGGAGAGCTGTCGAGATTAGTATTGGAAACACAAAGATTAAAAGATTTGTCACAAAAGACTGTCTTCAGGGTGGAGTAATCTTCCCATGATGGTGGACAGCCTTTTTAAACTCTTGAATGATATGGGCTATTACACCCTAGCTTATGCAGATGACATCATCATACTGTTTACAGGAAAATTTTAAGATGTTCTCTGCATTCTAATGCAGGACCCACTCTGGATTCGAGAAGACAGGACAGGACATTCTAGGAGGCAAAGACAGAGCTTGTTCTATTTATCAAAAAAAAAGGAAGCTCCTAGCCATGGTTATGTCTAGCTTAACAATTACTCCCCTTAAATTAACAGACAAAGACAAGTATTTGGAAATAGGATATAACAAAAAGCTGAACTAAGGAAATCATTTATAAATAATAAAACTCAAAAAAGCAAAGCTGACTTTCGAGCAGTATCGGGGAGCAATGAGACGATCATGGAACCTGTCTCCTAAGATACTGCTCGATACTGCGGTTATTGGCCCCATGCTATGTTATGATGTTTTTGTGTGGTGGCTCAGAATCAAACAGGTAACTGTTATGAACGATGAACTTCTTGGTAATATGGAGGTGCTACGGGAAAAGCAACTGATGTGGGCGGCGGGCGTTGGAATTTATTGAAGTGTGGTTCCCCATTTGAAGCGCTAGGCTTGATCGGGCTGAGTTTTTGGTCCATGAGGATAATTTTCCGTAATTTGTGGGATCCTAGGTGTTACGAAGAACTTTCCTGAAGGCGTGGTTATGGGGTCAAAAGGGTGGCGGTAGAAGCAGGTATCATTAAACCAGTGAAAACAAGTGAATGGGCATCACCAATCGTAGTAGTACCTAAAAAGAGAGCAGATATTCGAATATGTGTAGATTTTCGAGTAACGGTAAACAAAGTGTTAGTACCTAAGCAGTATCCATTACCAACAACAGAAGATATATTTGCGTCGTTGGCACAAGGAACGGTTTTTGCAGTAATAGATTTAACTGGAGCGTATACTCAGTTGCAAGTTGCGGAAGAATCTCAAGAATTGTTAACGATAAATACTCACATAGGATTGTTTTGGTATACAAGATTAACATTTGGTATGTCCAGTGCCCCATTAATATTTCAAGAAAAATGGATCGTATCTTAATGGGAATACCGAATGTAAACTGTTACATAGATGATATCTTAATTTCTGGAAAGGATATAAATGAATGCAAGAAATTAGTCATTGAAGTGCTCGATCGCTTACAAAAATATGGAGTGAAAGCGAACAGATCTAAGTGTAAATTTTTGAAAATAGTGTGAAGTATTTGGATCACCGTATCGATAAAGAAGAACCCGACTACAGAAAAGATTTGGGCAATAATGGATGCACCCGATTCAGAAAATGTGACACAAGTAAGAGCATATCTGGGGTTGGTAAATTATTACTCAAAATTTGTGCCCATGTTATCTTCGCAACTGAAACCATTGTATAAACTATTAGAAAAAGGTGCAGAATTTACATGGTCCAGTGAGTGTAAAACGTGTTTTGAAAAAAGCAAACATCTTCTATGAAAAAATCAAGTATTGGTACATTATGATCCAAGCAAACCGATTGTGATAGCATGTGATGCAAGCTCTTATGGAGTAGGAAGCGTTTTAAGTCATTGCATAAATGGTAGAGATAAGCCAGTATTTTTTGCTTCGGGGACGTTGTCGAAAACAGAGAAATTACTCGCAAATTGAACGAGAAGCTTTAGCCATAGAGTTCGGGATAAAAAGATTTCATAAATACATTTACGGATGAAAGTTTACATTATTATCGGACCATCAACCATTGAAAGTTATTTTCAACCTCGAAAAGGCAATTTCAGTGATGACAGCATCAAGGTTGGTGCGGTGGAATCTTATTTTATCAACATATGATTACAAAATAGAATATAAGAAAGGCTCAGAGTTAGTAGAAGCAGACGAATTGTCGCGACTACCATTGGCGGATATAACCGGAGTCGAGTCAGCAATAAATTCGTTCAATTTAACAGACGAAATGCCCGTGTCTAATGAAGAAGTAGCTAAATTAACAGAAAAAGATGCAGTGTTAATGAAAGTGAAAGACTTCTGTCATCGAGGATGGCCAAGTAAAGTGACCAATAGCTCATTAAAACCGTATTTCGTGAAACGAAACGAATTAATCATTGATAGTAACTGTCTTATGATGGGTAGTCGACTAATAGTACCAGAGTCTCTGAGGGTAAAAGTTCTAGAATTGTTACACGCGGAGAACATAGGGATGGTTAAATGTAAACTATTAGCAAGATCAACAATGTGGTGGCCCAACTTAAATGAGGACATTAATCTGATGATTAGTAAATGTAGGGCATGCCAACTAACTTAAAACAATGCGCAAAAGTTTCCATTAATGTCGTGGTCGAAAACGGAAAAGGTGTTGCAAAGGGTTCATATCGATTTTTTTCATTACCTGGGGAAAACGTTTTTAATTATTGTAGATTGTAAATCAAAATGGCTAGACATACATCTAATGGTTAGAGAAAGGGATGCAATACGGACAATAGAAAAGTTAAAAACAACTTTTGCTATAATGGGTCTCTCGGAAGTAATTGTAAGTGACAATGGTTCGCCGTTTAACTGTGGAGAGTTTCTGAAGTTTTCTAAGTCAATGGCATTCAAGCGTTGAAGTCCCCCCCCCCGTATCATTCGCAGTCTAACGGTTTAGCAGAGCGTCACGTTCAGAATGTCAAGGCGGCAATGATTAAATATGTCATTGAAAAGTCAAACCTAACGTTAGAACAGCAAGTCATCAATTTCTTGTTTTCGTACAGAACGACGCCAAGCGTAGCAATGGGGTTTAGTTCCAATGATCAAGTGTTTAGATGTAAGCCCAGAACAAGATCAGATATGATAAAACCATCCAGAGATAAAATACTATTAAGAAAACCCGAAAAATATGTATGTCCCAGCAGGTTTGTCGTAGGCGAAAAGGTGCTAGTGGGGGCGCTGGGACCAAACAGGTTGGCCAAATGGGAAGAAGGAGTGGTTGTCAGAATAATAAGTGAAGTAACATATCTGGTTCAGGTTGGCGAAAAGATATAGTATAACCATGCAAACGATATGAGGAAGTCACATTTGATCGATCAGAGGGAAGTAGAAGAGGCAACACTCTTGACGATGTCAACAACCGGAACAAGGTCGACATCAAAGGTCACAAGTCAAGTAGAAACAACGGAAGATCCTAGCCCGAAACCAAACGCTATAGAGGACGAGCGAGAAAATAATGAAGCAAGCAGTCAGAAGCAATCAGACCCGCGAGATGAAGAAATCAATATTTCGATAGCAAGTCCAACGATATTAAGGAGGAGTGCACGAGTAGTGAAACCACCGACGAGGCTATTCTATTAAAACAAAGAGAGAAAATGTTATATTAATTATTTGAATTTAAATGTAGCGATTATTATTAAGTTGGTATTGGTATTAAATGGGTATTCGTATTAAGTTGGTAAGACTATACACTGACCACGAGGATATATATCTGGGAGAATAGCAGAGACAGTCAGTAAGTGGTAGGTAGTCAGTCAAGTACCATACGAAGTACCATCATGTAAGTAATTTGTAGATTCTAATAAACGTGGACTTCAGTCGTAAAATAAGTAGTAGTTATTGTTTGATTTGGTCGTATGCTCTCACGCATACACAACAGTAACAACGGCGTCCTCATACACTAAATATAGAGATGGGTTTCCTGGCTGTAACTGGAGTAATGCAAACAGCACCAACCGGAGTTATTGAGACTTTTTTCTGCTTCCTACCACTTCATCTTTTAGGCTTTTAGGCTGCGTAATTGGAAGATAATGGAATAATAGACGAGGAACTACGGCTTGTATGCAGATCTGGAAGAGATTTCTCAAAAGAATACCTCTACTGTATTTTGAACCCGATAGAATTCACTCTAAATACATATTTGACAAGAAATATGATCTTCTGTGAAATACAAACGGAGCATCTGGCTATGACATACGTCTATACGTAGAAGTATATAGGCGCAGGAATATACTTTGCAGAACTTGACGTAAGCATAATTGTATCGCTGGGTATATATTCATTCGTACTTCCAGCGGTGTTCAAAAACAGTTCAGGATAGATGTATCCAGAACAAAAACATTCAGATTCTTCTAGACAGTAGGGCGGCACTTTTGGTCTTCGGGGTTACAAGATTACCTCTGGTCTGGTGTTTGACTATATTCGGACACTGAATAAGATAGCTAGACAAAATGTTCTTTCTCTCGGTTGGGTCAAGAGGTATCAAGGTAACAAGTGCAACAGAAGGGCTGACGAACTGAAGAGAAATGGCTCCATGGTTTTCCCTATAACCCGAAGCTAATAGTCAGGTTCTCCGTCAAGGTTTTAGATGCACTTCTAAAATAATATACTCTAAAACTGCGAGCAACCAAGCAAAAAATGCAATACGTACGCCTTCTTGGAAACATGCGAGATACTATCTGAAGTTATCTAGAGTCAATCTGCTGACTATTGCAGAGATCTTGGCTAAACACTGTAGATTAAATAAAGACCTTCACATGATGGGGTATGCAGATGACCCCATTTGTCGTTGATGCAATGAAGAGGAAGAAACAAACAGCCGAACATGTACATACTTACTACTCTCCGGCATTAACTTCAATACGAGGATTTGTGTGGGGAGGTTTCTGGCCTGACATAGCTAGAATTAGTGACACTTCGCATGCTAAAATCGTAGAGTTTATTCTACAGCTGCAGTGGCTTGGAGAGTGATAGGATCGGAGTAAAACTGTAAACTGAAGGTAATACAATGTGCTCGATTTTGAGGCATAAGTTTGATTGATCTCTTGCTTTTGAACGATAGCTGTTAATTCTTCACATGCTGTTTCCTAAGGCTTGCTCTTTTTTAGTAGCTTAAAGCCAAGTTGGTGACAACAGGTTTTTAGTAGTAAAATTGTAAGGAAATCAGAGGATTCAAGCAGAGAATCTCAACTCTTGATCAAAAAATTTTGGTTAGAGCTACTCGACAAACTTGAGGAAAATTCAGTTAGATCCCACGAGATCCCTAGATATGCAAGATCCCTGGGAACTAGCATATTATAAAATTGTTCAGCAAAAGTTAAGAAGCAGGAACACCTCGGAACTCACACCATCTACAGTCCGGATGATAACTACGAATCTACTTCTAATTCACGAAAGACCAACAGTGTGGTATAACAATCTAGTTATAGTTAAGTTGATAAATAGTCCAGCACTAAGTGCGTACTTACTGGTTAAGTTATTCACTGGTTCTGTTACTTAATTTTATTAATCTTGCATACAATGTTATTATGTGCCACTGCCAAGTTTTTCTGACTCAGTCTAATATTTTCTCAAGATTGGTAAGAGGTGATAGTACGATATCATATATTATAATGAGAATATTCTTTGCTAAAGCAATAAACTCCTCACCACACCTAGAATCAATCTTTTCCAGTGATTGTGTGATGAAGCGCAGGATAAAAAAAACTAGCTTCTATTAAATACGGAGGTATAGAGCGTGAATCCCAAAAAAAGAATTTGCTTCCACTTTTGCAAAATAAAAATACCGATAGTTAAAATCTTATAATAAAAAATACGTAGATACAATCTACTATAAACGTTATTGCAACAATTTCCAATTTACAAATTTTGATACGGCAGCTAAAATGTGGCGTACGGACACGTCGCACTACTAATCGAAACCAAATACGTTCCTCATGAACCACACACAGAAAGGAATCAGAAGTATAAAAAATGACTTACCCAAGCGCTCAGGTACGTTTACAAGATCTCTATAGATAGTGGTTACACCACCAAAACATTCTGTGTTTCCAAACTGAACACAATTTTGTAGACAGACAGTAGCTTGCTGGACTGCTCGCTCGGAGGATGATGAGATCGATGAGCCTGAACAGAAATCACGTTGTGCACCAATCTCGAAGCACCTTGCACTATTACACAACACAGTAAATTGTAGATTCTGACTCAAAGATGGCAAGATAATCAAACACGACCCTCTCGTCGTTTTAAAGGTTGAACACGCGTTCATTCAATTTACATCTAATGTTGACGTTAAATTTGCTGGCAATCACTTTTTACTTCACGCCTCAAGTTAAATCCCAAAACTGGACCCTTGCGCAATTGCAATTATCTCAAATATGATAATCTAACTGACTTGTACTGCACTTCTTAAAATGCTTCCCTCTTACTTAACGATTCAACATGAAGTCTTTGGCTTACACGCAAAGTTGGTAACTTTGCCGAGGCTGCGCGAAGGAGAGTGGGTAAAGTAGCGAGGAATGCCCACCATGGGCGTAAGGCGCGATCGATAGTTAAGGGTCGCGGAAAACAATTATACAAATAATATTGTTACAATATTACATTCAACTTGTCAATGCTCTGACCAAAATACTTTGGTAAGCTCTCATTGAATATTACGTATGTTGTCTACACCAAAAAAAAGCTTTGATACGTTAAAGAAAGAAAAAAAAAGGAAAAAGAAAAACAGAGAAAGAGGGAGAACATAATAGGAACAGATGCATAAGACGTTTTACTGAAGTTAAGAGAAAGTTCAGTGCGTGGACTTTGCCAATATGCCGTTTGCGGTTAGCGGCTCGAGCTGCCTGACAACCTTGTAAGCTTTCAGCTCTGTCTTTGGCTTTGCATCGATCAAAAATAGTAATAGGTAACGATGCCGTTATTATATATCAGACCGGAAGAAAAAATAAGGAACACTTATAAAACTCAATTATGGATGAGACTATCAGATAAATAAGATTTGAGTCTTTTTTCTTATTAGGCTTAGACAAACTCTAAATAGCTAGAAGCTAATTACATAGAGTGTGTGAAAGAGTTTTGCTAAAGTGGGGCTTTTTAAAGAGATCTACGACATAACATGATATTCAAATCACAACGGAGGACAGACCAACTACATTTTCAGCTCGGACTGAGGATAGAACTCGCGGTTCTCAAGCAAGAGCCGTCATAGGAGCTTACTAAGCTAGCTTTCTCCGTGTCTTAAACACACAGTGAATTGGAAGACTAAGATATCTCTTTAAAAGTAGAAAATATTCTCAGAAAGAGAAGGTTCCAACCAAAGAAGTAGAGGCCACAAGAAGCTATCACCGGATTAACTATTTGTTAATCAGAAAACTAGTAAGGAGATGAGGAGTAGAAACAGGCTTCTAAAATCAAGGTTCTAGTGTCTCAATGTAAACTCCCCAACTTCACTTTTAAGAAATAAACACTCGATATAAGAGGTGCTTTTATATTTCCCAACTACTACCCATAACTAGCATTCAATCTCTGGAAAGATATTCTTCTCCAAATGCTTTCTCAAGTTAAGTTTTGTTGAAAACAAAGTTTAATTTCTGTGTGGCCATGTTAGCAGATATTAGTTTAGCACACTTTTCCATTTTCAGTTTGGACAAAACTTTGCTAATAGAACTTTGACACTTTTTTCTTCATCACAGTATACTTTATAAACTACATCCTATGGTTTCACATTCAGGGAATGGATGCCAAAGTGTGCTCACAAAATTAAAAATTAAAACTTGTTGAATGAAATTATATTAGATTATAGCGTAAATAACAAATATAAATATTAAAATTTATGGACCTTGAAAAAATTTGGGCAATTAAGCTCAAAAAACCTTAAAATTAAAAAGTGATTAGTTTTAGCTGTTTCCATAAGATTAGGCCTGCCAACGCTGTGTTTTTATTTTATTAAAGTAATTTTGAACACAATTTACACTCGAAGATTACCGCTGACTAGATTTTAGGGTGGATCCGAGATTTGCCGTGGTTGCGTTGGGTTTTGTTGCTTTGCTCGAGCGCTACAAGCCGTATTTGCTTCTGGGAACGTTTTGCCATCTGCTTCCTACATTTCCTGTATTTAGTAAGAATTCTGCCCAGTCCGTTTTCTTTAAGGCTACACCCTATTATTATTATTATTACATCCAAAGCAATCTGTTCAAATTCTAGTTCTTCTTAATAAATCGATTTCAAAACATTCAAACCATTATTAGACAAAAGCGCCATCTGTTTACAATTTTTAATACATGTGGGAATAATTTTTTTAACGAAATCTGTAATTTGAGAAATATATTATTAGTTGCTCTTGAGGTTGTAGCAAAATGGGTGATACCAGTGTTACATTTCACATATCTTATCATTAATACCAAAAGAAAACACATTGCAATTGTTTATTTTTTATTTACCTACAAATATTTCAAATAGAAAAACAATAACAACGTTGTTTACAAAATTGACTAAGCGTTTCATTAAATTATTGTACTTTCAACGTTGGCATTACTATTGTGCAATTAATTAGTTTCTCCCGATGATAATTTTATAATAATTTCGGACAATGCACTGTAACTACCTGCCAACAGTCCGCATATTCCAATAATGATTAGAATCACGTTTTTTACCAATATCCATTTCATACAGCCCAATTGGTTAGGCCACTTCACACATATCTCCATTATGGCAGGAAATGCAATACCCAATGCTGACAAGCAAAAAGCTCCAAAAAGTGATATAAAAAGTCCTAGTAGTGGTATCGATATGGCTAAAACAACTAAAGAATATTTGGATGAGAAAGTTTTGCGGAAGACAACAAATTGAATACTAACAAGTAATTAATACAGTAAAACTTCGCAGTCCGTACTCCCATAGCTTAATAAATTTGCTGTTTTGGAACATATGGGCAAGGTAAGTATTCCACATAATATCAATTGGAACAAATCCTTGCAAACCATACGAAATATAAATAGCCAACGAATACAATCCTTGAACCACTTTGGCTAAACTGAAACAAATTACATGTAAAATAGCATAACTCTATAACTTGACCATATTTACGTATTGTTTGGTGGAAAATTAAGTGTTATACTGGATTTAGTTAGTTCTCCATATTTCCAATAACCAAGAAATCCAATTCCAACGTAAGTTAGAGTAATGAAAAACATTGCAACATTCAAAACTCCGAACCAACCTCCAAAACTTTTAGGGGTTTTCATGTTGTTTTCCAATGATATAACAACTCCGACGGCCTCCAAGGCAAATAAAGTCGTTCCAAAGAATAACGGAAAATTATATAACGTTCCAACCACAGGTCTCGAGTCGATAGGTGGAAGATCCTCAAAAACGAAATATAGAACGATACCAAAGCATGCGATGGTTATTATGTTGGAAAGCAACGAAAATGGTGCTAACCATTTCAAATTTGGAATTGAAATGATAAGAATGAATGGTATCACTAAAATTAGAGTGTAAATTGCAATGGGTTGCGGACTAGGAAGATAAACATCGATCAACTCTTTCAAATTTGCCGCTACAAATATAACGTAACAACAACAAATTCCAAGCTGGTAAATAACTAAAAATACGTCCACTAAAATCCTGGAAGAAAATGTAAAAGTGGTGATAATTTTTTTGGGGAATTTACTTACGGTGACATGGCTGCAAAACAATGAAAGACTTTTGGCCCGCTCAAAAGAGCAGCCTTCATGGAATCCGGATAACTTAATAAAGGAACCTTCATTCGTTTGCATAATATGTATTGAGTTTGTACTAAGATGTGAAGACCGTAGGTACATAGAGCGCCGATAAGGAAAGTGAAAATAAAACCGTTCACCATTCCAGAGTTTTTGAAAGCTTCCGGCATGGCCAGAATTCCTGTTCCGAAAGCTCCTTTGAGCATGTGGATAAGAGTTTCGGAATTGCTAAAAAAACAGGTTTGCTGATATTATTTTAGTGAAGTTAAATTTACTTACGTGGTAGGATGTGGAGCTGTTCGGTGTAGGTGAGGATCATAGTCGTCTGGTTCTGTATCTGAGCGTGGAGATCCATCATCAATTGTATACCTAAAAACTCACAAACGTTGAAGTTGTCATTCCAATTAAGTGTTCTGATAAACTTAGTCTCTTCAGATCTGGTAATTTTCATTGCGGCAACTGTTTTGCACACCTTGAAATTGTAATTAATTAAGACAATTTTTTGATGAGTCTAAGAATTACAATCCATGCAATGAAAAATTTGCACGTTTTGATGATGTTGACAATTTAAGGAGAACTAATTTATAATGCGCATGCACTGTACTAGAATGACATATTGTATTAATGGAAATTACCAAGCCTGAAGAGATTTTTACTTGTTGGATTTATTTTGTCCAAGTTCTTGCAAACGAAGCGTTTCTTTTGACATGATTTTTCTTGCTATGCCTCAGATGAACAATCTTAATTAGCAGAGATTTTCAAAATATTGAAAAAATCATTAAAAATACTTTGGCATTGTATAGTTTTTCTGATATCTGCAAGAAAACGATAGTATTAAAAATAATAAAATGTGTAGCTGGCAAAAAAACTGCAAGCAAAAACATTTAATTTTTCTAAAGGTGAGCTATGGGAGTACGATCTAGGATAGCCGTTACCATTTCGTTGTCGAAAATTTAGTATTAAAATTTTTATTGTAAAATTGAGCATCCATAGTATATTTTCTAAATAGGAAATTTGTTAAATATGCATACATTCCAATAATAATAAGTAAAATTTAAAAAAATAACAGATATATTTAAACCTCTTTTAAATGAATAGAAAATAATTTAAAAGAATTAATTTTTTAAGTAATTTGTGGTATTTAGTAGTATGTGATGTTAAAATAACCAAACTTAAAAAATGTTAAAATAATAAATTTTAACTGTTAAGTAAGGAATAAATACTACACAGAACATAATATTATTTTTATCATTTCTATAGCGTAATTTTTTCAGAATTCAATTTCTTGTTTATTCAAATATTCTAAGTTCAACCCTGTTAAATGTGAATTATTGTCATTTTATTGTTTTTTTAAATATTATGTTTCTGTGTATTATTCTTTATTTAATGTAAGCATGTATGTATTCTTTACTTAACAGTTACAATTTATTATTTTAACATTTGTTAGGTTTAATTATTTTAACATCACATACTACTAAATACCAAAAATTACTTAAAAGATTCATTTTTTTAAGTTATTTTCTAATTATAGTAAAAGTGCCTTTAGGTACAAAAACGTGGTAAAATTAAAATTTTTTTTTCAAATTTAGTTTTCGAAGTGATTATAGATGGCATACTCTCTACTTCTTATCTAATAGTATTGGAAAAAGAATTCATTTTTATTTATTTAACCTAAAATTTCATTTAGACACGTGACGTCGTTTAGTTTGGTTATTTGGAAGCACACCATTTATTTTAAAGTTTAGTAAATTTTTTGATTTTTAAAATTTTTAAT
This sequence comes from Cantharis rustica, assembly GCA_911387805.1. Classification (NCBI taxonomy): domain Eukaryota; kingdom Metazoa; phylum Arthropoda; class Insecta; order Coleoptera; family Cantharidae; genus Cantharis; species Cantharis rustica. Next base: position 37,601,165 of record OU426880.1, read on the forward strand.
TTTAAATTTTTTCAATTTTGTTTGGTATATTTTCTCTCACTTCTTGTTATTTTTACTGTTATATACGACTGATGATCAAAAATAATTGTGAAATGAAGGCTTTTATATCGTATTACAGAGTTTTTATTTTTAAAGTAATTTTTATCATTCAATTTCTTGTTTATTCAAATATTCTAAGTTCAACCCTGTTAAATGTGAATTATTTATTTTAGTGTTTTTTTAAATATTATGTTTCTGTGTAGTATGTATTCTTTATTTAACAGTTAACATTTATTCTTTTAAATGCTTGGTTTTTTCTTTATATATTGTTATTTTGTATTATATTTACAGGAAAATTAGAACCAACATTTATGACTTACATTGAATATTTTTTTATCAAAACTTTGTAATTCTAATTTAGTTATTTAATTTTAATTTTATGCAGAAAACCTTATAAAAATTTTTATTCCTGCTTTAATTTTAAACTTTGTTTTAAGTTAAATGTTTTGAAAATTTGGGTATTTTTTCAGTTAAAAATTAATAATTATAATTCAGTAATTCAATTTTATTTATTTTTTATTAGTTAGTAATATTAATTACTCATTCTTGCAATTTTGTATTGCTTTTGATTGAAATTTTTTGACTTTCTCCCATCATATAGTAAACCCCATATCTACGGCTCTGGATCTCTGAATGTGTGTGTTTTATTCTATATTCGCTTGTTTATTTGTTGTTTACTTGTTTATTTAAACTTTTTGTAAGAATCAACTGTTTAAGGATGTATGAGCGAGGGCGTGGGGGAATAGCGAATTTTGATGAGTGGGGATAGGCTAGTATCGTTGCGGGGTAAGGTGACAAAAATAACCACGTGACGTGTAATTTACATTTGGCAACACAGTTTTTTTGATTAATTTCCTGTCGGTGACATCTGACATTTGAACGTTTTATGCATGCTATTTTTTTAATTTTCATTTATTGAAATGCGGTTTATTTAATATAAAAATTCTCAAGTCTGCTGCTTTCACTATTAGGTTATATTAAATCTGTTTTTAAATACACAAATGAGGCTATATTTACATCTGTATTTACTATTACTACCGCTAGTTTGTTGTGGCGGTCGTGATAGCAGTGTGAACTACAGTGAAACGTTGCCAAGTGTCATATTACGGCGAGAAAAAATTGGTAAAATAAAAAAATTTGAATTTCATTTCAATTTTTCTTTTTGGGATGAACCGATGCATAGTATTTTTAATATACTGACGAATTACTGCATGTATCATCTTTCTTATTTATAGTTTTTTTTTAAACTGGAGATATTTTAACATACTGATATTTGTTGATTTATCATTACAACTACCCATTTCTCCATAAGAGCAATGTATTTTATGTCGATTTTCAAAAAATTTTTTCTTTAAAATATGAACGGTTACCTATGCTGAAATTTTTACAGTAAATTCATTGAGTAAAAATCTATATGTAAAAAAATTTTGAGGTCTTAAATTGAAAATTGTTGTCATGCTCATACATCCTTAAATCGCAAATTGTAAGCATAAAATGAATATAATTTGGCTTGAAGAATTGTATAATTTTAACAATCAAGCATCTATTTTTTATTTCCCATACACAAATCAAATGTAATTAATTATTAACTATACATAAATAAATTAAAATTAAAGATTTTTGATTGAAAAAATATCCAACATGATTAAGAAATATTAGTTCCAGTTCAGCGGTAAATATAATACAAAACAATAATAAATAAAGCAAGTAAAAACCTTTCAAGAAGTTTGAAAGTTGATGACTTGCCTTTATCAACAACAAAAACCAGAGTTAATGGTACACCTGAGATAAGCCTAGCAAGCTAGGCTAAGCTCATGTTGATATTATAAATTTAAATGTTAAATTTTCGACGACAAAATGTCTTATAAAACCATAAAATCATTCAATTCAGACACTTGCTCTTTTTCATACTTATTGAGTAAACTACTATTATGCAAGCAATAGTCTTTAAGATTTTTTTCAGAAAAAACAAACTTAAAAACAAAAAAAAACAATTAAAGATCAATTTATAATTTTTTTTATAAAATTTTAAATGACGATTTCACCCTTCCTTCTTTCCCAATGAAACCCACGAAATTTTATTTATACTTCGCTATTTATCTTAAAACGAACTAAAAAAGCGATGAAAAGGCAACAAAATTGCTCTTCACTCGGTGCCAGGTCATGGGGGAATGAGGAAAATATGTATATTTAATTTTTCTAGAGTAGGATCAAAAACGACCTCGACTGGACCTGAACCATTCTGCGGGCTATCCAAAACATGCTGGGGCTAGAGGTACAAAAATGGGAAACGGAGAGCATAAAAACCCTCTAGTACAATGCACCAAAACAAAGACAGTCGAAAAAATTTATAGAGTACTCGACTGCAAAGGCTAAAAAGTTTCTTGTACTATCAAAGAACGAATTTAGACTTATTAAGGGGATACTCACTGGACACTGCCAAGTGGGATATCACCTCTAAAAATGGAACTGTAGGCAATGACAGATGTAGACTCTGCGAATCGGAAATTAAATCGCCGAACATATTAACTGCAGCTGCAGAGTCAAGTACAACTGACACCCAAGGAGGTGCAAACAAAACTTTCAGGAGTATTGCTAGCAAAATTGACTTCCTGAAAACTTAATTAGTAGGGTTACGAACAAAAGATCAATACTGGTCGCAGTTCTGTAAGGCTCTAGTAGCGAATCGACCCCTAAGTACAATACAATCTTAAATAGTTTTTCTGAGCGAGACGTTGAAAAAGCAAAATTATTTATTCAAAAAATGTACAAAATATTTCCCTTCCTTCCAAAGTTGACATTTTTTTAGATTGCTGTTGTTATTTAATTTCCAAATGTAAATTGGATTATATAGATACCAATTATATTGTCGTAAAATTTAAAATTTTTCAATAATCAATACTAAGAATAAAGTGAATAAGGTAGACTGCGTAGGTAGGACCCAGTCACACGACTTCAGGCTTTAAGAAACTTTTCACAATGAATTCGGTAGGCATAAAAATTAAAAAAAAACTGTTTCTTCAGATGTTAAAAAATCTATCTTTCTGTTATTCAATTGACATACTTAAACTTTCAAAATTTGTAAGAACAATTATTTTACTTTAATTCCGGCAACGAGCGGCGCTAAAGAGGTATTGGGGTTGCCTGTCCTGTCGCCGGCAGTAAAAATAACGTTAATAAGTTTTATTTATGTTTAAAGAAAAATAAACATGTTAACTAATTGTCAGAGTTCACGTGTCATTTTTTGTAAACGCACTTGTTTTTAAAACATAAAGATAGCAAGCGGCAGTAAAATACATTTACATAAAAATACAAAATACATAAAATATAAAAATTGATTATTTCCGTTTTCAAAAAAAGTAATATGTTTAATTCTGAGCTAATTTGCAGCAGGTCATAACTAGAAGAAGAATATTAATTTTTGATTTCAATTTTCAAATTCGGAAAATATTATCCACTTTACTATAAAACTCCGTTTCGCTTTTCTTGATGATTTTCATGTAAACTATTATTCTTTATAAGTTCAATAATACAAATTAAAATAATATTCGCTTTGATTTCAAAATTTTCATACGTTTTTAACAAATTTTAAGAACTATGTCTAACAATTCGCTCTTTAAATTCGACGTCATTTTCGGCTCTCCACCCCCACTTCTGACAAAAATTTCTTCTTACTTGTAAGCATTCGCAAATTTTTTTATGAAATTGTCGTTTTCTGTGTAAATTCAAAACTTGACCAAATCATATCGTTGCAAGTAAGTAAAACATTCACCACACTTTTATTTAAATTTTTTTTTCTAAATATTCAACTTTTTTCAGTATTCATATTTAAATATTCAAACATTGGTTTCAATCTATATTTGTCTTTTGAACGATTCAAAATTGACTACATATTAAATATAATGAGCTATTATATTTCTTTTTCAAGAAAGATTTCAACATTAAACCTCATGCCTGCTTAAATCGGATTAAGGAATGCATGTAACCTAGATTTTAATGGTTGATGGTGGCAATCATCAACCTAGGAGAACCGCCACGCCGGTTGCATGGAGATTCCTTTTTTTAAACTGGTCTTGAATTTGAACCGTGTACGATAGTCAGCAGTTGTTCGGTTTACTTACTAAGTTAACGAAAATATAGTACATTACAAAATAATATATTACAATGCAATACTAGCTATAAATAACACTTTTTCAAAAATCCCACCTATTTCTTTTGATTATTATTAATTTTTTTAAATACTTCTAAAATCTGACACATAGGGAGTAAGCTATAACCCCCTCCCGGTTTTCCCTTTCAGATAATATTTAGTAAATAAATAAATACTTAAAAAAATTCATTTTTTAAGTTATTTTTCTAGTTTTAAAGAGTGTTGTCTTTTTTTAACAACCAGTGCTCGACAATAATCCCGGGGAATCGTATTTACCAAACAAAAATTAAATAATTAATAATTAAAATAATTTTAATTGGTTAAATAAAAACCTCGAGTCAAAATTGCTAGGAGATACCGGCAGATTCACGCAGTTGTATTCGTTTTCGAGAAATTAAGAGTGAATGTTTTGAGACTGTTCATATTTTCCAATCCGAGATAAGCACTGTCTATAGAGTTGAAATGCTAAAGTATTTCTATAGTAACACTTTTTGTGCACTTGGACTCTGCACCGTCGATTGAAACGATTAAAAAGTGATTTACTGAGTTTCGTTGTGATCGTACGAGCATCGATGATGCTGAACGGTCTGGACGCCTGAATAAGGCACACTACACCAGAAAACATAAAAAAATCCATAATATGATATTAAATGATCTTAAAGCGATATTAAAGAAATTAGGAACTAAGGTTGTAGGTAAATATGTCAATGGAACCTGTGGACAATATTGTCGTACATGGTTTTTTTTAAACATGGATAAGCTCTGCGCGCAGTTTGGTGCCGCGTTTGCTCATAACCAAACAAAAACGAATTCATGTTACAACTTCTCAACAGAATTTGAGCATGTTATTTGTAATTTGAGTATTTTGGAATAAGTTTATTCCAAAATACAGAAAATCGTTAGACTCATTGTATCGACCTAAAAGGAGAATATGTTGAGAAATAAAACCAAAAATGCACATTCAGTTATTTGTTACAGACTGGGGGGTCTAGGAAGAATGGTATACCTCCTATAGTCAATCTAAGATATGAATAATATAGGTGGCGCGTCGTTTGCAAAGTCTAATTTACATCGGGAAACTTCAGATAATTTAAAAAGTACTTAATCTTGTAATAATATTAAACATTTACCACAAAAAAGCGAAATGTTATAACCAAATAACTACGTCTATTCGATATTACATTTAACTCGGTTCAAATCTATCTTATTTATGACTTTACCCGGTTCAGTTTAAGCAACACGCATAGCACTTCAATCGCAAAAATTTCGTTATTGTAATAGCGTCTAACTTCAAAGCAATTTCATTGGTTTACAATTCAAGGTTGTCACTTTAGTACAAATTCCAATATTTTTCTTAAAAAACAGACTATAGTAATGACTATAACCAAGGAGAAAATCGCTGGGGAAGTATTATGTATAACTGAAAAGAAATCTGAAGAAATTCAGTTCCAATATCCAGCCCAATACAATCAATTTAATAGAATTACACTCCTTATGGCCTGATGATGTCATAGTATGGTAAAAATATTTGCGATAATTATACTTACTGCGTATTTTATTTGAGATAACTTAAAAATATGTTGTTTTAAAAGGTGTTTGCGCATTTTTTGGATTTTCTAAAATATTGATAATATGGTTTACATACCATAGGCTGAATTTCTAGATCATAAACATTATGAGCGCAGACTTCCGAAAATTGTAATGACTGTATAATATTATTTTGATTAGAGCTATCAAAATAAAAAACAATATTTTAAGACATTTTTTATTATTTCGACCGTTTGGGAGATTTTTAAAAATATTTCTCAAAGTCAAACCGCTAAGAATGACGTTCAGAATTTTCAACTGGGATTGCAGTACTTTTCAAACAAAACATTTTACGGAAAACATATTTAGTATTTAAACAAGTAAAATTAATAAAAATATTATTTTTCAAAAATTAACTAGATTATCAAAATAACTCACGACATAACGGAATATCAGCCATCTGACGAGTTCCATTAAAGCTAAACCATACACTATTATTTATGTAAATATGTTTAAACTTATAATTAAGTCATGTGTTTTTGTTATTAATTACAAAATTACGTATGTTAAAATTATAACTTTAACTTAAAGTTTTAAATAAATATTTATTGGTTTTTAATCTACTTAATAAATTTAATCCTAAAATTTATTTACTGGCATTTAACTGCTATAAATAACATTTTATATAATTATTTTTTTGCTATAATATTAATCGATCACTGCTTAATTTAAAGCTATTGTAAATGCATTTCCTGCCAATTTTTGACAAAGTACGCTTTGTTTCTTTGTGTAGCGTTCCATGACTAATAGTCAAATGTTAAAAGAATAATCAAGAGCATATTATAATAGGATAAGACAATAATCAATTTCATCATTTATGTCAAAAAGACAAAAAAAGCAAAGATTTTAAGTTGGAGTTGCTGTTATGTCTCCTGTACACTCACAATAAAATATTAAAACTACTGTAACTTTTTGTCCTGTAGACACAAACGATTAACTTTAACTTTGGTCTTCTACGAATTTTTTTCTTGGTTCGCTAGTCCTTTAATAGCAATATTTTTAAACTCTGTCGGAAAAAACTTTGAATGCATTTTAGAAAATTACTCGTTCGATATCATAAATAGTTCTGTGGCGGAACTTGAATTGGGTTAAATTTGAAATGGGTCAATAAAGTATTGATCGTTTCAGTTCTGATAAAATGTCGAATCATTATTTAAAAAATTACATTGTTTTAGATAATTGTATATTTTAAGATTTAAAAATATTGCAAACACATTTCTTGTCATCAAAGCTGCATCAAACCACCACATCTGATTTTACTAAAATTCTTGTACTTAAAAGATGACATTAAAATTAAGTGTTTAAACTATGGATACACCTAAATTGTTTTCTAATTTTTGGAAATAATCAATTTTAAAATTGCGGTTTTTCACATAAAAGTCTGTATATAGCTTATTCTGTTGACGGTACGTATAAGCTCGACGTAAATAATTGCAGCACTTGTTCCAAGGGGCGGGACCGCCAGCAGTTTACTTCCAGCTGGACTACTGTTAACAACGTATTATAAATTTATTTAAATAGAATTTAGTTAATTTGAGTGTGGGACGATAAAACGCACTACAGAATTCAAGTTTTACACTAAAGATGCTATTGATTTTCACGTAAAATTCGTTTAAAAGTAGCATTGTATTGGCGGTCAATGTTTTCAACGTATATTGTCTTGTTTGAAAATGCACATGAGCAACTGTTTTGTTATTTTTGTAAATTATTTAAAATTTTGTAACGTCTTGTATGTCTGAAATTCTGTAAATTATTTGTTTTCTTACGATGTTGGTAACAGGTGAAAACTAGGCTTTTTGCCAAAAATGGCCGACGCAGCGGACGTTATATTTGTTGAGTCTGATGAATTTGAGTGAGTTAATAATTTTTTTAAATATAGTAAGTAATTCTAGATGAAAAAGTTGTTTGAAAGTTAAAAGTATAAAATATTTACTCATGCTACAAAAGATGTTAGTCAGTATTGTTAGTTAGTCATTCACACGATTTTAACTTTATCCTATTGACTATAGGAATTTTACAGTAGCGGATTATCACACATGTGCATGAAGCGAGCGTTTAGGGCCTCTAAATTTGTTTATTTATATAGTGGAATTTTAAATTTTAAATTTTCTCTCGCCGAATTTGTAATAATCATACGAAATTCGTTAGATCCTGTTGAACAAGAAGCCAAATTATTAACCGACTATTAAAATTATAAAGAGTTAAGAATAAAAGAAAGAATAAAGCGCCAATTTGATGAAGATGAAACTGCCGACTACAACGCCATAGTGACAGGAAAAAAATTTTTTATGGTGAACATAAATACAACATCATTTGCGACGCACATATACCCGATATTAATTCTAGATGCACCGTTTACGACTATGTTATATTACATGATTTTGAACTTTTTCTAAAGCATAATTTGGATGAAGATTCATTATTTGACAAATGTGTAAATATAATAACAACGAAGTATGAAAATGATATTGATAGTAGATACTTTCACGAAAAAGTTATTTGTTTTCTTAAGTATGATGAGAAAAAAAAAAAAAGAAATCAAATCCTATGGAAATGTACAAACTTATATTAAACGGTTTACAATTCACTTTTCCCAACGTGGAAACCACTTTAAAAATAATATCTTATCATAGATAGAAAATAACCTAAAAAAAGTTTTAGAATTTTTTAAAAATGCGTTGGACGATCATTTGGCACTGTACAAAGTCGCAGTCTGGTTTTAGGCCCCACCACAGTACTGTGACCTCCTTGTTGAAGCTCACATCGAATGTTGTATCAGCAACCGATTGTTCCGAGGTAACTTTATTGGTTCTTCTCGATTATTCCAAGGCTTTCGATTCCGTTTTGCACCAGCGACTTTTGGCTAAGCTTCGTTACTATGGATGCAATGAGTCACTGTGCAACTGGTTCGCGAGTTACCTGCGTGATAGGTCTCAGGTGGTTGATTTTTCTGGGAATCTATCTCAGCCATTAGTGGTTTCTCGGGGTGTTCCACAAGAAAGTATCCTTGCCCCGCTATTGTTTATAGTATATACATCTGATCTGGAGAAAGCAGTGGATCCAGACTGCTCTTTGGATCTGTATGCGGACGATTCCCGAATACGTATATCCTGTCCTCCCTCGGACTTGGATGCTGCAATAACTCGGTTAAATCGTAACCTTGAATCACTGCGTGTGTGGTCCTTAGTAAATGGTCTGACATTGAATCCGGCAAAGTCGGAATTAATCATTTTGGGTAGTCTCCTGCTGGTACGTAGAACGCTCGATAGCTCAACTCTTCGAATGAGGATCAGTGATGGTATTGTGAGGATGGTCGACTCTGCACGTGACCTGGGTTTTGTTCTAGATGGAGAACTTAATTTTCGTCTACATGTGAACCGCAAGATGATGGGATGTTACTATAAGCTGAGATCGCTGTACCAATTCAAGACCATATTGCCTGCTCATGTGAAGTGGTCGATTGTCAGCAGCACAGTTTTGTCCAACATCGAATATGGTTCAGCGGTCTATTACGATTTCCTAACTCAAGAGTACAAACGCAAGCTGCAACTTCTGCAGAATTCATGCCTACGTTATTCATTCGACATATGCAGGTATGATCACATTACACCATATTATCGTAATCTGCATGTCCTGAAAATTGACCAGCGCTTTCTGTTATTTGCTGGAATTCTTCTCTTTAAAATATTCAGAAGTGGTAAACCGACACATCTTCGAGATATGATTAGGCCCCGCTCTATTTGTCATTCCCGGGCTCTGCGTGATCTGGGAAATTTTGACGTTCCATCTCATTCTACAGCCAAGTTTGAGCACTGCTTTGCATGTTGGGCACCGAGACTTGTGGAAAGGCATCGACGACTATTTTTGGAATCTCCGAGTTTGACAGCTTTCCGCCGTGGTTTAACCGACGCACTGCAATTGGAGCAGTAGGAATCATGCGATTTGAATTTTGTTATGCGTTATATATTGGTGTAAATAATACATTGTTAAAAGGGGTGATTTGAAAATCTAACTTGTTAGAAATCATCCTTTTAAGAGACCTTTTTTTTGTAAAGTAGCTCTCTTAATAAATGCCTATTATTATTATTATTATTATTATTAAGTATTTTTGTGGTATTAGTGTGGTATTTTAATAAATTAAATTAATTTAATTATAATATAATAATAATTCAATTAATTAAATTAAATTAATAATTATTTTAACTTCAAATACTACTAAATACTACAAAAATACTTAAAAAATTCTAAAACTTTTTTTAAGTTATTTTCTATTTATAGTAAACGTGCTTTAGATACAAAAACGTGGTAAAATTTGAAACTTCTTTTCAAATTTAGTTTTTAAAGTGATAGATGACATTGTATGTCTACTTCATCTCCTTTGTATACGGAATTTAAGATTCATATTCATTTAGTTATCCTAAAATTTTATTTAGACACATGACGCCTTTTAGTTTGGTTATTTGGTAAGCACAACATTTAAAGTTTTGTTAATTTCCTTGATTTTTTAATTTTTTAAAAATTATTTCAATTTTTTGGTATATTTGCTCTCACTTCTTATTATTTTTACTGTTATACATGACTGATGATCGAAAATAATCGTGAAATAAGGGCCTTTATATTATGTTACAGAGTTTTTTATTTTTAAGTAATTTTTTATTTCTACAACGTAATTTTTTCACCCTGTTAAATGTGAATTATTGTCATTTTAGTTTCTTTAAATATTATGTTTCTTTGTAGTATGTATTATTTACTTAACAGTTAAAATTGTTATTATTTTAACATTTTGTTAGGTTTGTTTATTTCTTACCATACCCATATACAATGCAACAGTCGAACGTTTGTTTTCGGTGTTGAAGAAAGTGAAAAATTATTTAAGCAATTCTTTAGGTAATTTATATTTAACAGATTTATCTCTCATTTTTATCGAAAATGACTTATGATTAATAAATTATGATAATTTAATTGATCAATTTTTAAAACTAAAAGCCTGAAAAGTAATACTTTAATAAATTGCGTGAAATAAATAAAAGCTTGTATTTATTTGGTCAGTATATACTTTAAATACCTAAATAGTCAGTATTTTATACGGGCGTGCACAAATTGGGTACTGACGAGCCGATTATGATATAAAAAGATCATTAAAAGTAACCACGATTGGATGACTAGATTTTAGGGTGCATTCATGATAGGATCTATGCATCCGAGATTTGCCACATACTCACTAAAAATATTTCGCCAGACCGGTCCTACTCGGAAAAGTGTGCTACTAGGAAAGGGGTAGATGTTGTCCTTCTCGATGTGCACTCGACTCTGTGATATTTGCAATTTTATAATGAATTACACATTATAATTCTTAAACGATTATTAACTTAATCCTAAATAAATTACATAATCATAAAGATTATTAACTTACGAGTACGTACACAGATACAACTAGTGCTCAATTTATGACCGTCCATTCCAACTTTATTATTTAAATTGATCAAAATATTTGACTTTTAAAAAAATACTGACCATTTAATGATAAAAATATTGACCAAAAGTCATAAATTGCCATAACTAAGTACAAATCTACAAATTTTATATAATTTTAATGCCAAAATGTATGTAATTTTTTTTATGACTTTAGTATTTTAGTTTTTTTTGTGGTACGATAATTTTAAGTTATAGAATTATTTTAATGCTTTAATATTATGACGGCATTATGATTTAAACGTTTATTTGATTTAAAAAAATTTTTTATTTATTTTATTTTTTGTTATAATATTATTACGTGTGATTATAAATAAATTTTTTGAAACAAAAAAAAATAAGAAAGATTGCGCGATTTGTTGTTGTTAATCTCGTCAAAATCGACGCTGCGTAAGGGCTCTGCAGGACCCGCTCCGCGCCATTTTGGCCAGAGTTTAACTAATTAAAAATATCCCCCGAGAATTGCAGGACTTAAAAATAACAGATCTATGAAGACACAGAACTCGTCCGGGTACCGAGCGTATTTGCGTAGCGGAATGGTAATGCAAAGAGTTTAGCGCCGTAGGCGCTTTAATCTTCTTCATCGGGTGAGTGGGTAGCGGGCGTTGGAGATCTTGGATATAATATACGCTGACGCGGGTTTGGCCGCGTCGATCTGAGTGGCGAATAAACTTAAACAAGAGGAATTAAAATTTTGAATTTTGAACTTGGAAGAAGTTTAACCAAAGTTTGCCAAAGTATGTCAAAAACTAAAAAAATGGGATTTTTTGGACGAGCAGCTATTTGAAATCCGAGCGTATTTGACAGCAAACAGTTAGAGTAGTTCAAAGCACACGTGCCGTCAACAGAATACAGAGCGGGGCGCTTAACGATCAAGTACACCGATCTCAATCGGTCAGATTGCTATGTAGCGTTTTATGAGTTCCTATAATTTCAAATTTTAAAATGCCGTTTTTTTTTTTAATACCAATACCTAATCCTACAAAATTTTTGTTACAATATGCTTAAAAAAGTGCATTCTTTCTAATAGTCAATAGGAAAAAGTTCAAATTATGGGAATGATTAACTGACAGTGATTGATGTACCACTCCATCGAGGTGTTTTCTTGTAAAAGGTAGAAATTTTCAAATTGAACAGCTGGGGGCATAGCAATATATAAGCAAGAGCGATTGCCGCACTCGCGACCTCCGAAGAAAGTTTTTTTATTTTAACACGGAAAGAACTAATTCTCATTAACCTTTCAGAATCGACGGAACAAGTTCTTCAAGTACTTAGGTACCTACTACTCCAGACGCGCACAATAACCGAAGAAATGTAGCAACACTCACCGCACCTGCAAACTCCGAAGCACTTTTCATTATTTAATATGAAAAGTATTAATTCCTCTAACCTAACCCATGGATCCAGTCAGTTTTAGCCTCGCGCTAACCAAAGAGGAAAGTCATTTCTCAAACTCAGCTCTTGCTGCCAATATCAGTATAAAAGAAATAAAGAGACTACACTGGAACTCCATGAACCTAGGAAGTTCATCGTTCATATTAAAGAGTGAGGAGCACCTCATTTGACTGTTGACCGTGCAGCGGTTAACACCATTCAATAAAAATCACACATTACCGAGTTGGACCATCTAGGGGGATGTTTCTAAAAGTACTCTCCGCAGCCTACTACCCGTCCGCTTCGGTGGCTTCAAGGCGTTTTGACAAACGCAACGGATCCACTCTAAAATCTAGTCATGCGACATAAAATAATAGAAAACCTTATTTCAATTCAATTTTGGCTCTAATAAGGACCGATGTTCTAATCGATTACAAATTATGCCCAAAAATAGTTATAAATAAAAACGTATTATGGGCTGGGCTAATCTTATGATGACAGCCAAAGGAATGTACTATTGTATATTTTGACTTTATGTACACTTATTTATGAATGATTCTCAAAATTTCAATTAAGTATACAATTGAAACAGATCCCATTTCCTACCAAATGGTCATTATGAAATTTTCAAATTTGTAGTGCACTTTATTGTCTTACTCCCCTTTAATTATTGGAGGCATTGTAATCGCTTCAGGAATTTTTTAATTTTTTGAGCTACTGCAAGATTTGCGCCTTACTAGATCTGCTGTTTTCGAGTGCAATTTTGAACGATCCATAAAATTTAATGTTTATATTTGTGATTTGTGTTATAAGTTACTATAATTGCATTAGAAATGTTTTTAAACTGCGGGCCTGGTTATTGCCCTGAATTGTAGCTTAAAAAACTAGAAGTTGTAAATTATTGCATGCTAACTGATCATTATTTTAAATTAAAAAAATTAAAAGCAGAAGGGAAGCACAATCGATAAATCGATCTTGCTTGCTTTTCGAGTAGACGGTTTGAAAATTATGCGATGCACGTGAGATTTAATTTTTCATCGTTCTTCATTTGATATGATTTCCTGTGAGAAATCTATCTAGCTTTAATTTTGAAAATATATGTTTTTTATAATTTGTTATAATGAAAACCATAAAAGCTTCAGAATAAAACATATTGTAATCTGTTGTTTGTAGAGCATAGTAAATTGCTTTATTGATTTGCTCTCATAATCTTATTCAAACAAAGCTCAACTATAATGGACAAATAAATTAACTCATTGAATATGAAGTGGTTGTACTCGTAAGTTCATAGTGGTTGAATAACATTAGACGTTTTTATCTTAAATTAAAAATAAATTACGATGCAAGTCGCTTAATTGACCAACAATTAAATCGTCTAATAGACTCAATTACGGTTTGAATTGAACTTGTAACTGGAATTAATTTCCATGTTTGGAAAAAACGGACTTAGATAATGTGGTAAAATAAATAAGCTTTAAAACAGAGTAATTGCCGCAGTCTTTCGTTCAAAACGATGAAATAACTGTAACAAATTCACATTTTACAAAATTACAGAAATTTCAAAAAGCAAAATCGCAATTTAAAAATTTTTGAGGGCATAAAGTTTTCTACAAAAAAATTTCAAGTGGCATATTTTGTCATATTTCGTTCCTCGTGACATACGTATGATAGGCGTTCGAAAATTAGCCATTCATTAGTGTATTAAATAGCTACACATAACAAATCATTAATAATTTTGTATACTACAGATAATGCGTAGTATAGTATACCTAAAAAATTCATAAAATTAAGAGTCGAAAAATACCTGATCCCAAAATGGAAGGGGGGCATCCTACTGCATTACCAGTTGTGGCTACAGAACAAATAGTTGAGTGCCTCAAAGCTGGAGCACAAATGGGATATCCTTGTGACTAGGAAGAATTATATACAACTAGCACTACAACCCACAGTGAGTTTTGGCTAACACTTCATTTCATGAAGAATTTTTCAAGGCAAATTATCTCGGTGGTTTGCCATTTCCCGCCGAGGTAGGACGGTTAGAAATTAAAGTTCTTGCTCCACTTGGACTCGAACGAAGGATCTCGGCTTGGTAGTAGAAGCACTTAAGCATCAAACCTTAACCGTCCTCGACAACAAGAAATTGAGTGACCTAATTTATACTTATATTAAAGATGCGAATTTGAAAACAATGTTCAAACACGACCACCCTGGCTTAGATGGATATTACAGCTTTATAAGTCGGTATAAATTATTGTCCTTCAAAAAACCTGAGCATTTCTAAAAAGCTAGAAAGCATCAGAAGAAACTGGATGTCATCTAAAATTTCTATGAAAAGTTGGAAAAGACTGTTATCGAGCAAAAGGTTGGCGATGCAAAGATTACGATTCAATTCAGATTAAAGTGGCTTCGGAAATGATCCATCCAGAATCAAACCATTGGTGAACGGGGAAAATCTCTTTCTAGGGTCTCTGGCGGCTCTGGTCGCAAATCAACAATTGTTCTTGTCTGCGTAGATACTGATGGATCATTTTTGCCATCTTTTATTGTCTTCAAAGAAGACACAGTGCAGGGTATGTGGACTTTACAAGATTCTTACCTACATAGATACTGTATAATATGCTGTATCACAAATGGGTGGATAGAAGAACCGCAATTTTCCAACTGGTTCATTTGTGTATTGTGAAATGGGTTAAAGATTTACGTGTTGCTAAAATTTTCCCGAGAAGACCGCTTGGCTACTGTATAATGATTATAAAAGTCACGTAAGGTTGAGAATCATCTGTATTTGAAAACAGAATCGTATTGGTAAAATTCCCAAGTCATCTTACCGCCAGGCTTAAATCTTTAGACAAGTGTTTTTTGGTCCGTTGAAAATTTCTTGGGAGAAGAAACTTATTGCTTATGGCAAAAAACACATGAGGCATAGAGTAATGAGACTAAGAAAATAAGAATTTTCTGAAATTTTGAGACAGGTTTGGAGAGAAGCTTTTAATGGAAGTAATATAGTACAGTACAGGAGTCTTCCCAGTTAACAGTTACCGTGTTTCCGGAGGATTTAATCCCAATGATTTGAAAAAAATATAAAGAAAATAAGCTAAAGGAAGTCGAAAAGATAAAAATAGTGATGTATAAATAGAAACTCTAGAATACATAAAAGCATAAAGCATTTTTAGAGCTTTCAAAAGATTTGGAGACTAAACCTGCGCAATTGCCAGAACTTCCACAAAACGGAGAAATTGAACCGGAACAAATGCCACTAGCAAACCCGTATACTTCAGCAACAAACTTTGTTATTCCTGCCGTAGATATTGTTTCTCTTTTCTCCCCTGCGATCATTAAATCAGTAAAACTCTCTAGTCGCATTCTCATGACTCAGGAATATTGGCTCATAAGAGATTCTTTTGGCAGATACCTTGGTGGTTTGCCTTTGCCTGTTGAAGAAAGATGGTCAGAATAATTTTTAATTTCTAAACTGGTATATACGCGTTACTGTGCCGTAAATTAAGGATTTTCTTCTCGTCAAATACCTATGCGGGTATGACGCTCAGAATAAAGTTTTTTCTCTACTCGGAATCAAACTGACGATCTCGGCGTAGCAGTCGACACACATAAGCATCAGGCTGTGACCAAATAAAAATAAAACCGTCAGTCATAAAAAGGTAAGAAAATGCAAAACCAAAACAATTTGTAACATATTGCAAGAAAACCACGATGCGCTGCTGAATGACGTTCTTGGACTGCTTGGAGATATCTTTATAAGGCATGGCTTACACGATGATTGACTGTACTATTACTATTTGGAAGAAGCTCTAGTTTTCACTTACTCTTACATTTTTGCGGATCTGAATTTATGTCGGGGTAATTGTAAACAGTCCTTATTTTTTTTAAAACAAGTTAAGTCCCGCTGAAATTTAGGAATAATACTCAAAACAACTAGTCTAAATGGATTTGTAACTGTAAGCGTAAAATTTTTCGAAATAATTCAAATAGAACAATTTCAAAGTCAAAAATTCTAATATCGTTTACAGTTACCCTACTTAACCCTATATATTATGAATTCGTCACTTTATTTATTTTTTCGCATTTTGACTAATAATGTGCTGTTTTATTAAATTCAAAATCATTTAATAAAGTGGCACTTTAGCACATAGATATGTCACTTTACTACATAGTAATGTCACTGTCAACAAAAAACTATTGGATAGAAGATTGTTTATTTAAATATTGGAATCATTGTTATACATTTATGTATATTAAAAGTACAAAATTATTATTCAAACTAGAAAACTTAACAATCTTACTTTTATAATTAATATTATGTAACTTACACAAAATTCGAATCAAAAAATAAAAATTAACTGTTGTTATGTAAATAAATAAAGCCGTGTCTGGTGACTAGATTACGAAAATTTTACACAAATATCTATTTAGAAACTTTTTGAATTAGCAATAACTCAAGAACGGCGCTAGATATCGAAAAACTGAGTAAAAAACTCGCCCCCCTCGCCTCGTACTCACCCCCAGTGAATTATCGGTAGGAAGGCATACGAAAAAATTTAGACCGATCGCGCGCAAAAAAAATTTACTCATAAACGTCTAAATTCATATTTTAGATTAGATTTTCACAAAATACGAAAAAATTGTATAAACAAACCTCGCAAGAAAAGTAGTTTTACTAAACTCATATAGCTTTTAAGTAACTCGCTCGCTGTGCTCGCTCATACTTAAAAGCTATATTCGTTTAGTAAAACTTTACTTTTCTAAACTTGTTGTTTAATATACTATTATTAATCAGATAATCATTGTTTTTATTTGTTGTTTTTTTACAACGTTTTCATAAAGCTTTCAATAATAACTTGTAACATTTTTATTGCTGCAGATTAATTATTATTTCAATTGAACGAATGTTTGTACTTTTGCCAAATAAGATATAAATTTTCCATATCAAATTTTTAGAATAAACCAAAAAATGCACAAACACTTTTTAGAACTAAAATGTATAAGTTAACAAAATATAAATACACCGTATGTACATTATCGCAAACGTTTTCACCATACTCTGCCATCATCAGGCGATGAACTAGAAAGAGAAACGAGAAAATTTCCGTATTTATCGACTTAGATCTCACAAGAATTAAAGACAATAATAAACACTCTTTTGATATTTTCCATAAACCTGCGGAAACTGATATAATTATTCCTAATGGATCTGCGCATCCTTTTTATTAAATGTAATTTATTTTATTAAAATTAAATGTAAATTATTGTCGTTTTGATTGTTTTTTAAATATTATTTTATTATGTAAGTAAGTATTCTTTACTTAACAGTTAAAATTCATTATTTTAAAATTTTGTTTAGTTTATTTATTTTTTCATATAGGTATCTATAAAATTTTCAGTGACCGGTTAACGTACCACTGCTTCTAAATTCCAAAAAGTTCTGTATATTTCTAGAAATTCTATAGATTTGTACACTGAAATTCCATAGTGACTTACTCTGTGAACAAGCTTTTATAAAATTTTTATATTAAAATTCATTATTTTAATAAAAATATTAAACTGCAAAAGGGCAATAATATAATTTTATATTTCATAATTTTAATTTAAAAACAAATATTTATAAAACTAAAATCTTTTCAGCGTTCTGCAAGTTGCATATTGCTGTTTTTTTGAATTAGAGATTAAATTAGTTTCACCATGAATTTAAAATGGTAAATGTTATTAACATGTGATAATATTTTTTAATAAAATTAATTTTTACTAAAAAATAATTAACTAATTAATTATTTTTCAATTTCATCTAACATGTAAAAATTAACCATGAATTTATAGGAAGACCATAGCAATATATTGTAGTGGTATTTTAATTTTTTTAAACAATTGATAAAAATCCAATACTTTTAAACTAAAAATTAGTACATTTTAAATTTACCCCGATTGGCTCTGGTATGCGGGTGCAAAAAAACTCTTCTCAGGGGTAGGTTCTGTGTAAGTTAAACAAATTTAATGTTAATACAAGAATTTGTAATTTGTAAATAATCGAAATTATTTTTAAACTTCAAAAATATTATGCTTTGCTCGAGGATGGAACTTACGATTTCAATTTATCAATTCAACGTGATATCAGTAACGCAACACGTTGCGTTGGTTCTTTTAAATGTAATTTTAAAATTTCAAATCTTCCAATTAAATTAATTTTAAATTCTAATTATTAACGCTTCATAAAAAAAATACTAGTTCATCCAAAAAACAAAGTTTCTGTAATAATAAAATAATAAAATATCCAACTTAAAAAAATAATAATTTCAACTACGGCTACGTTCGACTAAAAATACTTTCTATCAAAATTCGAATATTCACAAAAAAAATTTCAAATCTCAAAAACACTTTTCAAAATTTACGGAGTCAAATTCAGACGTGCGCTCTACAAAAATTTAAATTCAAAATTATTATAATAAATTTTCACTTTTCAACAGGAGCGGCTAAAATTATTTTGTAACACGACTATAAATACTACATAATATTATTCTATAAAAAAAATATTAACATCTTATATTCTGACTATTTTGCTGTAAAAAAATGCTCGGAGACTGAGGTAAATCAATGATATCGCCAAGTAACTAAGTTATTACCAGTCCGGGTCTGTGTACTGGTTGTTAAAAGTGATAAAATGTTGTTGAAAGTAATTTATTTGGTGCTGAAAGTGATTAAATCCTGTTAAATATGATTTACTTGCAACAACAGTAAATTGTGCACTTCTGATTGGTTCAATCGAAAGTGCATTTTCTAGCCTAAAGCAACGGTCATAACATGTCAAATAAAAATCCGACAAAAGTACTGTTCAGTGCCGTAGCAGTTGGAATAAAAATAAAAATTTACGTTTGTGTATTATTTAAATAATCACAGGCATATTTTAACTAATTTAAATATGATGATAAAACAGTGGCGGTATAGCCACTTAATTAAAAATAAATGAAATTAAATTATAATATATTGAAATAATTAACTACTATTTAACACTTAAACAAAAATTATACATCAACCACAGACCTACACTAATAAGGATGTAATTCAATTACATAAAATTAAGATCTTACGTTCAAATTTTTTGACTGATTGCCGTCACAAATTTTTTACAGTAATTTAAAATTGTTATGACGACGTTTACGTATTATAGCCATCAAGCTTACCCAATCAGTGGATGTGCAATTCAAATCTGCTGACTACTCATTTTTATTGGCTAAAGTTTGCGACCAAGCCACTCTGATTTAGATAACCAAATTCAGAGATCATATGATAAAGATCTGATGATTAATATTGAGTTACACTACCTAAACCACTTATCTATTAATTAAATTTAGAAAAATACCAAAATTTCGCTTTCAATGCACTTTCATTTTCATGTGATGTACTTATTGTTTTTGGCAAACCTAACATTTGGCTTCATTAATTTGAATACAAAGTTGTGTTAGATTTAAAAATAAACTCTAAAGTTTAAATTTGATTGGCGTGTCTTAGTTTTGTCTGCCAGAAATAAATATTTTTCTAATTGTGAAACAAGGTTCACGCGAACCAATTATTTGTGTTATATACCGCATGGTAGACAAATAAAGTTTTAAAATTGCAATTTTTTAAATATTCGGGAGTGCTACTTTACTAATAATTTTCTTAGAGTAAAGTGTCACTCTTCCTTTCTTGGCAAAAAAATGTGAAAAGTCATTCAACAGCGAAAAAACCGTATTTTTCCGCACCAGGGAAGTTTTCCGTCTTTTTCTTTTTTTTGGGTTACAGTAACAAAAAGAAAGCAAACAATTTATTTATTATTTAAATGTTTAAAAAAATTCACTTAATTTTAACTAGTAGTCGGCAATACAAAATTCTGCGTAAAGCCAATTTAAGTGTTAAATTAACGTAATTTAAGTTTTAATGATTCATAATTTAAATGCCGCTACGTTTTTAAATGTTTTAGCGATGATAACATACATTAGTATTTTAAATTTTATTGCTATAATACAAAAAGAATCTCAATAAATAAATCATATTTTATATTTAATATTGTAAGATCTTGCATTATATATTGTCATGTTTTTTTTATACAAACCAAATTCGAGCTTAACAAAAATATGTAATATTGTTTGGTGTAAATATTTTTAATTTTATACGTTAAATTAAAATTCTGTTTTTGTTATTTAAGAATAACGCAACAGAAATATATAACATTTATACTTAAACGATAAAGTACAATTAATAAATTATTAATTAGAAAAAAAATTAATATAATAAATTCAAGACAAAATTTCAAATGAAAATTAAAATTTGTATATTTATTTTAAAGAAAAGTCTAATGTTAATTTTTTTCAAAAAAATTATAAAAAATATCTAAAAGTGTTAAAGTGTATAGAAAACAAACATCAACCCAATTTATAAGGGCAATTTGGCGACACTATGTGGGACAAAAATAAGTACCTACTTATAGTAAATAAAAAATTAATTAATAATTGTTAAATTTAAACTGCATTTATTTGGCGCCCCAGATTGGACGCCAAATAAATAGTATGACATACCCTTTATAATATTCTCTTATCTACTTAGATGTACTTCTTCTTAAATTAAAATTAAGTCCTGTTATCACTGCGATTCATGGTTTACGGTTCTTTGAGCACTTGCATAATATAATGTATTCTAGTAGGGTGCTAATCTTTCTAAATGCATAGCCCATAGGTATGAAACTTAGGCTGTAAATTACAACAGTGAAGTTGTGTTTTTGTTACTGTTTATATTATTTTAATTATCAATTTTAACTTTTTTATCGTAAATTTGTTAAAAATACCATTCAACTTAACTAATCAAGCAAATTTTTGTTATACTGTATTTATTTATCTGAAATAGCACAGTACAATTTGAAAAACACGACTACTCTTGAGTACTCAGTCATAATAATAATATAATAGCACTACAGGCCTTGTAGGCCCATGGCTTGATTCACCACCTTAGACCATAACTTTCTATTTTTGCACCTCTCTTTCCAATCCGTGATGTGCAAGGAATTCAGGTCAACTTGTACCTTCTTGCTCCAGCTTGTCTTTGGTCTACCTCTTTTTCTTTTTACTTCACTCATGACCATTCTCAATATCTTTTTAGGTATTCTTATGTCATCCATTCTTTCCAAATGGCCCAACCATCTAATTCGGTGAGACTTGACCACTCCAATAATTGACGCTTCTTGATATATTTCGTACAACTCCCGGTTGGTACGTCTCATCCATATTCCATCAATATATTTTCCACCCAACATTTTTCTTAACATTTTTCTTTCCCATACGGCTAGCATGACTTGATCTTGTTTCCTCATTGACCATACCTCACTCGCGTACGTCACAACCGGTCGTACTATTGTTTTGTACACTCTAAGTTTCGTCGCTCTTGAAATCATTCCACCTGTCAGTATTGCATTTAATGCGAATGCACTTTTGTTTCCGGCAGCAATTCTAGCTTTAATTTCGTGGGTACTTTCAGGTTCTCTCGTCACTATTGTTCCCAGATATGCGAATGTTTCTACCTCTTCGAATTTGACTAGCGTGTTTTGTTTCAGCTTAACTTGTAAGAAACCACTCTTTTGGAATGGTTTACTATTCCATGTCATATATTTCGTTTTTGTTTCGTTGACAATGAGTCCAATTTTTTGTGCAGAATTTAAAATTCTTTCTGTGATTTGTTGCAAGTCATATTTGGTTCTTGTAATGATTGTCATGTCATCCGCAAATGCTAGGCATTGATGGCTGTTTCGAAATATTGAGGTTCTTCCATTGGCTCTGCTGTCGCGCAAAACCTTTTCCAGTGCGAAATTAAATAATACTGTTGATAAAAGGTCTCATTGTCTTAGTCAATTTTCCACTTTAAACCCTCGTGACATTTTACCACTTATTTTTACCTTGTTTGTTGTTTCGTTTAGCGTCATTTTCACTAATCTGATTAATTTATGTGGTATTCCAAAATCATTCAATGCTAGGTAAAGTTGTTTCCTGTTAATGCTATCATACGCTTGTTTAAAATCAATAAATAGTAGGTATGTTTGTAATTTGTGTTCATAACTAATTGCTTGAATTTCTTTTAGGACATAGATTTGATCTGTTACTGACCTACCTTTTCTGAATCCACTCTGGTATTCTTCTATTATTTTTTTAGCATATTGGTTCAACCTGTTTTTAATGCAAGTGTTTTTAACAGAGCTATGCCCCTATAATTTTCGCAGTTTGTCTTATCACCCTTCGTATGTAATGAGCATATTATTGCTTCGCTCCATTTCTCTGGCATTTTCTCCTTGTTCCATATTTCTTCGATCAATTCTAGAATCATTTTCTCAATTATTTTTCCTCCATACTTTATCGTTTCCGCTTGTATCTCGTCCTCACCAGCGCTTCTGTTGTTTTTCAAATTGAAAATTATCTTTTGTATGTCTTCTAGTGTTGGTCTTTCCACACTTGTTTCATTTATGATACTATCGCGTGGTTCTTGATTTTCATTGCCACCAGTAGGTTTGTTTAGCAAGTCTTCGAAATATTCGGCCCATCTTTCGATCACTTTATCTTGTCCACCCACTAAGTTTCCTTGTTTGTCTCTACATATGGATGTTTTTGCTTGGTAGCCCTTTCTAACCCTTTTTATATCTTGATAAAAGTTCCTTATTTCTCTCGATCGGTAATCATCTTCTATCCTTTCTAGGTTTTGCACTATGTGTTTTCTTTTTTTTTCCCTGATAATTGCTTTACACGACTTTCTTTGTGCATTGTATTTACTTTTGTTTTTTTCTGTCCTCGATTGCAGCATTATCTTTCTAAATTTTTCTCGTTTACAAATTTCATCCTGTCACTCTTGGTCATACCATTCTTTATTTTTGCGTGCTTTTGTCGATTTTTGGGTGGATATTGCATTTTTTATAGTCTTTATCAAGGATTCAGCTTTTTCTTCTATGCTTTCCGGTTTTGTTTCATCCATTATTGAATCCTCAATTACTCTCAAATATTCGTCTTGTACCGTCTTCTTCTGAAGTAAAATTCTCAAGGTTTTGTTTGTTTTGCTAACTTTCGATGTTTTATTTATGGGTATTATTTGTTGTAATTTAGCTCCTACCATGAAATGATCAGAGTCTATATCAGGCCCCCTGTGGGTTCGCACATCGTTCATGCTTTTGGATATGGGAAGAACTTAGAAGCTTAGATTCTCGAAACAGGACCAAGCTGACGACTACATCATACACAGGAAGGAAGTCTCGAGATAGGCTTATTATAGAACCGCGCCTAGATGTGATTATACTTTTTGTAGTGATCAAAGTGGCCTATCAACCGCCTTCAAATACTAACAAAAATAATCTAACGTGAGATCCCAGAAGTAAAATAATCAATTTAGGGTAATATCACTGCAATTAATTACTTGCTCATTTTATTAAAATGCTTAGATGAGAATGTCCTCTACTACAACAATCTCATGGTGACGTAACTTGTTTGTCTCGTTTCTACTCGTAGTAAACGTAAATATACAAACTAAAAACACTCAATATTTACCGTAGCGAGGTTACCAATGCAAAGATTGAGAACTTAGAAAGCAGGATAAATGAAACTGAGAGTAAGTTAGAGATGCCAGAAAGAGTAAAGAGAAGAAATAAAGTTGTAATCACGGGATCAAACCTAATAGCAGGCAAGGATAGTCCATTAGAAGAAAAGATTAAAAACTTTATAAAACGAAATCTAGACATAGAAACCAAAATAATAACGGCATACAAGATCGGCGGGGAAGGAATAATAGCCGAAGTTGACAACTGGAAATCAAAGGTTGAAGTTATGAAGAATAAATACAAGTTAAAGCATCTAACAGGCAAGAAGATCTATATACAAAGCGATTTGACAATCAAAGAGAGGAAAATACAGGCCGAAAAAAGAAAACAAGCGGAAGATTTAAGAAAGTCTGGAAAAGAGGTAAAGATGGTATACCAGAAGATGATCTATGATGGTAAACTGATGAGACAGAACAAAGAAAATAGCTGTCTCTAAGAGGCATAAAAACTAGCAAAATTAGCAAAACGAGAGAACCATGAGACGGACCGGCGAGGAAATGAAATAGAGAGTACGATTATGAAAGAAAAATACAAAGAAAGAGTGAAAAAGAAAAAAGTTGGAATATGGAGAGTAGGCACTTGGAATGTTAGGACAATGTTAAAGAAAGGAAAAATGTTTGAAACAGCAAGAGAACTAGAGAGATATAAAATCAAAATAGCAGCAGTTCAGGAAACGAGATGGAGTGGTAGTGGAGTGGAGAGATAGTTGTAGGTGAGTTCACATTTCTCTACTCTGGAGAAGAAAAACAGGATGCAAACGGAGTGGGATTCTTTGTGAGAAACAACTTAAAGCCGAATATATTACAATTTAAACCACTGAATGGAAGGATCGCCTTCCTGAGAATAAAGACAACGCCTGTAAATATGAGTATAATATGTGTATATGCATCAACTGAAGAAAAAGCTGATGAAGTGCAAGATCTGTATGCCTGCCTTTACCAAATGATTTTATTTGTTCATTCCGTTTGAATTTTACAGTATAGAAATCGCTGCCAATGGTTTTAGAAATGCCAGCACTACCAATTTCGTGAGATATATGACAGTTTATCTTTTCATCTCCGATAACTCCAGTGTTTATTAACATTATTTCCTTTAATTCTGGAAAAGATGGATGGTTGCACAACCAATCCATCAGCAAAGATGCAGAAAGGCAGTATTCAAGTGCTCTGTTATATGCACAAATTGTAGTAAGTGTTAAACTACACTTTACGACACTCATATGACAAAACTATTAACTTTACGACAAAAAGACTTTTACATAAATTGTAGGAAGTTTTTTCTCGTGTCATTTTGTATATAAATATTTTTATCGTGGAATGAATCGGAAAAGAGATATTATCAAAAAACTGTTTTTAGACGTAATTTTTCCAATATGGCGGCGCAAGCGGCAAAGATACGAGATTAGCATAGATAATAGTTACGTAACTAGAACTTCACTTTAAAAGAGATGAACTGAATTACATAACTTACATTTTTTATATCCATACTTGGGAGAAGACTAAAAAAGTTCTAATCTTCCATATCTTTCTCTGGTTACGCCACTGGGCGTTGATCTTAAACAATAGTTTAAATTCTCTGCTAAAATTTGATTTACGTATAGCTCTTCTGACGAACTCAATACAAAATGTCAAACCGGGAGGTCTGGGGGGTATGGAATACCCCTCAGTTAGGTGATTGGATACTATTGAAAAATTAAATCTGCAATTAAGACAAAAAGGTAAAAGAATGATTGATATTTTTAATTTTAACATTGCTTAGATGTTTTCTATTTCTCAGATACAGAACTTAAGTCAAGAGATGACAACTTTATAGAAACCCAACTTGTTTTGCCCCCTCCCCCCCATAATTTATTTTTCTCATAATTCTGTTTTTTCAAAATTGAATGCTTCGAGAGTTAGACCTCTTCAAAGCATTTTTTTAAATTTCTACTTTCAGATGACCATAGCCCCGTAAATATTGATCCCGACTGTGTATTAAAAATGAAGGTGATCATTTTGAACATTTACTTAAATAATGTAATAGCTTAACCTTAATTAATAAAATAACTTCAATAAAAATAAAAATTTTGTGAATTTAATTTTTTGTTTTGTAGGTACCTTGTTTATCATTTTTTGATTTTCTGTGAAATAGACTACTTTTTCAAAAATTTTTAATAGATAAAAGTTCGTTAAATTTCCTATTCGGAATGGGGCGTCAAATTTTCAGTACAAAAAATACAGAGATACAGAGGTTTCGAAAAAAACCATAAAAAAGCTAACATTTTTCAAAATTTTTTTACTTTAATTCATAACTTGAAAGTCGTTGATTTTAAACAATAAAAAGTTTAAATCTAGTTTGTAGATAGATTATTTCATGCTTTTTAAAAAACAGTAAACGATTTTTACTAAACTATCAATATTTTGGGGACTATGGCCATATGAAATTGAAAATTTAAAAAATGCGGGAACTTTCAGACAACTCTCACCAGAAATTTCAACTGCTCTATAGGAAAGAGGACACTATTTTCTAAGCATATTAGAACAAAAATTTTTACGGATTATTCAATTACTGTTCGAAAAAATCGAATTTAAAAATGTAAAATTTATGTGTATTTTAGATACACATTTTAACTTGGGTTTATGATAGGCCGTTGTTGAGTTAGACAAAAAAATAATTAGTTTTCGAAAACAAATCCTCTGAAATTTTTTTCAGAAAATTGTCATCTTTTTTATAGTGTAGTTGAAATTTTATAATTCGTGGTGAGGGTTGTCTGGCAGTAACCAAGAATGCTTTTAAAAAGAAGTCTGACTTTCGAGAGTTGAATTTAGAAAACAAAATTTGTTCAAATTTTTCTTCTTTTTTCACCACCTAGGTTATGTAAAGTGCATCCGGGGATATACATTATGTAGCCAACATTCTTTTGAAATGAAAATTTTTGTTTTAGGTTTTTATTTTGGAAATAAAGCAGTGTTCAAATAAAGTTTTTTAATTTTAATTAAATTAAATTCCATTCGAGGAAAGCAAATTTAAAAATTTAATTTCTCATAATGAATTTGTAGTTTTCAAACGTTTGAAAAAATTTTGTCTGCTTTAAATTTTGACTACTTTCGTATCATAGGACATAAGCTTTAATACTGGTAATAAATAATAATGTATTGAAACTTTTTTTATGTGAGATTCTTTATAAAATTGTTTTGAGTTTTAAATAAATTGATAACCTAAACGCAATTAATTTGAACTTGTTACTTAAATCGATGACGATAACGTAATAGTGCGTATCCAAGCCTAAAGATAATATTTTGTCATAGTCAGGCAATTTAGAAAGGACTTTTGGTCAAGATCCAAGTTCCAATAATTAAGCAAATTATTTAAGTTTTCTCAACGAAGGGGTCACGAACTCTGCTTTTTAAACCAAAAAGTTTATAAAACTGTTGAGATATTTTAGCGCATTCACTGCAAAAAGTAATGATAATTAATTTATGTTTCGAGATAACTATTTTTTGCTGACTTAGCAAGTGCATTGGTCATAAATCGATTAATGTAATTGTACAAGTAAAAAAATTACGTCTTTAGATTTAATAAAATTAAAATTCACCTACCTCCAATAAATTATAAAGGCATCAGTTATTCCACCTAACCGACTTGGCGTTAATTGGTACACTTTGCGATATCAACTTCATCCGATATCAGAGAAGACTACTGAAAATTACTTCACGGGTACTTGCAACGACAATTTGTCGAAGTACCAGTCGAGTAGCAATTCAAACATTAACAAGTCTTAATTTGTACATCCCCCTACATTATGTGCCCTAATTTATTTCATCGACTTAAAAGACGCTAAATCAATGTCATTGATCATTATACGGCCACGGAACTAAATTATTGGGTTATTTTTAGCTGTTTTATTCTATCACGACATGTTGATATAAATAAAAGGAAAATATTTTTAATAACAAGCTATACGTCACCTAAATTAATGCTATACGCTACATATGCATTGCCATTTATAAATTTTTAATTGATATGTTCACACAAGGTTAGTCACCAATCAAAATATTTGTATTGATCTTTTCGATAAAATGAGGAAGAAGAAAAAAAATTTAAAACCAATTAAATATAATAAACTTTTCCAGACTTTTCTATCGAGAAAAGCTTAATAGTTTAATATTTACGTAATAAATTGTGTGAGATTATGTTCAGGTAGTTTCAGTTGCAGTGATCTTTCACAAAATTGTTCTTGATATTGAGTGAAGTAATACAGACGATACATATTTTTTGACAAATGCATTTTTCTTGTGGAGTAGATTTAAATTTAAATAGTTTACCTAACCTGAACATTATTATCAGCCATTTAAATTTATTATTCTATTTTAAATGGATCCATTCCACAAAAAGAAAAATAAACAGATAATCTACAATATTACTGAAATAATTATATCTTGAATTTATAGGGAGAGCGGTGCCAAAAGTTACAATAGCAATTGATTGTCCTAATAAAACACAATTAAATCACAAAAAAAATTATACAAATATAATTTTAGAAATCAAAAATGATCTTGCCTACATGTCAATTTCATAAAACAGTTTACTCAAAATGTTATCAAAAAATAAATATAATGTGATTCAAATACACTAAATACTCTTAACACGAGCGTATTACTCTGATAATGAAGGGGGACTTTAAAAGCATTGTTACTTTTGGCCCCGCTCTCCCAACGTGAATACAAATGGCGGATTACAAATAACCATTCGAAACAATATAAAAATAATCAACATATTATCAAGCGCATTTTCAATTAATGTAATTGCACATAACTTCAAATACAGACCTAATAATACATAATTACAACTTACATATACAAGAATGTTTCATTTCTTGATATGTAAATGCGAAGTTTTGAAATAAGCAATAATTCTCAATTTTAAAAATAAATTGGAATGTATTCCTTTTTACCATGAACTAAACAAGCTCATAGACCGGAAAGGCAAAGAAAAATTTAAAATAAACGCAAATTTTTGAAATAAAAGAATTTTTTAAATTGACAATTTGATTTTTAACAAAATAAACATTGCAAATGCTAATTTTCAGTGTTAATAAATAATACTGAAGATAATTATAATTTTTCTTGTTTATGCTCGAATTGGCTCGGGCATCCCAGATACGTTCAACTTGGCCAACTTAGCTGATTATAAACTTGCGATGCAAAAGATCATACAATATTATTAAAGTACTACTGGTATAGCTCCCAGACTACTCGATGCTTTACTGTCGTAGTTCATAAATGTACTATATTCTGCAAGAGTGACAGGTTTATATTTAATAACACCTATCACAGAATATGCATACAAACTCTTTGTCTCTGACTCCGAGGGGAGGAGTCTAAATTGCACAAACTACTCTCCAGAACACCAGAAATTATGTTTCAAAATATTTTAGTCTAGCTTAAGATGATAGGAAAAACAATGCTTTTTCTATTTGGCTAGAATTGCATCTGAAATTTCAGTTAATGAGTTTGTTAAAAATTTACAAAGTTTAACAAAATACCCCCGTTTTTTGGTACAGTTTTTTACTACTTTGGTAAAGCTAAAAGGCTTAGTACAGCTTAAAAGACCATCCGATGTATTGGTCAACTGGGTGTATAACTTAAAGTTTTCCAATTTATTGTAGTTAGTTTTAATATAGAAAGGTAAGTGCGTCCTTTTAAGTGCAATTACCAGAGTACTGGGAGGTATTCCATACCCCCAGACTCCGGTTCGTCATCGAATTTGATATAGGAACTTTTCAATTTTTTAGAACAAATGTATCTATTATCTATATATCGCAACAGTACCATCATGGGGTTTGGTGGGTATGGGTATTTATCAATTGAACAAACTAAACAAAATGTTAAAATAATGAATTTTAACTGTTAAGTAAAGAATACATACTTACATAGAAAAATAATATTTAAAAAAATAATAAAAACAACAAATTAACATTTAATATGTTTGGACTAAGAATATTTGAATAAACAAAAAATGAATTTTGAAAAAATTACGTTACAAAATTGATGAAAATTTAAAATATAAAATAAAAACTTTGTAATACGATATAAAGGCTTCTATTTCACAATTATTATTGATCATCAGACGTATTTAACATGAGAAACCAAGAAATTAAAAAATTACTTAAAATGAATGTGACTTACTAATATTGGCGGCGAGCGTTGGGATTGAGAGGTGACTTTTCTCGTTGGTTAGCGCGGGACTAAAACTGGCTGAATCCGTGTGTTCTGAACGGAACGGAGGTAGTTTACGTATGCGCATTTACATACCACTGGAGTGCACACATTGTAATATGCGTTAATTGCGTTAAAAACATCTTCATGTCAGTAGAGGGACTAAGAGAGAGCCAGATCACTTTAAGCATAACTTGTGTAATTAATTTAATTCAGATAAGAAGAGAAATTATTCAAGCTAATATAAGGTGAGCGATTTCATTCATCATTTTTTTAAATTAGCTAGAGCGACGCTCAGTGTAAGCTACACTGCTGTGATCTAAAATCCAAATTTGTTCTTTAGACTATGCATTAACAGTTCGCTCATTACTGAAAATTATTATTTCAGTGCTGACTTAATCATGGTTCATAAATGGTACATAATGTACCTGTATTTAACAACATTTTATTTGGGGGAAAGGTGGTGTACCCCAGTCGCTTAATCGTGGAATTAATAAAAGTAAAATTAAATAATTTCAAGTAAAATCGTTTGATTTTTTTATAGAATGCACTCATGCAGTTTGTTGATCGATACAAAACTTAAAACATAAATGAATTGATTATTTAAGAACACTCTATAAGTGATCCATTTATTTTGAGTAATGAAAAAAATACTTTTGTTAGTAAATAAATGCAGTTCAACTAAAAATAACTGGGTGAATTAATTCGATTATATTAATAGGGCCAAGATAAAACAGCAAATTCCAACGTTCAATTAATGTAAAGTCAACAATATAAATTTTGTATACTCCGTAAATATAACAAGTGTTAATTGACCATAGCTTTAATTCAATCTATGGGCGTCGTTACGCTAGGTTAAGAATTTCCACAATCTTTAAACTTAGTCATTCTTCACTAATAAAAGTAGTTATATTAAAGTAATAATAAAAGTAGTTATATTAAAGTAATAATAAAAGTACAAACATTTTAAAAATATTTTTGTTTGGTAGAATGGTGTGTGGCGGGTGAATTTTT
Source organism: Cantharis rustica (assembly GCA_911387805.1). Lineage (NCBI taxonomy): Eukaryota > Metazoa > Arthropoda > Insecta > Coleoptera > Cantharidae > Cantharis > Cantharis rustica. Next base: position 37,632,609 of record OU426880.1, read on the forward strand.
GAGTTGTAAGAGTTTTACTAAAGTATTCACTTTTTTAATTTTAACGCTCCGCTCTTTTGTTAATTAAGATGTCATTTTGTAGTTAGGACAAAACATAATTCAGTTGAAAAATTTAGTATAGATGTCAGTTTTAGTATGTAAGGATTGACTACCCTAATGCTACCAGTCCGTGCTCGACCTAGTATTTAAATTTAAATAAATAAAATTAATCAAAATTAATGTAATACTAAAGGATTAAAGAGATTTTTGAATTTTTTTAAGTTATAATTACAACAAACATTGTCATCTTGAAATTTTTAAGTATAAACTATTTATTTTTTATTTTAACTTTTAAGCACTGTCGTTCCAGAATCCTTATTAATTATTTTTGGATTTTCTCTGAATTGAATTGACTATTAACAAACTAATTAAAAGAGTGAAGCTGTAGTTCGTTAAATTTTTTTTCTGTAAAAAGGAAACCTTGAAGTTTTCCTACATTTTTTTACTTGATTTTATCCATAACCTAAAAATCTTTGATTTTAGACAACAAAGAGTAGAATCTAGTTTGTACATAATTTCACAGTTTTCAAAAAGTACTTGACCGTTTATTTAAAAACTCAAAATTGTGTAATTTCAGTTAAAACTTAAAGCCTTTTCATCTTTAATTAATATTTTTAAAGTAACCAATAAAAATTTTAAATTTTATTTTGAAGGCGGGGCTATAATAAGTTTGTAGAGTTTTATTGGACAGTTGGAAGTTACTAGTGCAGGTGACCGCTTACCTTTATTTATAGTGAAATACAAACTAATCAAATGCTGTCATGAGGAAACCTAAGAAAAAGTTATCATTTGCGTTCAAACTTAAATAAAATCTTCTCGTTTGAAGTCGAATTATATTTTAATATATCAATTTCGAATGTTCAAAATTTTTGGAATTCCGCACGTACATAGGTTCATTTGAATAACAAAAAATAATTGATGAATGAATGTAGCAAAAATGTTAAATATAGAAAATATTGCGTGTTTTATAGCATAAGATTTTTAACGTAACTGCAAAGTTATTTTTAATTTCCTAAAGAGTGAAGAACTTTTAAAAATTTCTAACATCAGCCCATACAATCATTCAATTATCTTTTTAACCTCATAACCAAAATTATTCTATTATAAACTTCAGCATTGTCAATTTAAGCGTCAACCTACTCATTATAACCGAAAAAATATTAATTGGAACTCCAATTTCATTTGGGGTCAATTAAAAACTGAGCAAAAATAGCTTGTACTTACCAAAAAATGATGAAAATTTATTTTTAGATCCAATTTGTAAGGAAAACAAACTAAACGATTAAAACCGTCACCTAAGTTCATACAACATTAGAAAATTGTGGGACGCCATGCTTTAAAAGCGCAAAGGCGTCTCGACGGTGATCCAACTAGCGTCATCTCTACATTAATATTTCAAGTTCGGTATTATTGATTTACGGTCACTGACTTTTTGTGTTTCTACGAGGTGCCGACAAAAATCATCGAACAGATGTTTAATTTTAAAATTATTTTATTTTTAATTTTAACGACGCTTTACAGTTACAAATAAAAAAAATAAATAAACCTAATTATTCTTAATTTAACAATGATAATCTTAATACTACTGAAAGCTATAACAATAATTTTTTAACTGCGTTAAATTTTCAAACGTAAGAAATCGTGCAGGTATACTTAATTTAAGATTTCGTATTTACAAATTTACAGGAGCCTTTTTGTTTCATGTTTAAATAATAAAAATCCATGATTTAAGAAAATTCGCGCACAATATCACGGATGCTGGTATAAGTACCGGCAAATAATCCCAGTATACCAAAAAGAACTATGCCTGAATTTCTGATCAACATTAAATAGAATCTGATTCCTGTTTTAGTGTACCAATGCGTGCAGGTATCGATAATTGCAGGAAATGTAATGCCAACAGCTGATAAACAAAATGCTCCAATCAGAGATATAAATAAATCTAGTTTTGGTACCGCAGCGGCAAATAAAACTAAAACAAAAATAATTTAGTTTAAAATCTAAATTCAAAATTTAACTCACATGTTATTATCACAAGACAGGTTCTCACGACGTACTCCCAAATTAGCTGTCTAGGATTTTTTTCCAGCTTTGGCCCGATGTATTCGTTCCATGTAATATCAACTGCCACATAACACTGAAGTCCGTAAGTGACAAAAATTGCAAGAGCTAAACTTATCTTAACTATTTGGGCTAATCTGCAATTCGAAAATTTTAAAAACTACCCAAAAAAATTACGGTGTTTTTACATTTCGTGTTTTGGCAAATTCAGTGTGATGGAACCTTCCGTTAAATCTCCATACGTCATGTAACCCAACAGTCCCATTCCAAAATACAGCAGAATTATAGAAGACATTGCAATGTTTAGGACGCCAGCTGGTTTTCCAAAAGCCTTTGGTGTTTTCATCTCATTTTCTAGAGGTAAAATCTAGAAATAGATTTTGAAAGTCAAAAAAATCCAAACAATACAGAAACTTACCACTCCAATAGCTTCCAGTGCAAATAGTACGGTTCCGACAAACAACGGAATGTTTTCTAGTTTTCCAACCGGTTCTCTGTTGTGAAAAGTTGGAACATCCCTGACGAGGTAATACAATATCATTGCAAAACTCACAAGGGTAATTGCATTGGCCAAAGTGGAAAGCGGTGCTAGATACTTCAAGTTCTTTATCCAATTCAAGAGAATCAATGGAATCAAAATCATCAGCATGTACATTTCAATTCCCATTTCTGTAATGTAATTATTTGCAACATTCTGTATATTGGCTGCAATAAATACGACGTATACGGAACAGGTTCCAAGTTGATATAATAACACAAAGGCGTTAACAAAATGTCTGGAAAAAATCACATTGTTGGCTTCAAGTTTATCATTAAAAATAGTAATTTTGGGCGACAACCAAATTTAATAAATGGAAAAGGTTAAACGATCACATTATTATGGCATTCGCCCAATATAGTAATTATAACAAATAGCACTTACACCGAATAAGGTGCAAATTTTCTAGCAAATTTTGGACCGTCTGTAAAAGCCGCTTCAGCAGTGGCAGGATACGTCAGGCTTGGACATTTTCTTCGTTTAGACAATTCGTATTGTGAACTGATTAGCAAATGAATGCTGTATGTGCAGATTATTCCAATTATTACGGTTCCTATTGATCCCACAATGTAACCGGAATGACTGAAAGCTTTGGGCATAGCTAATATTCCAGTACCCAGACATCCTTTCAATAGATGGAACAACGTTTCTGTGTTACTAAAAAAAATATTAGTAATTGGTATTATTTATTATTGTGAGAGCGATAAAAGAAGAATATTACATTTTCGATTAATAACGTAAAATTTGATTAAATCCGTTGATTGGCAACATATAAATGAAATGGTCAATTAGAGACCAATTTATTGTGTTCATATTGTCATGGTTACAAATCGAAAAATTCTGTTTTATTTATTTTGTAAACTGTGGGAAGAAAGGGCTTCAGACCAGGTGAACGTTCACGAGCGGGCGTGCTTTGATTACGTTCGCACGAAATTTGATTAATTTGATTGATTTTAATTATTAAAAGTGATTTTGTTTGAGTCAAAAGTTTTTTTTTAAGTTTTTTTGGTTGATTGTGGAATTGTTTCACGATGAATTTAATTGATAAACGTGAGTAGGTTCGACGCGACTTACAATAATTATTGTAAAGCAATAAAATTATTGCATATTTGAAAATAAATTTGAAACAAAAAATAAACGATACGAAAATTTATTACAAAAAAAGTCTTATGCTGAAATTATTTACATGTTCTACCCGAACCTACGAGAAAATAAAAAATCGGAATTATTTTGTAAAATTATATTAAAAAATTAAAAAAGTAAAATTAAAAATATTAAAATATATTTTAGAAATTACGAATTTTTGGTCAAAAAATGTTTACAGGGAATCTTCTTGAATGACATTATATAAGAGTACATTATATGATAAAATTTAATATGAATCTTTTTACGTATTTTTAAAAACAAAATATATTTTATATTTTTTTATAATATTTAGAATTAATTGTAACTTAAACCTATTTTTAATTTAAGTAATCTTATACAAATAAATTTCAAATTTTAGTTACAACATTTAGTATATTTAATCTTTTTGTTGAATTATAACAGTGATTCACAATTTATTATTTGTTAGTTACCCAAAACTTCAAAATTTTTTGATTTTCGAAATAGAAATTAAATTAAAATTAAGTTTGACTTTGACTTTGGCAGTTTGACTTAACATCTCTAACAATTTTTAATCAAATTGGTTCAAATTTATTACTCAGGCATTAGTGGTAATTTTCAATTTATAATAATTTTGACAAGGTTTTAACAAAATATTTCTAATATTCCTGTGATTTATGCTCCTATTGCTCATAAAAATGGATGAAGCCGTCTTGGAAAATTTTAGTTATCGTTCAGTAATGTTGGAGAAACATTTGAGCTTGTTTTCAAATTTACAATATTTTTTTAGGTTTTAGCAAAATTTTATCAGACTGGGCTACCAGAGAATTCAAAGCTTTTTAAAATTTATTGCCAGTACATTGGATTAAGCATAAGATAGGCCAAATAAAGAATTTCCAATAACAAAATCGTGCATCATTCAAATTTAGAGATCAGGTTGATAGTGATAATCTAAAAGAAATATTAATTTTGTGATAAAAATAAATTATAATCAAAAAAAATTTTTAAATTTACTTCTCGTGCTCCTTCAGTGCTTTTTTTTGGGTGAACTGTTTAAGATACAGTTTAAATATTACAAACGGACAATTTCGTAGAGCATAAAATAATCCTATAAAAAAGTCACGGGTGACATATTTTTGTCTTAAATATTTGGTTAGTATTTATTTAATCAGTATTGTAAATAAATGGTCAGTATTTCAATCTTTTTTAATCTTACCCTTAAATTGAGCACCGACGAGCAAATTACGGTATAAAAGGATCATTGAAATTTGAAGCTAAGAAAGAGATTACACTACAAGGAGATTATTCTGGTAGCAATAGTAATTAATTACTCAGATGCTGTCAGTCAATCCTTACCACGATTAGATTACCACATTTTAGAGTGCATTCAAGATTTGCGGTGATTGCTTGTCAAAACTGATCCACCGCACCCTTCGATTCGGTCCCCTCCACTCTGGACGCTCTAAGCCGTTTTGACAAATGCTGTACTTACTAAAAATTTTCCTCGATATGCACTTGACGCTGTGATATTTGATACTATATAATTAATTACACGCTATAATTCCTAATAGAAAGAAAAAATAAAAGACGATCATGGCTTGATGCTTATGTGCGTCGACTGCTAAGCCGAGATGCTCGCTTCGAGCCCAAGTGGAATAAAAAATGTATTCTTACCGTCTCTTCTCGGAAATAAATGGCAAACTACCAAGGTATCTGTCAAGAAAACCCTTCTGAAGAAGAAGGGTAACTTAATCCTAAAACCTTAATCCTAAAGTGTAAGGACTCATTCGTTGTTCCATTACAATATATTTATAATAAATGCCTGAAAAACTCTGAATACTCGAATAGATGGAAGCTGGGCAAAGTGCTGCTAATAAGTACACAAAATTGGTTCTAAAGCTGAAGTTCAGAATTACAGATCAATATATGCATTAATTCCCCAATGTTCAAAGTATTTAAAAGTGTTGCACGACGGGTTATTTGAGGAGGTCAAATACCAAATAACGATAATACAACGGGTTTTACCCGAAATGGTCTGCTGTAACGAATTTTAAAATTTACGCAACCTGTACATGAGTTTCTCAACAATGACATGCAAGTTGATGTCATTTTCACCGATTTAGAAAAAGCGTTTGATAAAGTCAATCCTAAAGCGGTGGTAAATGCACTAAAAGCATTCAATGTGAACAAGCATCTAATCAATCTTATTATTTCGTATCTCAATCATAGACAATTACATGTCGAGATGAATTGACACAAATCACATATATTTACATCAGCATCAAGGGTACCGCAAGAGTCTAATTTAGGACTATTACCCTTTATACTAGTAATAAACAACATATTAAAATCAATAGGAAGTTTGTGGGGTCTTATATATGCAGATGATTTCAAAATTTTTAAAATAATCAACAGCCCAAGTAATATGGCTGACACTCGCCCACACAAAGCAAGGAATAAAATTTAATTACAAAATAAATAAACAATCGTTGGATAGACGAGATACGTTTAAGGATCTAGGAATAACAATATTGACACAAAGTTATCATTTAATGCACACATAAGCAACATTGTAAAGGAAGCATACAAAATGCTTGGATTTATGATGAGAAATTGCAAAAACTTCACAAATATAAATGCAATATGTACAATATATAATACAATTGTGGTACCCAAACTCGAATACGCAAGCCAGATATGGAATCCTCAATATGAAATCAGTATACAAAGTATAGAACGTGTGAACAGAAAGTTTTTAAAGCTTATACACTGGAAAAAGTTTAAAATGTATCCTGAAAGAGGAATAGATCACAATAATGAACTGCGAGCTAAAGAAAAAGGAAAAAAACAGGGAAATTAATTTTATAGCGGTGTAGATCACTTTTTTTGTATCTGTAATTGGTTATTGGCTGTTAATTACATAATATAATAGCCCTTGTCTGTGTATCTATCCCGTAACGCACCTCTGATTGGTCGGTTTTGAAAAATTTACCTCTGATTGGTCCCCATCTATTCTATAGTAGCCAAACTATTAGGTAAAATATATGCACCCACACGGATAGATGGCGCTGCGATACGATACTAAAATTTAACATTTTAAACATTATAGTTCGTTTTTTTTAAGAAAAATATTGGAATTTGTACTAAAGCTACGATCTCGAAATGTAAACCAATGAAATTGCTTTGAAGTTAGACGGTATTACAATAACGAAATTTTTGCGATTGAAGTGCTATGCGTGTTGCCTAAACTAAACCGGGTAAAGTCCTAAATAAGGTAAATGTAAACAGAGTTAAGTACAGGGTAGCGCATTTATCTTAACCGAAAGTAACCGGTGATAACTTCACTCCAAAGCAGAATTCTTGACAGTTTTTGGATTTATTTGACAGAGCGTTTTCTATATTTTTGTTTAGTATTAAAAATGGATTTAGAAATGAGAAAGAAAGTGATTAAATATTGGTATCAGTTTGAGTTTCCAATTTTGGTTCGACTTGAACTAGTTCGTGAACATAAAGCCGATGCACCATCAATTATGCAGATAAGAACGGTTATTTTGCGTTTCGAGAAAGCGGGTACAGTATTACCACAGACACGTCAGCGAAAAAATACGGTTAGAGTGGCAGAAAACATCGCAGCAGTGGCTCAGGCGATCAACCAGAATCCAACGGCTTCGACACGAAAACTTTCTGCTGCATTGTCAATCAGTAGACGATCAGTTGGGCGCATGCTTACTGAAGATTTGAATTTATTTCCATATAAAATTCATTTAGTAAGCAAACTGAACCCTTCTGACTATCCGGTTCGCTTGGCGTTTTGCAAAAAGATGCTTGAAATGTTTGAAACAGATAAAACACTTATCAATCTTATTTTCATGTCTGACGAGGTCCATTTCGACTTGAATGGCAATGTGAATAAACAAAATTGTCGCATATGGGCTACCTCGAACCTGAATACCACCCAGGAAGTCAGTTTACACCCGGAACGTGTGACAGTTTGGTGTGCGGTGTCGGCGAAGTTCATTGTCGGACCTTTCTTTTTTGAATGTCAGAACCGTGCCGTGACCGTTAATAGCCAGCGGTATTTGGCGATGCTTAGAGATTATTTTTTGCCTAAATTGCGTACTAATCGAATCGTATTGAAGGATACTTGGTTTCAACAAGATGGGGCACCACCACATATCGCTACGATGGTCATGAACTTATTGAAGTCCAAATTTAATGAAAAAATCATCAGCCGATACGGCCCCATAAGATGGCCACCACGGTCACCAGACTTGACACCAACGGACTTTTTTTTGTGGGGGTATTGTAAGGCCAAGGTGTACGAAGCCAACCCACAAAATATTACTGATCTGAAGACAGAAATAACCAGAGTAATTCAATCTATTCCGCAGTCGATGTTAACGAGCGTTTTTAATAACATGATTATACGGTACAAAGCTTGCATCCAAGCCAATGGACAGCATCTCAGCAGCATTATCTTCAAGAAGTGAATAGATCACAAAAATCTAATAAATTTGTAAACTTTTGATCCAAAAATAAATAAGAAATTCTTTTCCGTTCTAAAATGACGGCCTTTTAGTTTCGGTTACGATAAATGCGCCACCCTGTATAATATCAAATAGACGTAGTATTTGTAATTTTTGAAGGGGCTTATGTATATTTATATTATGTAATTATATTATATAATATATTGAGATGTATTTAAAAAAGGGGTAAAATAAAAGAGAGAGCGTGAAAAAAAAAAGAGAGTAGTGAGGGTATAATAATAAACCAGGTTCCAGCTATGATTTTGAGAGAAATTGATCTCTCGAAATTACCAATTTAATTAAATTAAAAAAAGAAAAATACGATTTATTTCGAGAAGGATTGGGCTCTCGCAACTATAAAAAATAGAATTGTGGAAATAGAATTATTAAAGAAATAATAATTGGAAAGAAGATTAGAGAAGAAGAGATAGGTGTGGCGGAGCAAAAGAAAACCAGCGGCGATAATAAAAAAAGGAAAGAAAATAGTTCGACAAAAAAAAGGTACATATTCCGTTAACGGTATAATTAGTAAAGTTCAATTTTGATTAATTAGTTTAAGTTTCTGTTTACGTTCATGTTTTATGTTTATAGAAAATAAAGATACGGTGATTAACCATTCAGTTTTATTTTCAAAATTAAATAAACGTTTAGATTGGTGACCAAAACTCCAAATACCACCAGGGAATTTATCTGGTTGAAGTGAAAAAAAAACACGACAATATATAATTATATAATTATATTATATAATATAATATTATATTATATTATATATAATATATTATATTTATATTATAACAGAATTATCAAATAATAATTTTTGATCCGTTCAAAATAAAATATAATAAAGAAAACCGGAATTATTTCAAAATCAAATTAATAAAATCAAAGTAAAAGAAAAAACATCAAAACCGGTCGATCTTAGGTTAGCGTTATGAATTTTTTAATTAAAATCGTTAAAAAAGAGATCCACCGTCTATCTACCCGTCTGCGGACGGGCTTTCCACCTAGTATAGGTATAATACCGCACATTTTATATTTTATATTATTGTTTATATTCAACAATCAAGTTGCTCCGTACGACTTTCAGGTTGAACAATTGTGGTTTTCAGGTATACTACCGATATTTTCCCTGTGAGGTCAAAGGCCGAACAGCTATATCCGACACAGTCTAGATGTGCCAGCTAGTATGTATATAAATAAATAAATAAACATTAATAACGTTTTTATTTAGCTTTCAGAGAAGGTTTTCAGTTTCACCAGAATTTATTTATTTATAACCTTTGCTGAAAGCTCAATAATAACATTAAATGTTATTAATGTTTAATTAACTTGTTCAATTAAAACTTTTTAATTTAAAATATTTGACAAGTTAATAATTCCCAAAGTTATGGTTTTGGTTAACATCTTTGGATGCAAAAGTCAAGTTTTTATGAGTCTGTAAACTTTTTAATGCTAGGTGATTGTGCGCATATCTGCAGTTTTATAATATTTTTAATATAATTCTTGTGATAACTACAAGAGAAATATTGAGAAGATCAATGCGGTCAGATGCTTTATAATTTTACGACAAAACAGTTTGACTTGACGATAAAAAGTCAAAAAATCGAACTTTAAGAGAATAAAATGATGACATTTTTTTAAGGTATTTTTATGAGCACATAATTTTTGCAGGTGGTTAATTTATTTCTGTCGTATTGAAATTAATTTGTTAATGATTTATCATTAGGATCAACTGCTATCAAAAATTGCTCATTTTCGGATGTCTTTAACGGCTTAAGTTTTTTAAATAAAAATCCTGCCTGTGATTTTTTTGTAAATAATTTTACGTTCTACAAAATTAATACGTATAATTTAACTGTAATCCTCAATAATTTTTTCGTGAGAGCTGTCGAAAGGATCCACAAAGTAAATTTTAGACAACTTTTTACGATTTTTAATTGTTTATTCAAAAAATCTACAAAATTTTATATTTTCTTCAGATTACCACTATCAAGCTAGGACAACACATTTTAATTTGTTTTATCCTTTCTAGGATTTTGTTCAAGAGTATGCGATATAATAATTATTATGTTAACAAATACATCTTCGAGATATCATTTTCTGTTTCCAATAAAATTGTTAATGCAACTTTAAAGTATCCACTTAGCTCCAACTTGTTCACTATCAAAAAATGTTGGTAATTGACAAATAAAATTTCGTATTTATAAGCACGAACGGTTTCTCAATTAAAAAAATTTAATGTTTTTGTATTTTAAAAACAGCATTTTAATATTTAAACATGCGGTTTACATAAAACTTTTTATTACAAATTAAAAAGTGGTTTGCGCTTCAATAAGTGCAAAAGAAATTGAATGTGAAATAATTAAAAATTACCAAAAAATATTAGGGAAGTAAACTTACGTGGTTGGATGTTCAACTTTCCTGTGCACGAAAGGATCATAATTTTCCTGAGCTTCGTCTTCCTTTCGTTTGATTTCCTTCAGGTCAACTTGGAAAACGTCTTTTCTGGATACGGCACTAAATTTCAAACTTAAAATATATTTTTGAACAATTTGAACGTTTTACCTTTGAAGTTCACCATCGTCCGAGATAAAAACTGGATTGGTGTGGTGCGAATTCATCTTATCTGCGCTTTTGTTATTAAAATTATCCTGGAAATAATAGAAATAGCAATTATCGATACCTGCAGCTATTAAGCATTACTGTTATGCAGATACTACAGCTAACGCAAAAAATAAACAAATCAATACCTAAGCAACATCAAGTTGAGAACACATAAAAATGTGTATTATTAGACAGGTGATATTGCAGAGTAGAAAAGATACAAACTGGTAAGTACCGGATTACGAAGTGAATGTAAAACTTTTTGGCAAAACTAATTATCCTGATTCGATACACTTTAAATGCAGCAGCCGTCTCTTAAGTTGCACTTAGCAATTTGGCATAATTATATTGTAAATTTTATAATTTAACTACCTAAAAAACTTGTTGCACGAGACTCGAACCATTTTCAGGCGTGCTCATCTCGTCTGTACTGAAGACGAAAAAGTGGGCCAACATCCAAAAAGTTTCAATTCGACTTTAATTTACATCCAAACATTTCGGAACGTGATATATACGTGAACAAGTCGAATAATTTTATAACAATTGGCTACGAAAAAAATACTTAAGTTTTTTTTTAATTTGAATTATTGATAAATTATATTTCTGCTTTCAAAAATGCTTTAAGAATTTATAAAGAATTGCAAATGAAGTTGAAATGGTAATTTAAAAAATTTTTTAGTAACCTCTTGGATTTCCCATAAAAATCGGAACAAATCAACTTGGGTGGGAAAGTAGGCGCGCACATTGCTTGTTGGTTTAGATTGATTGCATTTCAAAAAATGCGCAATATTGATTTGCTTTAATAAATTAAATTATTTAAATTTAGTTTATCAATATCAACAGATGTTCAAAAAGTACTCTTTATGGCATCGGGAGATATTTGAGAACGCCCAAAACTCTAGGCCCTAAAACAATACCAATAAAAATTAGCTTTTGCTTTTAATTTTTTTTTTAATGTTTTATTGAAAGTACTTTGTTGAATTTCCATTATAGTTCTATTGTACAACAGACGCAATTTCAAGAGATTGTAGATAGTGCGGTAGGTTGGGGACGATTATCTCATTCATTCATGAGTAATAGTGGGGATTGTTATGATTGCGATATTGCCAAACCATGAGTTCAATTATAGTAAAAAACAAGGACAGGTGATAAATACTTGTTACGAATCGGCTGCTTTGAATTGCAAGTACCTACTATTCGTACTGCATAATTAAATTATATTATGTAAATTATAGAGCAGTGTTTCAGTTAGGTCGTTAAGAATTAAGAATAGAGGTAAAATTTAGACGCAAGTGCGTTCAAATTCACACTGAAAACTCTTATACAGGGTGAACTACAAACTATGTTTTTTTACTTCAGTTTTCCACTTAACTTTTCCCACATTTCTTAAAAAATTGCTTTTCGATTTTCCACCTTATAAAAGAAAATCACCGCCGCCACTGAAATAATTAAGATTTTACCAGTTTTTAACTTTGTATTATTATTATGTAAGATAATATTTCAAATTTATTAAATCAATGATTAATTTGTCAGTAAATCAGAAGTATATGTCCCCCCCACTCCCCCTAAACAAATTAATTATTAAAATTGGTATCAAATATTTGAGTTTCCGTCATTGAACCTCAATGGTAATGGAACTATAGGAATATAAGCTCATTGAGATTTAAACAAGCTCAAACATTTAACACAAATTTTATTAAGAAATTCTACTTGAAGGGCATCGGGTCTATAGCCCCCCCCCCCCATTAAATTTTGTAAATTTTGTGAAGGTTGAAGTTCAAAGGACGGAAATAAAAGCTCATTAAAACTCAAACAAAACTCAAACGATTAACACCAGTTTTACCCAAAAATTTTACTTGGGGATCCAATGTTTTGGCAAATCATTCCGAGATGGTTAACGTTCAATAGAAGCTCAAACGTTTAATACTAAATTCAATAAAAAATTCGATTTTGGGGAGAGCAGTTAGTACATCTACCAGTAAATCTGTAGTATAGGGTGTTTATTTATACGTATACGGTAATTTGGTTCCCGGTAGTGTAAACTGTACGTAAAAGGTAGATCCACGCGAAGACATAGATCTGTCAGTAGGTTGGTGTTAGTTTATGTTATTTATTTAGCAAAACTGTACAATTCCTGAAAATCAATTTACCAGAAGATCTAATTACTAGGAGATCAAATTACCGAAGGTGTAATTACAAGGGGCAAAATAACCGGTGGTCAAATTACCAGGGGATCAAATGAGCAATACTCAACTCCGCTCATCCGGCAAGTAAAAGAAAACTAAAATGCTCAACTCCGCTCTGAGCAAAAAAGTCTACCGTAATCTGAGTTTATGTTTATTTTACGCCTCGTTCAAAATTAGTCATTATGGGTCTTAGTACCTTCAAGTTACATCACTCCATGTATGTTGACAAACAGTGGTGGTCGAAAGTTGCCTTGTTTTATTTATAGCATGAAAACAAAAAAGCTAGCGGTCACTCTGACCGCACGTTAGAGTTACTGTAATTTTTATGTGTCTAGTAAACGTCGCATTTAAAGATTAAAAACCAGTGAAGGCCAACCTTTTTTTGGTGTTACTTTTCAGAAACTAAATTTTGAACATTTTGGTTCAAGTTGAATAACGTTAAATCTTAAAATGAAATTAAGTTGATTTTCTGAAACCGAGCGCGAGACGCTGGTTTGTTTTTTTTTTAAGTAGAAAATGTTTGTGTGTCCTTCCAAAATTCAAAGAAAGTCTTTTTATCTTTGTTTTTTGTGCCACAAAGCAATACGTTTGCAGTGCAGTGCGAAATTGTCTACAAAATACAAACAAAAACTGTGATTTTCAGGTGTTGTAATTTTTGCGATCTAGTTGTTTTTTTTTCTATTTTTGTATTTTAAATATAATTATTCTAGTATGTACTTAAAAAATTACGATTTAGTTTGCTTAAATATGTTTTAAATTAAGAAAAAAAATTAAATTTTCGTTATGTCATAAAAACGTGTGCAAATATGCTAATAATTTTTTTTTGTTATTAAAAATGAATAGAATTTTAAAATTAATTACTTTTTAATTTTTTCTTGTTTACTAGAATATTAAATAAAACATCTCTTGCAAAAAAAGTCAGAAAAGTTAAGTTGTACGTGAGATAACGAAAGAAATAAAGCGCGGCCACTGTGACCGCACAGTAGTTACAGTGTGACAATTATTTAACGTTAGTTATTAAGGGTTAAGCGAAGAGCGATTACATACACAGAACAAAGGGATTATTTATAAGGGCTTAATTATTATTGTTAAGTCTTCGTAAATAATTTTAATTCAATTTATATTTTATAAAAAAAACAATTAACCTTGAAAAAATTTTTTTTTATTGAAAACCGACTTTCCATTTGCGGCCAATTTAACAAATGCTTAACTTAACTCAAATTTAACTTAACTTAAATTAACTCTTAGAAAAAAGCACTATATTTTTTGGCAGTATACAAAGTGTAAAAGGTAAAACAATGCATCAGCAGCAAATTAAAATTGTTATTTCTTAAAATTTTAAAATATTTTAAAATATCTTTTAAAATGTTAAAATTGTTAAATCTTGACTAATGACCATTATTTATTATGTATAAATAATCAAACTAAACAAATGTTAAAGTAATGAATTTTTACTGCTCAGTAAAGAATACATACTTAGATAGAAATATAATATTTAAAAAATGTTTTTTAAATATTATGTATTATGTATTCTTTACTAAGCAGTTAAAATTCATTATTTTAACATTTGTTTCGTTTGATTTATTTATACATTACATACTACTAAAATACCTATATACCACAATAAATACTTAAAAATTTCATTTTTTAAGTTATTTTTCTATTTATAGTAAACGTGCCTTTAGGTGCAAAAACGTGGTAAAATTTGAAAAATTATTTTCAAAATTAGTTTTCGAACTGACTAGATGGCGCAGTGCGTCTCCACTTCACATGCTATAGTATAGGTTAAAGATTTATTTTCATTTATTTAACCTAAAAATTTCATTCAGACACGTGACATGTTTAGTTTTGGTTATTTGGTAAGCACACACATTCTTTTTAAAGTAAAATAAATTTCTTGATTTTTTAATTTTTAATTTTTTTAATTTTGTTTGGTACATTTTCTCTTGTTTCTCATTATTTTTACGTTTTTCTTATGTTAAATACGACTGATGATTAATAATAATTGTAAAATAAGGGTCTTTATATTACAACCTTTTTATTTTTATTTTAAATTTTTATCATTTCTATAGTAACGTAATTTTTCAGAATTCTATTTCTTGTTTATTCAAATATTCTAAGTTCTAACCTGTTAAATGTGAATTATTGTCATTTTTTAGTGTTTTTTAAATATTATTTTTCCATTATTTACTAGTTTGATTTAACGTGACCGTCATCACGTGTGCGCCAGCAATGCGTTGATAATTAATAATTTTAATAATTACAGGACAGTATTAAACGGGTAACTAAAAGTTAGTAAAAAATCATAGTGATGATCTAAAAAATTCAAAATTTTCACATTGAAAACAAGTGCAAATATACCCTACAATAATTAACAGTTAACATGCAAGTGACGATACAGTGTGATACCTGAGCTTGTCGTTGTGAATTTAGTTAAATATTGCCATGAGCCTTGAAACTTTTAAGTAGTAGGTACTAATTAAATTAAGAATAATTTTATAAGTTACCAGACCAAGAATAATGAAGTTGACACCAAGCTTGATTTTTGATTATAATTTCAAGTTCATTTTTTAGTTTTTTTAGATTATAATTTCAAGTTTTATATCGAAAGTAATTGATTCAGGGTTAATACATTGTACATACTATTTATATCAGTATTTTTAGATGGAATATAATTTATTTTACTTTCTATTTGTGATTTTTATTGTTTCTTATTTATCCGAAATAATCCAAAGTACTGAATTGCACCCGCAAAGTAAGATAATCTGTGTAAGTAGCTGTGTGTCAGGAAATAGCCTGGGCAGTGGCGTTTTGATCACTGGAAGGAGAGGAAGAAGAGATATCTAAGAAACCTAATTTGAAATGAGACCTAAAAAAAAATTAGCGAGATCAGCATAGCAAACTATCTTGATCGCAGTATCAATAATGCTCGAAGTACCAAGAACGGCTTTGGAACTGGATGAACTAAACGGATGACGACAACGTATGGTACGCCAAAGATCATGAGGTAGTCACGGAAATAACAGAAAAGAAAATAGATATTTGCGCATTATCCGAAACGAAAAAGAAAGCCAAATAAATCCGCAGATATAGCAACTATATTATGTCCTGCAGTGGCGTTACCAAAAAGAGCCGAGCAATAAAGGCGGTTGCGCTTCTGATTTACCAAAATCTCCACCCAAGCATAATTAGTATTGGCTGCATAATTGATAAAATACTGATAGTTACCTTGGAATTAAATAGCAATAAAGTCAGCATCATAAGCGTGTATGTCCCTGACATTAGTAAGCCACGTGATAAAAAAGAATAATTCTATAAGACTGCAGAATTAAGTCGATTCTATCCACCTACAGAACACATAAATAATGGAAAACCAACCAAAATTTTGGATGTCAGAACACTAAACTCAGCAAATGTTGGCAGTGACCATAAGCTGGTGCGACTGAATTATTCGAACAAGCAAAAACGTAAAGCAGCGGAATTGGACATTACTAACAGCATAAAAGAAAAACTTAATATAGAAAGTCTTGCAACAGAGAGTACACGGAGAAACTTGAGACAAGGATATCTAAACAAAATTGATCCAATTGACAATATGGAAGAAGCATAGAAAAAAGTTAAATCAAACATATTAAAAGCTGCAAAATAAACGTGTGACACAAGAAAGAAAAAACTAAAAGCCCTACGGAATACAAACGGGTTAGAAACAGAGTTAACCAGAGAATAAGAGAAACAAAAAAGGAATACTGCGAAGAGTTCACGGCGTTCACATGAAACATGATCTGATAGGATCATTGTGAAAGATATGGAAAATGATTCGGAATAGAAAGGCTGATATGAATGAATGCCTGAGCTTCCATAAATTTATTATCGAAGAGTGAACTAAGTATTTTACATCGACATACCAATAGAGCGTAACTGAAACATTGGATGATGTGATGTGATGGATAATTTGAAACTTAAAAGAAGGAACTGCGACTGGAATGGATAGAATTAAAACGAGCTACTTAAGTATGGCAATGAAGCGCTGGAAAGTAAATTAACTAAACTAATAAAAATTGTGTATTCACCTTAAGAAATCACTAAAGAACACAAATCATCCATTTCGATCCCAATATTCAAGAAGGATGACAAATATAGGAATCCGGACAATTATAGAAAGATAACTCTACTCAGGTCCGTACTGAAACTAATCACAAAAAACTAATCACCGCCTGCAAAATAATGAGGAACAATGTAGTTTCCGAAAGCACAGATCCACAACAGATGCAATCTTTATATTGCGCCAGATATGGGAGAATTTCATGAAGTACAAAACTCCGGCTTTTGCATAAAAGACTTTGTTGACCTGACAAGAGACTTTTTGTCAAAAGTCTCTTTTTGTCAAAAGTCTCTTGTCAATCTTACAAAAACATATTGTGGTGTTTCAAAGGCATTCGCACCTACCCTATACATTTTGATGAAAATTTTATTTTAATAATTTTAAGTTGTAAGATTGAAAAATTAGAGAGGTGAGGGCGAATGACACCAAGTTGAAAGCTTTTTGCCACGAGTCGCCGCAAGAGTAGGCGGTGCGACTTTTGACTCGTTAATTTTTTGTTCTGTGAGACTTATATTTGAGATATTTTTGATTTGAAGTTGTGAGTAACATTTTTAATTTTAATAAATTAATTTTTTATGCGTATGCATTATTGCGTTGTTTTTGGATAATTATTTTGATTAAATTGAATATTTTTATGATGAGTTGCTGCTGAACGGTAGTGTTATTGATTTGGTTGATTGATTTAGAAAAAGAATAATTGCAAGTCATAAATTAGATTTGGATTGTGTTTAAAATTGGAAAATTTATTACATTCGTAGGGACGAATGTTGATAATGATAAGCAGGCGATTTGGATAAGCATAAAAGCAGGAGTACGAGCCTAGTAAAATTTTATTTTACATTGAATTTTTGAAAATACGATTTATATATTTTTACAAGAAGAAATTTTTTTATTTAATTATTTTTTTTGAAGACGCTTAGAAGCCTTCCCCTGAAAGTTATCTAAGGTGTCCGCAATCCAGGGCTAATCCGAGGCAATACAAGAGGTTGTAGATTTTCTACGGAGATACCACAGCAATATATGTACCATAAAACACAGACACCCGTATTAAGGTGGAAATCGGAATGACCAGTACAATACTAACTACTAGCGAAATCAGACAAGAGTGACTCATTAAACCCAATGCTGTTCAAGATTATTATGAACGGGATAATTAAGAGCGTCAAAACTAAGAAAGGATACAAAATGAGCCAAAGAGAAATCAACATCATTTGCTACGCTGACTTGCTAAACAAGCACTGTATAGTGTATGACACTCAAAGAAGAAGAAGAAATTTATTATCCTTTATTATTTTATTTAAATTTTACAATTTTGTATTATAGGTACCTAACTGCGGTTGGTACATAATTTGGTATTAACGAGAAACTAATAAACGTAACGAGAAACACTGTGTAGTTTAGAGAGTTTAGTACCTAGTAGTATGATTTTATTTGGTGTTAGGTTTACTTCTTCAGAGTAATACAAGTATTATTTAGTATTTTATATTCGGTCACTCCGTAAAAGTATAGTTCTAAATTTTGCTATTAATTTTACGTAATTAATTTTTTCGGTACCTGAAGCTAAACATATTGTACCCAAATATATCGGGGTATAATTTTTTACAGTGCAAAATTTTTGTCTAGAAAAAATTATTTTACAAGTAGAAACCCAAATAACAACAGGTTATAGACCCAGTTTTCTCAGTATGTATTGCTAACGTGGATCCATAGCTTGTTATTATTGAATAATAGTAATAATAATAATCAATAATAAACGGAAACGTATTTTATTATTAATTTTTCAAATTTTTAAGTAAATAAACAATAAATGTAGGCTAAGCAAGTGTAGCTTATCAAATTTTAAAAGTTTTAACAGCAAACCAGGTGTCAACAAGGTGATTGTTATTGATTGTTATTATAAAACTGATCTTGACCGGCACAAGATTAGAGTACCAAAAGTCAGAGTATGGGATAGCATATTTCCATAAATCTTCCCGAGCTCTTGATCTGAACGTCATAGTTGGCATCACTCAATTACAATTATTGAGTTGAAATTAGAAACATTAGCTAAACCATCAATCGGTAACTACAAGGTCAGAGCGATCGAAGGTTCCCTAGAGAGTATTTTATTAATTTTAATAATTTTAGTGTTTGTTTGTTATACACAGATATAAGTTGGATTAAACTTTCAAGGTGCAGAGTATACGCCCATTTTTTAAATGGTTGGGGTATATTGTTGAAAACCCAAGATCAAGGTCTGAAAAGTTTTTCTATGGGTAACATTAAATCACATCTAAGCGAACCGGACACTTCAGTTTGTTATTTATACTAATAGGGTTTTTTTACATCAAAGGCATGACGTTTTATTAGCTTCAATGTAGATCTGCCTCTGGTCATTAATTCAATTCAATTATGTAACATGTAAGTCCAACAAGCTTAATTAAATATTGAAAAGTTGCACTTATATTTTTATGTGTGGTAGTTATTTTCTAATCATTTTTATTGATATAGAAATTTTGGTTATCACTTTTCCGTTTTATTTATCGAGAAAACATTTTCTATTAGTAAAACGAGGAAAATACGTTCCTGCATTCGCTAACAGCATTCATCTAGTTTATACGAACACCAGGGCAACACACTAATATGAATCAAAGAATTAGCTATTTTTGGTAGATTTGTGAGCTATTCTTTAAATTAAAGAAGATTTATACAACCAAAAAAAAATAAAACTATACTATTTTGTACAATGTGCTTAATTAACGGAAGAAGGAAAACAAAATTTATAAGCTTTCCATTACTTTTTAATTAGATTAAAAATGATATAAAAAACCGAAACAAACAAATTAAGTAACAGAATTAATTACTTAAGCAAAACAAGATTCGGAGTTGATTAAAATACATAAAATTAAATAGAGGTAAAACGGTTACTGTCGGAATTCTGGACCCACGATTTCAAAAATTTCAACTACATAGGAAAGAGGACAATTTTCCGTGTATATTAACACAAACATTTTTTAGGATTATGCAATAGTTGTCGAAATAATGGCATTTTAAAATTACGAAATGCAGGAAGATGTAATATGATACACCCCAATGTATAACGAACGGTCTCACGTTGAGGTACGGTCTAGTCGGTGACGGTCTGATTTTGTTGACGGCACGTGTGCTTTGATATACTCTTAATGTTAGTGTCAGTCGCGGTCGACACCCGGACGAGTTCTACGGCTTCGAGTTCCACCCTTAGAGAGTTCTGTCATTTTTCAGGGATATTTTTAAATTTTTTGCCTTACCCAAAAATGTCTAATCATGCAGCCGTGTTAAAAGGTGTATCTAAAATACATGTAAATTTTACATTTTTAAAATCGATTTTTTTCGAAAAATTTTGCATTATTCTACAAAATTTTTGTTCTAGTATGCTTAAAAAAGGGTTCTCTTTCTTAGTGTGTAGACTAGACCTTTTATTATCTAAAATCAACGGCTTCATTTTAAAAATCAAGTAAAAAAATTCAAGTTTTTTTATGGGTTTTTTACAAAACCCTATCTTTTAAACGAAGCATTTTACAAAAAATCTGACGCCTCATTCCGGATAGGAAATTTAACAGATTACAACTTTTGTCTAGCAAAAATTTTTGAAAAATCTATCTCTTTCACAGAAAATCAGTAAACAATAAACAAGGCATCCATAAAACCAAAAATTAAATTCATGAAATTTTTATTTTCATTGAAAAATTATTTTATTAATTAAGGTTAAAATATTACATTATTAAAGTAAATGTTCAAAATAACCACCCTTATTGTCAATACACAGTTGTGATCATTTTAAAAGATGTATTTTTTTTTTATTGTTACACCCTTATTGTTTTTCAAAATTTTTTTCTAGAAAGTTGTTGTCTGCTAAATTTCTTATCCGAAATGAGGCGTTAGATTTAGGATACAGGATTAAGAAAAAAACTTCAATTTTTCAAAATTTTTTACCTTAATTTATAACTCGAAAGCCGTTGACTTTAGACAATAAAAGGTTTAATCTAGTTTGTAGATTATTTCACGCTCTTTAAAAAATCACTAAACAAATTTTACTGAAAAATCAATATTTTTGGGGTTATGGCCACGTGAAGGTGGAAATTAAAAAAAATTATTTAATGAGGCATAAACCCTCGATCATTTCTGTAAAGTGTATCCGGGGATACCCTGTATATAACATATAAAAAAGTAGACAAAAAACCTGCATACTAGCTCAGTATCTATTATAAAGTTTTGAAGTTGTAAATTATTGTTAAAAATTTAAAAAAAAATAAAAATAGAGAAAATAGAGAAAATTTGAAACAACCTCGAAACTAACAAAATAACCGAATTTTAAATTTTGGATGAATACAGTAATAAATAGGTAGGTACCTACTAATTGCACACGAAATTAAATAATTTAAGTACCATGTTAGTCATAAAAAACTTATTACGCCACAAAAATTATGTTCAGGTAATTATGTGCCTAGGGCACTTCTTAAAATATAAATAACAAATTGTCACAATTTTTGCCAAGGTAAACTAACCACAATTTTTTCAACAATTTTGATCTTTTCTGTCAACAACCTATATTTTCTTCATTTAAAGAATTTTGGATTTTGTTTACAATTTGGACATTGTTTACAAAAATTCTCATGTTGACAAGGAAAAATGTCCTTCAAACTACTCGGCCATTGATCACAATGAAATTTTTAAATTTTCTTTCAAAATTATGACAACAATAACAAATTTCACATAAGTATCACTAAACCTTGATAAAAGTTTGTAAAAACCGCAAAAACATTTCAACTTTTTTTAAATGTTTTCTCCACCTAATTTGCTAAAAAAATTCAAATAAAATTATGCTTCACGTGGGAGGTAAAACCTAGTTTTCGAAAACAATAGGTAAAAATTCTTGTAAACAATTAAATAAAACATTCCAGACAAATAAAAATTTTCATAATTTTCATTAAATTCCCAACTGAAGTTTTCCACTGACGTCAAGAATATACAGGAATTTATATTTATCAACCTTGCACCTACGTTATTTCCTAATTCCTGGGTAAGATTTTATATAACAAAAAATAATTAATTGCAATAAATTCTTATTAATGTAATTATCACTACGGGTTGCTTTTCCGCATTTTTATAGCTTAAGAACTGTTTAAGATGCAGTTAGACAACAAGAATTTATTGAATGACGTCAATTAAAATATTTTTCATTATTTATTCAGATAGGAAGTTAAAAACTGAACCTATCCACCTACCTATCTATTGTGTTATTTGTTGTGGGTTTATGTAATATTTTGTATTCTTACCTCCCACTGCAAATAATTTTAAAAAATTTTGAAAATATTTAAGGGTCATCGAAGTCCAAAAATAATTAAAAGTTACACTGGATTTTAACAACTTTCCTTTAGAAAGCGTATCGCGATCTGCAAAAGTAATTAAATTACTATTAGGATCGAAATTAAAATTGTAACAAAAGATTTGTTCCGGCGGAAGAAGTGACTATTTTAAATTGAAATAACCTGCCGTGTGATTTGTGCAAAAAAAATTGAGTTCAATAGCTAACAATCGCTGTGCTATTAGTCTAAGTTTTTAAATAAATTTAAAATTTTTAAATATTATTAATAAATAAATAATATTTAATAAATTAATTTTTTAACTTGTGAAATATAATTAAATAATAAAAACATTATTATTAAACGTTTTATTAACTTGTTTATTTCAAGATTATTTAATTAAATAAATAATAGCAGACTGTTTGTTTTCTCCCCCATCCCTGTTTTAAGTTTTAATTAAAATTAATGCCGATTAATTTACTATTTGCAAATATCTACCAATTAATCTACGCCTACCAAATAAAGAAATATTTTAACCTGATTTTAGCATATTTCATGCTCTAATCAGTTATCCTTCACCTACTGTCCTCTATTGATATTAAGATATTCATAGTACGTACATTAATTATTGTTATTGTTTTAATTATGTAATGGTAAATAACGATTAAGTAATTTGCATATTAATATTCACACTTCGTTAGTTTTAATCTCACTACTGAATTGACACGTAATATTTTAATCGAGATCTTAATCAATTATCAAGATGGTATGAAAAAAGTAGAAAAATGAAAGCGCAATTTCTCTATCAATTGATTAATAAGTTGATCAAAAATATTTAAATTTTGTTAAAACAGATCATTATAATGCAACTGTTAAGAATAATTATCAATGCTTTCATTTATTTTTATTAGATTATGTAGTTGCGGTTATTATGTTGCAAACTGCAACATACAAATTACAAAAATATTGCAATTTAAAAAATCGAAATAAGGCGTAAACCAAACTAATCAGTAGAGAGCAATAAAATAAATCCTCAGGTTTATACACATTTTTAAATAATTTGCTTATTTATTGTGAATTTAAGCTTTAATAATTTAAAAATCATGTAGCCCTAAGACTAATAAATTAAGATCTGTAATTTTAGACTTAATGTCGCTTTAAAAATATTTTGCATAACAGGAGTGATTCAAAGATTCACTTCTGTTGAAATATCTTATGGATGATGAGGCATCACCTTCTCAACACAAAATATTATATTTTAATACATTATTAATTATTTAATTTATAATTAAGAATTAAGCACTTATTACTCTTAATTAAAAAAATAATAATAAAAAGTATTTAATTCTTTAATAACAATAAACTTGGCAGACCACTGAGCATACAAACTCGGGTAATATGTCACGGTTTTGTACAAAATTATGCTAAAATTTTCTTTTCCACTCATCGCATAAAGTGCATTTATTAAATTGATCGGATATAATATAATATAAATAATAAAAATAGTTTGTCTTAATAAGTAAGCAATTTATTTTTCAGGTTTAACTGCCATTCTTCTTCTTTATCTTCTCCTGTTCACTACTAAACAATCAAGCATGTTAGCATATCAGCAATTGATCGCGCTAACTACTAGGCCAATGAACAACCTCTGAGCATTTTTACCCACTACTAAAAAAATTATTAAACAATTTTGAAGATAATCGTCGTCTGAAATGTAACATTCTTAAGTTTTTCAACTACATCGCGTAGAGTAGTGTCTAACTATATGCGTTGAAAAATATAATATAAAATAAAAATTGTTTGCCAACGATCTAGAGATCTGTCTGTCTGGCTGTAACTAGAGTAATACAAACAGCTTGGACTTCAGCACTTAAAGTCTTTCTCTGTCTTTTTCCACTTGTTTGTCATGTGCAAGAGATAGCGGTCAAGGCATTCTTTGTCTACAGTGCAAACAAAACATTCAACATGACATACTCGGTAGTCTCCAAAAATAATGTTAGATCAGGTGTAGGAATTTACTCTGCTGAACTTAATCTAAGCATAAGTCTAACGCTGGGCACCGATACATCCGTTTTTCAAGCGGAACTTATATGCATACTATACTGTGCAAAAATAGTCCAGAAGAAACGTATTCGGGACAAAAATATCCAGATATTATCAGACAGCAGAGCAAAAAACACTTCTAGTCTGATGCTTGAATGCATTCAGACACTGAACGAGATAGCTAGGCAAAATGTTCTTTCTCTCTGTTGAGTAAAAATACATCAAGATGATGAGGGCAACTAAACGGCTAGCTGATGAACTGACAAGAAAGGTTTCTAATAGTTTCTCCTGTAGTCAGTAACCGATGGTCACGCCTGCTGTTAAGATCCTAGAAATACACAAAATATTATCCGAAACTGTCCAGAGTTAATCTATTGGCAATAGGAGAGATATTACTAGACATAACAGTTTAAACAACCACCTCCACACCATGGTGTACACAGATGACCTTATATGTCGTGAATGCAACGAAGAGGAGGAAACAGCCGAGCATGTACTTTTACCTGGCGCTTACTTTTCCAAGAAGATCTGTGTTGAAGACTTCTGTCACACTTCTAACACCTCCACCTGCCAAGATTCTGGAGTTCAATCTACAGGTGGGATGACTCGAGAAATGGCAGGGTCGGTGGTTGAGCTGAAATCAGAGGTAGTACAATGAGACCTATTTAGTGGCCTAAGTGCATGTGAGATTATCTCACCCTCTACCACAAATCCAGTATCGTCTGGCAGGAGTATAGAACCAGGACTTTTGATAGCTAACTTACTTGACTCGCTTAGACAAACTAATTTATGTAATATACTTGTTTGTAATACAAAAGCTTGAACAAATTATCCGGTAATAGATCTAACCAAATTAATGATAATTTGTATTTATTTCAATTATAACAGTAGCTCAATGTAAAATCTTAGATTTTAGATCATACCAGTGCATTCGACAGTAACCATCTTGGAATGAGAAAAATTTTCGGGGAATATTCTCGATGCAAACAAAGATTTGAACCACGGTTTCAAATTCTGTTTGACTTTCACAGACTTATATCATACTTTTGGGCTTACTAATATAATACAATATATATTGTTACAATATAAAATTTGTTATTCTTTGTAGAATTAACCAAGTTAAATAATCATTAATAACAGTTAGTATTATTGAGCCTTCAGCAAAGGTTAGCGGTTTATTTATTTGGCGATTGAAATCTATTATTTTAAATAAACTATTAAAAATTTTTTAATTTATTATATTTCACAAGTTAATAATTTATATAAGTATTAAGACGATTGTTATGTCGTGTTTTGAAACGTTAAAATCGTTCTTTTAGTTATTTTGTAAATTATTTTAAAGTTTGTTTTATGTTAATTATTTATTTGTAAATATTGTGTTGGTAATGAGCGAAGTGGAGATTGCTTTAGCGAGGTTAGCCAAGAGACGGCGTTATTCCAACAAGGCGAGCGATGGAAGCTTTTATTCCCTGTTAATATTATAGTTTTGATTTTGATGATTTAAATAAAAAGTAATTCTGAATTTAATTATAAAAAAAAAATATTGAAATTTGGAAAATTTTTGGTAAAATTGAAATTGTTTCACGATAGAATTTGTTTGACGAGAACAGCTGTGGGAGTTTACGTGCGGTTAGGATACCACATGCAAGGTAACCTTAACATTTTATTCACCACATTTAAAAATAAAATTGAAACAAAAATTGAAGATATACAAAATTTTTAAATTAGAAGAATTTTATAGCTCAAGATAACTATTTCAATGTCTCCTCTGAACCGATAAAATTATTAAAAGTTGAAATTAGTTTGTATTAAAAAATTTTTACAAAAATTATACAAGGGGGTATTGCAATATGTGATATTAAACAATAAAAATAGTTATTCAAATAAAACTTCAATAGATTAACGTGAGCTCTATAAAAGGTATTTAAGCTACTAGGAATGTAGCGAATTTAATTCAATGAAGATTTATACTAACTTTACATACCGAGTTGCTTATAATATTTTCTTCATTTCCGCGGTCCACCACTTTTATAATAATTTATTTAAAAAATAATAACAATTTAATTATTCGTCGCCAAAATTTAAATTTAGATTCCGTTTTCATTATAAATTAATTTTTTGAGATTATTCCTTGCATTCTTAAAA
This sequence comes from Cantharis rustica, assembly GCA_911387805.1. Lineage (NCBI taxonomy): Eukaryota > Metazoa > Arthropoda > Insecta > Coleoptera > Cantharidae > Cantharis > Cantharis rustica. The sequence goes on from OU426880.1 coordinate 37,659,281, forward strand.
TTTTATAAATAATTTAGTCATTAGCGCTGTAACGTACGTCTAAGTTGTGAAAAAAACTATAACTTAAATTATTTTTTTCTAATAGTAAATGTAAAAAAATAGTAAAATTGCGTTCATAAAAGGTGAATGTTATTTCTTCTTTAATTAAAACTAAAACCGTGAATACTGTTTAATTATGGGTGCAGCGTTGAATTACAATTTACGTTAAGTCGAAGATATACTATTATTATGACTATGTAATATAATTAAACAATTATTTTAATACATTACTTGGATACTATAAATAATTATAGAACTATTAAATAAAGTAAACGAAACAGTGGTAAACTGGAATTTCGACCGTATTAACCAAAAAGGGATCAAGAAAATTTTTTTCCGCCATCGTACTTATATTTTTTTTTAATTATTTTGATTGAGTAGAAAGTTTAGCGTAATCAGAGAAGTTTTGGGGAAGAAAGATTGACCTCGAGCATTTAAAAAGTAAAACCATATTTTTAAATTTGAATAACATTTAATGAGCGCTATTTTGTTAGAAATCATATAAATCTATTTTGAATTTGCAAGTAAAATTATTTTATTTTCTGATTCCTTAAACTTTTGCCTAAATTCATACTTGGAATCTGAACCATGGTATAAATTCTCTATCAAAGTAACCGGTTTCAATAGAAGTAATATTAAATTATAGAATCTGTGACAGGGGGTTTGGAAATATAAAATACCCACTAAGCAAGACCATTCTATAATATTAAGAAATTGAATCTGCAATTGAAAAATAAGTGAAAATGCCTCAGCTTACATGTTTTTTAAAGTTTTGATAATTTATAACAATAATTATCAAATAATAATTGACATTATGAGGTGCCAATGCCAGTGCTCCCCGTACTGCAGATTCTACAAAACCATAGTTAGATAACTACGGCGTTATCTTCAGATTTAGTAAGTAGATATGGTATAACTCGATTAGTCGCTTTTTTTAGGTTGGTAAAAAAAAGTTAATTAATGCTAGGGTGGTTATAGAGAGCAGAAGAAAAGCATTTTGTACATAATTCTAATTTTTATTATTATACGATACATTTTTATATTACTTATGATAATTTATATTATATTCATAATGCACAATCAGCCATATGTTAACAGTTGCTGCAATCTTGATTTCTAAATAATGGATCTTTCTTTGGGAACTGGTTCTGATGAACAATCATAAATTGATTTTTTACATAGCAGGTAATGGCAGAAAACAAGAAAGGTCTTTGTCATCACTTGAGAGGTCTTGTTTGGTGGTTAATACTCACTCATGGGGAAAATTATTTAAATCTACACTATACCTACATAAATTTGCTAGTTATGTAGGTAGATACAATAACTTATTTTTACAGAAACTATTTTGAATTGTCTTAAGTTCAAACACAATTTTTTTAATGTTGTGTTACAATATACAACAAATTTTGAAAGTTCGATGAAAAATGTGAAATTTGTAAAAAAAACAGGTAGACTTCATCATTTCTACCTTGTATGTATGTAAAAAAATTAATTTTGTTGACCTAGCGCCGGCGCTGAGTAGAAAAAAGCCACTTTACTCCATGAAATTAAAGTGAAAAAATGATTTTTACACTTGTAACAGACATTCTCTAAGAACAGACATGGAAAAATTGGATTTCCCGTGTGAATGAGTTTATTAAAAATCAATCACATGTAGATAACAAAAAAAGTGGTAACTTTGGAATTAATAATTAACCCATTAACCAAATAACTAAATAAAAATTAACCCATTTTTTAATAAGAACCGAATAATAAATTAATTATATAGGCATTAATTCTTAACGTAATTAATTTTTCAATACGGATTTATTAAAGGCCGGTTTAGTCGGGTTAAGCTTAGTCAGCGGGTTAAGTTAAGAAATAAAAAATTAAATTTAAATTTCATTAAAAATTAGAAACTGGCCATAAGCTGTAGAAAATTCTGATTTTTTTCATCAATGTAAAACGCATAAAATCCCGAGCCTAAAATGGTGTTAATGGTAAACTGATTACATTTTTAACCAAAATATTGAAATTTGGCATAGTTGCTGCTTTGTGCTTTATTATTTTATATACATAAAACCTGCCATAAACATTCTAAATAAATTAAATATACATTTACTGATTAAAAATTATAACTTAGGTTACAACTCAGCCAAGCACTAAAGTAGGATAAATTTTAAAATTAACGAGTTTAAATGGTATATGTGTACCTTTAAAACTGTTTAGATTGGAAAAAAATTAGACATAAATTTGTGTTTTGCAATAATTTATTCTTTATTGTTATTTATTTAAAACTTTTTTTCTCTGACTATTAATATTTACTAGTTATAATGCAAAAATAGAATACTTGGTAGTCATAAATAATTATATTAATTAATCATTGCTTATATTAAATTTTTATAGGTAAATTAATATAAAATAGCTATTCATAAATTTTGTTTACACAAAATATTATTGTAAATTTGCAAGTAATATAAATTTTAATTATTAGTTGTGCTTTTTAAGTTTTGCCGCTTTTAACAAAAAATTGTTTACAGCTGCGAAATGCACTATTTAGTGTATAATAACGGTAACTGCCTAAAGTACCATGAATTCTAACGGATTATAATCTAAAAAAAAGAGAACAAGAAAAGGAAGTTTTTACGATTTTGTAAGTATAGTTTTCAAAATAATTTGCCGAATTTTAAAGTAAAATATTTAAAGTGGGATCTGTTAGAAAATCATACCCACGATTTGAACGTTTTTCTATTGATTTTAGAAAAGACGAGACGACTATAGGCAGCTTGCAATAAAAATTTTGTAGAATTAGGCATTAGTTTTCAAAAAATCGAATTTAAAAATTAAACATGTTAGATAGGGAAATTTTCGTTTTAACATGGTTGTATGATAGGCCGTGGTTGAGTTAGTCAAAACAGGGCCGGAGGGCGACCTTAAAAAATATTTAAAAATATCACTGTAGAACGGTGAAACTTGAAGACCAAGAACTCGTCCGGGTGTCGACCACAACTGACGGCTAACAGCTAGGGTATATCACAGCACACGCACCGTTAATAGAATGCCGTTCCGCTCGGAGCAGGAAAGCTTTGTAGTCCATACCCCTAGCGCGGTACGGTGTCGCGTTGTATAAGTCTCTGCTTTTCAAATTTTCAAATGCCGTTTTTTCTACAACTACTTCGTAATCCTACAAAATTTTTGTTACAATATTCTTATAAATGTGTATTCTTACCCATAGTCAATAGGAAAAAGTGTAAGTGGTGGGAAATTAAATTTCAATCTCTGATTAAAATCCTGCTTTGCACATCAAATCTACAAAACTTTAAGTTCAATAAAGTTTTAAAATTCAATAGGTAGTAAACATTTGAAAACAATTCACATTAAATTTCTCGTAAACTACACACCAAATATCGACAAACTGTAAAAGAAGCTTTTCTATAATATGGGGAAGGGGATATTCTACTGCGTATACTATGTTGCGCTAGGACTTACTCCTTCACTCTCAGCTATCCCGACACTTCAAATTAAAGATTCTTTAAAATGCTACCATTTTACGCAAATAAGAATAAAGTTTAACTGCTATTTTAATTTTTCTCAAATTTATTTTTTGCATCATTTTTTGCGTAAATAATAAATAAAAATAAAATACTAATTATTACTATATAGATTAATAGAACTAAATTAATAGATTCGCTTTCAAGAAATTCCGCAAGAATTATTTTATCTGAAAAATCTAAGAAAATATTTAATCGATTAACGATTTCTAAAAAATATTTTTTTTTTAATAATAATGTTTAATTTTTACTGTAAGTATTTTACCTGTAAGTATTTTAGTATTATGTGGAGGACATTCCGCGGTGTTTTGCCACGAAAAAAATATAATGTACCACCCAATTATAATTGTTTATTTTTTTAATGAGAAATATAATATTATGTATGGGTTTTAATTTAAGATTTTTGAAATAAATCTGTTTTACCGAGGTTTAAATTTTCGAGCGTTACGAAAATATTGAATATATAGTCTGTTTTTTTTAAAAAACATATTGGAATTTGTACTAAAGACAACCTTGAAATGTAAACCAATGAAATTGCTTTGAAGTTAGACGCTATTACAATAACGAAATTTTTACGATTGAAGTGCTATGCGTGTTGCCTAAACTGAACCGGGTAAAGTCATAAATAGAATAGATTTGAACAGAGTTAAATGTAATATCGAATAGACGTAAATATTTGGTTATAACATTTCGCTTTTTTGTGGTGAATGTTTAATATTATTACAAGTTCAAGTACTATTTAAATTATCTGAAGTTTCCCGATGTAAATTTGACTTTGCAAACCACGCGCCACCTATATTATTCATATCTCAGATCGACTATAGTATAGTTTTAGTATAGTTTAGTTGTAGTATAGTATAGAGTATAGTTTTTTTAGTAAAAATAATAAGATAGCGCGGTAAGCGGATTCCTAATCAGACACCCACCCAAGTACTAACCGCGCCCTACATTGCTTGACTTACGTGATTGGACGAGAACAATTATATTCAATATGGCATGGTCGTTGCTTTAATACTTAATGTATTACTAAGTTACATTAATAACAAACTTATTTTATTTTAATAAAACGTTTAACTTCTGTCACGCGTGGAATCCACGCACACTTTTTGATTATAGCATATAAAAAGCCATTTAAAATTTTTTTTAAATTCAAATATTAAGTTTAAAAATTAAAAATTAAAAATTAATTTTTAAACTTGTAACATCAGCACATATAAGTAAGTTTTGGCAACAACGTAAAAAATAATAAACTAGGTTTATCTGTTTATTGTAGTAAGGCTGAAGTTTAAATTTATATTGTAAGCCAAAGTATTTGTGAACTTGTTTTGCTCTTGTAGTATTGCGTTGATCTGTAAAATATGAGACTATAATAATATGAAAGTAATACTTTTCTATTGTCATCTCGGCTTTGTGCAGAGTACTGGGTCTCAGACCCACACTTTCTTCATCAGTAAGAAAGGAACTCCAACTACATAGTTGGAGAGGTAAACCCAATGAAACGGGAGAAGCTACTGTAAGATACGATTTGCAGATAATATCCGCAATAGTGTCCTTGTCGTCTTTGCTGAACGCTTACGGAAAAAGTTTGTACATGGCTGAGTCGAGCATTTCTGGTTCACTAATTGATATTCCTAATTCAGGCTACAACCCAGCCACACTGCTACGGAGGCATCGGTAGTTCAGAAAAAACATCCGCAATAGGTTTTTTATGCTCACGCCAGAAAGAATAGCACCGACCGGGATTCAAACCTGAATACGGTATATCCAAAGCTCCCACACCGGTAAGGAAGATTTTGATAAGTCCCCATCTATCTTACGTGAGGATGATTTAAATTTTTTACACTCCTCTCTTAGCTATTTTTTACACGAATATAAGTCCAATATAAAAATTTATATTTTTGATGAAACCAATTCTAAATTCTTTTCTGTTTTTTTTTCTACTTTTAGGTTAGATGCTTCTGTTTGTCTTTTTTACCAAGTTTTACACTTGGCACTTATGATTCTGTGAGCCATCTTTGCCAGATGCATATTACATAGATCAAACTCGGGCTTATAGATCCCAACAGTTGAGTCGGCGCGACCAAGCATTAAACCGTGGTCTCATTCGCCATAGCATATATCCATAGCAAAATCGTAATTTAATTTTGATTGCTATCTCACAAAAAAGATATCTTTGCAGGTTTGATTAAATATTTTTTTTATATTTATTATAAAATATGATAGATTGGAACGGATTTTACTATAAATTTATCTTTATCTTATACATTAAACTGGGTTATACCTATTGTTACTTTTTATTGTGTTGTTACGTCTTACTTTTATATGTGTTGACGTCACAGTGCCCTTAAAAATCAATTTTTGAACTTAATCATCAAACAAAAACAAAAATAAAACAGTCAAAATTAATATATTTATTTAAACTTGCAGATAAAAATAATAAAAACTTCCATTTTGTTTAAAACCTTCGGTTTCCGAGTTATGTGCAAAACTTTCAGATGGAAAAATAGCAGCGGTTTATCAATGTTGCTCTTGGCTGCACGCTGTAACAACTTGATTCTTCAGGTTGAACAATAAAATTGGCATAAAAGTTAGTTCTAAATAATCCTGAATAATAAAAATAATTACTTTACTAAAATTAACTTCTTTGTTTTTATTACATTTCCAACCTTTTATTACATTAATTTGAATTAACTTTACATTTCACGCCTCTTAACCGATTTAATTTTTTCTGTTTGATATTCATACATAATTATGAAATACATAGTTTTAATTGCTAGATGATTGACGTAATAATTGTATCAACATTTCAGAAATGTAAAACTTTTTTGGAAAATCTGAAAGCCCGTCCGATTTTTGAATAGTGAATTCCAAGTATCGTTATATAATTATGCACACGGTGTGCCATAATAATATTATCCATTGAACTGATCAAATAATGTAAAAGGAAAGCTTTAATTTAATATCATTGACGTATTAAATAAATAATCAACAAAAAATTTTTGTACAGAGTAGGTCAGGTATGAAATTAACAATAAGGATGACCTATCCTACTAAAAAATTTGTTTGCATTAGGTACATTTGGAAGGTCATTCAACGTTGCTATTATAATAATAGGTATATGTATATAAAATCGATTGCAAAACAAGCAAGCAAGTAAAGTAAAAGCCTTTTAACATAAATCAATTTTAACTAACACTGAAAAGGAGCTGCTTTTCTGAAAATTAAAAATCTTCCAAATTTTTTTTATTCTTCAAAATTATTGTTTCTTTAATTACTACGACATAAAATCAATATAAAAACAAAAATTATTCAAATTAGGGGATGACAAAAAATGCATACCAATTTAATCCTTTCCATAATAACTAAACTTTTATCCAACTTTTTGCACTAAACAATTTTTTTTATTTTCGAAAACGTAAAAAAGATCCAAATTTAAAATTGGTGTTCATAAAAAGCGTTTTCGTTTATCAACTCATAAAGACCGACGACCGAAGAAAAACTGCGAGCATTTCACGTGAGCGACTGGTTTTATATTATATTTATTTACACTTTTTCTTTTAATTGCATAAGTTATTAGCCTTGCTAACTTTAAAATAGTAACACAATTAAGCATCAAACAAAAAGTCGTTCGTATTTATGGAACCCTACCATGATGTCCTTCAAAAAGTGTGGCAAGTTACTTCATCTGGATAATGGTAATACCCACTCTTTGCAGGCGGACGCATTACGACCGATCAGGATTTTCAATATTACCTATTTTTTCTATTGGTAATTTGTAATTCCTGCATGCTTGCAGGACATGCAGTTCATCAATAAAAATAAATCCATTAAAAATTTAAGTATACCAAATTTTCAAATTTATTAACTTTCAAATATGCCAATGTTTGCATTCGCAAAAAAATGGAATTTTTGTCCTCTCGTAACCTCCGCTCTATAGAATTTTAAATTCTAGTCAGATATAATTTCTGGGATTAACCACCGCAAATTTTAAAGTTAAATTTATTACGAATCACGTAGACGGTAAAATACCAAAAAAAATTGTTTAATTTGGAAACGAACAATGAGAAATATATAATTTAATTTTTTTTTTGAATTGCATGAAGTGGCAACAGGTCCACCGATAAAAGTGAGACAGAGGAAACACGTGAAAATTTGCGTTACTTGTGGTATTTAAAATAGCTTTACGTAAAAAACTTGTTTTGAATTTTTAATTTACAACGCCAGTCACCTATAATTTTTTTAAAATGTTATGAAATGAATGAACTAACAGTAAGGCAATGGTAGACTGGTATACAAAAAAAAGTAATAGCAATTATGCAGAACAAGCAGATTGACGTGGAATCTCAACCACAGCACAAATATTACTCTGGAAATCCCATAAAAGTAACTTTTAAGAGCACCCTGTTTATTGATAACCATTGAAATTCAAATCAAATGAATTGGAAGATTATTACGCCAACATAGAAATTATGGAGACATTTGGAACAGTTCAAAGCCCAAATGTTTCACCTTGACTTATCGACTGCGTTCGGTCAATAACTTCAACCTGTGCTGATTTTTTTGACTCAGGTAGGAAAATTTGGAATTTAGCATGTGAGATGAAACAATTTCGCACGTGCTTATAAAACATTAGCATTTTAAATATCAATAATAAAAAAAGCAAAGATACAGGCTAGTCATTTGGGATATTAAAAAACTGCTATAGACAGTAATTTGTATTTTTAATAATTTTTGTTATATTATACCTCTTATTATAATATACTTACTGTGTCTGAGGTGTAAATAGAGTGTTTAAAATGAGGACTTCAGCGTTAAAGTGAACAAAAATCATAAAACAATTTTAAAACGATTCTCAAAGTTCAACAACTAAATAATTAGTAGTATTAACCATCGACTTTTAATTGTTTTTAGTTTCATTGCTTCATTAACTTAGTTCTATGTTTAAATTAATAGTATATTATTTAATGAGTTCAATTATTCTTAACCGCATGAAATAATTTATATTTAAATAAATATGAAATCATGTTTTAATCTTACATATCAACAAGTTAAGGTTAGGTTAGGTTTAAGTTTCATGTTTAGAAGAAACACGACGAAAAGAGAAAAAGCAAAATTATTGTTGGAGAAAGAGGATTGTGTAAAGTTTAGACACTAACAGAAAATTCAGGAAAAATATACAAGAAAGGCAGGAAGTCTCTAGCAATTCCCATAAAGGCAACCCCCTTCCCCAAGTCCTGGAGAAATCAGTGGCTGTATATGAGTACCTGTGTAAGAAAGTGCATATCACTAATTTGAACTCAAAGCAGCAAAAGAACTGAGATAACCAGTAGATAATTCGTAGATAACCAATAACGTCATCAAAAATTACGACTATTATTTAAAGACATAAATTGTCACAATTACAAAATTACAAACTAGTTCTAAAAAACTAATAAAAAATAGTTTCTGCTGTTAACTCTTAAAGATAGCATGTGCTTTTAAGTTCGTTAGATGTACCAGTGTCCTTAACAACCCGAAGAAAAAAGAAATAGGTCTTTACTCCTACAACTTCATCTTTAGCTTATCTCAACAACAGATCAAAAAGAGAAATTCTGATATCTGAGAAAACGGAGGCTGACAAGGCATAATCTCTACAAAATTTAGGAAGATCCTGGAATCCATACAGACTGAAGACTTTTATTTAATATACATATTCATTTTCTAGAGCCTGAGTGGAGTAAGAACTTTACTCTAGTCGTCTTCTCTCGGCGAGCAAAGAAAAACTACCCAGGTAATCTGCCTTAAAAACCCTTCATAAAAAACAGTGGTCAGCCAAAACCCACTGTTGGTGCGGTAGTGCTACTATAATAATTCATTTTCTGCATATCCAGAAAGAGTTCAAAGAAGATTCATAAAATATGAAGGAAGGATCTTGTCATTCAAGGTTGAAGATATAGATGGATACCTTACAGAAAAGAATCAACCATAAAAAGCTAGATGTAGTCAGAGCCAAATGGTAAACCGAAACACATGGAGAGACAGCGTACGAGTTCACTTAAATGTTCAGTGGGCACAGATGTTTCAAAGAACAATTATACTTTTTTTATAATAAAATTAATAATTGCAATAATAAATTAGAAAATCATTCAGTTCCCCTTACACCTAAAAGCATAGTGAGATCTATTCTCACTAGCTTGGAGAACTGGGAGGCGGTGCTTAGCTTTACAAAACAAATACTCGTGATAGCAGCCATCACATTTTAATTACATTACATTTTAATTTTCTTACAAATTCAGAAGTTCCTCGCAATAAAATTGGTTCTATTTGGTTTCTCGATATTTTTTTGTTGGGAAAGCTAGAAAAACTCAATTTTTGGGAGTTTAATCGATAAATATTATCAGCTATGCCCGTGTAGAGGTAGGGATGGAATAAAGAGGGAGAAATAAAACATCTGGTCGGTATTTACATTATGAAATAATAAAATGAAAAAAATTGCATTAGAGAGGGAAATAGTGTCGACGAGGAAAGAAGAGGAGAGAAGATGAGAAGGAATGAAATGGAATAAAATTAAATTGAATTAGGGCTAGTTTCGTATTTTGGTTTACGCCGTATATAAATTTATGAAATTTTCACTCGAGTTTCGCTCGAGGTTTAGAGATACTCTTTCAGTTGGCCTAAAAGAACGAGAACGGGTATATTCAATGTGGTATGTTCGTTGCCTTAATAATTAATCTACCATAGCTACCATAATATCACCTCCCTGTCAAAACTATGAATGTTCTAATTTGAATGGTTGGGAAATCGTCCCTTCAAATGTTGTCAAATCATATTCCCAACGTATTCTCAAATATTTTCAATTATTTTACGATTATACTTAGGTATTCCACTTTATTCTGGGGTATTCCTTTTTATTCTGGGATTTTTCAGTTAATTGTTTAATTGTAGATAATCTCCAGAATTCTCATGATTGTATTTTCGTGTATTCTCCGGTATTTCCATAAAATATTATTACAAAAAAATTTGTAACATTAATGAGAAATATAATTAAATTGAATTATTGAATTTATAATTTAATTTGATTTAATTGAATAGCTGTACTAGTATTGACTTAAATCTTCTTAGATGTAAATTTGACATACCGTAGATTAAAATATCCCTCTGGTTGAATAATAAATGAATACATATTACAGATTTTATTTTTATTTGCAATTTATTTTGGTTTGTTTGAGTCGGACCAGAATATCTCGTCATCCGCCACTTAGCGGTCGCCAAAATAAGGATTTAATTTTTTAATATTTTCAGGAGCATCTTATACGGACTTTTCAAGCGATGGAAAAGCAAACTCAACATGTTTTAAATATTACATTACTATAATATAATATAATTTAAAAATAAAAAAGTACCTAATTAAATAATAACATTTTAATTATTTCTGCTAGTATTCAGAATCTCGTCTAAGTAATCGATGACTTTAAAATCTACCGTTTTTAAAGATTTTAATTTACTTCTTTTATTATAGTGTTGTGTTATATTTATTGTTAAATCAAAACCAACAATTAATTATTCCTTATTTTGAATATTTTTTCAATCAAGAATTGATAATTTTAATATGAATTAAAAATTACTGTATGTATAACTATCTTTTTCTTCTTCGGGTGCCATAAACTACCCAGAGCATCTTTTAAGGAACTATCTATTAGGCGTGAACTTCAAACCACGGAAGTGTGATACGCTTTATTTTGAAAAGGGTTTTCCAGGCAGTTTACACATCGGTGGTGTGTCATTGCCTTTGGAGAAGAAATGGTCAGAAGTAAAATTTTTACTTCGCTTGAAGTCTAACTGGGTATTCAGTATTAACAGTCAAGGATTTAACTGTCAAACCTATAACCAGAGATTCTATAACCGTAATAGCTATAAATGTAGTAAAATAAATAAAAGTTTAAACAGGCATATCCTGCTTTACATTTAAGCTGTTAAGAGAGAGAAGAAACGCTAAAAGATGGAAGGATCAAATTGTAGAGCGCTCAAAATTTTTTCTGCTTTAATTAAATTAAAATTACGTACTTTTGTCATTATAATAGAAAACTTTCCGATTCAGTTTAATTTAATCTCTCAGAGACAAAATGTCTGCGAAGTTTTATAATCTGTAACAATCTAACAAATGTAAAATAATAAATATCATTGTTTAATTTCTGCGTAAACATTGGGTAACTCTTAATTACATATTTACGCGATTTCTATATCAATTTTTTATTAAACAATGTGCATATAGCTATTTTTTTCCGGGGAGTACGACGATAAAGTGCACCACAAATTTTAATATATTGTAATGACATTATGGCAGGAAATGGTGTATATTTCAATTATTATATAAATAAAGTTTTGAGAATCATTCAGAAATACGCGTACAAAGAACCAAAATGTACAACAGTATATTTCATTGGCTGTTATCATAATATATTAGCTCCCTATCAGTGCCGTATTTAGACTAGATTTGGGGGGGGGGGTTAAAAAATTACAAAATGAATAGGTAGTTTATTAAAATTTAAAAGAAATTCTTTTAAATTTAAATTTTGTTAAATTAATTTTTTATATGCAATGTTTGGAGAAAAGTAAGTAGAGGGAGGTTTTTTTGCTAAGATGGCGGAAACGACGGAGGCCTAGATTTTGCTCCGCTAAATTTTTGAGTATAATTTTCTGCAAGTATTTTTGCAATTAAGATTTTATTTTTGAGTATTGTTATTGGAAAATTTTGTTTGAAAGTATTTTGTTCGAAAGCTGCCACAAAAGAATTGAAATTTTGTGAAAAGATTGTTTTTATTTAATTAAAATGATTATTTTTTTTAGCGATTTTTCTTTATTTGAGTTCGATATTCAGAGAAAATTTCAATTTTTGTAAACTTTATAAGTAAAGTTCACAATGTTAAAATTCAAAATTCACAGTTAATGATTAAAAATAATTTGTCGAGGAAGTGAAAAATTTTGATTACAGGTTGACTTTTAGGGGGCGTTATTGCGGATAAAATTTTGTTTGTACCAGTTTAAAAGTTTTGTTTACTACGATATTTTTAATAAGTTTAAACTTATTCATATTTTAATTTTAGACTTTCTTGTAAAAAACCGTTTAAATAAAATATTTTATATTTTTACTTTATAATATTTATACTTTAAATAAAATTTTTTAATTTTAACATTTGAATAAGAATCACAAACTAAATTCTTATTTTACCGATGGCGATAATAAAATAATGTTGTCAAAACGAAGAACTAAATTAGATTGAAAGAGAATTTCACAAATCTTAAGCAAATGTACACTTATGTACAAATGTACAAAATATAAAACAATTTATGGGTTTACAATGCGCACTCTAATTTATTGCAGAAGTGTTATTTTAAGCTACGCTGCCCAAGATGATCATTAAATTTATGTTCTCTTTAAAATTTTTGGTTCAAACAATTTATTGCAATTTAAAATTTTTACCATAATAGTAAGAATTAAGATAAAATATTTATTTCATTTATTTCAATATAACTATTTTTCAAAAAATTGAAAATTAATTAATAAGAGTAATAACTAACAATTAATTAAGTGGTCGCAGACTTTTACACAGTACTGTAGCGTAGCGTAGCGTAGCGGATTGGCAATGCGAAGCGTTTAGCGCCGTAGGCGCTTTAATCTTCTTCGTCTGGTGCGTGGATAACGGGCGTTGGAGATCTTGGATCAAAATATACGCTGACGCGGGTTTGGCCGCGTCGATCTGAGTGGTGAACAAAAGTTTTACAAGGGGAGTTGATAAATTTTGAATTTTACACAGTACTGTAAATATTTAGGTCATTTTTATATTCTTCATCTTCGGTTTTTATATTTTTGCAATTTAGTAGTAGGTGTATTCAATCCAGTGTCGCCAATCGCCGGATTATAATACGAATTTCCGATTTTTTAATTAGGGATTTAATTTATTAGAAATATATCTTTAGTTTCAACTTTTATTTAAATACTTTAAGTTTAATGTTTTTGTTATAGTTGTAAAAATTGTTTTTATTTTTTCTGATTATTTTACGATTGCAGTCGAATTTACAGTACTTTATTAATTGATAAATAATTTCGGGGGTGGTTGTAACCCCTAAAATATCCCCCTTAAATACGACCCTGTCCCCTATAGTCAGTTTTTAATTTGTTAAACTATTTTTGGGTATAATTTACACTCAATTATTGCACAGGTTTTTATCGAGAGCAAAAATGTATTGAATGAAGGTTTTAAATTTTTGTAATAATGGCTAAGACCAGAAATCCGACTTTTGCCGTAGTTGCGCTTGTCAAAACGACTCGGAGCGGCCGGATCGGACAAGACGAAAGCGTAGACTGTAAAAAAGTAATAGAGAAGTTATAAGGTAATAACTTACCTTATTTTTCGGAGAATATATCCCTGAGAGAAGTATTTGAATATGATATTTCACAAAGCCGCAAGCTAAAAGAAATTTGATGAAAATGTTTTTCTAATATATTGTCGTGAAACAAAATATTTCGACCCACCCTGTGCTAAATTATAAAAATTTGTTAATTTGATTTTAAACGTTTAAATTGGAAAAGTACAGAGTAGGGAGAAAAAGATCGAGAGAGAGGCTTCTTGTGCCAACTATGGCCGACAGCGGGTGCGTGATTTTGGATGCACGCTGAATTTGATTTATGATACGTTGAGTTTTTTTTTTGATATTTTTTGAAATTGTGAGTAATAATTTTTGATTTTGATTGATTAAATAAAGTGATTTTTATGCGAATGAGATATTGTGCTATTTTGGAAGTATTATTTTGAGATTTGAAGTCGATTTGGATAATTTTTATAAGCGACTACCGAACAATAGTAGTTTTGAATAAATTGGTTAATTTGGAAAAAGCATTTGAAGTTAAAAATTAAATTTGGATACTTAAAATTAGAAAAATTAAATTACATTCGTAGGAACGAATGTTGATAGTGATAAGCGGGCGATTTGGATAAACATAAAATTAAAAGTGCGAGCCCAATAATAATTTAACATTGAATTTAATTTGTATACGATTGGAAAATTTATTTTTGAAGAATTTATTATTTTTTTGGATTTGAAATTATAATTGTTTTATTTTTGAGAAAACAAGAACCCTTCGACCCCTACAAAATTATCAATTGCTCCCGCACACCAAGGGTTAATCCGAGGCAAACAAGAGGTTGTCCAATTTCTACGAAAAGAAAACCATATCAATATAAATTAGGATTACTATTTGATAAATAGTTCCGTCATGTAGAGAATTTGGTTTGGAACTTACCTTTGTCAAATATTTTTATCGAATTTCCCTCATCCCGAGGCTATTTATGAAAATAGACTGTAGATATATGAATCTTTTTTTTAGAAATATTTCTAATTAATTTTCTAAAGGATAACTTAAAATTTAACTATGTATTAAATAAAACAGATGGTCAGATATTTGTAGTTTTATTTATAATCAATACTAATCCTGAACTAATTCAAAATTCAGAACTAATTTTTACAAAACCCGATAAAGGAATTGTTTGTATCAATAAAAACGATTACATTGAAAAAGTAGAAGATTTTATAAAACCAGAACATTTTTTCATAATTATTATTAAAAAAGACTCTACTTCTAAATTCCTAGTACAGATAAAAGATGTTATTAACAAAATTCAAATTATTTTTTGCAAAAAGGACAGGTTTTTCCTAAGTGTATAAACCCACAAGCTCTTGGGCTTCATGGTATTGTTAAATTACATAATCCGAGACACTCTATTCGATCTGTTGTTAGTTATAACAACACAACGCGCCGTGCAAAAAAAATTTTTTTTTTTTATTGACATGTGAGAAATTTACAATCTGTTTAGTAACATTTAGTAAAAATAGAATAGCACAATTAATGTCGTATAAAAGGTGAATCCAGCGATTGACCTTCACATAACCATTTCTTATATAACAAAATATAGTAGTAATGCATTTTACATGAATGATTTTACCTAACTAAACAAATCTATTTGTGAGATCCCACGGGTGATGCTGTTTTGAATTGCTTTGTTCGAAATTTAAAAGGTTAGAAAGATAAGAGGAAGTCGTTTGGGTTGCATACACTAAATAGCTTATAAAGTAAAACAGTGCAATAACATAAAACAAATTTTAGAAAAGAGAACAATATTAGGTATACCACCTCCGAGGGGTTGACCTGGATGGTAGACCTATAACGCGATTAACAAATTATACAGTTCCAACCGACTTGCTTAAGTGGGGTATGGGTGATATAGAAAAAGAAAACATATCAGCAATAGACAGCGAAGATTCTACAACTGAACATACTGGGAGAAAACGTATAGCCAGCGAAGAAATATATCGAAGGAACAAGAAAAGTACTAGAACAGTGGCAAGAAAAATCGATAGTAAGCGTGAAGAAGAAATGAATGAAATGAAGGATATGATGCGGGAGATGATGCAAGAAATAAAAGAAGTGAGAAAAAGCCAAACATCATACGAACAGGAGATAAAAATGTTAAAAGGTGAAAATATTCAATTAAAAGAAAGAATCTTAAAGCTGGAGAACAAACTAAATCGCTTGGAGAACAAAGATAGAAGAAATAACATCATAGTGAAAGGCGTAAAATTTAATGAAATCGACCTAAAGCAGGAAGTGGAGAATTTCCTAAAGAAAGAACTGAACTTAAGCACAAAAATAATTGAAGTTGAATTAATAAAACCAAAAACAGTAGAGACCTTTGTCGTAGCTAAAGTAGGTTCCTGGCAAGAAAAGATGGAAATAATGAAAGGAAAACACAGATTGAGAGGTACCCAGAAATACATAGATGATGATCTGTCAAGAGAAGAGCGGAAGGTTCAATCGGAGCTAAGAAACATAGCAAAGAGAGAAAGAGAAAAAGGAAACGAAGCGAAGGTGGGATACAAGAAAGTATTTATAAATAAAGAACGCTGGAATTGGGACGAGGACAAGCTAAAAATAGAAAAGCATGTTGAACGGTCGTCTGCAAAAAACTAGCAGCGAACACAGCCGGACGGAACCAAAAAATGGCAAAAACTGCGAGACCTGGAAGAATTGAGTTGGATTTCGAAAATAACAAAAAAGAAGTAAAAGAGAAACGAAGCAATGAAATAGTATTTATAGCAACATGGAATGTAAGAGGAATTTTTGAGGGGGGAATGTTGAAGCAACTTATAAAGGTAATGAGAAATTACAACATTGACTTAATGGCAATACAAGAAACAAAGCATAAAGATAGCGGAATTTTTGACATGGAGGGATACACATTCTTTATGAGCAGCGGAAATAATAGAAGATTGGGAACGGGATTTGTAGTGAGTAACAGATGTAAACCTGCAGTCATGAATTTTATACCAACATCCGATAGAATTTGCCTATTACGCTTAAGAGGTAGATACCAAAAAATAAGTATAATCAACATTCACGCACCAACCGAAGAAAAAACACTAGAGACAAAAGAAGAGTACTACGAAACATTAGACAAAGAATACCGAAAAATTCCCAAATATGATATGAAACTGGTGCTCGGAGATTGTAATGCTAAAATAGGAAGAGAAGTGGCGTATCGACCAACCATAGGGAGGTATAGCATGCATCCAGAGACAAACGAAAATGGAAAATTAGTCGTAGATTTTGCAATTGAACACAATATGAAAGTAATGAGCACCCAATACAACCACAAAGAAATACATAAAGGGACATGGACAACACCAGATGGGAAAAATGTAAATCAAATAGACCATATTTTAGTAGAGATAAGAAGTGAGACATGCATCAGGGACGTGAGAACATATAGAGGACCGGACATAGATTCTGACCATTTTCTATTGGGAGCAAAATTAAAGTCAGTCATTCCAATAAAAATAGAAAACGAAAGACACAAGTTAAGGATGCCACTTCGAATAGAATTTAAAAAACAGATGGTTCAAGAAGAATATGGGAGAACTATAGAGGAAGAAGCAGGAAAAGAGCAGGAATCGGAAAATATAGAGGAAAGTGCAAACCACTTGGCTAGAATTATGAAAAGAGCAGCATCTAAACAAAAAACTGAAAGAAACTACAAGCATAAAGAATGGTATGATTTGGAATGCAAAGAACAAATCAAGAAAAGAGAGAAAGCAAGGAAAAGAATGCTAGAAGCAAAAACATTGGAAAGCAGACTAAAATATGAAGTACAAAGACGAATATGTAAGAAACTGATCAGAGATAAGAAAAGAAAGTATACAATAGAAAAATTAGAAACCCTAGAACAGAATTTTAAAAACAGAGAGGTCAGAAATTTCTACCAGGGCATTAAAAAAGTAAAAAAAGGATATACGGCAAGAACAACGCTCTGCAAAGACAAACAAGGAAATTTGGTAGGAGGTCAAACGGAAGCTATGGAGAGATGGGTCGAGTATTTTGAAGAGCTACTAAATAGACAAACCAATGAAGAAGAAGCAAGTGAACTTTTTAACGACAGCACAAATGAGCCAGAAGTAGAAAAGCCTAAATTGGAAGACATTCAAAAAATTATTTGGAGCTTGAAAAATAATAGAAGTGCGGGTGAAGATCAAATACAAGCTGAAATGATTAAATATGGGAGAGGTACAATTGAAGTAATGGTGCACGAACTGATTGGGAAAATATGGATTAATGAAGAAATGCCAAAGTCGTGGAGAGAAGCGATAGTTTGCCCCATACATAAAAAAGGCGATAAAACGAAATGTGACAACTATAGAGGCATTGCATTGTTGAACGTTGCGTATAAGATACTGGCAACGTGTATCAAGAATAGGTTGAGTCAATATGTGGAAGCGATTATAGGAGAATACCAAAGTGGATTCCGGAAGAACAGGTCGGTAATTGACCAAATATATGTCCTAAAAGAACTGCAAATGACAAGCTACGAGCACAAAATACCAACGTACTTACTTTTCGTTGATTTTAAACAGGCGTATGACAGTGTGAATAGAAATCAACTATATCTAGCTCTGAAAGAATTTGGTGTACCCAATAAGTTGATAAGATTGGTTAAAATGACTTTGGAAGAAACATCAAATAAGATCAAAATTAATGGAAGACTGTCAAGGAAATTTGAAATCAAGAGTGGACTAAGACAAGGTGACCCGCTCTCTGCAATTTTGTTTAATGTAGTATTGGAGAAAGCATTACGAGAAAGTAAAATTAATAGAAGCGATACCATCTTCCGCAAACACCAGCAATGCCTTGCTTTCGCAGATGACATAACGCTCATAACAAGAACAAAACAAGAGTTGCAACAAATCGTAGTAAAAATCTTAAGGGCTGCAAACAAAATGGGACTCGCGATAAACGTCGAAAAAACTAAATATATGGTGTGGAGCGATAGACCTTTCGAGCAAGACAAATACCTACAGATAAGATCAGAACAGGGGGAAACATTCAAATTTCAAGAAGTACAAGTATGCACGTATCTGGGAACACTAATAACAAGAGTGCCTGGAAACAATGAAGAAATCAAAGCCAGAATTACGGCAGGAAATAGAAGTGCATATGCATTACAAAGGATACTGACTGGTGGCATGTTCTCTAGAAATGTAAAAATAAAGGTGTACAAAACAATGATACGTCCGGTGGTAACGTACGCAGGCGAGGCCTGGACACTCACGAAACAAGACCAACTCATGTTAAATGTATGGGAAAGGAAAATTCTGAGAAAGATTTTTGGTGGAAAATATGTAGATGGAAGGTGGCAACGAAGGAACAACCACGAAATATATGAGCTGTATGGAGAAAATACCATAGTTGGAATAGTGAAGGCACAAAGGATAAGGTGGTTGGGACACCTAGTGAGAATGGGGGAAGAAAGAGTGCCAAATATCATTTGGAGAATGACAATGAGTGGAACAAGAAGAAGAGGAAGACCAAAGTCAAGATGGAAAAAAGAAGTACAGGACGACTTGGACTGTTTACACATCATAGATTGGAAAGAAAAAGCGAAGAATCGGAAGATATGGGCTAAAATAGCAAAACAAGCCATGGGTCTACAAGGCCTGTAGTGCTATAATATATATATATATATAAACAAATCTATTTGTGAGATCCCACGGGTGATGCTTTTTTAGTCTACGTTGTTGGTTGGTTTCAAGAAGATTTCTGGCCAGCTTGTTTGGGTGGACATTTATTTTGATTTGATATTTTTCGCTGTGAGCTTTTATTACCTCTTGCACTGATTCTATTTGTAGGTCCTTGTGAATAACTGCATTTGGCACGTACCATGGCACATTTACAATAGTGCGGAGAACCTCGGACTGATATCTTTGAAGGATTTCAATATTAGAGTTACTAGCCGTGCCCCACAACTGTATACCATATGTCCATATGGGTTTGTTTAAACTTTTGTATATAAGTAGTTTACTTTCAACTGATAATTTAGAGCTGCGACCCATGAGCCAGTACATCTCTCTGAGATTGAGACCCAGCTGCTTTCTTTTTATCCAAATATGTTTTTGGAATGTCAAGCGTTTGTCTAGATCAGCGGTTCCCAAATGGGGTTCCGCGGAACCCTTGGGGTTCCGTAAAAAAATCCAAGGGTTCCGCCGAAAAGAATTTCAAAATTCCATTCAATGGCAACTATTCATGGAATGCTAACGTCCAGTCGAATTTTCTGCTGTAGATTTCAAAAATTCAATTGAAATTAGGTGCAATTTCCAATTGGTAGGTAAATTTAAAGAGGTTCCGCTTGGCGTATTTTGGAATAAACTGCGCGAGGAATATCCGGAGTTGTCCAAACGTGCAAACCGTATTTTGCTACAATTTGCGATCACATACAAGTGTGAGACTGGATTCTCTTTATATTCAGGAACAAAAAAAAGTATCGAAATCGAATTAACGCAGTTCCTGACACGAGAATCCAGCTTTCAGAAATCGGGATCTGTCAGAAATCCTCACCTACGATTTTAACTTTTTCCTATTGAAAATAGGTAAAAGGGCACTTTTCCAAGCATACTAAAACAAAAATTTTGTAGGATAATGCAAAAGTTTTCGAAAAAAATCGAATTAAAAAAGTAAATTTTACATGTATACACCTTTTAACACGGCTGCATGATTAGCTGTTGTTGAGTAAGGCAAAAAAATTTTAAAATATCCCTAAAAAATGACAGAACTCGCCAATAATACAACAACATTAAGAGTATATCAAAGCACACGTACCGTAAACAAAATGAAAAGCAGGGACTCGAACGTGCTAGTTACCGTCACGCATCGGGGTATATCATGTTACATCTCCCTGCTTTTCTTAATTTTAAAATGCCATTATTTCGACAACTATGGCATAATCCTAAAAAATGTTTGTGTTAATATACTCAGAAAATTGTCCTCTTTTCAATGGTCAATAGAAAAAAGTTGAAATCGTGGGTGAGGATTTTTTTCAGTAACCCAGAAATCAAACCAAATATTAAAAGAATTTATTAGAAGAAAACAAAATGTTATACTTCTTACTAATAATAATTGTAATAATTTGTAATTCTGTAATACTTGTATTTACTTGTACTTCGTACATTCTTGTACTTGTATTTACTTGGTCACTGGGGGGGGGGGGTTTAGTGTGGGTACACAATCTTGTATGCAGTAAACAAATCGGCTTGGGGTTCCGCTAAATTTTTTACATTGCCCAATGGTTCCGCGACCAAAACTAATTGGGAACCGCTGGTCTAGATGCATACCTAGGTACTTCACATCATCCGCCTGTGGTAATTTGCGTCCATTTAGAGTAACTGGTGGGCAATTTTCTTGTTTTAACGTGAAAGTAACTTGCACTGACTTCGTGTCGCTTGCTCTAATCCGCCATCTCGTCATCCAGTCCTGGATCTGATTCAAGCACTCCTGCAAATCCTCAGAAGCCTGGGCTTTGTTCTTATTTGAAGCCGTAAGTACCGTGTTGTCTGCAAAGGTTGCTGTCATCGTAAACCCAGTTGTTGGCAGGTCCGCTGTATATAATAAGTAGAGTACTGGTCCCAGTATGCTACCCTGAGATACTCCGGAGGCTATTGGACAAAAATTTGAGTAGGCTGTGCAGAATGTTTTATTTTCTAGGTTTTTATTTATTACCTCCACCACACGATGAACCTGCTCGATGGTAGAATGCTGCTTTCTAAAACCAAACTGATGTTCAGATATTATATTTTTCAGCAATAGTATTGTTTGTATTCTTTGCAGCAGCATTTTCTCAAACAACTTCGACAGAATGGGTAAGAGGCTGATTGCTCTATATGAGGTGGGTTCTTGCGGTGGTTTACCAGGTTTAGGCATAATGCATAATGTTACTTTCTACAAAATTAGCATTATGGAACGCCAATGGCTTGTCCCAACATGGACAAGAGTTAGTCAATTTTATTATAAACCACAAAATTGACATTATGATGATTTCTGAAACGCACTTCATAAATAAAAACTATTTACGGATACCAAACTATAAAATCTATCACTCACGCCACCCTAATGGCATAGCACATGGTGGCTCTGCAGTTATCGTTAAAAGTTCACTGAGGCACTACGAGCTACCCAAATTCCAAAAGGAACATATACAAGCTGCGAGTATTATGATCAAAGGGCTAGTTGGTCTCATAGAAGTATCAGCTGTCTATTGTCCTCCAAAGCATAAAATTAAAAAAGATGGATTCACGGAGTTCTTTGAAACATTAGGTAATCGTTTTATTGCGGCAGGAGATTATAATGCAAAACACAATCAATGGAGATCCAGAACTGATAATCCCCGTGGCAGAGTACTTTTCAAAACAATAACAGTCAAAAACCTAAACTACCTTTCATCAGGGCATCCAGCGTATTGGCCAACAGATATAAATAAGATTTCTGATTTATTGGACTGCATTACAAAAGAAATTTCAAGTAACTACTTGGTTGCGAAACCGTGTCTGGACCTATCCTCAGATCACTCTCCGGTCTTGATTGAACACTCATTTGGCTTTATAACTCGAGATAGACCTCCATCGTTGTGTAACAGGCACACAGATTGGGACTCCTTTAGAACATTAATAAATGAAAATTTAAATCTGTCAACGCCACTTAAATCAGAAAAAGACCTCATCATCGCAGTAGAACATCTAACAACTATCATCCAGAATGCATCCTGGTTATCTACATCCATACCCTCATCTAACACAACCAACGAAAACTTCCCATCCAAGGTGAAGGAAGCAGTCGCAGAGAAACGGAAACTCAGAAGAATATGGCAAACCACCAGGCATCCAAACGACAAGAAAAGGCTAAACCACTCTACTGCAAAGCTCAAAAACCTTCTGAAAGACCTAAAAAATAAATCAGTTCAAAAGTACCTAGAAAACTTAACACCTACAGAAGCGACTGATTACTCACTTTGAAAAGCTACTAGGAAGATACAGCGGCCAATAATGTTTTCACCACCGATCAGAAAAACGGACGGAAGCTGGGCAAAAAGTGATCAGGAAAAGGCGGATGTTTTTGCCGAGCATTTGACAAATGTTTTCAAACCATTTTCTCCAGAAACACAAGAAAATGTCGCAACGAACGGTAATAAACTGAGAGAGGAGTCTCAACCCGAGCAAAAAACACACAAGCCATTCAAGATACATGAGGTCAAATCAGCAATAAAACTATAAACTAATCCTAAAAAGGCGCCGGGTTACGATTTCATCACTGGACGAGTTCTGAAAAAATTGCCGGAAAAGAGTATGAGATTTATCACATATATCTTTAATGCAGCTTTCCGCTTAAATGTTGTCTCCACTCAATGGAAAGTTGCACAAATAATTGTACTGCAAAAATTTAACTTCAAAATTAATTGACACTATTAAATTCTACACAAAATTTGAACTCAAATATATAGAAAAAATTTATTAGGTTTGGTTAATAAATTAAATAATAGAATCACTAGTAATTTCCATAAACTAGTATCATTTGACGTCAGTAATCTTTTCCCAAGCGTACCCATTAAAGATACCGTTAAAATAATCGGAGAATCATTACAAAATAATAAAACTAACCCGGTAGTCATTCAAGAAATCTTAATCGCCTTAGACATTTGCCTTAAACAAAATTATTTTAAATTTAATGAAACATTTTATCTTCAGAAGGATGGTTTACCTATGGGAAACCCTTTATCTTGTTTACTAGCAGATATTTTTATGGATCATCTCGAAACAAAAATTCTTTCCCCAGATTTCAAAAAACATAATTTATTTTATTTATTTTTTCTCAGACAATTAGATCAACTTTTAACTTTATTAACAAACAACACAATAATATTAAATTTACTAAAAAAATAGAAGTGAACAATAGAATTAATTACTGGAATCTTACAATAATTAAAGATAATAATGAGCATTCTTTTGATATTTTTTATAAACCTACAGAAGCTGCTTCAATAATTCGTAATAATTCTGCATGTCCTTTTACACATAAAATTTCTTCTTTTTGCCCTTTTCTCAATCGCTTAATGAGAATTCACCTAAGTAAAATAAATTTAAAAAAAATTAGACAGAATTAAATATATCGCGATCTCTAATGGATACCAAGTCACTTTAATTGATAGCCAAATTAAACAAAAGATTCTATCGAACTCAATATATTGTGGTGGTATTTGATTGATTTTTTTTCTTTATCAAACAAACCTTTTACTACACTCAAAAAAAAACATCTTGACCAACTCCTATCGCGGTGGAGCAATTCGACCTCAGGAACGAATTTCTTTGACGACATTGTCTTCGTTGTCAATCAAAAATAATAAATCTTCTTTAATAAAAACAAAATCAATCTTTTACTCACAAAATAATTTTACTACAGCCACGTTTGACCAAAAATTCAAATTGCTTTCCAATTATTCAACAATATTGGAAAAAATTTTACAATTGCAAAATAATACTCGCATCAGTTATGTCACAAATTACACTCAAAACCAGAGCCAAAACTTTAAATAACCGCTACTGCGGCCATTTTTTTCCAAAAATCGTACAACATCCTCGTGCGGATTCTCTTAGCAAAAGGCCTTGCATTTCCTGTGATCGGTCCCCACCTAACAAATTTTTCAATCTTACAACTCAACTGCAAAAATAAATTTTCACCAAAATGTATAGGGTGGGTCCGAATTACTTTTGAAACACCACAATATTTAACTCAATATACTTAATTTATTAATAACGCAAAATCAAAGTCAGACATTTTAACTAAATCAGGGTTTTATGAGCTCACTTGTGAATGCTCCCAAGAATACATTGGTCATTCCGGTAGATCTTTCAAAACACGATTTGAAGAATACACGCGATCTCGCAGACTTACAGATGGAAAATCGACTTTCGCGAAACATCTACTAGACACAAACCGGGGGGAGGGGGAGGATCTGATAAATAACTCACTTCTACTAAACATTTTTAATAAATGATACCCCTCCCCCTTCTAACTTACCCTACCTCCACTTACATTATTTTTTTTATATTAATTATATCCCCACTTTCTAGTAAATTCACACTAAAATATCGCATTTTTTCAAAAATATCCCCCCTCTTACCCTCTTTCTTTTCTTTTGCAATTTGGACGATAAACACGGAATTTTCTCGTTTCTCTTTCTAGTTCATCGCCTGATGATGCCATAGTATGGTGAAAACGTTTGCGATAATATACATACGAAGTATTTATATTGTGTTAACTTAAAACATTTTAGTTCTAAAAAGTGTTTTTGCATTTTTTTGGTTATTCTAAAAAATTTGATATGTATGTAGTTTTATTTTCGCTGTTAACAGTTTTTCGAAAATTACATCTTTCTCCAAACTAACTAAAAGTAAGCTGTTTGTGTAACAGTAACAGTGTCAAGTTCAGACATAAAAATTAATGTTTTATTTTGTTGCTGACCTACGTTCCTTTCTTAGGTTCGAAAATTAGAGTCATCAAATATTAACAGAGAAAACAACACTGACATCACATAATATAAATATGTAAATATTAACAACTAAAATTGTATTTTTATGCAAAATCCTTAGTTTAACTTAAAATTGTCAATAATTAAACTTGCTAAAATATGATTTTAAGTCCCAATAAAGCAATATACTATTTTTTGGTACACCGGGTAGAAAAATGTATATTTTTTAAGGTTCAAAATAAATTAAATTCTGCGTCAAACTAACATAAAAAATTATTCTACCACTAGCAGGATTTCAGGAAAAAAACTGTTTACAAATAACTACAATTTTCAATTTTATGCTAAAATGTCATAAACGCAATATCTCGAAAAATACTCAAGCTGCAATATATTTTTTTTATGAAGACCTTTGTTCTCTATGCTTCAGTTACGTTTATTTTCCGACTTAAATGCACATAAATGAAGTTATTTGCAAAAATGTTGAGAGTAGCAAAAATAAAACCAAAATAATGAGTTTTTGACTTGACAAAAAATTTATTTAAGTGGAAATTGAATAGATTAAAAAACTAAAATTTTCTGATTTGGGTCAAGTGAATTGGAATAAATTTTTGAATAAATTAAAAATAAGATACATACATTAATCCAATTGTTGTTCATGATTTTGTTTTTTTAATAAACCTTGTGAATACACATACACAGAAGTTAACTAATTAAACCCCGACATCCAAGTTCATTTGCTTTACTTTGTAATGCACACTTCAAAAAATTAATTTGTACACAATTTTGTCAAACGTACTATTTGTCGATTAATTTTGTAAACTGCAGGAAACGATAGGTTTTTATAGATAAAAATTTGAATGAATGCGATTATTTTCTTTATTTAAACGTTTACAGATAGCTGAATTGTTTACATTTCACTAAATAATAATTACTGAGGAATTTTTTTTACCTCATTATCGTTTTTTACTTTGTTTACATTTTATTTGACGAGTGTCAAAATGTAATTCTTTATTCAAACATCTTGTGAATTATGTTTGAAAATTTTTAATAAAATATGATATAATTCGATAAATACATAGTCTTTTTGAACAGAAGATATTTTATTTTGTTGTAAATATTTTTATGGAAAATTTCGTTTATGTGATAATTTTTATTGACATTTTTTTACGAAAACTTTCCATTCTTTAATTTTTTGTCTAGCTTACCTTAGATAGCCCCTAGAATTCTCTGTTTTGTTTGCTTTATGTTTAATATTAAAAATGTATGAAAGCTCCGATAAATATTGTCTTATTTTATTATTCTTATGGATTTTTTTAGTTTCAAAAATGAGACACCTACATTAAGGGTACCAC
Source organism: Cantharis rustica (assembly GCA_911387805.1). Taxonomy (NCBI): domain Eukaryota; kingdom Metazoa; phylum Arthropoda; class Insecta; order Coleoptera; family Cantharidae; genus Cantharis; species Cantharis rustica. Next base: position 37,686,080 of record OU426880.1, read on the forward strand.
CATACTTGTAATTCTAGGAAATGTAGGGGTGGGTAGTGCTAAGTGAGACAAAATATGCAATTTGTCGTACTGTCAAATTTAAATTTGTCTACCTCTCTTGATGATTCCAGCTTAACATCGTTACTCCTCTCGATAATTCCTTCATGTTCTTATTTTGACAAAATATAAAAATATGCGATTTCTAAAACAATACATAATTATACCGTGGTGTGCAATGTAGCCACTTTCCAATTTAACTAGTAAAATTTAACATTTACATACTCCCCTTCAATGTTTTGTAAATTCATTCGTACTTGTATTTGTAGATTTATTATTTACACATTTTCTTATTCGTTGTTCATTAAAAATGGTACATTAACATTTAGTGTATTCCCTACAACTATCCAGGGCTTCTCGCTTTCCCGTTGTCAGACAACCCTCATCACGAATTTCAAAATTTCAACTACACTATAGGAAAGAGGACAATTTTCTGTGTATAATGCAACAAAAATTTTTGCGATCGGTACATTAGTTCTCGAAAACATCGAATTTGAAAAATTTAAATTTACATGTATTTTAAATACACCTTTTAGCACGGCTGCATGATTAGCCGATTTTGTGTAAGGCAAAAAAAATTAAAAATATCCCTGAAAAATGACAGAACTTGCCAAGGGTGGAACTCGAAGCCATAAAACTCGTCCAGGTGTCGACCGCAACTGAAATCAAACATTAAGAGTGTATCAAAGCACTCGTACCGTCAACAAAATGAAGAGCAGGAACGGAATGTGCAAGTTTACCGTGGCTCGACTCGTTGCTACGGGGTGTATCGGGTTACCACTACCTTGCTTTTAATAACTTTAAAATGCCTTTTTTTCGAAAACTAATGCATGGTTCGCAGAAATTTTTGTTGCATTATATACAGAAAATTGTCCTCTTTCCTATAGTGTAATTGAAATTTTGAAATTCGTGATGAGGGTTGTCTGACAGTAGCCGCCATTTTTTCCTATTTTATCTCTTTCTCTCTCTTTGTTTCGCTGCATTCCTTACACTCACTGTCGAACTATTCTTTGTTTTTACTCTCCGTTTTGTACCCTACAGAGTCTTTTTTTACTGCGTCTCCCCAGAAAGTCAGCCAGTAAAAAGAAAAAAATTTTTTATTAAAAATCATAATGTACAAGACACTATTTGTATTGAAAAAATTGTATGGTGTTTTAAGTTCTTAAATTATATTTCTACATAATTGTTATTTAAACAAAAGCTTTTGAAATCAACACCTGTGTTTAAAATTTCATAGCGATGCTAAATTGCTGATATGATAACGACGGCTGCCAGTCGCAAGAGACGCTTATACGAAAGACTCATACTTAAAATGCATTCTATTTGCTAAATGCAATTAATATATAACGTGGGAGCGTGTAGGAGTGGGGAAATTGCATACAGCAAATCTACCAACGTTGAGTCAAGTCTCTTTGAAGTTTATGCATTATAATTTACGAAATATTTGTTATTACAAGTTCTACGCGTTTGTGAATTTATTCCCTTATATTTTTTAAATAATTTTCAGCAATAGAAATAAATAATATATTGGACTTTTTGTTAAAAAAATAATTTTAATACGTTATCTTATGAACAAAAGTGTAAATTAAAAACTAATAGACCAACACCCAGCTTTTTATTAAAATCTAAAGAAGGTAAATTTACAAGAAAATTTCAATGTAGTTAGTATAGCAAATTTTTGTGGCTTACTGCGATAAGCAAATAAAATGTTTTGTTTTACTTGCGTAATTTTTGGCGGAGAAAAAGAATGGAGAGTTGATGGATTGTCGACAATAAAAAATTTTATAAGAAAGAACATAACATGCCTTATAAGAAAGGCAGAAAAACACTCCATTTCAAAAAATTACTTGAGAAATCAAAAAAAATTTCATGTTTGGGGTAAAGTTAGAATTGAACATGTTCTATCAGAAAGTCGACGACTTGCTGCCCTAAACATATAGTGAAGAAGTAGGTATAAATAGACGTTTACTAACACGTTTAATCCATGTTGTTTGTTTTTTGGGTAAGCAAGAAATAGCTTTTCGTGGACATCCGGAAAATAACGAATTTTTAAATAAAGGAAATTATCTTGAATTACTAGAACTACTTGCACAAAAAGAGAAGTTACTTAAAGAACATTTTTTGTTATCAATAATATTTAAAGAAACATCTAAGACGATACAAAACGATTTAATAGAGTGTAACTTGAATTTTAAACTCAAGAATTATTATGTACATTATTTAGATACATAGTTAATAAGTAACTACTGTTATTATTATTATTATTATTATTAGCTTTACATTCGGGTAGAATATTGCTATCCTTCTGGATTTACAGATCCGATAATTTGAGGTGGATCAATCCTCATTGTTACATGTTTGCATTATTTACTATTTACATTTCACTTTTTGTTAATCACATTTTTTTGTGGGTCGCGGTTGTCTTGACAATCTTCTTCCATCTCTGCCTGTCTTCCGCTTTTCTTTTCCATTTATTTATTCCCATCAATGTTAAGTCGTTTATCACCTGATCTTTTCATCGGTCTTCGGTCTTCTCCTTTTTCCCCTTTTATGCTCTTTTGCAGGTTTCCACAGTGTTATTCTTTTCAGTACGTCGTCTTCGCTTTTCCTCATAATGTGCCCCAACCATCTAATTCTCATAGACTTTATGTATTTTACTATATCCTCACCTTTGTTTTCTTTAATAATCTCGTGATTCATTAGGGGCCTGGGCTTATCGTTTGCATCTTTTTTGGATCCTAGTATTGTGCGTAACACTTTCCTTTCAAAAGTTCTTAGGAATTCTGTCTCACGCTGCAAAAAACACATTGTTTCCGTCGCATCGTCACTACTGGTCTGATCAGGGACTTATAGATTTTTATTTTTGTCTCTTTTTTCAATTGCTTATCTCTCAGTAATGTTTTGTTTAAGTGCAAAGCTCTATTACCATTTTGTAGCCTTATCCTCATTTTTCCTCTTGTAATATTTAGTTCTTCAATTTGAATTACCGCCTTCTCAAATCAAAGTTCCAAACCAAACCAAAGCTGTGATCGTCAAACAAACCTCGCACGTTGTGATCTCCTCGTAGTAAAACTTACAAGTCCTTTTAAATCTGTGGATGGCTCTTTGAATGTTAACGTCGTTACCTTATTTACTAACCTCAAACTTCACCTTATCTGTCCAGCGGCGTAACCACTACTAGGACACCTGAAGGAATAAGTAGTACACACAAATTAAATAAAACACAGGATTCGGTGCAACGATGAATATATATATTTAACCAAAAAGAAAAAAGGTAATCTAACAACCAATTTACCAGCAAAGTTAATCTCTTTGATATCATTTAATTTAGAATACTTTAGTTTGAAATTTGATTTAATAACTGTTCGATAGTTAATCTCTCTGATCGTAATGTTTTCTAAATGATTATTCATATTTAATGACCAACCACAATCTTTATAATACTTTGTAAAGAAGCGCATATATATATTTTGATGTTCAACTCAATTGTTTTTATATTATGTAAGATCTTTAAATATTAAACCCTTATATTATTCTAAATTATCCGCTCTTATATAACAATTACCTCGTCAACTTAAAAACTAAGATTGTCACTTAATTAATATGTCGTCACCTTAATCTAATTTCGTCTCACTTCTAATTTCTAATTTGTCATTTCCTTAAATCTAAATAAGTCGTCCGTACTTAACTAAATAAATTCCCCTATACTTAAACTAGCGTCATCATCTTAAACTATTATGTAACCGCAAATAATCATGAAGAACTTTGTTAAAACAGTTCTTTAATATCGTAATTCAATTGGTATTATCTTATACGTGGTCGCAAATAATCATAAGGAACTTTGTTAATATTTATTAATAACTGTCCTGAAATATCAGAATTTGGTACTATCATCTCATTGAGATATTTGAAAAAAATAAAAATGAGAAACATGTTTACAGAATCTGCTTTATCATTTCCGGTCCTATTTTGAGGTTATCCTTTTTAATGATCAGCCATTTCTGCGATATATTTCCACGACCATCTTATGATTTTAAGCGTCCACCTCTCCTTTGTTGCGCAATTAATCTAACTTAAGTTATCTAATGCTATATATTGTAACGTACTCCTAGCATAATTTTCATAACTGCTCCTTTTCAAAAAAAAAACTTCGACTCTGCCAGGTAATACGTGACATTCATAACACGAGACTTTTATCTTTGATAACTTAAATGAAACAATCTGTTCCCAATCGAAAATAAATTTTAATTTTTTAAATATTTTAATTTATTAGAAACAAAATCAATACCTTGCTTATTATATCTATGATTATCAAAATTTTAAAGAGGTTTCAAATTTGTCATACATTTGACCAATTAATGAATCACAATTTACATTTGTGCAACTTTCAATAATACATTTAATTGTAATTATTTCAACATCTGTATTGAAAGTTGGACGTAATGATAAAATTAATTTAAATTTTATAAATTTATGTTGAAATTACTGTCAATGAAAACTTTTATCATTATGTGCACTAATTTAGTTTCTCACCCTGTGATGTTTTCTTATTGTTACTTATTGAGCCAATTGTTACTTCCGGACTTCCAACCTTTTCCAATATTCGCCAGTGTAGTTATTTTTATTTTTATAATCTTCATGTCCAAATTTTTGTTTTAAATCTCCATCTCCATATCCAGAAATCTTCGAGTTCTCAAGTCTTAAATTATTTCAACATCTCAACCAATCCAAATTTAAATTTTTCAATCGTAACTATTTTATTTCATTTTTAAACTTGACTCTATCTCAACACAAAAATTTGTACCTCTTCTTTTTATCTTCTTGATTCCTTTTTATCTCTCTTCCCCCACACAAATTTTCACTCTTGCCAAATTAAATTTAATAAAATTTCGCAAAATTTCAAAAACGACCGCGTAGAAAATATATTAAACTTGCTTTGTTTTCATTTTACTTCGACGTTTTTAACTCTATCCAATTATCATAATGTCTTTGCTCATCATTAATTTTTAGTTTCTTCTCATTTGAAGATTATTTTTTTTAAAACCTCTTTACCTTTAATCTTTAAACTAAATTAATTTAAATTAATGCTAGGTAAATGATTTTGATTTCTTAATTTATTTTGCGTTCTCTACAATTACAACAAGTCTTTCTACGTTTGCAGATTGTTTTCATTTCTGTTAGTATCAAAATCTTTATCCCTTGATTGGCTTTAATATCAACCCAAAAATGTACAACTAAATACTTAAATTATTTAATTAGTATGTAAAAAAAAATGAAAATATATTGCTATGGTTTGGTGACGAATTTATTAGCCCGAGACCAAGATTTTAGCTTTTTGTTCCATTTTTTCGGTTTTGTTTTTATTTTCTTTATAATTTTATTATTTCTAATATCTCAGGTTTCTCAGGGTCAAAAAGTAGGTTGCTTTTTTCGGAAGCCTCACGTTGCATGCGACAATTGATGTGTAATTCATCCTGGGGTGTATTAAATTATTTACTATATTGTTTCTTCCAATTAAATTTATAATTTTTCAAAATTTAAACTCGCTTTCAATATAATCTTAAAATGGTAACGTTAAATTTTATGATACCCATATTGCAGTCCATCTTATCAACCAAATTTTATAGTTTCTTGAATAAATTTTTAATTTAAAAATTATACAATTTTTACCATTTACTTAATTTCCAATTACGATTCTTAAACTTTATCCATTTCCAATTTTAATTACGTAATTTACTTCCATTTAATTTTTACCTTCCAAAAATCATAAACTATAATTTTATCAAAATTTTATCGGACATACAAATTATACGTCCATCAACGTCGACCATTTTTTGGCAAAAGGCCTCGATCCAAGTGATCAGTGCCCACCGAGCAAATTCCACAATGTTACAACTTAATAATTAATGCAATAATTTTACAAAAATGCATAGGGTGGGTCCGAATCACTTTGAAACACCACAATATATTGTCGCGAAACAAAATATTTCGACCCACCCTGTGCTAAATTGTAAAACTTTGTTAATTTTATTTTTAAACGTTTAAATTGGAAAAGTGCAGAGTGGGAAGAAAGGATAGAGATATGGGCTTTTTTGGTCAACTATTGCCGACAGCGTGTGCGAAAGTTTGGTATGCCCGCTGAGTTTGATTTTTGATATAAGTTTGAAATTGTGAGTAATATTTTTGATTTGATTTGAATAAAGTGATTTGATACGAATGCATCATTGCGTGATTTTGGATAATTGTTTTTAATATTTGCAATTGGTTTGATTATTTTGATAAGTTGCTACCGAACGGTAGTGTGTTGATTAATTTGGTCAATTTGGAGAGATAAATTTTGAATAAGAAATTCGTTTTACACATAAAAGTGGAAAATTTAAATTATATTTGTATTATTATTTGTAAATTATATTTTTACAATACAATTTAAATGAACAACCCTAACAAATATCGTTGTGATTAAAAATGGAGATAATTTTACGAAAAATAAGAAGGAGCGCAGAAAGAAGAGATATAAAAAATAGATTAGAAATGAAAAGAGAAATAAATAAAGAGATTAAAAAAATAGAGAAAAGACTGAACGCATTTGAGGAGTACCGAATTGCAAAAAATCTGAAAATACAGGATATTGGTGCAGGATTTGATAAAGATGAATTATTAGAAGAGGAAGAACCACTGAAAAATGACGAAGAGATGGAGAAAACAGATAAAAAAATAAAAATTGGGAAACAAAATGAAGAAAAACAGAATTATTTAAAGAACCAATAGGAAAGAATGAATTGATTGAAAAAGAATTTTTGAAAGAAAACGAGTCCAATGAAGAGAAAGAAGAATCATTGGAACTTGTTCCAATGATTTTCTTGAAAATCAAAGAAAGGATAAGTCATTGGAAAGAAAAGAGCAAGAAAAACCAGATATTGAACGAAACAAAGAATTATTAGTAACAGAAAAGAAGTTAAATTCGGCGAGAACTGAAAAAGATGCAGAAAATGCAACAAATGCTGAGATAATTGAAGAGTTGAGAGAATTACCATTTGAAAACAAAACTAACAATTTAAAAAAATACTAATAAATGATATGACAAATGCTCCTGTTCATCCGGCTGACAATGTTTTTATAGATGAAGTGGAAGTTACGGAAGAAGAAAAGAAAATTTGGAAGTATTGGACCAGTCGGGGGCGACAGAAGAAGATTCCGGTAAGATGGACGCCTCGTACCAAAATAATTCTATGAAAAGTGAGAAGAGCAAAATGAAAGAACATGAGATTTGGAAGAGATAACAATTGTTTTTTGATTTTTGAATTGATTTTATTTTTTATATTTTTAAATAGGTCCAAATTGTAAACAATTGGTTTTAATCGCTTTTGATATTTTTGATTTGTAGCACGACATGGGAGTTGCGAATTTTCGTTTTGAGCTGCGCCCTTAACTCTAATTCGCAACGGGGGCTTTAAGATGTCGTGAAACAAAATATTTCGACCCACCCTGTGCTAAATTGTAAAACTTTGTTAATTTCATTTTTAAATGTTAAAAATTGGAAAAGTGCAGAGTGGGGAGAAAAGATAGAGATATGGGCTTTTTTGGCCAACTATGGCCGACAGCGGGTGCGAAATTTTGTAAGCCCGTTGAGTTTTGATTTTTGAGGCGAATTATTGCAATTAGTTGTGAGTAGTATTTTGATTTTTGATTGAATAAAGTGAATTCTATGCGTTCGCATTATTGCGTTACTTTTGAAATTTTGATATTTGAATTTTTGGATAATTTTTATATTGAGTGGCTACTGAGCGGTAGATTGAATTTGGTGGATAAATTAGAAAAAGAGCAATTGAAATTAAAAAATTGAATCTGAATTATTTAAAATTGGAAAGTTTAAAATTTTCATTTGTAGGAACGAATGTTGCGATTGATAAGCGGGCGATTTGGATAAGGTTGGAATCAAAACCACGATCCCATCAAAGAATACTACTTTTGAATTGGAATTACATTTATTTTTGGAAAACATTATTTTTGGATTACTATTTAATTTTTTAAAACGAGAAGAAATTTTTTATTTAATTATTTTTTTTTGTAAACGTAAGAACTCTCGACCCTTAAAAATTCCCAATTGCTCCCGCACACAAGGGTTACCTGAGCAAGAATAAGTGTGTGGAAGGTTTCTACAAAAATACCATTACAATATATTCCTACTTCGAACAACCGCCTTCATATTGTTTATCTTAAACAAATACTCCTACTTTTTATTGCCACGATGATCCCTAATGTTTTATAAAGATACGTCGTAGGTCGCATATGAATAATCTATTTCTTCCCTTAAATGAGCACATTCCGTTTTAAATATAAGAGTATTAAATCACAATCTCAAACAGTAATTAAATGTTAAAACTGAAGAGAATAATTGAATTATTTAGAATAGAACTTGGCGAGACTTTATACTTAATCGTCAAGAGTTGGCATACAGAAGAGGGAATCCTAGGAAGGTAATAACTGGATAATTTTAGTACCATAACCTCAAAAATCCGCGTGGATACAAACTTTAAAGTAAATTTATATATTTAGTGTGGGTGTTATTCCCTATATGAACATTTTTACATCGTGTTTATTATTTTGATAGACTTAGATTAGAATGTAGAATTGGTGAATATGCAACGTACACCTACCCACAATAGATATGCTGCCCCCAAAGAGGTGGAGAAAGTACTTGATGCAGTACAACCAAATCAATCACAATCAGAAACATCTGTGATACCAAATAATCCTACTTATTATGATCAAAATGCACAAATCATGCAACAACCAGGGACATACTTGCCCATGCAACAATCAGTTCCACTGGTTTATTATAATCAAAATTACCCACCAGGGCCACTCTTACATCAAGAAATTTTGAAAACAAACCAGTATCTACCCCAACATCAAACAGTAAATCCTGCTCATGGATTTCCTGGTGCCACTCAACAGATGCACCACCCAATTAATGCAACGCAAATAGCACAAAACCGTGAATCCGAGTGGAGAACCGTAATACACAAGAAAAGACAGCGTCAAGATGAAAGCCCAGAGTCACAACGAAGGGTACGTAAGCAAACTACCCTTAGCGATTATTGGCTGAGTAAGCTCACTCCGATTTCCAATTCCTTCCAAAGTTTAGCAGAAGGAAGAGAAGATCACAAAAACAAGGACAAGGAGGAAGAAAGAGAACAAGAAGATACCACAGAAACAAAAAAAACACCACCAATATTTGTAGAAGGAGTTGATTACATACAACCCTTAACTGATTTGCTCGATAAATGCTCACTAAATGGTTACACCATCAAAGTCTTATACAATGGTCAGGTAAAAGTTCAACCTAACACTACAAAAGGTTATTCAGATATAATAAAGGCTCTTACTGAGAAAGCCACTCTGTTTCACACATACCAATTAAAGCAAGACCGTACGTTTAGAGTAGTAATAAGAGGCATGCACCCCACCATTGACCTGAAGACTCTTAAAGAGGAAATACAAGCCAAGGGGCATGAAGTAACAAATATCTCCAGTATCAGAGAAAAAAGCACCAAAAAGTTGCTACCACTATTCAATGTTGAAGTAAAAGTAAAAACAAACAATAAAGAGATATACAACATCACTAAGTTAATGAATTCGGTAGTTAAAATAGAACCTCCTCACCCGAAACGTGAAATCCCCCAATGCATTTGATGTCAGCGATTTGGACATACAAAAACATACTGTCATTGAAGACCAAGATGTGTTAAATGTACTGGTGATCATGCAACCGAGAACTGCTCTCGTAAAGACAACTCGGTTAAGTGCATAAATTGTCTCGAGGATCATCCAGCTAACTACAGAGGCTGTTTAGTATATAAAGAGCTTCAAAAGAAAAGGTTTCCAACATTACGTGAGAAACGTATCACCAATGAATCACCAGCTATGACTAATAATCGGGAAATAAATATAAATTCGTTCCCACCCTTACCAAGAATTGATAGAAACCAAGTACATCCAAATTCTTCCTATGCTCAAATTACTGCTAACGGCATTCAGTACCAACAATATCAACAACTCCCTAGTAACCCGCAGCAAGTTTCAGCAGGTGTGCAACAACAAATGCAAAATAATTTGGAACAGATGATTACGAAGATGATGGAGAAGATGGATAAGATGCTCGATCTTCTGGTAACCATGATTGGTAAAATGTAATGGAAAGTAACACTAAATTAAAAATTTCCATCTGGAACGCCAACGGCTTGGTTAATCATGGCCAAGAAATTAAATCCTTTATTACAACTCACAATTTAGATATTCTTCTTATTTCAGAAACACATATGACCACGAAAAGCTTCATCAAAATTCCAAAATATTCGATATATTGCACCAACCATCCTTCGGGAACAGCTCGAGGAGGAACAGCAGTCATTATTAAAAATAACATCAAACATCATGAAGTTGCCAAACACAGTGAATGTAACCTGCAGGCTACAGCGGTGGAAATAGAAGATTGGAACGGTAAACTAATTCTAGCAGCAGTATACTGCCCTCCAAATCTAACCATTAAAAGGGAACATTTTGAATCCTATTTTGGGACCCTTGGGCACAGGTTTATAGCCGGAGGAGACTGTAATGCAAAACATAATCACTGGGGCTCAAGACTAGTCACTCCACGTGGTAGACAACTTTATCAAGCAATGGTAGGAAATAATTTGCAGCAGCTTTCTACTGGGCATCCAACATACTGGCCAACGGATACAAATAAGATGCCGGATGTAATTGACTTCTGCATCACTAAAGGTATAGCACGTAATTATCTAAAAATTGAATCTTGTCTAGAGCTCTTATCGGACCATTCCCCTCTGCTAGTTACTTTGCAAAGTAAAGTGATCATAAAGCCTGCACCACCAGCTTTGACAAACAAAAATACTGATTAGGAGGCGTTCCACAACATCCTGTCAGAAGAATTAAATCTTAATATCCCACTAAAATCTGAAGAATATGTTAATGAAGCGGTGGAACAACTAAACCGTGCAATACAACAGGCTGCATGGAGCGCTACCCCGACAGAGCAGAGGGTTGAAGAACCAGGTTATTGCCCCGAATATATTACAAGAAAGCTCAAAGAAAAAAAGGAACTAAAAAAACGATGGCAGAATACCCATGTCCCTAGTGATAGAACAAATCTAAATCGCTCCACCAATCAACTGAAAAAAATGTTAACCGATTATAAAAATCAAGGTATTAAGAAATTCTTAGAAAATCTTTCACCCACGGAATCAACTGATTATTCGCTTTGGAAGGTAACGAAAAAAATAAAACTACCTCAAAATAGTAAACCTCCAATAAGAACACATGATGGCAACTGGGCTAGAACAGATGAAGATATAGTGAACACGTTTGCGAATCACCTTGGTGATGTCTTTAAGCCGTTCCCAATGGAAACTCCCCCAGAAGAGGAAGAACTTATACAAGAAGTTTTGGATGCTCCTTACCAAATGGACCTCCCAATCAAACCTATAAAAACGGCAGAAATCAGGACATGTATAAAAAATTTAAATCCAAAGAAAGCACCTGGCTATGACCTGATAACAGGAGGAATTCTAAAAAGTTACCGCCAGAAGGTATAAAAATGATCACGATAATTTTTAATGCAATTTTTAGATTGGGTTATTTTCCCTCACAATGGAAGGTAGCTCAAATAATTCTTATTTTGAAGCCTGGCAAGGATCCAACGGAATCAGCTTCTTATCGCCCAATTAGTCTCCTGCCTGTTTTGTCTAAGGTGTTTGAGAGGATGTTTGCTGCGAGACTGAAACCACTCCTCGAAGAGAAGCAATTAATACCCAATCATCAGTTTGGATTCCGACAAAACCATTCTACAGTAGAACAGGTACATAGAGTGGTCAAAAAGATTAGAGAAGACCTAGAGCATAAGAGGTACTGTTCTGCAGCATTCTTGGATATTTCTCAGGCTTTTGACAAGGTTTGGTACGCGGGCTTGATTTACAAAATTAAGACCACCCTGCCTCATCCGTATTGCCAACTACTAAAATCTTATCTCACAGATAGACACTTTCTTGTGAAGTATGGAGATGCCTGCTCTACTTTGATTCCTATAAAGTCAGGTGTCCCACAGGGCAGTGTGCTTGGCCCACTTCTGTATCTCCTGTATACCACCGATCTGCCAACTAACTCCAGAACGGAGACCGCCACTTATGCTGACGATACTGCTATAATGGCATCACATGAAGACCCAAATACTGCCTCTAGATACCTTCAAGAACACCTCAATGAAGTAGAGAGATGGATGCAAAATGGAGGATTAAACCTAATGGTACCAAATCCACTCATATCACGTTCACTCTTAGAAGAGGCACATGCCCTGCTGTGTCACTAAATAACATCGTTCTTCCTCAGAGTGAAGATGTCAAATACCTCGGTCTCCATCTGGACAGACGTCTTACATGGGCAAAGCATATCTGGAAAAAGCGACTGCAACTTGGACTTATCTACCGTAAAATGTACTGGCTAATGAGTAGAAATTCTCATCTTAGGATGGAAAACAAGTTATTGATATACAAAGCCATCATCAAGCCAGTATGGACTTACGGCATACAATTATGGGGCTCAGCTAGCGAATCAAATGTTATGAAACTACAAAGATTTCAGTCTAAAACATTACGAGCGGTTTGCAGTGCACCATGGTATGTTCCTAACGATGTCATTCATCGCGATCTATGCATGCCCACAGTCAAAGAAGAAATTGCTGAAGCTAGCAGGAAGTACCAGCTTAGACTCAGTGCTCATCCAAATGTTTTAGCTTCAAATCTTCTCGTTGCCCCCAGCATAAAGAGATTAAAGAGGTTTGACCTCTTAGAACTACCTCAGCGGAATTAGTGTTTGTAGTGCTATGCTCTCTCTTGTATTTATGTTAAAATAAAGACAGGTGAATGTTTTTAATTATTAAATGAAGCTTACTAATGAGTTGGCTTCAACTGTGATATCACTTGCTCATTGTTAATTACTATTACTTATTGTTTATTTTGTTTATTGTATTTGTATTTGTTCATGGTTGCTAATAAAAAAAAAAAACTGAAGATGAAGTAATTTTGAATTAGTTTGAATGCATACACGTGGCCGATAACCTGTTACGAAAATTTCTAACAACTCACCGTGTTTTATTTAAAACATTATAATTAATAAATTTATTTAACTTACTTACTTTAAATTTGTTGATAACTAAAATATATCTGAAATAATTTTAAATTCAATTATTGAGTAATCTTTTCTTAAAACCTCCGACGCACAAAACTACAACCTTCTCGTCCGACGTTCAAAATGTAAGGGCCTTTAGTTCGATCTCTAACGGTAAAAATTTCTAACGGAAACTCGACTTCCTGTGTTTTAAAACCGCTGTTGCCAAATCGCTGTATTTTAAAGTAACCAGAAATGAACTAAATTTAAAATTTCGCACCCATTATATTCAAATTCAAATTTACAATATTATACTCTCTACTGCAGTTTCTGTCTACATTAAACCCAGATAATTGAAATTGTTTACTTCCTCAAAGGTTAGACCATCTATGAACACCATGTTTTGCTTGTGTTTGTTTCCGTTGTTATTGCTTTTCATGTATTTTGTTTTTTCTTTGTTGATTAATAAACCCATCTTTCTTGCGGCCTCTCTCAATTTTTTAAATATTTTGTCTAATTTTTTCCATGATTTTGCTAAGATGACAATGTCGTCTACATAAGCGATTATTTGAACTTCCTTTGTGATTATTAATTCTTTAACATACAGGTCATTCAAGGCTTCCTTCAGTAATGTTGAACAGTTCTGCTGACAGGGCGTCTCCCTGTCTCACGCCACTGTTTATCACAAAGCTCTCAGTTTCTCCTTCTTCCGTTCTGACATAAGCCTCAACCTAGGCCATAAGCCATCTATTATGGCCATCTACCATAAGCCTACGAGTCTCATATACACTCAACGTTAACATTTTTTTGTTTACTATTTCTGGTAGTTCACTATATACGGTATTCACTATTTCGCGACTCGACTGTACCTCGATAGTTTTTACAAATGACGTCGAAGCCTTTCTTTTTTAGAGGGATTATTACGCCTTCACACACGCCTGGGCATTTTTTCTTCATTCCAAACCTGTGCTATCAGTTGGCTCAGTCTGTTATGTACCTTACTTTCTCCGTATTTTATAAACTCCATGCTTATGTCATCTCTTTCTGGAGCTTTGCTGTTTTTCATTTTTTGTATTGTTGTTTTTATTTCTTCACTTGAGGGTGGTTCTATATCTTGAGTATCGTAGGAAATCTCGGCGTTACTTTTCTCCTCTTGGTCCTATCGTGTGTTTAGTAACCTCTGAAAGTAACTCTTCCATACTTGTTTTATCTTTTCCGTGTCATGTTCTTATTTCCCCCGCTTCGTTAGTTATACCCCTTGGTTTTGATTTGTAGATCTTTTTTTATATTTTAACAGTTGATAGAATGTTTTCACGTTGTTTGATTTATTACTCTTCTCAATCTCATCCATTCTTTCTGAATACCAGTTGTTTTTCTTCTGTTTGAACAATTCTCTTATACTTTCTTTATACACGTCTAGGTCATGTTGTTCGCCATTTTTTAAACACTTCAGTCTGTTTTCTTGTTTTTGACTGGATCTTATTTTGCATTCATCATCATATCACTCCCTCGTTTTTACTAGTTTATATCCGACCGTTTTTGCTGCGCTTTTACGTATGCTAGTTATGATGTTGTCTAGTTTTTGGTCTACGCTTATGTATTCAGTCTTTTTGGTCAGTTCTAACTCAATTCTTTCCGTGTATCGTTCCATCATTACTGGCTTATTTAATTCTTCTGTATCTAATATATTTTTTTTTTGTTTAGTTGGGATATACTTTGTTGGTTCATTCTTTATTCTTGCAACTACCAGGAAGTGGTCCGAGTCGGCATTGACGCCTCTGTGCGTTCGTACGTCTGTTATCTGATTTTTATGCTTTTTCGTTATCATAACATGGTCTATTTGATTACCGTTCTCTATTTCCCCTCCTGGCCATTTTCAAGTGATTTTGTGCAGTTTTCGATGTTTAAACATTGTGCTAGCTATCATTGCGTTTGTTGCCTCTGCTAGGTTACACATTTTATCTCCATTATTGTTTGTTCTTTCGTGTATCGTGTGTTTACCAGCTACATGTGCTATGCTTTCCTCTTTGCCTATCTTCGCGTTGAAATCGCCAAGTATAATCAGTAAGTTGCGTTTGGGAACTGCGTCACACAGTGATTCCATTTCATTGTAGAAGGTCTCTTTTTCTGTATCTTTACTGTCTCCAGTTGGTGCGTATCCTTTTACTATGGATGTGTTTGTAGGTAGGCCGTTCTCCCGCTTATAACTCTGAAGGATAATATGTTTTTGACAGATTCGCCCGTGACAATGAAACCCGTATCATGTTTTCCTTGATCTTTTTCACCAGAAAATAGTAGCGTAAAATCTTTTTGTTTTATTTCCCCGGTGTCTTTCCATCTTATTTCTTGCAATGCTGTCACGTCTATGCCGTATCTTATCACTTCACTTGCTACTTCTTGCATCTTGTCTGGTTTTAGTAGAGTGCGTATGTTCCATGTTCCTATCTTTAGTTGTTACTTCCTTTGTTTATTCCTCTTTAGTATGAATTTTCTATATTCTCCACATCGTTTCTTCGTTTGAATATGCCGTTTGTCGTATTTGTATCACTTTCATTCTTCGGTGCACTCGCTTGAGACGTTGCGGTGTCACCGGTTTCATTTATTAGTTTTTTATGTTTGTGTCTGCCCCCTCCGCCGTTTGTTACGGTTTGATTTTATTTTTAAGTAAAAATACAAAGGTTGTGAAAGATTTTCAAAAGGTGGCATCCTAATTCACTTTTGAATTCAAATTTAATAGAAATTATTATCATAATTGATAATTCGCACATTTTTAATTTTTAATTTTAACTTTGCGATTTTGGAGAAAAGTTATAATTTGTAAGTTGAGTAATTATATTTGGACGACGTAGCTAATCAATTTTTTTGGTGAAAATTGCGTTATTTTCTCATCCAGATTTATTTGGGATTAGTATTGATTGCTACGATTTTTTGGATTTCTTTTTCTAAATTTTACGTTTACTTGAGAAGTTATCCGATCTTCATTTGAAGGATTAAATTCGTTCTTGGACCATTGCTTTGCTTACTTCACTAACAAACCCTCAAACAACATCTAGAGGTATGTTTGATAATTTTATTCCACATTTGTTAAGTTGAATTTTTCTAGGGTGTTAATAGCGGTTCACCAGCTATTATTTTTTTATTTGGATTACCGATATCAACCGGTGTATCATATCGATCGTGGTGTTACTCCTTTTTTACTTCTTGGTTATCTGGTGTCGTATTTCTGGCTGCATGGTTATTGGGTAATTCACCTGTATAACAACACAACAGCCTGGATAATTCAGTCGAACATTGGTATCGCTATCGCTATCCTGATCTAACCATCAAGAGAGAAGACAACAGAAAGCTAAGATTTTGTTTGTTTGTGCCGTCATTTATTATTATTAATTATCTTTCTTTGCGTGAAGAATTTTATTGGGCCGTTTTTTGATTATAATTTTATATTTAAAACATCTAATCAACTCGAATAGAAACTGTAGAAATTATTACGGTATTTGTGTGCCAAGTATACGTATACGCGGTAACTATAACGCGAGCTTTGAGCAATTGTGAGCAATTGATAGCTTACTTACGTATTCATTTTTTTTTTATATTAAAAAGGTAGCCCAATTTTGCGCAGTATTGTATATATTTTATTTTTTTTATTAAATCGGAAACAACAAACGTTATCTCTGTTACTCAGTCTCTTCTTGACCTGGTTACTTCTTTTTTGCAACAGCTAGTATTTTTCGTAGTTTAACGTGGCTGTTGATTCGAATATACAGGGTGATTTCCTTTTTTTAAACTTCGTGGCTCCCAAAAATATCAGCATTTCGGCTGGCTCTTCGGAGCGTTACTTTAGCGATTTTTTTCCCCTGCGTATTAACCCTCCCGATCTGAAGAAGAATCAGCTCATTCTCTTTTTTTTGTATTTTTGTTTTATTTGCCTTTACGAGCTAGCCAAAGGCACACAACCTAACTACCGATAATATCACCAATAATAATTTATTATTATTTTTTTTTAATCCTATCTACTTTTAACGGTAGCACGTTGCCAGCTCTGAGGTTCTCTCGTTCCATACATATAATTTCACGTCCACATGCAGTTTATGATATCCTATTCGAACTTTTTTTCCGTTTGCAGCCTCTGTTTTGGATATTTGTATTATCTTGTCCTGAATCGTTTTTTCTTTCGGTGTGTGGTTGTTTTCAATGTATGTGTTTGAGCCTTTCAGTTTGTATTTGTTCTTCATCACCGCCTGTTTTTGATCAAAATTTCGTAGTTTAACCAGTACTTCATTTCCGGGAATTTTTCCTATCTTAAATGTTTTAATCACTTCTGTTTTTGTTGCTAGCTTTTTTAGTAAGAATTCCCAACTCCTTCCCTTGTTGCTTCCTCATTCTTAAAAGCTCTCTTGATAATAATATTGTTTCTCTTTTACTCTTTTTCGTACTTTTCCATTTTTTCTTCCAGTTTTATAACTGTTTCTCCTTGTTTTATAATTATCTCGTTCATCATTTCCTGTCGTTCACGTTTCCATTGCATGTCAACTTCTTTGATTTTGGTTTTCAGGCACATTACTTTGATTTTGTTGTCCTCTATCTTAGCTTTTATATCCTTCACCTCTGATTTATTGTCGGCGAAACCTTTGTTGACCGTTTGTGTTAGGTTCAGAATCATTCTTTTCAGTTCATCCATTTCTTGGGTTTCGGGAGTCTGTGATACTGGGTCGTTCATAAGTTTTATTGTTACGTTGCCCTTTTCTGGTGGAGTTCGTGTTAGAATCTTGCTCTTTTTAAACGTTTTACCTACCTCTGCTCGTTCTTCAAGTGTTTCAGTTCTTGTTCTTTATAACAATAATATACATATAGACGCTTACTAATAAATTTATGTAGACTAGAAAAGGCATAAATTGATATTTCCTGTTGAGCAAGGGGTTTACACGAAAATTAGAAAAAAAAGAAATGACTTGCATTGGAATAAAGTGCAAATACTTTGAACTTAACTTAAGTTCAAAAAGTTTATGTAGAAATGGTAGTGGGGAGGTTGGAGCAATGAATCAATAATGGAAGGATTGAATTTAATCATTTCAGGGAAAATTCTAAATTTTTAACAAAAAACAAATTAGCCCTCGCGTCATACTTACAACATATCAAAGATAATTTATTTTTGGTCAAAATTATTTCAAAATCTGCGTTACCAATTCAATTATTTTCGGGAACCACTTTGGGTTTTTTAGAAACTGTACATGCGAATGACAACTTTTTAATTTCATCTTATGATGAGGAATATGTAAATCAGTTTAAAATAAAATCGAAAATGAATTTTCAAGATCATGAATTTAATAAGGACTTGTCAGATCCTCAAAAATTACAATTGAATCGCTTATTTCAGAAACAACCTAAGTCACATTTTGATAATTTTGAGTTTGTTAAACCATCATGTATTTTTTGGGGGTAACACATAATTTAATTTATAATGTTTTTGTTTATGATAAACTCTTACTTTAGTAGTAAACCTTTGACCTCAAACTCGAATTTTTTTGAAAATGTTTAGATAAACTTATCAAACGTTTTAATTCACCTTCTGAAAACTGCCAAAATGTGACTTAGGTTGTTTCTGAAATAAGCGATTCAATTGCAAAATTTATTAACCAAATTTAAAGATGTTTTTGCAAATGAACCAAATCAAATGGGCTTCACAAATCTAGTTAAACATAAAATAGACGTTCAAGGTGCGGCGCCTATAAAATCTAAACCTTATCGCGTGTCGTTAGCGGAACGCTAGATAATTGACGCTCAGATCAATGAGATGCTTGCGGCCGGCGTAATCCGACCTAGTCAGAGTCTATGGGCATCACCCATTGTTTTGGTAAATAAGAAGGATAAAACTAAAAGATTTTGTGTAGATTATAGAACAATTAATGTCCTTAGCAAGAAATCCAGTTACCCGTTACCAAACATAGATGACATTTTAACATATCTGCACGGTTCAAAATATTTCACATCATTAGATTTATTTAGTGGTTATTGGCAAGTCGGCCTAGAAGAAGATTCAAAGTGGCTGGAAGTGAAGTGGCTGGAAGTAATGATTTATCTAGATGACATTCTTGTTTTTTCAAAGACGTTCGAAGAACATTTAATCAGGCTACGTCAAGTTTTTGAAAGACTAAGAGCAGCTGGTTTAACACTAAAACCCAATAAATGCTTTTATGCCAAAAATGAAATTAAGGTTCTGGGTCATGTTATTAATCAGGAAGGTATAGCTCCGGATGAGGAAAAGCTAAACGCAATTAGAAATTTTAAAACACCTGTTAATATAAAAGCAACCCAAAGTTTC
Source organism: Cantharis rustica (assembly GCA_911387805.1). NCBI lineage: Eukaryota > Metazoa > Arthropoda > Insecta > Coleoptera > Cantharidae > Cantharis > Cantharis rustica. The sequence continues at coordinate 37,705,617 of OU426880.1, forward strand.
TTAGGCCTAGCAAATTACTATCGTAAATTTATTTAAAATTTTTCTATAATCGCTAGACCTCTATACGAATCAACAAAGAAAACCACCGGGTTCGTATGGAATAAAATGCAAGAAGTAGCTTTTTAAGAACTAAAAGATAAATTAACAAGTGCACCTTTATTAAAATATTTTGACCCTAATCTCGCATGCGAATTAAGAACGGACGCTAGTTTTAAAGGTTTAGGTGCAATATTGCTTCAAGCAGGCACCGATAAAAATATGCACCCTGTGGCCTATGCAAGCCGTACCCTAACAAAAGCGGAACGAAATTATTCGATTTCGGAATTAGAGGTCTCAGCTGTTGTCTGGAGTCTTCAATATTTTAGGCATCTTGTATACGGAAAACCGGTACATATAATTACTGACCACCACGCGCTCTGCTTCTTAAAGTCAGCTAAAGATTTAAGTGGAAGATTAGCCCGTTGGAATTTGAAACTTTTAGAATTTGAACACACTATTCAATACAAAAATGGAAAGGCACACCAGAATGCTGACTGTCTTTCTAGAAATCCAACAACTTTAGGCGAACAAAAGGACGAAGAGGATTCAAATGAAATCCCCACTTTTACATTAGAAGCAGAGGAGCTACAAACGCTGCAAGAAAAGGATACAAGATTAAAAGAAATAATAGAAAGTATTAAAGATCCATACAAAGCAGGTAGCAGTATAGGCTTAAGAAGGAGAGCCAAAAATTTCACAATTATAGATGGAGTGCTCTACAAGAAAAATGCAGTAATTAGTGGAAATGAAAATTTATTAGTGATTCCCAAAGATTTGATATATGAAATTCTATTTTCTAACCATAGTGAGCCCCTAGCCGGTCATCTGGGTATCACTAAAACGTTACAAAAAATTAAAAGTCGTTTCTATTGGGAAGGTTTACAGAAAGATGTTGAAAGATTTGTTAAAGGATGCCCAGATTGCCAAGCTAGGAAAGGTAAAACAAATGTTAAACCAGCAGGGTTCTTACAGCCAATAGCTATCGGTCGACCATTCGAAAAGATAGGAATTGACTTATTAGGTCCATTTAGGAAAAGTAAAAACGAGAAAACAATGGTTGTCGTTGCCACAGACTACGCTACCCGTTGGGTTGAAACAAAAGCGCTCGCAAATGGTCGAGCTAGACATGTAGCCCAATTCATTCTAGAGAATATTATTTGTAGACATGGCTCCCCGAAAACAATTTTAAGCGATCGGGGTAAAGTTTTCATGTCTGACATGGTAACAGAACTTGTACAAATAATGGGAGGAGTAAATAAGTTCACTACTTCCTACCACCCCCAATGCAATGGATTGACGGAACGCTTCAATAAAACCGTAGTGGACATGATGGCTATTTTTACCAATAAAAAGCAAACCAACTGGGACAGTGTTTTTCCACACATAACTTTTGCATATAATTCATCGGTGCAAAAATCAACCAAATTCTCCCCTTTCATGCTAGTCTATGGGCGTGAGCCAATTTTACCCACGGAGGCCAACTTATTAACATCAACCAAAGATGAAATGGTAAATGAAATCCGTGATCGAACTCTAAATGCTAGAAGTGTGGCAGTAGAGAACATCAAAAATCGGCAAATGCAAGACAAAAAATACTATAATGCCAAACGTAGAAACATTGATTTTGAAATTGGAGATCAAGTAAAGGTAATCACCCCAGTTCGTAAAGTGGGTAGAAGCGAAAAACTACTACTACGCTGGTTTGGCTCATATTACATTACCAAACGAATAGGCGAAGTCGACTACGAAATTAGATAGGGTAGTTCTCTGAAATCCAAAACAGACATTGTACATGTTAGCAGAATTCTCCCCTACTATGATGAGTGGATTCCACCTATATGTAATTAAGTAAATCAACAAAATTGTAATCCTTAATATTAGAAAGTCTATAGGGTCACTTAAATTAATATTGCTTATCAAAGTAGTTTAGCTACTGCGACCAAATAAGGACTTAAATATATTTTGATAATATACATTAACATTCTTCCGCCATATTGTTTCTGGATTATATAAACCCTGTAATATTTTGATAAAAGCGTAGTTTGATATAGACGTCTATCGCTTAATATTCGTATAACAAGTTTTTTAAATATTTAAGATATTAAAAATCCTACTAAAATATCAACAGTCATCGTTTGAATGATGAAAGATGCATATTTAGAATTAATAAAAAATCCTAAAGATATGGAAAATGGATAAAATTAGGATTTAAAAATATACGATTATTAAATTCAGCGCTTAGCATCAATGAATTAAGTAATGGTAGTAGAAAAAAAATTGAAAATCATCTAGGATTGATCAAAGGTAAAAATTTTACTCATTATTTATTCATTTAAAAAAGCATTTTTTATTTTGTTTGAAGGTTATATAACACACATTAAAGCTTTACGTAGGAGAGGAGGCTCTATAGTAAATAACGTGAAACGTTGAAGTGATCGAATTAAATGGGAAGAAGTACATTCTGCCTTTAAGAACTGCAGAAGAACAGGTGTAATTATTAATTTAAAACATGTGGATGCTATCACCTTTCTAGAAGATGCTCAGTTTCTTTACGCCGTCAGAGTAAAAAATACGTTAAAGTCCCAACCGCTACTAAAAATTAATGTTGATTTATGCTGTGAGTTTTCCAATCACACAGGTGACGAAATTATTAAAGAATTGAAACACTTTAATACTACTAATGCTATAGTGGATTCGACTACAGATTTGAAGGAATCGTGGAGTTCAAATGTTCAAGATAATATTTCAGTACAATTGGAAGATTTTCAAGAACGGGGTAGTGACTGGAGTTTAACTAGCATAATAAGCGTAGCTGTTAATTTTAATCGACATGAACCATTCAGAGGATCATCATACATACCCTTACCTAAAGACATCGCAAATAAGAAAGCATGCATCAACATTAAGAATGAAGATTAGGCATGTTTTGCCTGGGCAGTGATATCAGCATTATATCCTACACAAATGAATAATAATAGAATATCTTCATACCCTCACTATTCTGATGTTCTAAATCTAGAAGGAATTTCATTGCCAATGACTCTAGACCAAATTAAAAAATTCGAAAAGAAAAATAATATTTCTATAAATGTTTTCATATTAAAACCTATTGGAAAACGTCACGATGTACCCACCTTACTAACGAAGAATTTTACAGCAGATGATAAACACATTAATCTACTTTTACTGGAAGATTCTTATAATAAGGATAATGATACAGAAGACGGTGAGAATGAAGAGGATGCTGATGATATGCCTACAATAAAATACCACTTCTGCTGGATTAAAAATCTCAGCAGATTAGTCAATACTCAGCTGAATCAAAATCACCATAAAAAAAGAATATGCAACAGATGTCTTCATTATTTCAAAACTGATGAGAAATTGAAAAACCATGAGATTGATTGCGGAAACATTAATAATTGTAAGGTTCACATGCCTGCCCATGGTGATGTAGTAAAATTTACGAATTTTAAAAATAAGGAGAAGGTACCATTCGTTATATATTGTCGTGATATTTTCGTAGAAAATATAAAACACTTTGTTACCTCGGGTTGCTCTTTGCGGGAGCAGTTGGCAATTTTCAAGGGTCAAAGGGTTCCAAGCGTCTTCATAAATTTTAAAATAAAAAAGAAATCTTTCCAATGTAAAACAAATAAAAACTCCAAAATAATTATTCTTCCAAAATAAATTAATAACTCGTAAATTATATCCAATGTGCAATTTTACTGGGCTCACACTTTCAAACTTTGTGCCTATCCACAACGTCGGCTTATCTAGCATGTGGCAACGCTCTCGTACAAATGTAACTTTTATTCTTGCAATTTTAAACCAATTTTAAAATAACTCACGTTCAATTTCAAATTTTACAATTTTAACTGCTCTGTCCAAATTATCCAATTCATCCAATTTACTACCGTTCGGTAGCCGCTCACAAAAATTATCCAAACTAACTTCAAATCTCAAAATAACACTTCCAAAAAAGGCGCAATAATGCATTTGCATACAATCACTTTATTCAATCAATTAAATTAAAATGTTACTCACAATTTCAAACAATATTATCAAAAAACTCAGCGGACATACAAAAATTTTATTCGCTCTCCGCCATTGTTGGCAGACGAAGCGTCACTCTCTATCCTTTTCTCCCCACTCTGTACTTTTCCTTGTCAAACGTTTTAAACTTTAAATTAATAAATTTTTACTATTCAGCACAGGGTGGGTCGAAATATTTTGTTTCACGACAATATATGGATATGGAAAGTATTTTGAAACCTATAAATGAGCAACGTGGTGTAAAAACTCAAATGTATCAAGAACATGTAGCATTTAGTGTAGGATATTACTTCAATTGTAATTACGATAATTCATTATCTTATTATAGAAGTTATCGTGGAAGTGATTGTGCTAAATGGTTTGCTACCGAACTTCAACAAATTGTCGAAGATGTCGAGCCCGTATATTGGGCTGCACAACCTATGTCTTTATCTTCAAAGGAGGAGCAAGATTTTCAACGAGCTACTACCTGCCATATTGCGATGAACCCAGTCTGTCTAAAATCCAAAAATAATTATTAAATCCAATTAAATTCAATGCAAAATAAAATAAAATTTCAATTTTATTCGAAAGGAACAAAGTTTGATTTGCCTTATCCAAAGCGTCGAGTTATCAGTCACTGGCCACACGCTGGCACTTACAAATATTATAAATTTTAATTTTCCGATATCAAAATAATACAAATTCAAATTTATGATTTGAATTTCTTCTTTTCCAAATCAATCAAATCAAATTAATTATTGTTCAGTAGCCACTCATAAAAATTATCCAAATTAATTCCAAAATATTAAAAATTATACTTTCAAAAAGGCGCAATAATGCATTCGCATAAAATAACTTTATTTAAATCAAAATCTAAATATTACTCACAATTCTTCAAAAATTATCAAAACTCAGCGTATCTAAAATCAAATTCAGCGGGCATACAAATCTTGCACCGGCTGTCGGCCATAGTTGTCACAAAAAGCCTCGTATTTTTATCTTTTCTCCCCACTCTGTACTTTTCCAATTTAAACATTCAAAAATTAAATTCACAAACTTTTACAATTTAGCACAGGGTGGGTCGAAATATTCTGTTTCACGACATCTTAATACCCCCGTTGCGAATTGGAGTTATGTGCGCAGCCCAGAACGAAAATTCGCAAATCCGATGTCGTCCTACAAAAGAAATCATCAAATTTATAAAAATAAATTATTTACAATATTAAACAGTTGAAATAAAAATAAATTCAAAATTAAAAAAAAATACGCTTATTTCTTTCAAGTCTTTCAAGCTTGACTTCTCATCCAAATCTCCTAATGTTTTTATTCATTTCTCCTTTCTCACTTTCCAAAGAATTATTTCCATGCCAGGCGTCCAACTTTCCGGCATCTTCTTCTGTCGCCCCCGACTCGTCCAACACTTCCAAATCTTCTTCTTTTCTTTTTCAACATTATCCATTTGATTATATTTCCGCTTCACACCCTTGTACATTTTTTTTAATGATTTCTCTTTCTTCTCTTTATCTCTTATTTTATTTGTTACTGATTTTATATTTTTGACAAATAATTTTAGGTTATAGTTACCATCGCCGTAAAATTTTGGTAATTTATCAATTTGATTATTCATGTTAATTTCTTGGACCATTGCTTGCATTAGAGAGGTGTCTTGACTATAAGAAATACCACTTGAATTTGTACTATTATTTCTTTGCATTTGAATTTTTAGTAATAGCCTTGTTTTTTAATTCTTTAATATCACTGTCGTGCTTGTCAATCTTTTCTTGTAAATTTGCTTCAGATTTTCTCCAAATTTGTTCCAACGTATCCATTTTTTTAATTAGTTTTTCATAGTTTCTGTTGTTGTCTTCTGTCATTTTACTAAACTGCCTCATCATCTCGTCCATCATAGGATTCTTCTCAGTGCTCACTATGGTACTGTTTGCATTGGGGATGAATTGTAGACTATCCGATTGGTCGATTCTCCATAATCAATTCAACCAATCTTTTAATTGACCAACATTACCAATTATCTCAGGGTTTCTAGCGAATTCCAAACCTAGTTTCGCCCCACGTTAAGGGATGCCAATAGATGCGATGACTCCTGTGTCTCCAAAATCCAAAAATAATTATTGATTCCAATTTAATTTAAATTCAATATAATGTAAAATAAAATTTTAGTGGGCTCTTACTTTCTATTTTATGCTTATCCAAATCGCCCGCTTATCATTATCACCATTCATTCCTACGAATGTAATTTAAATTTTCCAATTTCAAATAATTCAAATTTAATTTATAATTTCACCAGCTTTTTTCAATTAAACCAAATCAATCAAATCTACCACCGCTTGGTAGCAACGCATCAAAAATTATCCAAATATCAAATTATCAAAATAATATCCAAAAAAAGCGCAATAATGCATTCGCATCAAAATTATTTATTTAATCAAACAAAATAAAGCATTACTCACAACTCACAACATAAAACATTACTTAATTCTTCAAAAATATCAAAACTCAGCGGGGATACCAAATCTTGCACCCGCTGTCGGCCATAGTTGGCACAAAAAGCCTTTTTCTAAATCTTTTTCTCCCCACTCTGTACTTTTCCAATTTAAACGTTTAAAAATGAAATTAACAAATTTTTACTATTTAGCACAGGGTGAGTCGAAATATTTTGTTTCAAGACATCTTAGTATATTATCAAAATATATTTAAGTGCTTATTTGGTCGCAGTAGTTAAACTACTTTGATAAGCGATATTAATTTAAGTGACCTTATGGACTTTCTAATATTAAGTCCACATTTTTTGTATCATCATACAAAACACTTAAGTGATTATCAATTACAATAAAATCTTAAAATACCTATGATAAGCATTAGATTAGAACTTAGAAAAATTTTTACATTTCGGGATGTAAAAAATTTTGAAAAAAGTGATCTAGAACTGGCTCTACCCCTCTACTCATAAGTTAATACTATGTGGTACCTATTGCATTAATTTACTCCTTATGTTTAGGCAACCAATATTACACAATGTTGTCATACAAAAAAATGAACTTTATTGTATTGTGTCAGGTCTTAGACATGTGAGTAGCGTCACTATTGTCACCCGGGTCGACCCTCGAAGGTGATCGTATTACTTTCAAATATTAAGTATCAACACCTTTTGTTTTTGTATTGCTATCTCTACTTGACCTACAACACCGGCGATTTTTCTTTGTGTTACCCGATTTTACTTTACTAATCTTCCCGGTGTCTCCAACACTTCCACAGCTTCACCACGTTCCTTACTGCGGAGAACGTATTTCGTACACTGTATTTTATATTGCTATGATATTTCGTGTAAAATACCACACACTTTTTTAATACCTCGGGTTACTCTTTGCGGGAGCAATTGTAATTTTCAAGAGTCAAAGGGTTCCAAGCGTCTTCATCAATTTTCAATAAAAAAGAAATCTTTCCAATGCAAAACAAAAATATTAAATACTCCAAAATAATTGTTCTTCTAAAATAAATTGTAAATTTATTTCACTGTTAAATTGTAAATGGGCTTGTACTCTCGACCTTATGCCTATCCACAACGTCGGCTTATCTAGCATCTGGCCACACGCCCGTACAAATGTAAATTTATTCCTAGAATTTTAAACCAACTTTTTAAATTTAAAATAATTTCAATCTTTCCAAATCAATCAAAACCATCAAATCCATCCAAAGCACTAATTCAACTACCGCTCGGTAGCAACGTATCAAAAATATCCAATTTCACTTATCAAAATCAATCCAAAAATTACGCAATTAATGCATTTGCATCAAAATCACTTTATTTAATCAAAATCAAAGTACTCACAACTATAATTCACAAATTCAAACTTATATCAAAACTCAAAAACTGCTCCGAGCTGAAACAACATGCTCGAGCGGGCGCTGTCGGCGAAAAGCAAAAATTAACGAGTCAAAAGTCGGCACGACTTTCTCTCGCGGCGACTCATTGGCAAAAGCAAATCTCCTCGTCGGTTCGCCCCCACCTGTCCAACTTTTACAGTCTTACAACTTAAATTATTTAAAAACAAAATTCTTATTAAAATGTGTACAGGGTAGGTCGCAATAATTTTGAAACACCACAATATATTACACTCACAAAATCTCAAATTTCCGTTTAGCCACTTGTACAAGGTTACTCAAAAAAAATGTGAACTGTGAGAAACGTACTGTTATTAGTGCTTTTTAATACTTCAGACTTCCTGTCTCTCCAAATTACTTACTCACGGACCGCCACTGGCCGCTTGTTAAACTATTCTTTAATTTTATCTACGTTTAACATTGCTATTTAGTGCATGCTGTGTTCCGTAACTATTTATCGAAAGCGAATATAGGTAGACCTACTAAACGTGTTGCTTATATGAGACAGCGCCGTTTAAATTTTTGTGTTTGGTCGCCTTACTACCAGTCTGAAGTCGATAGATTGGCGAGAATCCAGAAAAGATGTCTTCGGTACACTGCCTTCAAATTGGGTGTCTCACATCATGATATTGGATACGATAGCTTGGTGCAGAGGCTTAGCTTCTCTACACTGGCTGAGAGAAGAAAAGTTATCGATGCCAAGTTTACATATAGACTAGTAATGATTCTGTGGACTGCTCTGAGCTATTATCTAGAGTAAATTTTTACGTCCCTTCTAGGGCATTAAGAAGCTCACCGACCTTTTATATTGAGTCCTCTTCAAAGCTGTATTTGATGTTTGCATCAGCCAATAGAATCGTGCATATTTTTATATATTGTTATTGTTTTATATAAGTTATTGTCGTAGTTTAAATCGATTTGGACCCACCCTGTACTCTTTTGGAAAAATTTTGTGAAAGGGTATCTTGTTTTCGTAAATTTGAAAGAGTGCAAGGTGTGGAACCAAGAGGAGAAAAGAAAGACTTTTTGCCAAAATGGCCGTACGAGCCAGTTGTATGAGTTTTTGGCTCTGTGAATTTCTATTGAAATTTTTGTGAGATATCGCTGATGCGAGTATTATTTTACAAAATTAAAATTTGTGAAGGTTGCGATTTTGTAATTTTTAGTCAGATGTGACTGCATTTAGAACTATTTTGAATTTCGTGAGTTGAATATTTTTTATTGATAAAGAGGATTTGTTTTTGAATGAGCGATTTTGATTGATTGGGGGTGATTTGATATTTAATATCAATATTTAAAATATTTAAAAGTTAAAATTTGTAAGACCAACGCGTGACGTGATTAATAGGCCGACAATTTGGATAAAGGAAACCACAATTTCAAACCTTAAAAGTGTTATTAAGGTTTATTTTTAATTATAAATTATTTGCAATTAAATTTTATTTGAAGATCATTTATTTTATTTGTTAGAACTTGAATTAATTTTTATTTTGAAACGCTAAAACCCTCGACTCTAAAATTATACCAACTAGTCCGCACATCAGGGCTACCCGAGAAATACAAGTGGGGTGTATATTTTTTAGATAAATATTTGAGCATTTGAGCATGATCAAGCTCTGTCACCAGAATCAGAATTGGATGAACTTTTCTCAGATTGTGAGTTTTTTCTGCTCATCATGTAATTGACTGCAAGTTGTTTGATGAAATAAATAAATGAGACGAGCGAAGAAATGCAGGAACGCCCATCTCAAAGTAGGAAATCTAGATCCAGAGCTATTTCAAAAAAGAGTAGTTAACTGCGTGAAAAGAGACTTTCGTAAATGCAGGATTGCAATAAAAAGTATTAAATAGTAAAAACATCGAAAGACATGGTCACCATCGCGGCTTAATCCGCGATTTCCAATAAAACGGAAAAGCAACGTGCCCACCGTTTTCTACCGGAAACTAATACGCGATTAAGCCGATTTTGAGAAGGAGTTGAGGGTGAGTTTGAGGGGTTTCCTGGTGTATTTTTGAAGTTCCAGATCGAATACCAATGAAATTATAATGGGACCAACTTAGAACTATACTTGATTCAACGCAAAAAGGAATTTTGAAAATCGGTTTATAAATGACGGAATTCTGAGGTAACAAACATAAAAAAATAAAAAGAAATACAACCGAATTGACAACCTTCCCCTTTTTCAATTCGGTTAAAAATATCCATCATCTCTACTAAGATCTTACTTAAATAATTCACCTCTACTAAACAGCCTACCTCTCCCTACCTCTTACAATTCGAACGATAAATACGGAATTGTTCCCGTTTCTCTCTCTAGTTCATCGCGTGATAATGCCTTTAAAATGTTTTAAACTAGTTATTCAAATATATCAAACTATTTTGATATGATTAACATCGAATTACACTACCTTAACCACTTATCCGTTGATTTTTCTTTTAAAATAAAATAATATGAACATCTGGTCTCCTTTTAGTAATTAATAAAATTAGTAATGCATTTGAAATTAAAATTGTAATGAAAAATTTTTTGTATTTATATTCAGAAAATATTTAACTAATTATAGTGGACCGTATAATATTTGTATCTTAATGAATGTTTTCTATTGGTCTACTAATAATATCAACAAACATTTTCTATTAGTTGTTAAATTTGTCACAAGCCCTAATAAATGGGACTAGCTGATTTGGTCACTGGTAATTTGGTCTCCGGTAATTTCAACCCTGGTAATTTGGTACCAGGTTATTTGATACCCTGCTGATTAGATCTTCTGGTAACTTAGTTTTCGGTAATTGTACAGATTTGCTAAATAAATAACATAAGCTAACACTATAACCTACTGACAGTTCTATGTCTTCGCTTGGATCTACCTTTTGCTCTAATCTCTGCGTGGGGCATTTCACAGGGCCCTACAAAAAAGCGTTCATACTTAACAACGGGCACTTGCCAGGAACCCAACAGGTCACAGGAAATTTCTACAGGGAAAATGTTACATGGGAATCTAGAGCATTTATAGGTCTATCATTGTTTTGGCAAAAAAAATCGTCTTTAGCGATGAAGCGCACTTCTATTTGTATGAATTTGAGAATAAACGAAACTGCCGCTTTCGGTCGGAAAATAATCCTCAAGAAATCTTAGACAAACCATTACATCCTGAAGAAGTAACTGCTTGGTGTGGTTTATAGTCTCAATGTATTATTCGACCTTACTTTTTCGAGAACGCAGAAGGTGCAAACGTTACGGTCAATGACCTGCGCTACACACAGAGCTGATATACGACTTTTTGAAGACTCATTTGGCTCGGCATGACTTGATGGAAGTTTATTTTCAACAAAACGGCAAAACTTGCCACGCTTGATGAAGCTCATTCAGTTACTGAGACAAACATTCGAAAGACGAATTATTTCGAGAAATTGCGATTTTAATTGGTTACCTCGTTCTTGTGATTTAACACCCCAAGACTTTTTTATTGAAATTTTTTTTTCTTTTGACATCCAGATGTTCAAATTATACATGAATCATGTTTTGCAGACGGGAAGCAGGGAACAATATTTTAATTTTTGATAGGGAAGAAAATTTAAATATAAGATATTGATAATCGATAAAAGTTTATAAAATTACCTAATAGTTATTAATTAGGGTTTGGAAGATGTAAGATGTACTTTTTTTTATACATTATAAATAATGTTATATAATAATTCTGATTATTTTACACAATAACTAATAAATTGTATTGGTAATTGGCTCTATCGGAACTCCGTATTGAATTTTTATATCATCTGAAATTTTTTCCGCCATCATAACAGTAGGTGCCGCGGGGTGACCAGCTACCATAGATGGAAAAATGCTAACATCAACAATTCGTAAGTTGTCGAAACCATGAACTATTCCTTTATTGTTTACTACCGAAGTTTTAGGATTTGGGCCCATTCTGCAAGTTCCACCTTGGTGATAGCCAGACCCTGTCATAAGTCTGAAAGCGCAGATCCAGTAATCCTTACTTCCCAATTCATGACTTTTACATTGCGGATAATCAACTAGAACCAGTGTCGCGTTAAGTTTTCTTAATGGTTCTGTGTCTAAAATTTTTTTTATCGTTTTAATCCCCTCGTATAAAATTTCTACTTCAAATTTTTCTCCCAAAAAATTAGGGTCAATAAGTGGAAATTTGTACGGATCTTTAGATTGGAGAGTTACCGAACCAATTGACACGGTTTTAACAACAAACGTGTTAATACTTATGTGGGCTGGAGAATTTAAACTGGCTATGATGGCATCGTATGTTTCCTTCTTGAGCTTTAAATAATCAACTAAAAATACTTCAGACGATTCCTCTATTAGATATGATGCCAATTCGATATCTGGGTAATTTGGACTTGCTTCAAATTTACTTTGATAAAATCCAAGAACTTCGCTGTTTGCATACCGAGTTAGAAAACCATCTTCATTCAAAAACTCTACAACCTGGTCGTGTAGTGATATTTCTGGTACGGATTCATTTATGCCAACAATAGCAGCCTGAAATACAGCGTGATCATAAAGAGTTTTGCCTACTGGAAGATTGCCAACTACTGGAATTTTCAATTGTTCTAGGTGCTCTCGGGGTCCAATACCGGATAACATTAAAAGTTGAGGAGTATTGGTTGCTCCAGCAGACAAGATAACTTCTTTAGTTGCTTTGGCACAATATTGTTTACCATTTCTTGAAAAGATTACCCCATGCACTCTGTTTCTTCCACGACCTATAAGCACTTTGGTAACGAAAGCATTGGTTACAATTTTTAAGTTTTTTCTTTCCGTAATGGGTTTTAAAAACGCGGCATTTGTGCTGTGACGAAATTGTCGACGGCTATTTGCTTGTACTCGAAAGACTCCTAATTGATTTCTTCCGTTATAATCTGTACTTGTAGCTTCATACAAAGTGTTGCTGCCCTCTAGGAAAGCTGCAGATTGATTGTTGAGTGGATTAACGTTCTTAACGTTCCAGTAACCACTTTTTCCGTGATATCCAGGATCTGACTTCACTTGAGAATTTTCTGATTTTATAAAATAAGGTAAAACTTCCTGATAAGTCCACCCGGGATTCCCTTGCGCTGCCCAATCATCAAAATCATCTTTGTTTCCTCTTACGTAAAGCTCGTAGTTAATTATACTGCTGCCCCCTAAACCGCGACCTCTCGCCATTGGGCAGCGATGTTCACTCATCCCTATAAAAATTATATTCGTTACACACGGTCACATTAAGAATTATTAATTTTAGATATAGTACCTAAACATGAAAGGTTCTGTTGAGTGCTGTAGTAGCCCCAATTAAATTTTGAAATTAGTAAATAAGGAACATTAGCTGGAATAATAGAAAAATTGGTTTCTTGACCTCCAGCTTCGAGAAGCAAAACTTTCCACTTGCTGACCTCCGATAATCTATTGGCGACGACTGCTCCACCACAACCAGCACCCACAATAATAAAATCCCATTGCCCAAATGCTAACACAGTTTCTTAATTAAAACCAAAATATTTTGATCACAATTGTTTTACCTTTAGTATGGCCGCTCTTATGTGGTCTGTATTGCTCATTATCTGTGGGTATCTCATAGTTAAAAACCTCCTCTCTTCCAGTTGTGATAATATTTTCCCAGAAAGCTACTTCATCCTCGTTTGAATTTTGACCCAACGAACATTTAAAGAGCAATACAAGAAATGCAATTTTCATATTTAAATTGTTGCTGTTGTTTATTCAACTTATTTTAAATAATATACCGCTGCGGTTTACATTTAATTCATTTATATCCATAATTTTTGCAATTTGCATGATATGTAAAACACTTGATAATGGAAGACCTAGTATGTGACAATCTCTTCAGTGTAAGTAGTCGGTTCAGTGACAGTAAATTTTTATTTTTCAAATATGCAAAATTATAAGTTTTTATACTTCGTCGTACATGGGGCTCTTCAATTTGACTTATCAAAACAATACCTTATCTTGCAATGCACACGTCGACTTTTAAAAGTAATTTTAGTTTTTGAATTCAAAATTTATTCGCTTTGAAATTAAATCCAACAGAAAAAAACTTCAAAATAAAAAATTCGTTCGCTCAAAAATCAAATTTAAACATTAAAAAAAAGCTACTACTAAAATATTAAAAAAAAAATATATAAATCTTTAGTCAAATTCTCAAATCAATCAAATCTCAAATATTCAAAATAAAAATCACAATATTCAAACCATTTCGCACAAAATAAATAAAACCTTACGGAGCCATAAATTAATCAACCGCTTCGGCGGACATCCTTGGTAAAAAAGACTCACTTTAGCTTTCCTTACCGGCAATTTCTAACATTCCAAAATTACAACTTTTAATAAATAAAATTTACATAATATCCAAACTACTAAGAGGTCGGTGAAAATCACTTTATAACACGACAACTTTCACCCCTTGTGCATTTTATTAATGAGAAGCAGCTTATTCATAAAATTTAAAAAACATTGTGCTGCAAATTAACATATCAAAAACAAATTTAGAATTTTAAATAAAATAAAAGAAAATTCACAATCTGCTAAAAAAACGTTTATTTCTTCCAACTTTTTTCATTCTCTTTTTCTTTATCCAGATCTACTACTTTTATCTATTTTTTCTTTCTCACTTTTCATAATACAATCTTCATACGAGGCTTTCATTTCTTCAGCATTTCTTTCTGTCACCCTCTATTCTTTCAAAAATTCCAACCCTTCTTTCTTTTTTCTGTCTGTTGTCATCGCCGATGTTAACTTTTCCTCTTTTAGATCATCAATTAATTGCATTTCAATTTCTTGTTTCTCTTTATCTAATGATTTTTCTCCAATAATTTTTTGTTTTGTTCACTATTTGGTTTTTCTTGCTCATCTTTTTGAAATGGTTCTTTTTCTTCTTGCTGTTCTTTTACTAATAATATTTTTGTTTCTTGTTTTTTTTTAATTCATAATTTTTTTTTTTTTTTCATTGTTTTGTTTCATGATTTCTATTTTCTCATTTAATGCCTTCGCAGCGCGTTCTATTTTTCCATTAAATGTCTTGTCATTCATTTATTCAATATTCTCAAATTTTTCAACTAATGTTTTCTCCGTTTATTCTTGTTTTTTTGCAAAATTTTGCAAACTATTTATTATCATTAACAAAGCCCAATTAACCTTCGCTATTTTTACTTTTCAGGATGGGCGTGGGTTTCATAAAATTAATTGCAACAGCAAAAACGTGTCAAAAAAGTCTGGCCTTTATTTGGGCGCCAAAAGTTGCAGTGAAATTTATTCAATTAATTTTAATTTTATATTCAAAATAATCCAATAAATTGTAAACCATTTTCCTAAACTTTAAAATTTTCGTTTCAATAAATTATAAAATGTAAAATGGTTTCGTTAAATTTGCACGTATGATACCGGGTTGCAGCTATCTCTTATCAAAATTTTCTAGTTTTTACTTCAAATTAAATTAATTATTTAATACAGATTTGACCATATCCGATCTTCTGATTTTATAAATTCTAATAAAAAAATTATCCATCTAACGAAAAATATCACTTTAATAATCAAAAATCCAAAACTCACAATCGAAATTAAAACTAAATAAAAACACGTGGCACTCGGGTTGTCTTTAAAGTCGGTTTACAGACAATAATTTTACGTGATAACGTCATAAGAAAACATTGATGAAAAATTGCATACTTTTTGAAATTGAATTGAATTATGTTTTCTTATGAGGTAAAAGCACGTAAAATTATCGTCCGTAAACCGAGTGTTAATTTAAAAATTGAATGGAATTTCGTTTATGTAACAGATAATACGAATTAAAACTATGTTATTACATTAACCCTCAATAGGTTAGTGCGTTATGTGCATGAAACATAATTGCATCATTTGGTGATCGCGAGATCGAACCTCATGCCAGACAAGTTTTTTTTAATAGCATTTTATATTTCAAATAATGTCTATGTATGATGCAAAGCCGATCGTGCCTCTTTCTCGCTTTTCTCATTAAACAACGTTTAATAATCTGTTTAGCTGGGCTACCAAGTGACAAATAAAATACTTATTTTTATTAAAATGAATATTTTTAATTAGATAAAAATAATAATCAATTTAAAACAGTTATAAATTATTTATTCTTTTAAACACGAAAACAAAACAAAATATTCTGTTAAATAATGGTATCAAAATAGTTAAGATAAAATCATAACTATTTAAACTGCACTTAATAGTTATCAAACCGGGAATGTAAAAATCGTAACTATCAATTCATAATATAGCTGTACATATTAGCTACTGCAATTTTGGTACGGAAACGCTAAGTTTAAAACTGCATCTAAACGGTATCATACGTTCAAATATATTTTAGTTACTAAAATTTCAATACATATCTGATACATCATTTGGCTTTACAATAACAGTATGAAGTTATATGCATTGAAACTATACTGCAACGGTACAGTGCAAATATGAATGAAAACTTATGTGCCGCTTAAGTACCTTTTTGATACTAAAATTTCAGGTATGAAAAATTATGTACCGCTTAAGTACCTTTTTGATACTTAATTTTCAGGTATGAAAATATATGTACCTATTCGTTAAACTTCAATACTATACAGATACAAAACCGACGTTGGTGTTGCTTGGGCGCGCTCTCGCTTGCGGAACGTGACAATTTTTGGTACGTGCAGCCGGTATATCAATTTATAAAACGTTATCACGTCAAAATCTTTATAAATCTTCTAAATATATTACTCAAAATTAAAAATGTTTAAAATCAATAAACCACAATTTTTAAATCTATTTCGCACATAATAATCAAAACTTTACGGAGCTAAAAATTAATCAACCGCTGCGGCGGACATCTTAGGCAAAAAAAGTTTTACTTTAGCTTTCCTTATCGGCAACCTCTTACATTCTAAAATTACTACTTTCAAAAAATAAAATTTACAAAATATCCAAACTACTACAGGGCCGGTAAAAATCACTTTGTAGCACGACAATATCTTGTAGGGGTTTTCCTGATTTTTGAGACTATCTGTGCAGTCTTCTACGGCATCGGAGAGGTTTCTCAAAAAACCATCACGGACATCTGTTCATGGTTATAGCACAAGGAACTAATAATAGTTTCCGAGAAAACCGGGACGGTTTTGGTGTGTGGTAGAAAGCAACATTTACCAATAAACAACGAGGTGGAAAACTCCACTTCGCTCTATCAAAGCGGTTAAGATCTTGGCGATATACATCGATCGCAACTTGTAGTTCCGCGAACCTCTGCGTAATGCGGTAGAGAGCGCGCTGAAAGCCACTTCAGCCATATCAGAACTTCTCCAAAACGTAGGTGTCCCAGTAGAACAAAAGAAGCGCGCTCTGGTTTCGGTAGCAGAATCGGTATTCGGTACTGCTATACGGGACGTCAATCTGATCGGAAGCGCTTTTCAAGCATAGTAGCTACTCGCAGATATATTTCCGGATACAAACAAGAATGACCCTGCGAGTGGGACGAGCGTACAGAATTCGAACGAGGGAAACGACCGATACCATAGTTAACACCATGCTCTCCGGACCAGACAACAGAGCAGCTGTAACTACCTTTGCCCTAAGGGTAATAGCGGCCAAAGAACAGCATGAAATAAAAAGACAGAATGCACCGTAGAAGAACTAATAGAAATCTGGCCTCATTCGGATTACAGAGAAGTTCGGTTTACTGGATAAAGCTAAAAACCAAAATTTCCTTTTCTTTTAATTGCTGGAACAATAAAATTTTATGAGATGAGACATCATTTTCACATGCCCATTTTAAATAAATGTTAAAACTATCGACGGCTTCTTTATTTTTTACGTGATTTCTTATTTTCGTCACTTTCTTCATCATCTTTTACGTTCGGATCTTCAAGAAATTTGCTCAATAATTTCTGAATCAGTTAAATTATTTTTTTACCCATTCTTCTACTTCAGCTTGTCAACACTATTTTTCATCTTTTCCTTTCTTTCGCAATCCAAACATTTTTTTATAATGCGAAAATTTTATTAGTTATGTTCGGATTATAAACTATTTGTGCAAACTACCAAGTTTTTTTATTGTTCGGATTACTGAATGGTCGGATTAGCGTGTGTTCGGATTACCGAGACTGTACTGTAATTTTATTGACGCTTTGGAAGTATGTTCAAAATTTTGTCAATTTTCTTTTCTTGTTCCTCCTGGAGTTTTGGCAGGAAGGGTTGGAAAATCTTTAAAAAATGTACGAAGGTATCCACCTTTTTTTTTGTTCTTTTGCTGCTATATTTAATTTGGTCTTATTACCCGGTTACCTGGTGTTTTGCCATATTTTTCTCAGTTTCCGGCTCTTTGCAATTGCTTTTTTTTCTTCTCTTGGACAATTATTTTCTTCCCTGATGGAGCTTGAGGAGAGGTAGATTCCCAGACTGTATTTTGTATTGTGGTTACTAGGTGCTCAATCGCGGTGATGAGTTCTTTTTCGATTTTCAATGACATATTTAAATCTAATTTCGTTAATTTGATTTTTACAGTTTTCCCAATTTATGTGTTTATTGAACTGTGATGGATGTTTGTATCTACTTTGGATTTCGGTAATAAAAGTAATCAAAACAGGAGTGTACCCAAGTAACATTTTGTGCTGAATATCAACTGCGAGAGCGCTGTGTCAGCTTAAAATTCAGCTAATGAGCTGCGTCAGCTGCTGATTTTTAGTAACGTCAGAAGCTGAATTGCTAATTTGGCGGCAAAAAACCAGCTGAAATTGCGCTTCGTCAGCTGTTGAAAATGCTGACTCAGCTGATATTCAGCACTGAATCAGCTGTTCTTCAGCGCTGAATCAGCAAATATTCAGCTGAACTTCAGCTAATGTTCAGCGCTGAATCAGCTGAAATTCAGCTAAAATTCAGCTGATATTCAGCATTTTGAACAGCTATTAAAAAAATTATTTTAAATTGATAATTATATTTATCTAATTAAATTGTCGCCTATAATTTATAGAACATGTTATTTTATTATTTTCATTAACATTAAAAAATATAATTATATTATATCTTTATTACATCATTTATTTATTTATTTATATCTCAACTATTTATTTTTTATTCTTAGTTTTTACGGTCGACAATAAGGATATTTAAAATTTTATTTCATTTACCGTTAATTATTTTTTAGTTTGGTGAGATAACAGACTTGTAAGTTTAGATATCCCTAGTGGACGCTTACTAACTTTCAAAATACATTTTCTTAGTATGGAATTCGGTTAGTTTAGAGCACGTGGAAGGTTTACATGATCGGTTGAAGGGAATGGTAAGTTTAATTTTATATTTTCTTTGTCAATATGATCCTGATGAGGTCAATTTCGTTGGGTAATACCACGAATAAGTCCGAAACATGTCGTTCGTTCAGGCGTTTTGAATTTAATAATTTTTTTCTTTCTATTTTTT
The DNA here is from genome assembly GCA_911387805.1 of Cantharis rustica. Taxonomy (NCBI): domain Eukaryota; kingdom Metazoa; phylum Arthropoda; class Insecta; order Coleoptera; family Cantharidae; genus Cantharis; species Cantharis rustica. Next base: position 37,725,035 of record OU426880.1, read on the forward strand.
TCATTCGTTATTGATTCCTAATACGGTCCTGACTACCGATGTCCTGCTACAAATTTGTATTTTGAAATTCATCTACTTTGTAGATTATAACGACCTCTATCTCAACTATTTATTTCTTATTCTTAGATTATGAAATTTGGGTTTCTCAAAATAATTTTGTTACAATTGATTTGAACATATAGTTATAAAATTGCGACAATTTTAATTTTATAAAATTAATTTTTAAAAATACACTAAATTAGCTACAATGTTTAAAAACACCTACCGTGTTAAATTCGATTACATTGAAATTTAAAAATTGTCTTTATTTGGTTAATTATTAACACAAAAATTCCTAATTTTGCATAAATCGATTATAATCGGCAAAATATTTTTAAAAATTGTTTTACTATAAAAAAAATGAAAATAAAATTAATATAAATATGTCTGCACTGGTGATCGTAAATAAAATTTTGCTAAGTCCGGAAAAACGTGCACAAAATTTTATAAAACATTTAAAAATAAAGTTAAACGATTGATGATATTTTTGCAAATTTCTTTTACCATGCGGTCGAATTTATGGGATTTCGCTTTTGTATGCGATTTATATCTTAAAGCGAAAGCCCAATATTACATTTGTAAATAAATTATAGATTTACATTGAAAATTATTTTGATTTTAATTAACACTATTTTTATTTATTGATGATGAAAATGATGAAAATTAATACAAATTTTGTGCACTTTAAATGTTGGTCCATTTTTTAAATTACTAATCAATTGACAATATATAATACAAATAATATAATTTGTATTATAAATGTTCGCTAAACGCTAAAATTCAGCTAATGTGCTGAAGCTGAAAATCAGCTGAATTTTAAGCTGACAGACCGCAATGGCAGCGAAAAATTTGCTGACCAAGTTTTTCAGCACCAAATGTTACTTGGGTAATCAGAGGATAAGTTTAGACATGGGTTTGCTTTAAGATAATTTTGTGCGAGATCTTTTGTAATGCAGAAATTCAGCATATCGGAAAACTTTTCTCTATCAGTGGACCAATATGTTAGATGACCCGTTGATAGGAGATACAGATTTCCACTCGTAAATGTTTTTAAAAATTTCCTACTTCTAGGATTTGCTATACTAGAGCCTCATGTTGATGTTTGGCATGATGAAACATGGACTGATGAAACATGGGAGCTGTCGGTAATCCGAACACACACTAATCCGATCATCCAGTAAACCGAACAAAAGAAAAACTCGGTAGTTTGCACAAATAGTTTATAATCGGAACACAACTAATAAAATTTTCGGATTATAGAAAAATGTTTGGATTGCGGAAAAAAAGATGAGATGAAATATAGTGTTTACAAGCTGAAGTAGTAGAGTGAGTAAATGGAGAAAATCAGGAAAAGATTAATTTAACTGATCCAGAAAGAGCAATTCATTGAAGATCCGAACGATGATGAAGAAAGTGACTAAAATGACAAAACACATTTTATAAAAAAAAGAAGCTGTAGATAGTTTTAACATTTATTTAAAATCAGCATGTGAAAATTATGTCCTATCTCATAAAATTTTATTGTTTCAAAAATTAAGAAAGAAGACAATTTACGTTTTTTAACTTTATCCAGTATACCGAACTTCTCTGTAATCCGAATGAGGCTAGGTTTCTATTAGTTCGGATTACCGAGACTGTACTGTAAAAAAAATTAAATCAAAATTCTCCTATGGAAAACATACACAACAATGTATTATTATATAAATTTTCTCTTTATCACTTCCGTGATACATTATATTATGCAATACAAATTACATAATATGAAACTTATAAATAAATGTATTTAAACCAAAGAGGAATTATTAAAGCTTGTTATCAAAATAAAAATACACTAAGAAGAGTTTTTATTTGATTAGTCAAACGTAGTTATTTTGATTATTAAAAGTTACTTTTTGGAAAAAAGGCATACAAAACATATCAGTGTACACACGTTTTTTAATTAAACGAAATATTAACAGAAAAAAATGTTGATAAAAAATTTTTATTTGCCCCTCACCCGGAAGAGGTTTGAATTTTAAACTTGAATCTAAAATATTCAGTTCATCGCCAAAAATTTTTAAAAGTAAAATTTGTTTTACTTTTTTACTAAATAGAATAAGATAAGAACTTGAAATATTTTAAATACACATTACTGTATATTATTTAAATTTTAAAAACGAACAAGTTTGTTTGCGTGGTATAATAGAAAATTTAAAATATATTTCCTTTCAAAGTCTTTATCGTATTCATTTATCGTCGCTTTATTAATATTTACCATTAAACTAGAACTAACCTTATTTTATTGCTTTTGCGGATTTTTTTTCAATTGAAAGTAGCAAGTAATTTTTTCTTTATTTCTTTAATTAAATATTATTTATTTTTATTTCTTTTCTTACTCTATATCAAATAAGTTTTATTTGAATTTGATTTATATAAGTCTGTTCCACCTTCCTCATCTGTTTATTTACAACAATTTTGAGGTTAGACATATCAAAATGTATTATTATATTTTGTATTTTTAAACAAAAATTGAAAACAGAAAGAAAACTTAAAAGTAAAGTTTGTAAGTGGATTATTGTGGTAGATAGGAGTATGGTAATGTTAAAATTTAAAATAAACAAACTAACCAAAATGTTAAAATAATGAATTTTAACTGTTAAGTAGAGAATACATAGCGACGGCCTTACACTAATACCCCGTATCTCCAAAAACACGATTTTACATGAGAAGGCTTCTTTAATTCATCATTTAATAAAAAATCTCTATTAAATAAACTTTATAAAAACCTAATTTTGGATTTTTTTCGAGATATGGGGTATTTAATTTACAATTAACCATGAATTTTTAATTTAAAATTATAACGGCAGAACACCCTGTATATGTAATTTTATTTAAACTAATTGCAATTATTCAAATTTACTAAATCAACAAATTGTAAAAATACATTAAAAACTTTAATAAAGACGTCGACAGGATGCAATTGCATTAACAAAATGCAATTTCACAAAAACCTACTTTAATGTAGGAAACAAATATGCATATCTCGCAAGGTTACAAATTCTTTTAAATTATAATATAATTACCTATTAATATCTGTATATAAATTTGTTAATTTAGCATTTGTTAATTTGATATATAAGTATGTAAATTTTGTTAAATAAATGAAGTATCAATCGAACTCCGTAAAACTTAACTTCGACGACTTAAGTTTTATTCTACCAACAAGGTAACTTTTGAGATCCAAGCCTAAAAATTTGTTAGTAAGGCTGCTAACACTCAGAAGTCATCCTCCTTCTCCATAATCTCTGTACCGAAATTATTCATGGCCCTTCGAACCTAGAAGAAGAAGAAGATCAAAATCGTTCAAGCAAACAAGAAGAACATAGTCTTTTGAAGAAAATAACAAACTAGCAGAAGAAAATACAGTTCATAAAGAAGAATCAACTCTAGAGTCCAACAGCGGCCGAGAGTCAGCACCAATAGCAACAAAAAACAATCAACTCCAGTGTCCAACAGCGGCAGAGAGTCAAAACCAATAGCAACAAAAAGAATCAACTCCGGTGTCCAACAGCGGCAGAGTCAACATCAATAACAACAAAAAACAATCAACTCCAGGGTCCAACAGCGGCTGAGAGTCAACATCAATAAGAACATCAACACCAGCATCTCATCAACACCAAACCAACGCAAAGACTATTCAATTAAGAAAACGTGAGCAAAGAACAAAAAATGGAAAAAATCAACGAAATAGCAGTACACCAAGAAGAAATCAGGAAATCAATTCAAGAACGTGAAGATTTGGAAAAAGAAGTGGATAGCCAGTGGGAGAAAATATCGGCCCACTAGCGAGCAAAGAAAGAACAACAGTAAAAGGAAGAAAATCATAGTTAATACGTCAAGTTAACACAAAATTTTTTAAACTACTTCTTAAAATTTTTTGAGGGGGCAAATTACATGATGGACATCATGTAAAGTACCACTTCGACAACAAACTAAATTTAAAATTTAATTTTTATTGTTTACTAATGTTTTGTAACTAATTTCAGAAATCAACAAATCATCAAAAAAGTGCAAACCTGTCGACAACAACCAAATTAAAATCATTTCAAAATTCTGTCAATCTGCCAAACTGCCAATTTGTTTAAATTAAGTTATCAAACTACTGGTCAACATCAATTTAATTCAAGAAGAAAGAAAGTGGTCTTACAAACCATAGCTCGTAGAAAACTCATCAAACTCATCATCTCTAACGGAGAATCATCATTAACAATTTTATACTACCATCAAGAACGGTGGATCAGCAAAGTAGAAAGGAACGGCCAAACGGCATAGAATTATTAACAATACCACTAAGACCGGTGGATCAACAAAGAAGAAAGGATCAGCATAACTATTTTATCTTCGACCTAGGAACGGCGAATAAGAAGCAATCAACATAACTATTTTATCTTCGGCCTACGAACGGCGAAGAAGAAGCAATCATCATAAACTATTATCTTCAGTCGAGGACAGACGAAGAAATCACACTCATGGGAAAACGGAACAAGTGACCTTACAAACCACAGATGGTATCACCAAGTTAAGAATTGGAATTGGACCAGGACAACATCGCTATCAACTTCAACTATTCATTTACCTTTTTGAGGCGGCAGAATGTTTAATTTACAATTAACCATAAATTTTTAATTTAAAATTATAACGGCAGAACACCCTGTATATGTAATTTTATTTAAACTAATTGCAATTATTCAAATTTACTAAATCAACAAATTGTAAAAATACATTAAAAACTTTAATAAAGACGTCGACAAGATGCAATTGCATTAACAAAATGCAATTTTACAAAAACCTACTGTAATGTAGGAAACAAATATGCACAACTCGCAAGGTTACAAATCCTTTTAAATTATAATGTAATTACCTATTAATATCTGTATATAAATTTGTTAATTTAGCATTTGTTAATTTGATATATAAGTATGTAAATTTTGTTAAATAAATTGAGTATCAATCGAACTCCGTAAAACTTAACTTCGACTTGAGTTTTATTCTACCAACAAGGTGACTTTTGAGATCCAAGCCTAAAAATTTGTTAGTAAGGCTGCTAACACTCAGAAGTCATCCTCCCTCTCCATAATCTCTGTACCGAGATTATTCACGGGGCATTAACATAAGGCCGTCGATAGATACTTATATAGAAAAATAATATTTTAAAACAAATTTACATGTAAATTAATGTATTTTTTATTAATTAATGTTTTTTTAAATATTATTTTTCTATATAAGTATTGTCGTGTTTCAAAGTGATTTGGACCCACCCTATGCATTTTAGTAAAATTTTGATATAAATTAACTTGTAACATTGCATAATTTGCTAGGTGGGGACAAATCACGGACAATATCAGGCCTTTTGCCGAAAAATGACCGACGTGATGTATTAATAATTAGTTAGTCCGAAAAATTTATAATTTTTGGAATGCAAGTAAATTTTTTGAAGGAAAAGTGTTTTGTTGAAATTTATAATTGGATTTGTTGATTTTGAAGAAGGTTTGAATAGATTTTGAAAGTAAAAATTAAACGGAAGATGGTTGCATAATTGAAGATAAAATTTAAAAATTATAATAAAAATTTGGTAAAAAGTTTTCTATTTTTATATTAAAAGTTTATTCAAGGAACAACAAATTGTGAGTGATAAGCCGGACTGAGATATCGGTATCGTAAATTTTAACTTGACCATTTTTAAAATTATATTGTAACGAAAATTGAAATTGAACAAATTATTTTAATTAGAAGATTTATTGAAACAATTTAAAATTAAATAATTGGACATAATTTACACTGCATTCTTTTGGCGCCCGAACGTGAGGCTCGAAAATTTGAACGCACTTTTGACCTTGAGATTTAAAACTAAAATTAAATTGGAAAGTGAAGAAAAGTTGAAAACAAGAAATAAAAATGGACATGCAACTATTAGATAGAATGATGACCAAAATAAAAAAACCACTAGACAGATACCCTGAGGAATTAATAGAAAAAGTACGCATGGAAAAAGATAATAAAAAGAAAAAAATAAAATAATACAAGATATTAGAAATATAAGAAAAGATAACCAAGATAAACAAAAAGAATTAGAAATTACATAACTAGTAGCTGAAAAATTAGAAGCAACAAAACAAGAAGCTAAAACATTAGAGATTGTAAAACTAGAAACAGAAAAACTAGAAGGGAAAAAAATTAGCAATTAAAAAACAAGATGCTAGAAGATTAGAAATTAAAAGATTAGAAATGGTAAAACTGGAAGCAGAAAAACAAGAAGCTGTAAGATTACAAGCGCTAAAATTAAAAATGGAAATAGAAAATCTGAAATATGCACGTATATGCTTTAAAAATAATAAGATTATGTACCTACTAAAAAACAAAAAACTTTAATTTTTTTAATTAATTTTATTGAGAGATCTAATTACAATTAACAAAGAGATTATATGCCAGCTGCATTTTTGTAATTTTGTGCTAGAAGGTCAGCCCACGAATTACAATTCTCCCAAAGCCGTTGGCCAGATATTTTCGAGGAAATGGACTTTACAACGTTGAAAGTAGAACTGTTGAAAATTTTTTACAATTTACTTAAAAAAGTACAAAAATGCACCAATATGCACAACCTACGAAAATATGCACCTTGTGTTAAAAATATGCAAAATTTGCATTTTAAAAAGTATTTTATTGAATTCTGATTTGCCTAATTCGGCTTGATCCATATGAATTCTGGTGACATATCAATTTTTAAAAATATGCAAATGCATTAAATTCCGTGCTCTAATTATGACTCATCAAATAATCATAAGCTGAATTTCCATTAAGACGGCACAGCAAACGGCAATATTGATGTGTGATGTTTATTGCGGATGCAGCAATAAATAAACAGATGCGTTTCCAAACAGTGCTTGGAAAGCTGTTCTTTTCAAAGATATTTTTGCAAAGTTTATCTTTTTTAAATTTTATTTCTTTTAAATTATGTAAATAGGCACTATAAGCCTTAAAAATAAAAACCTATCAAATATGCATTCTCAAATTTTGGTTGTAAACTTTAAAGTTCTAGAAACGTATAGATACAATTTTTTACGACTCTAGAAACAAGCAACGAAAATATGTATTTACATATAATTCCACACTCTAGAAATAACTAGAAGCACTGTCTGGTGAAAATTTCCCAACTAAAGCTAGTAATTTTTTGGACGGGAATTGCTGCACTGTGTGGTCTTGGATTGACGTGTTGCAGTATTGCAGACTTCCTATTGATGAGAGTTGATCTTTTTTCTATCAATTTCTGGCAAAGGCGTTCCATCTGCTCATAATAAACTTTACTGTTGTAGTATGTCCTTCATTTAAAAGTTTGTAGTGAATAACTCCACGAATAAATCACCAAATGCACAGTAACACTTCAGACACTGTCAAATGAAATGAAACCAAGCGTAACTTGCTCGGAGTACTCTAAAACTTAAAATGCTCATAACTTTGCAATATTATTTATTATAATAATAATAATATCCCTCATTATTCTCTTTAAAAGAGGAGAGAAACAAAAGTTTTTACTATCTTTTCAAGTCACTCCTACGCTATCGGTCCATGCGCGTTGATCGCAAACTTTTCTACTTAGTTTGTTTTCAGATTTTCACTTTTGTGCTTTTGGTACAAACGAAAATTTTTGCGGTACATACAGGTACAAACAAAGTACAAACGATTACACCAAGTTCGATTTCAATAGTTTAAGGTGGGGGTGCTGGCATGTACCTGGCAACCCCACTTTGAAATTGCTGTAACTTTTTTGCCTTTATGGTACATACGAAAATTTTTGCGGTACAAAGAGGTACAAACAAAGTACAAACGATTGCACCAAGTCCGATTTCAATATTTTAAGGTAGGGGTGCTGGGGACATGGAGTTGGAGGAAACAGATAAAAAATAAAAGTCGGGGAACAAAATGAAAAGATAGCCGAATTATTGATGGAAGAGTAAGAAGAAAATATACCATTGGTAAGTGAATCGCCTGAGAAAGCCGTAACCAATGAAAAGCAAAAAGATTAATTTTTCAAAGGAAAAGAAATAATGGAACAAAATGAAGATAAAATGTGGTGTCGAGGGACACCAGATAGGAACGAAGTACCTTTATTACATAAATATTAATTTCAAGTTCTAGTCGAGGTAAAAAATAAATAATTATTCGGATATAAATATTTTATTATGATTTTTTTATCGATAAAAATCAAAAACTACTTTACAAAATTGCCAAAATAGCGATTTCGGCATGTGTCAAAGTCGATGTAAATCCGCAATCATCACGGTCATATTTGAAATTTTTGACATTTTTTTTGCACATTCGGCTTTAGATAATTTTTTGCATCTGAGTGGCATTTTTCAAAATCGATTTGTTTTTAAATTTTGGGGGTTTTATTTTCGGCTGAAAATTTTTAAAATTATTAAATTATATTTTTTTAAATTATTCGTCGGTTTATCAATTTTAACGCGTTCTTAATTTGCAATACGCAAAGAGTAGCTTATATATAGCGTATTTTAACGATACCAATTGTGGCGTAGAGCAAAGGGCTCCGTCTACACATTTTAGCCGAGAGATCGAATCCCGGTGAAGGTAACTTTTTTTCTAGAGAAATTTGCAAACTATAACTCGTGGTTTCCGAATATGCACTAATGCTGAGCAGATGTTCCACTTTTGACCACCAGATGGTGTAATTATCGAACGATATAAAAATCTTACGCATTTTCGTTACGGACGTTTTTTTCTGATTAGCTTCGCATCCTCCCATAAGAAACTTCGTTCCAAAAATTTTTGAAAGAAAAAGAGTTCAGTGCGAAGCGGTAAAAGAATTTTTGGAAAAAGAAAAGCATAGGTTTGAAATCGAAATGATGAATGAGTTTAAAAAGAAAAGATAAATTTGGAAGTTTTCCACGAATCAGGAGTAATAGAAGAGGATGCAGGTAAGATAGACGTCTCCTATCAAGATTATTTTGTGGAAGATAAGAAGACATTATATAAAACAACAGAAAGATTTGGATTGCAAATAAGAATAGAAAATTTTGGAAGACATCAGCGTTTCAAACGAGATTTGAGTTGAATTGTTGGTTACTGTCACGTAACCTATCACAAGAATTGATCATATCAAATTTTTAGCATAAACCAAAAAATGCACAAAACACTTTTTCGAAAACTAAAATGTTTAAGTTATCACAATATATAAATACACTGCGTATGTATATTATCGCAAACTTTTTTTTTCTATTGACCATTGAAAAGAGGACAATTTGCTGAGTATATTAACACAAAAATTTTTTTGGATTATGCAATTATTGACGAAATTACGGCATTTTAAAAATGCGAATTAACAGGGGCGTGTAACTTGATATACTCAGTTTTGCTGTGCCTTACACGTGGTCTAGAGTCAGTACTGTAGGCCACCCACTCAGTATGCAAATTGAAATGTTAAGATTTAAGCTTTAAAATTGGTAATTTTAATTGCGTTTTCGATGGGTTTCGAATTATTAGTTTAATTAAAATATCGGAATACATTAATATATAGTAAATTTTATGTGTTAGTCAAAAAACAAGGCCGCCGGGCACCTTCGGCCTTATTATAAAATAACTTATTTATGGCAAATCTCGGATTCCAGGTAAACGTAAATCTGTGTTTTCGAGTTCCACCTTTGGCGAGTTCTGCCATTCTTCAGGGATATGTTTAAATTGTTTTGCCTTATACAAAAATGGCTAATCATGCAGCCGTGTTAAATGGTGTATCTAAAATACATGACTAACACATAAAATTTACTATATATTATTAATATTAAATACTTCTGATTTTGAAAATGTGAATTTGAAAATCAAACTTAAATTAATATTTTGAAGTTCATTACTCGAAAATATCTCCTTGTGATTTTATTCTGATATTATTTGATCTTATTTTATTCCTTAAAATTTGTAGATTTGTAGGTTTGTGTTTACACCTTAAGCACCAAATACACCATAAAACTCACTATAATTTTATTGTAAACACAAGTCTGCAAATTACAAATTTTAAGAAATTTTAAGGAAATTTTAACAAAAATTTTAAGGAAAATTTTATAAATAACCAGGTTATTACTGTTTACATATTACTTTAAAAAAAATTTTCTTCAAGTATAATCAAGTCGTGGTTATCCACGTTACATTGCAAGTTGTTATTATTAAAGAACTAAAAAGAAATTCCAAAATTCTAATAATAATAGACAAAAAGCGTAATTTCCAAAAAAAATTTTTTTTTACTATAACTACATATTGTGTTAAAAAGCGATTTAACCGCCCAAGTTGTAATATTTTTTAATTTTAATTTTGCTCTAGTTTAATTTTTTTTAATTAAAGGTTTTTTTGTTTTGAGTAAGCGCTTGTTTAATTTCCGAAATTAATAATTTGAAATTGTTGAAAATTTAAATGAAAGAATATGGTTAGAGCAAAGCATTTGATAAGAAGCCGGCATTTGCAACGAGGTGTCGCAGATAAGTTTTTTTTTATTTGATGGTACAAAACCAAATTATTCAGAAGTTACGCCCAGGATAAGACTATCTCAGCTTCCGCTAAAGCAGCAGTTTCTAAAGTTATTTATGTCACGCCTCCTTTCTACCCAAAAAATTTTCCGCCCTCCCTTAAAAAAATGGTAACGCGCTTTGGTTGTCTAAGAATAGTATTACTTTGTCTCGAAGTTGCATGTACTATGAGCGAGCCGCCCAAACTAACCTCTTCCTGCGGGTCCTTTCTTTTCCTTTTCCACCAAAACAAATATTTTTATTTATTGTTTATTAAAAAATTACAAAAATTATACAAAAAAACAACTTAGGTAATACCTACTTAATTATTTCAATGTGATAATTTGTCTCTCTTTGCAGATCTCTACGTCGCCCCTTTCACTTTGAAAACCACTGCCCTAAAAGAAGGGCTAGACCGTGCAAACAAGGCAAAAACTTTTTTTATTTCATTACTGCAGTGTTGTTACGACTTCTGTTTATAAATATACTGTTTGTAAATTATAAATTAACGCAATCCGCTATTTTTACTTATAGGTCAGCGGATTATGTTAATTTAAAACCTACAGAAATTGAAGAAAGGTAAAGGTGAGTCATTAAGTGTTTGAGTTCTACCACATTCTTGCCCGAGAGTCAGCGGACCACACAATTGGATTTAATTAAAAAAATTAAAAATATTTATTTTTTCTGTTTTTTTTTTAAATTTTACTTAAAATTATCACATTTAACTAAAACTATTTACATGTTAATTTGACTGAGCCTATCTTACGATGTATCAGGCTGTTGATGAATATTTTTTATCTTGTACTTGTAAACCATTTGTAGGTTTCTTGGAAAAAATGAGTAGAAAATCCAGCGAATTGATATTAAGTTAGTCTATTCCAGCTTGTATGGATTATTAGAGGAGGGCAAGGTTTAACCTCGCACGCACTCAGGCCTCTTAATCGGGCTCATTGTACTCCAGCTTGTATGTATGTGTAATAACGGTAATAACCCGGAGACATTATTGTTTTGAACTGTCTGTATTTGTTTGATGTTCGTCTTGGATGCGTTGCCCTATATCGGAGAGGCGTATAGTAGTATGGGTCTGATCATTGTTTTGTATAGTAGTTGTCTGAGTTTTAAGTCGAGTTTGTTTTTGTGGGTCATTAGGGGATACAATGCGTGAAGCGCATTACTTTTTTTTGTGCGGTAAGTTGTAGGTGTTGTCTGTATGTTAGTCTTTCATCCAGTGTCACTCCTAGGTACTTGACGGTGTTTGTCTTGGTTATTATATTGACATTATTGACTTTCAGTGGTAAGTTATGCTTATCTTTTTTTGTGGCTGAAAATTGTGAGGGTTGTCTTCGTCTCGTTTAGTTTGAGTTTCCATTTGTGGTAGTAGGGTTCAAGTAGGTCAATGTATCTTTGTAAGTAGGTGATTTACTAGTCTTTTTTGAATGATTGTGCTATTACTGCGGTGTCGTCGGCGTAGAGTGAGATTTTTGTGTTTGGGTGGGTTGGTAGGTCGTTTCTGTAGTAGGTAAATAAGAATGGAGCTAAGATAGATCCTTAAGAAACTCCTGCCGGGATGGGTTAGAGGTTTGAAAAATAGTTTTTAATTTTGACTTGGAAAAATCTGTTTTCGAGAAAACTGGTAATAATTTTTAATTAGGTGGAAGGGTAACTACCCTCCCACCTAATTAAAATCATTTACAAACAACTGTTTGTAATTATTTTATGTATGAGTCCGTCATGCCAATTGGTGTCGAAAGCTTTTGCAATGTCAAGTGTGACTACTGTGGTAGTCTTGTTAATGTTATAATTTGTTGTGATTTGGTCCGTTAGTGTGGATAGTTGTAGTACGGTACTGTGGTTTGTTCTGAATCCAAATTGTTTGGGAGTATAGTGTCGTAAGTTAATTCGTAAAGTTGTAGTCGGTGCAATATAAGTTTTTCTAATATTTTGAATAGTACTGGTTAGAGACTGATGGGGTGGTAGCTGCTGGGAAGGTTTTTTGGTTTGCCGGGTTTTAAAATGGGGATGACGGTGGCGTTTTTTCAACAGGTTGGAAAGTTCTGATTTTTGAGGCATGCGTTTAGGATGTAATATATTTGAACAACAATTTTTTTCGGGAATTTTTGGATAAGTGAAGCTCTAAAGTTGTCGTTTTTGATAATTTTTCTGATTTCTAGAAGGATGGTTAAGTCTTCGGGGGGTGTGAGGTAGATAGTCTGCTGAAATGTAGTTGTAGTGTTTATTACTTGTGCTTCTGTTATCGGGTCGTTTTGATTTATTGTAAGGTGGTGGTTTTCTAAGTACGTGGCGGCTATTGCATTTGCTTTATAGATGTTGGTGATTTTTTGTCCTTGGGAGGTTTGTAGTTCTAGATATTTGTTTTTGATTTTGGTTTTTAAAGCTTTCGCTATGGTTCATAGTGTGTTTAAATTTTGTGGTCTGGTCTCCGATAATGTTTGAGTTCATTAGTCATTTTTTATTTTGCCAATAGCCTGGTTTATATCGTTGGTTAGTTTGCTAATTTGTATTTTTAGCGTTGGGTCTTGGGTAGTTGTGAGTTTGGTAAATTTTACGTAGTTTGTTTTTGTTTCTGATTTTTAATAGTATGTATGGTGAGAGGTTTAGTTTGTGGGTTGGTGGTGGTTTTTCTGTTGTGTTATCAATGAATATTTCTGTTGTTTGGTCAGTGAGTTTTTTGATTGCGTGTTCGATGTCTGCATTTGTATGTATGTTGTTGTTTATCTGTAAGTTTTGTAATTTTAGGGTAAAACTTTTCCAGTTTGTCGTCTTTATTTGTAGGGGAGGATATACGGGTATTTTAAAGGATGCAATTTCTATGAAAATTGGTAGGTGGTCTGAACTAAGTTTATTTTTTGCTTTTATGAAGCGTACATTAATGTGTTTGGTAATTGCGAGATCTATTATGGTCGCTCTGTAGGCGGGGTTATGGGGGTAGTGAGTGTGGTCGTTTATTAGATATGAAAGTTGGACATTGCTATTTCGTAAGTAAGCATATAGTTCTTTACCGTTGGTGTTCGCTGTAGGGTTATTCCATGTCTGGTGCGTTGAGTTAAAGTCTCCGGCAATTATAACTTTTCCGGAGTTTTGTAGTATTTCGTCAAGTTTTGTAAAGTCGTGTTTTTTGGCAGGAGAGAGGTAGTAATTTACTATTGTCAGGTCATTGATTTGAAATATTTGTGTGTCGGCTTGTGTGGTAGATATGTTGATTGTTGTAAGTTCTATTGTGTTTTTGATGGATGTCAGTAGTCCTCCGTGCGCGTTTCTTAGTTTGTTTATTGCCGAGTAGTTTAGTATTTTGGTCGCATGTTGTTAGTTGAGTTTTGTTTCTTGTATGAGTATGATGTATGGTTGCAGTTGGCCGATTAGTACATGGAGTTCGTTTAGTTTCGGTGTCAGTCCGTCTGCGTTCCAAGTTATGATTTTTAAGTTTGTTGAGGTTTGTCTAAACATCGTATTTGTCTGCTATGTTTGCTAATATTTGTATTTTTTCTAAGGTGTTAGTCACCCCAGCCAATCTGAATTTAATTTCTCTAATGATTTGTATCATTTGACTGATGTTAATTTGTTTGTTTCAAATCTTTTAATTCGGAGAATAATGTTTTCAGATCGCCGGGATTGTCTTGACCGTCGAGTGCCGTTGAGTTTTGTGCGTAAGTTTGTCTTTGCATCTGTGAACGATTGAATTGGGTGATTTGTTGCGTTGGTCTTGGTAGTGGCGGAAAATTTTACGAGGATGGTTGGTAGTGATTAATATTTTGTAGTGGACTTGAGGTAATTTGTGGTCTGATTTGCTGCATTCGCTGAGTTTGTATACTTACCCTTTCCACATAACTTAGGTATTTTTTACAATTAGCGTAGTTCGCGGAGTGAGATTCTCCACAGTTGCAGCAGCGAACAGCGTCGTCCGTTGATTTTCTTGAGCACTCTGTGGTAAGGTGAGGTTCTAAACATTTCACAGATCTGGGGTGCAATTTTGGAAGCGATAACACTGTGTGCGGGTGTTCCTTCTTGAGTATTTCTCGAATCGGACAATAACGTAACCAATCGATTTTATACGTTTGATTTCGTGGATGGTAGTGGCGGGCGAGAATGAGATTAAGAAGGCAACGGTGGTGTCTCTGTATTTATTTTTTAGTTGGGTGACTGTAGTAGTTTTCAGATTGTGTTCGATTAGTAATCTTTCTTGAACATATTTTTCTTCTAGATAGGGAGATTCTTTTATCACCATTTTCGTGCATTTGTCCTCTTGTAGTTGGTATGTATTGCTATGCCCCCAACTTTACAAATTTATGCATTTTTACCCTCTTATGAAAATTGCTGAGGTTACACAGATTATTTAAGAGCTATGAGCTCTTTAAATTGTTTTTTAAATCGTAAATTAAAATGCTCAAATTTGTTACCTTTCATGTGGTATTTTACTTGTAACTTTCACGTGCGCGCTCCACATATAGTATTGCAGCTGGTCTAACAAATTTGCTGCGACGTATTTCAACAAATAACCAAATATTATCCCAAATTCTTCCACTTTTTAATGTTATTCACTTGCATTAATTAATTATGGAATAAAACAATCACCAATCCAAATTTAATCACTTTTAATAATTAATAATCAAAATTAAACTTAGCATATTGGGAATGACAAACGTCCGTTCGTCCACTCGACGCGAAGGCGTCAGCCCAAATGTGTCTCTATTTAAGTCCCTCTTTTTTCTACTTTTTTGTTCTTCCCACCTTATTTACAGTTAAAATTTAACTAACATTTTTATACACAATATGATAAATAAATAAATAATAAAACAAAATTAAACTTTAAAATAATTTACAAAAATAAATGAAATTAATGTTGTTATGGTCTTCGAAACACGACATTTCAGCCCTAAATGTTTTTGTCACTGAATATCATAGTTTTACCTGCTTTGTGGTCCACATTTGTGGACTACACTGTGTGTCTGTGTGACTGTGTGGTCTACACAGTCCGTGTAGACCCAGGTTTGTCCGCGCACATGTTTAATTTGAATTGATTCTTTTGCAGCTGGTTTAATTTTGTTAATGAAGTTTTCGATTTAACCGATGGATGGGCTTAGTAATGATTATTGGAGGAGGTTTAGTTACTTTTGGTTCTCGCTGGTTTTTGGAGACATTTGACCTTCCGACAGTTATCCATCTTCTTGGGCTTGGGAATCATTTGCGGTGTGGGGTTGTCGCTGTGGAGAAAGTCGTGGGGTGACTTGTTCGAGAGTGTTCATTAAGACGCTAAAGCTGTTATAAATTGGAAGCGACGTTTGGTGTTCCACTTCCATGCTGCTTGAGTTAACGGAATTTATAAAATTTATAATATAGAATTTATAAAATTGTCTTTGATTTGCACTGTAGTGTTTATAAACTGGTCGAATTCGCCGGAGTTTTTACGATGTTTTAGCGCGCGGGAGCTATCATCGTTCTTTGTTGAGGTTTTTACTAACCTGATATTTAAGTTATCATCGATATATTTAATATTCTCATTAGGAGGGATTGTAAAATTGTTTGTATAAGCAATACTTGCTATTTCTGAATTGAAAAGTAATTGTTCCTTAGAGAGGTTCAATAATTCACTACAGGGGTTTCTACGATTGCAATTTTTTTTCTTAGATATAAAAATGGACGTTGCCAATACTTCGCTGCGGAATTTAGGGGTCTATCTACAAGTAAGGTTTGATCGCGACTCACACAATTACATTAATTAATAAACAATTCTTTATTAAAATGGTAATAATTACAGTAAATATTAATGAAACTTTTATAGTCCGCGCCTATTTAATCTAAAGGGCGTGTTGGATTTGCGTATGTTAGTAATATTTCTGGTGAGTGAGTTTCGCATGATAGTTTTAGTAAAAAATTGTGATGCTGTAGGTTTTATTTTGACCCGTAGTATGAGTATGTTTTTTGGGTGTGCGTGTAGTTCATATATTTCGGTAGTCATTGGGGATCCGGTGATTAGTCTTAAGCATTTATTTTGTACTTTTTGAAGGTAGTTCGAGTTGGAGATAGCTGTTTTACTCCATACCGGGGAGACGTAAAACAGACTTAACAGACAGACTCTCGCAGACTGCCGAAATACTGCTACACACACACTTTCCCGACAGTGAAATAATCTCAGACTTTGACTGGTCTGAAGTAATCACCATACTGCTTACCAGGAAATTTGAGAACACAGTATGCGTGCAAATGCAAAATGCTCTCAAAATACTAGAGAACTGGTGCAACAAGCACTCTCTCTCGGTCAATCCGACTAAGACAGAGCTTGTTCTATTCACCAACAAAAGGAAACTACAGAGCATGAGAATTCATAGTTTAATGGGGACTCCCCTGAAATTGGCGGACGAGGTTAAGTATCTGGGCATAACACTTGACAAAAAGCTAAACTGGGAAAAACAATTAGAAATCAAGCTCAGAAAAGCGGGAATGGCCTTCTGGCAGTGCCGGAGAGCGGTGGGACAGTCCTGGGGTCTTTCCTCTAGGATCACCCTCTGGCTCTACACTGCTATCGTCAGACCCATGTTCTATTACAGAGCGCTTGTTTGGTGACCAAGAACCAATCAGGTGACAACAGCAGCCTCCTTACACCGGCTCTAGAGAGTGATCTGTCTCTCTCTTTTCGTTTTCTTCTATCTCAATATAATATTGAATCACGCCATGTAAAGTCAATTTTGCTCCGTGGTCAACATAAATGTCCACAGGATTATTCATAAATTTCTTACAAACTCTGCTAGTTTTTTACTCAGAGTAGCACTAAACATCATAACTTGTTTATCGAGAGAAAAACTGTGATATATCTCCTGCACATTCTTTCTCACATTTAACGATTCCAGCATTTGATCGCATTTGTCGAGAATAAAGTTAATGACGAACAATTTAATACAATTTTTCTTTATATTCAAGAAGCAAGAACTATTTATAGTATATTACTGTGGAATTCTTGTAAAAAATTTTCGAAACACTTGTTTGCTTGGGTAATCCTGGATTGCGAGTAGTTGGGATAATTTTATGGTCGGGGATTCGAGCGTCTAAATAAAATTAATTCCAGTTCTAAAAAATAAACTAAATATATATAAATTAGCTCAACAGGCCATGAAGGCTCAAGGCTTGTTGCACTACACCTCTCCATAATTTTCTATTTTGTACCTTCTCTTTCTATGTACTAACATCGAGCAGTTTCAAGTCCTTTTCCATCGCATCCAGCCATCTGTTCTTTGGTCGTCCTGTCTTCCTTGTATCTAAAAGTTTTCCTTCCATTACTTTTCTTGAGATTCTATTTTCCTGCAGTCTGAAAACGTATCCAAACCATCTAATTCTCTGAGATCGGGCAATGTCCGTTATTATTGGTTCATCAAGCAATTCATAAATTTCTGCGTTGGTTCTTCTTTTCCACTCATCTTCTACTTTCTTCCCTCTATAAATCAATCTTAACACCATTCGTTTTCATATTTCCAAGTTTAGCATCCTAGCATTTATTTCTTTACTACATTTGTTGATTCGTGTCACTATCGTCCCCAAGAAACAAAACTTATCAACTTCTTCAAAATTATATTGCTCTCCATCTTTTGTTTTTATTCTAAAATTAGTTCCTAGTCCAATTTCACTACTTTCTCCCATCTTCATGTACTTGGTATGTTCATTAAATAAGCCTAGGATTTTAGAAATTGCCTTTAATTGTAGCATAACATTTCTTAGTTCTTTAGTAGATCTCGCCAGGACTGTTACGCTATCACTTGATGACTTCTATTAAATATCGTTTCTTCGCGTTGGATACCGGCTTTTCTTATTATCCATTCTACTGCTAATATGAAAAGCATTGCTGACATTGGATCGCCCTGTCGGAATCCTTTACCCACTTTAAATTTCTTTGATAATCTTGCGTTTACCGCAATCTTATTCACTGTGTCTGTGAGCGTCATCTTGATCAATCTTATTAGTTTTCCTGGTATTCCCAAATCATCCATCACTTTATACAGTTTTTTTCTATCGATAGAATCGTAGACCTGCTTGAAATCTACAAATGCCGCATGTATCAGTATGTTATGTTCCCTGCACTTCTCCTGTACCTATCTGAGAGCAAATATCTTGTCAATCACCGATCGATTAGGTCTAAAACCACATTTATACTCTTCTACGATTTTCTCTGTATATTTTTGCATCTATTCTTTAATGAGATTTGCCAATATCTTGTAGACCACATTTAGCAGTGCTATGCCTCGGTAATTTTCACATTTTGTTCTATCTCTTTTCTTAAAAATTGGGTATAGCATCGCTTGCGATCATTCTTTTGGCATATTTTCTTCATTCCATATTTTGCCAATCAGTTCATATATTTAATTTATTATCCGATCCCCTTCATATTTTATCATTTCCGTCTGGATGCCTTCCTCCTCTAAACTTTTGTTATTTTTCATCTTTTTTATTATGCTTCTTATGTCTTCTTCTGTTGGTGGCGTTACCTTCTCTGTTTTTTCATCTTCTATTACAAATGTGTTCTCCAATAATTATAGTCTGCGGTTGTCTTTTTTCTCGTTCTTCTTTCTTCTCTTTTTATCCATGCACAAGTTGCCATCTTTATCTCTACAATATACCTTCTTTGATTGTTGACCGTGTTTTTTTGTTTTTATTTGTTGGTAAAACCTTTTTACTTCATTTGCTCTATAGTTCTCCTCCAACTTTCTCATTTCTTCAACTTCAGCTCTTCTTTTTTTTTTAATCTGCATGTGTTTGGACTCTCTTCTTTTATTTCTGAATTCTGCTTTTGCTTTGTCTGTTCCTTTATTTATCATTTCCATTCTTGCCCGTTTTCTTTCTTTTACTGCTATCTTACATACATCGTTGTACCAGTCTTGTTTTTTGCCTTTCTTCATTGTTTTTCATTTTTCGTCTATATTTCTTCCTTTTTCTGCTATCTGAAGTTGTTTTTCTACTTCTTGTATATATTTATCTCTGTTGTCATCCTTCAGCAGTTTTTCAATATCATATCTTTCCATTCTTTCTTGAGTTTCTTTATATGATTCTGGTATTAGCTGTTTAATTTCTACTTTCACCAGGCAATGGTCCGAATTAGCATCTGCCCCTCTACAACTCTTGACGTTAGTTATCATTTTTGTATGTTTCGCCTCTATTAATACATGGTCAATTTGGTTCACTGTTTTACCATCGGATGATGTCCAAGTTCCTTTATGTATATCTTTTTGTTGGAAGTCGGTACTCACAATTTTCATATTTCCCTCTGATGCAAAGCCAATTAACAGTTGTCCATTCTTATTACTTTCGATATGTTTGTTATATTTTCCTATTGTCGATCTGTATTCTTGCTCTTTGTATACCTTTGTGTACCTTTACGTTACAATCTCCAATAACAATCTTTAGGTCATATCTCGGGATTTTTTGGTAAACTTCTCTTAACTTTTCATAATATACTTATTTTTCTTCAATTAACTTTTCTTCCGACGGTGCATGTATGTTTATTATCGATATTTTTTGGTATCGTCATCTAAGTCTTATACTGCACATTCTGTCCGTTATTGGTTCAAAATTTATCACAGCATAGTTCCATTTCTTTTTTACCAAGAATCCCGTTCCGAATCTTCTGTTCGCTCCACCGCTGTGATACATATATTATACATATGAACATACATGAACATATATTCACCACTATCTATAACTTCGCTGTCTTTTTGTTTGATCTCCTGTAACGCTATAATATCCAACTTATATCTTTTTACTTCCTCCCCCAACATTCTTAGCGCTCCTTCTCCGTAGGTTCCTCTAACATTCCAAGTAGCCAGCAATAGGTTTTCCTCTATTTTACTTCTTGTGTTCTGTCGTTCCATTTCGTTGTCCTTTTCTTGCCTGTTCGTCTTTTGATTTTTATTGTGACTGTGGTTCTCAGAATTTTGTCAGTAGTAGGGGTTTCTCTACTTCTCCTAGTTCACCATTTTAATACCTTGTCTTCGTATGTTAATTTTTGGTAGCCTACCCTTATTGTTTTTCCTATTTTCCTCAGTTCTTCGGCTTGCTTTCTTATTTCTTCTTGAATTTTTCTTTCCATATATGTCAAGTCATCATCGATATATACTTTTCTTCCAGCTAACTTGGTTAACTTAAATTTATTTCTCATTATTTCCATTTTTTCTTGGAAACTTCCCACCTCAATTATGCTTCTTTTGCCTTCCACTCTATACGCCGCTATTATTTTTAGGTCCACATTTAACTTATTTTGCAGGAATTTACAAAAGTTATCTTTCAGGAGGCACTCTTTCACCCCCATCAACCTCCATTCCTGTAACCGCGAGCTTATTTTTCCGGTTTTTTCTTTTATTCATTTCTAGCTTGAATTCAACTGCGCCTAACTTATGTTCCAGCTCCTGTATTTTTCCTTTTTTCAACTTCTTGTCATGCTCCCAACTTGTTTTAGTCTCCACCTACTCTTTTTTCGGCGTTCTTAGTTCCTCCGCTTGCATTTCAATCTGTTTCTGATTTCTCTTAGTGTTCTCTCTTATTTTTTGTTTCATTTCTGCATTTTCCTCTCTCATTTGTTTTATATCAATGCTTATAGTTTTCAGAAAGTCTTCAATATCCTCAATTTCTTTATTCACTATCTGTATCTCATTATTGTCTTTAGTAAGTGTTCTTATAATTTTTTTACTTCTCTTGAAGACCTCAAGATTAGTTTCAGTTGTCTCTGTGTCTTCAGCTCTTTTTCTTTTGATATAGTCGTCTAGACTTCCTGAACTATTGGTTCTATCTCGTGTTTGTATTCTCAGATGTCCTTCTTTCGGCTTTTCCTTGATATTCATTTATCTTCATTGCTTTACCTACTGTTCGAGATGTCAATCCGCTCTTATTCCAGTTTATTCGAAACACCATCACGCAACCCAACACACAACCGATGTATTGTGTGTTGCCTACAGTTTCAATAGAGTTTTCAACATTCATTCGTGTCAAAACGATCACCCAAATCAACTTTTTGGAGGTTTACGTTTTGTTCTAACCTATTTCTTAAACCTATTTTTGTTTTTCAAAAGGTAATATTATTTCGTTTTTCCGGGTTTCTCCACTCTTCTGCTGTTCTTCTCTTTTACTCGGTTTAAATCTCCTCTTTTTCACACCTAATCACGCTATTAATCACTTCTAAACAGTCAATGTAACGGAGCCATTATTTATGGTTATCATGCGTGGTTATCACGTTGCCAGTCGCATCGAACTCCAAAGTTGGGGGTTCAAGCGTCTAAATAAAATTAATTCCAGTTCCAAAAAATAAACTAAATGGCTTTCATAAAAAAATTAAATCGAAAATAAAATTTTAAATTAAATGTAAAATTTTACTACTTCTTCCAAGGTTCAAACTTGTGATTTACTTTATCCAAATCGATGTGTTATCAATCACGCCACACGTTCGCTCTTACAAATATAATTTAAACTTTCTCATTTACATCAAATTAAGCTACCGAAATTTCAAAAACAAAATCCAAACTCGTATCAAAAAAAATTTTACTCATCCAAAAATTATCTACTTTAGTAATTATAAAAAATACTATGTCCAAACTTACAAAATAATTTTATTAACTTCCAATTGGTTTCAAATCAATTTAAATAGTATAATCAATTTTCTAATATTTATCCGCAATTATTAACTTCCAAATCAATTTAAACAAAACCGCAAATTAAAATTAGAGCGAAAACATCGCACGATCAGCTCGTGCTGCCATCTTTGGCAAAAAGCCTTCAATATTTGGTAATCCGTTCTCACTTAGCAAAATCTACAATCTTCCAACTCAATTGTGAAAATAACAATTCTACCAAAATGCCTAGGGTGGGTCCGAATCACAAGAAATTCGAGGTTTTTTTTGCCAACGATGGCCACATAAGCTGTTTTAGGCTCGTTAATTTTATGCAAATAATTTTTAAGATTGCTAATACAAATTAGCAATAATAAAAATTAGATATTGATTTAAATTTGTGAGTGGTATTTTAATTTTGATTTAAATAAAGTGATTTTAATGCGTCGCTGCATTATTACGTATTTTTGGATTTGAATTGATTTGGGGTTGGTAATAATTTGCAGCCGAACAGAGATTAATTAGTTGGTTAATTTGGAGAAAGAATACTAAAATTTATAAATTCGAAATTAGTTAGTGGTTGAATAGTTAGAAACTAAAATTTGTAAAGACCAAGTGTGGCGTGACAGATAAGCCATCAAATGAATAAATTTAAAATCCCAAGTTCGAGCCTTCGAGAAGTATAAAAATTTTTGCATTTAGTTTGAAAGTTTATTTGAAATCGCTCGGATATGATTTAATTACCGGAACCGTCCTAAGTCAGCTATCATCGAGTGCAGTTAAGTTGGTTGTAACGGTTCAAAATTAACAAACGATATTTTGTTAATTTTTGAATACGGTCCTGTTGTGTTTAGAAATGATCTGAACTATTGCAGGCTTTGATTTGTTATCTTGAAGGACTCATTTTGGGGGAACTGTCAGATAACGATCATCACAAATTTCACAATTTCAACTACACTATAGGAAAGAGGACACTTTTCTAAGCATATTAAAATAAAAATTTCGGAGGTCTATGCATTAGTTCTCGAAAAAATCGAATTTGAAAAATTTAAATTTACGTGTATTTTAGATACACCTTTTAACACGGCTGCATGATTAGCCGATTTTGTGTAAGGCAAAACAATTTAAAAATATCTCTGAAAAATGAAAGAACTCGCCAAGGGTGGAACTCGAAGCCATAGAACTCGTCCGGGTGTCAACCGCGACTGACAACAACATTAAGAGTATATCAAAGCACTCGTACCGTCAACAAAATGAAGAGCAGGGACTCGACGTGCTAGTTTACCACGACGCGACTCGTTGCAACAGGGTGTATCGGGTTACAAACTACCTGCTTTTATATAACCTTTTCTAATTGTGTTTCAAAAATTTAATTAAACTTTTAGTATAAAGTAAATATTTTGAAAACGACAACCAAACTTATTGTACCGCTTTTGGATTTTTAAAATTCAACACAAATTCTATCGAGATTTTAAATCCCGGTCCCATTTAAGTTCTATGACGTATCACAAAGTAATCTCATTTTCGACGTTAACATGGCGTTTTTATAATTTTACTTCTTTTGTTCCTGTGTGAAATCTTTTCTCCTACAACATGTCATAAAAAAATGACAAGTGTGGCGCATAAAAATTATTTTTCTCGCTTATGTATTCTCTTTGTTTATTTTTAAGCTAAAGTTGCATTTTTGGCTTTTTCTTTCTTAGACTCGCTCTTGAAGCACATTAACATTTTATTGCACCCTACATGGTAGTTTATTTATTAGTCCACTGTTTATTCAAAATTATTTATGATCTGGGAATATGACAAAATGCTGTTAAACTATTTTTAACGCATTGATTTTAAAAAATTTAATTTAGAAGTCTTGAATTTCTTTATTTTTATAATTCGATTTTTAAAATTAAATATAATAGTAACCAGAAGTAATTTGTTACAGTATACACACACACACAAAGCAAAAACAAAATTTTCAAAGGATTGTAGTTTTAAAAATTTTGTGTTGTGTGTAAAAATTCGATGGTGATAACGATATCGAAACTCGCACAACGAATTATCAAGTGATTGGAAGGAAGCCGAATAAAGGTGGTAAAGACGAGGACTTGCGAATTTCATTGTCTTAAGTGAAAATATTGTGAGTTTAGTGCGGGATGGTGTATATCCAAAGCAATTGAATAGTTCCTTTACACCTGAAAAGGTGTAAAATTTGTTATTTGTTTTTGTTTTGTTTATAACTGTTTATCTGGAAAATCACATTCAATCTATAGTAATTTTTTAAAAGTCTTGATTATTTTTTAATTTTTCAATTTCTTTGGTATTTATTTTATTTTATTATATTTTGGTATTTTGGTTATTCTTAGTTTTATACGACTGAAGATCGGAAATAATCGTAAATTAAGGGCCTTTATATCGTATTACTAAGTTTTTATTTTACATTTTTATCATATTTTTATAAAGTAATTTATTATTTTAAACACTCTTGGTCAGTATTTAAGGATTTTTTATCAATTTTTAAATAATAACTTTTATTTTTCTTGTTTATACAAATATTCGAAATTCAAACCTGTAAAATGTAAATTATTGTCTTTTCAGTATTTTCCGTATTTTCTTTCAGTATTGTAATGAAATATATTAGTTTTTTTTGTAAATTTTACGTTAAAAATTATATTTGTTAAATTCAACAATTCTAAAATCGTGAGAAAGTAATTTTAAGAAAAGATTAAGTTACATTGAACGGTTAGTTTTCAAACTTTAAAAGAAATGTTAGAAAACTTACCGCCTAGTTATATTGCAACTTGCACTTTATAATATTATATTGTCGTGAAACAAAATATTTCGACCCACCTTGTGCTAAATTGTAAAAATTTGTTAATTTGATTTTTAAACGTTTAAATTGGAAAAGTACAGAGTGGGGAGAAAAAGATCGAGATAGAGGCTTCTTGTGCCAACCATGGCCGACAGCGGGTGCGAGACTTTGCATGCCCGCTGAAATTTGATTTTTGATACGCTGAGTTTTGATTTTATTTTGAATCTGTGAGAAATAATTTTGATTTTGATTATTTAATAAAGTGATTTTATGCGAATGCATTATTGCGCCTTTTTTGGATATTATTTTGATATTTTGGAATTAATTTGGATAATTTTATGAGTTGCTACTGAACTATAATTAATTTGATTGAATTGATTTGGAAAAGAAGAAATTCAAATTATAAATTTGAATTTGCATTTGATATTGGGAAATTAAAATTATTTGTAAGTGCGAGCGTGTGGCCAGTGACTGATAACTCGACGCTTTGGATAAGACAAATCAAACTTTGTTTCTTTCGAATAAAATTAAGATTTTATTTTATTTTGCATTGAATTAAATTGGATTTAATAATTATTTTTGGATTTTGGAGAGACAGGGGTCATCGCAATATATGTAAGTGCTCAAAACCATTTTACCTTAGAATTTTTAGACGATAATAATTATAGCGTATTAGAAATAATCATATTTAGTAATTAATTTAATGATATACGAACTCGAAGATATTATTAAACAAATAGGAAATTTAGAAATTTTTGATCAACCAGAAAATAAAATAACAATAGAATCTAACATGCCAGCTAAACAATTAAACATTAACCTTTTAAGATATCAATCTGATAACATTTCAGCTTTTGATGGAAATCCGAAACAATTGCATAGATTTATAAACGCTTGCAAAAATTTATATTCTACTTTTCAAAATAGATTAGACCCATTTGCTACAATAAATGTTTGTATTCTTGATACGATTTTATCAAAACTTAGAGGTCGTGCAGCCGATTTGATTGGTTCGCGTACGGAATTAAATTCGTGGCAATTAATTAAAGAATTACTAAATTTAACTTTTTCGAATCAGAGAAGTATAGATTGCTTAATTCAAGATCTAATTTTAATGAAACCTGTGCGAAACAAAAGTTCCATACAATTTGGTATGAGAATACAAGATGCGCGAAGTTTATTATTTTCAAAATTAAATACATCAACTGAGAATCAAGCAGATAAAATTATAAAGATTAAACATTACGACGATTTCTCATTAAAAACTTTTATCAACGGACTTCAGTATAATATGCAACTAATGATTAGATTACGTGCACCTGATTCATTAGAACAAGCACTTGCTTATGTTACGGAAGAAGAAAATTTTATTTATTATAAAATATTATTATAAATTTATTATCAAAACCAAAACTTAAGCATTTCATATAATCCCCAACCGAGATTAAATCAAACTTATCAAAATTCAAAATTTAGTAATAATCGACCAACTCAAAACATTCAGAATTTTAAAAACCCACAAAATAAACCTTTTCAATATCAAAATGTACCTAAACCAATGAGTCAATATCAACCAGCTCAAGCATCAAATTTTCAAAATCTCGAACGCTCACATTTTCAAAATAACACATCCCAACCAAATTATCAAAATTTCCAACGCCCACATTTTCAAAATTACACACCTCAACAAACATTTCAACCAAATTTTCAATCGTCGCAAACAAAACCCAACTTTCCGCAGAGAAATAATTATACCACAAATCAATTCTCTAATTTCTACCCCGCTAGAAACTCCACTATGTCGAGATTAACTTATAAACCAGAACCAATGGACACCAGCTCTGGATTCACAAATTTCACCAGAAACCAACACTAAATCATCATGAATTATATAATGAAAATATTGAAAGTTTAAATGATTAAACCTTTTACGATCCACAATTACCCGAAAACCAATATTTTAACATCAAAACGATTACCTTCAAAATTACCAAAATTTGCAAATTGGAAATGAAATAGAAAATGAAAATTCTTATGAAGAACAATCGGTCAAACAAATTACTGACGAAACTGTAAACTTTCATTTGACTCTATATCAAGACACTGACTTAATAATCTTAAACACAATTAACCACCAATTACCTTATATTTACGTACCACAATTACAAGCAAAATTTTTAATTGATACGGGAAGTACGCGAAGTCTGATAAATCCAAAATTAGCTCACGAAGTTTATAAAAAATTCATAAATTACGAAAATTTTCTCATTCAAACAGCTCATGCTACTACGAGTCATCATGAAATTGCTTGCATACCCATTTTTAATATCTTTAATGTAAATGAATATCATAAATTTTATCTTTTAGACTTTTCAAAGAATTTTCACGGTTTAATAGGAATAGATTAACTCAAACAACTTAACGCAACTTTAAATATCAAAACTTGTAAATTAAATACACCATTTGCCGAAATTCCTATACTATATAAAACCACTAACAACAACACTCAAAATTTAACAAAAAATAATATTCATTCAATTACTCTTCCACCAAGAACTAACCAAATTGTCAAAGTGCCTGTGAATACTGAAAACAAACAAGGAATTTTAGAATATCAAAAATTCGGTGATCTTATTGAAATGCCAAAAGCTTTAGTAATAACCAACGCTAGAGAAAAATTTTCAACACTTGATTTTTGTAAACCTTTCGGTACCGAAATTATTAATCCAGTAGATATCAATTATTACAAAAAAGGAAAACAAAATATGAATGCCGACGCACTATTAAGGATACCGATAAATGCTATAGATGATGATAGCATGCATAATAATCCCGGTGACTCTAAGTTCGACATAATAGAATATATGAGGGAAATATCTACAAATCCAGAACAATGTATCGACCCCCAAAATTCGAATCAACACAACAAATTACCTTCCACGTCAAAATTTAGCTCAGCTCAAAAAATTAAAATTTTACAAGACATTCAAATTAGACCTCCCAACGTAATCCAACAAACTCATGAAGATAACGATACTTCAACTGTGCATTCTTCTAAAAATCCTAGCTTAACTAATGAAGAAATTCAAATTTTAGATAAAATCATTAATAATAAAAACAAACAAATTATCATTTCTAAAAATTCGCAAAACAATTTACATGTTGAAAGAAGAAATTTTGAAAACCATAAAATAATCTTTTTTAAAATCCCCTAATCTAACCCAGATCTTATCCTGGAGTTTTTAAAAAATTATACTATCGAAGATAAAACTTTTTATATGTATTTTTTTGACGACACAGTATATTGAGTTTAATGACGTATATAGGAAGTTCTTTAATGGAAACAAGACTAAATTAATTAAATGCACCAAGATAGTAAAATCTGTAGTACATCAAGATACTCGTATCATGCAGATAAAATTCCAACATGAAAGAAAATGCAATCATCGCGGAATTAACGAAACTTATGAACAACTAAAAAGAAAATATTATTGGCCCTCAATGAAAATTGACATAACGAACTATATTAACAATTGTAAAATCTGTCAAACCGCGAAATACTCACGAAAAAAACCATACGTACCATTAGTATTAACAGAACAAACCGAGAAACCTTTTCAAATTTTAAACCGAGAAACCTTTACACATTGACATATTCAAATTTGATAACCAAAATTTTCTTACCATAATTGACGCATTTTCTAAATTAGGACAAGCCATTCCAATACAAGGAAAAACTGCTATCGAAATTAGTGATTCTCTAATCAAGTACTTCTCTTATTACGGTACACCGACCAAAATAGTAATGGACAATGGCAAGGAATTTAAAAATGAAACAATCAAAGAACTTTTAAAACTTCATAAAATTGACATACATTTCACTACCCCCTTTCATCATGAATCCAACTCACCTGTAGAAAGATTTCACTCTACATTAATAGAACATTTACGATTTTTAAGAGAAACCAATAATTCAAACATTTTAACTTTAATGTGTTATGCAATAATAGGATATAATAACTCAATTCATTCAGCTACAAATTTTACACCTCTTGAATTAATATTAGGACACACGAATTCACGAGACCCGTCAGAATTATTAGAGACAACTCTTTATTCAGATTATATCGCAAACCATCGAGACAAAATCAAACACCTATATCAAAACCTATGAAGCAAATTACAAGATAACAAAGAAAAAGTGATTGAAAAACGGAATTATCAAGGCCCTGAACAATATCAATATAAAATAGGTCCAACTGTTTATAAAACTAACCCTCAAAGAAACAAAAGAGAAAACAAATTTAAAGGACCATTTGAATTATTAGAACTGTTGGAAAACAATAAAGTCAAAATAAAAAATAAAAATAATAAAAAAGAGGAAATTATTCATATGAAGGAACTAAAAATTTCTATTGTTTCAGATCAACACTCACTCTTGCAATAATTTTAAAATTGACTATATCAAGCACTTAATTTCACAATTTGAATGACAATCCTGGCTTACTATTCTTCAAAATCGAATCTGCACAAAACACGGTCAATAAATGGACATTAATTCAAATTTTCAATATCACACATGTAATTGATGAATTTTTCCTTCTCCAAAGAAAATTCAATACAGTTAAATAGTCAACATTACTAGAAAGCTCTCACCTTTATCAAAGGGAATATCACAATTCGTATAACTTAATAATTACTTTAGAAACCGAAATAATAACCCAAATTAACCCAAACTAAAAGTTAAAACATTACTAGAAAGCTCTCACCTTGATCAAAGGGAATATCACAATTCGTATAACTTAATAATTACTTTAGAAACCGAAATAATAACCCAAATTAACTAATTGAATCCTGCAATAAAACTACGAAGTAAACGAGAAGCGATTGATGGATTAGGATCAATAATCAAAATTATAACCGGTAATCTCGATCAAAATGATGCAATTCGATATGATAAAGCAATTTCTACTCTCTCTAATAATGAACAAAAAATCAAAACGTTATTAAAAGAACAAATCACAATTTTAGAAAATTCAATAAAACTCTTTAAAAATACCACTCAAAATCTGGCTCATAATCAAATAATACTAGAATCACGAATTCTACAAATCGAAGCAGTTATAAAATCTGAAGAATTTACAAAATTAGAAACACATTATACCTTTTTAATTCATATTATACTTTTTTAAATTCATTCAGCTTACCAAAGATAGAAGACGAAAGATATTTTCGAAAAACTTGAAGTTGCTATAACATTTTCTAAATTAAATACATTTCATAATTCTATTGTAAAACCAAACGAACTGTTAAACGAATTAAAATTAATCAATAATCAAATATATCAAGACAAACTCCCTTTTGAACCAAATACTAAAAATCTTATAATTTTCGAACAAATAATAAAAATTAAAAGCTATAGTAGAGAAAATCAATTAATTTTCATTTTGGAAATACCATTAGTTGAAATTGAAAGCTATAATTATTACCGTTTATATCCACTTCCCACTTTTACAAAAAATAATAAATACAAATTAATCTTTCCTCTATCAAAATACTTAATCCTAAATGAGCAAATCTACATATTTTCTAACCAAATATGTAAAGAAGTTCAACCGAAACAATTTATTTGCGAAGAAGACACTCCTATTGGAATAACCAACGAATTGCCGTGCGAAGTACAACTTTTGACATACTCACACAAAACTAAGAATTGTCAACAAATTATTGTAAATTCAGGTACCATTAAAATTCAAAGTATAGAAGAAAACAAATGGATATTAGTAATCCCCGAAGACACCGTTGCGGTTCGAAAGTGCAATACAGTGTAACATTGCGAATGTGTTATGTTGCAAAATTTAAAATTTTATATTTTAAATGTTACTTAAATAATTTTCCATCATCCTGTATGAACGTAAATTTTAAATTGGTATAAGTTTTGATATCAAATAAAATTGCTGATAAAAATTGGTATTGTAGAAAAGACGTTTTTGAAATTAGCGATAACCCTGAGGGTCACAGTTTTGAACTGCAATAGTTAGTTTTTTTGTTTTAAATTGCAGAAGCTATAATTTTGTTAGGTTTTATACCGATTTGTTATAACATTATTTGGGATTCATGCAGGTAACTAATCTTGAAGTTTGAAATTTTGATTTCTCTATCTTTTGCATTTTTCAGCTTATCTGAAAAATTTTACTTTCCAATACGCATCGTCATCATCGTTGAAAATGTGGTGGAGGTTTTTTTTTATGTTGTATCGAACATCTTAAGTACATACACCTGGTGGACTGATACGTTTGAATATCCATTTTTTTATAAATTGCAAATTTATGAATTTTGAAAATCTGCTGGACAGCAACTATAATATTTTCTTGATTAACACCCATAACGCCATACAGGAGAACAGGTGAATTAAATGATTTTAGATTGTGTAAAGGTTACCCACAATTTTGAGTGACATCAATTTTACGTTAAATTGTGCTACCAGTTGTTGGTAGAGTGCAGATCACTTAATATTGATTGCGGGAGGGGGGTTTGTGGTATAATTTGTGATTTTAGAGTCAGTACCAACCATTTTTGGAAACAGTCGATAAGCTGGAACAAAGGAAAGCTTTCTGGAAGTCTTAGTGAAGTCGCACAGTAGTTTGCCATAACACCTGGTGATAATTTTTTTGGGTGAGTAATTACAGATTGTAATTACTGATTTATTTTAATTACTGTAATTACAGATTGTAATTGTAATACATTTTTTCTTTTCCGTAAAAGATTTAGGTTGATCTGTTTGTTTTTTTTTTCTCGGCAAATTAGCCGGTGAGGTGTCACTCAAGGGCGTGGTGACTTTATAACTTAGTTTTGTCATTGTCAGTATATTTTATTTTAAATTTTTTTATTGTAAAAGATACCTTCAGTATCCTTTTTTTATTTTTTTTTTGTAAACATTTTTTTCCGAAGTTATATTAAACAACTTTGTGCAACGTCTTTTGGGTTTTTTTTGTTTAGTAGTAACTTCTGGCGCCGGGCATATATTTTCTCAGTATGGCTTACCCATAGCCTCTCTCCGTACTGAGCAAGCTAGCCGCTACTTGCACAAGTAGCAATAGGGAGTGTCACGGTACAACAGATACAACGAAAATTCCTCTTAAAGGAACTTATCTGTTACAGCTAACCAGTGAATGCAAAGTGAAAATGCAAAACTACAAATTTGAAACCAACCAAAATTCAACTTCGAAGTACTTCGAACTACCTAAAATAATAATGAACAGTTATCTAAACGAAAGTGATAAGAAAAGTGTTAATAAAAGGTTAAAATAATAAAAAAGACAGTTCCTTTTTTGCAAGGAAAAGGAGCGCTTCGTTGTAGGTTGACCACGGGTGGTTTCAAAAAGAAACCACATAGTTAATAAAGTTTGTTGTTATTTGGCAACAAGTGGTGCCAAATAAATTATTACTTGCTGCAATTAAAGCGAGTACTATATTATTACTACATTGAAAAATGTGTCAAGTCAATTTTGACAGAACTTCCGAAAATTCCTCTTGGCAAAAAGCTCGGTATCTCCGTCGTTTCACCCCACCTGTCTAATTTCACAATCTTACAATTTAAACATATAAAAATAAAATGGGGTGGCAAGCGAATATAATAGCCTCTCACACTCAATTGTCAACCTCGCCTGCAAGTGGTACACCCTGCTGCACTAGTAGTAGAAGAGCTACACTGAACCATCTGACTAACCCGTTTTCCACAAAGCTAAAAAATTTTTACATGATGTTTTATTATCAGTGAATTGAGAAAAGACCGTTCTGGCAGGCATCTTGCGGTTGCGTCATTATCCCTTAAATTTTTAAAAATGTAAAAAAAAATTTATTTTTAATCTATTCCCACAAGGCTACAATTTTAATATGTTGCAATTTACGTATTTTTAAGTGTAAAAAAAAATTGACAACCTATTTTGAGGGTTGCAAGTATGTGCCAGACAATAGCAAAGTTGTCATCGGAATAGTAATTCATAACCTGCTCCCACAAGGCTAAAATTTTGAGGGCATGTTCTTTTAATTGTATAAAAAGTATATGTAAGCAGTCAGAATATTTCAGCGGTTGCAGAAGTCTGCCAGAACAGTATATAATAGTATAACATAGCCGCTCATGAGTGCGAGCGCAACAGACTTATACGGATTGCAATGTTAGCAAGAGAAAATAAATCTATTGTACTGTAGATTGTACAGGGATACTAATGGTATTTTAACTTTCAGTATACTATGCTTTCAGTAGTCGCGTTAAAATTCATAAAAAATCTTACATCTAAGTCTTTGGTGAAGTGTCATGAAATTCTAAAA
Organism: Cantharis rustica; assembly: GCA_911387805.1. Classification (NCBI taxonomy): domain Eukaryota; kingdom Metazoa; phylum Arthropoda; class Insecta; order Coleoptera; family Cantharidae; genus Cantharis; species Cantharis rustica. Next base: position 37,758,346 of record OU426880.1, read on the forward strand.
ATTAAAAAATTTCATAAATTAAAATACACAAATGTAAGTGAAAATGTAAGTGATATGGTAGGATATCATGTTCAATGTTATAAAAATTTTGTGGCGGTAATAAAGAGGCAATAAAGATACCCAAAGATACCCCAGGGTACCAAGATACCCAAATATATATGGCAGATTATGAAGAGAAAACGGAAAAAATAAATACAGGGTTGAGACAAGTGTGCACTATGTCGCCGACGCTTTTTAATCTTTACTTGAACGATGCTATACGGAAATGGAAGGAACACATACCTTACTACATAACAAATCTGAACAAAAGAGATTTTGTAATAAACATGCTATTTGCGGATGACCAGGCCATAATAACGAATAGCGAGAATTCCCTGAAGCACGCGCTTTTTAAACTGAGTGAAACCATAGAAGAATACAATATGGCAATATCTGTAAACAAAACAAAATTGATGGCATTCATAGGACATGAACAAGTACGTAAAAAAATAGTATTGAATGATCAGGCCATAGAACAAGTAAAATCTTTTGACTTTTTAGGTTGCACGATGTCCATATTTGAAGAAGCTGACATACCCAAAAAAATTGAGAAATTTAATTACATAAATGGCACAATAAGAAAAACATTTAAGAATAAAACTAGCCAGGATACTGCATTGAATATCTATAAGACAATATCGATACCAAGCATAATATACGCCAACAAAACTTGGACGATCACACAGAAAGAAATAAAGTCGCGTTTTCATTTAAAGATTCATTAATATCATAGAAAAAAATTGAATAAATTTTAGCCATTTACTTAAAGTAATCAATTCATTTAATCTAAATTAGATGAATACAAGATGTAAAAATTAAACAAACCATAGAATATAATTCATTGAATTTGATAATTTTTTTTGGGAACTGTCACGTATACTATCCCACGATTTTAACTTTTTCCTATTGAAAATGGGTAAAAGGACACTTTTCTAAGCATACTAGAACAAAAATTTTGTTGGATTATAAATTAGTTCTCGAAAAAATCGAATTTGAAAAATTTAAATTTACATGTATTTTAGATACACCTTTTAACACGGCTGCATGATTAGCCGATTTTGTGTAAGGCAAAAAAATTTAAAAATATCCCTGAAAAATGATAGAACTCGCCAAGGGTGGAACTAGAAGCCATAGAACTCGTACGGGTGTCGACATCGAATGAACACATCATTAAGACTATATCAAAGCACACGTACCGTCAACAAAATGAAACCGTCACCGACGAGACCGTACCTCAACGTGAGACCGACCGTCACATATCGGGTATATCATATTACATTTGCCTGCTTTTCGTAATTTTAAAATGCTGTTATTTCGACAACTATTGCATAATCCACGAAAATTTTTGTGTTAATATACTCAGAAAATTGTCCTCTTTCCAATCGTCAATAGGAAAAAGTGCAATTCTTGGGATAGTATACGTGACCGTAACCATTTATTTTAATGATTTATCGAATAACTGTGTTTGTTTTATTTAATCTAAGTACATGATTTATACACAAACATTTATTGAATGTGTAAATGAATTCTTTAAATCTATGAATATAATTAAATATTTTATTTAATATAATTATATGAATTAAGAAATAATTTTTATGAATTGATAAATAAAATTATATAAATTATTTACTCATATTTAATACTTTACTTACTTTTAGTAATGTTTCAGATAATTACTTTAAATGATTTAATCACTTTTATAAATGATTCTATTAAAGTTCTTTATATGTTTTACTTACTTGTAATAGATGATATTGTTACTTAAAATAGACGATTCCTTTTTTTTCCTGTAAGATGATTAATAAAGAAAAAACACATACTTTTTTATATATATTGAGATGAATTAAAAATCAAACCAGATAAATTCTTGAATCCAAATTATAAGTTACAAATTTATTTCGAATTACAAAACAAAATTTTCTTTTACACATTTTACCTCAAAATTAAAAATATTTCGATTTAAATAAACTGGATGAGTGTATTAACCACCGTAGCTTTGAACCGTACAAGTTTGTACACTCAAGAAGGTTCCATTTGTTAATTTTGTAATTTGTAGTTTATAGTTTTATTTTAGTTTATTGTACATTATTACTTTTAAAACGTTTAAAGAGTGCACGAGATTAATAAAAAAAAATAATCAAGGGGGAGCGTGAAAAAAAGAGGGTAGTGAGGGTATAATAAAAACCCAGGTTCCAGCTGGAGTTTGGAGAGAAATTGATCTCTCGAAATTTAATTAAATAAAAAAACAAAGAGAAAGAAAAGGACGATTAATTTCGAGAAGAAGCTCTCGAAAGTATTAAAAATAGAATTGTTGAAGTGGTGTGGAAGTAAAGTTTGGAAAGAGGATTCCTAGAGAAGAAATAACTGTGGCGGAGCAAAGAACGGCGGCGATAGTAGAAAAGGAGGGAAAATAGTAAAAAAAAAAAGGTATTCCGTTAACGGTATATTTAAAGTTTAATTTTATTAGTTTAAGTTTCTGTTTCTGTTTCTGTTTATGTTCATGTTTTATATTTATAGAAAATAAAGGTACGGTGATTAACCATTCAGTTTTATTTTCAAAATTAAAAAATTGGTGAATTTATATACGCAATTAACATACATATCTATATAATTAATAAAATATACTATATTAACTTAAACTACACAAATTCAAAACAATAAAACTAATAATATACATTCGTACATAAGTAGTACATAATTATTACATAATATCGATAAAATAAAACTACTATAAAAAATTTTTTCTTGACGTTATTACATTGGCTTTAAATCTCATTGTCCACAGTGCTTATGGCCCTCAAAAAATGTTTGTCCGAATTTCACTCTTAAAGAAAACATTTGACTGGAACAAGAACGCAAATATCCTCCTAAGTTAAATATTTTAGGGTTTCATTATCCATCAATTTTTCTAAACATTTAATAAAACAAACACTTAACATCTTTAAAGATTTTTAAAGATTAATTCTTCTAAGCACCATAGATTTAATAACTGCTCTACAGATTCACTAGTATTTTCCAACACATAAACATTTTATTAAAAATTATACCTTTTCTTTATTGTCTTTATTTGATTATTTATTAAATTTAATTTAATTTATATAACACGGCACTAAAATAATTCACTGCACTTGGAATGAATGCGAAATGCAATAATTAAACCGCGAATTAATAAAAATTAGGTTGATGCTTCTGCAACGGCAGGAAATACCTACACATTATTATGTTACCGTTTAGATAAAACGAAACTTGACCGCTTCATTAAATGTAATTCTTTAATTTATATAATGAAGAATTAATGAATTATACAAACAATAAATGATTCAATTATACTTGTTATAAATAAAATATTAAATTTAATTGAATAAATTAAAAAATTAAGTTTAGATAAATCTTTCAATCTAATTCTATATTTCATACAAAAAAATTAAGTAATACATTTATTTATTTTATATAAATCATTGAAATTAGAATTCTAACAATCAGAAAATCTTATTTAATAAATGATAGAAAGTGATTTAATGAAATAGTTAGTTCTTTTATATGATTTAACTAAAGTTTATTTAATTTAACATCTACATTAAATTAAGCAAATTAACTAATCTAATTGTTTGAAATATTTAAACACTTTAGATGAATTATATAAATCTTTAAATAAACTATATAATTTCAATTCATTTAATTTAGATTAAATGAAAACGTGATTTTATTTCTTTCTGTGCACTAAAGAAAATGAAAGAAGAATTCAGAGTGCTGAAATAAGATTCCTGCGTTCGGTAGCGGAATACCGAAGGATAGACCAAAAAATAAATGCAGAAATCAGAAATGAATTCAACATTTGCAGTATCAACGAAAAGATGAAGGATTATAGAACGACATGGAAAGAACATATAGACAGAATGGACCAGACTAGGTTACCAAAGCAAATGTTCCAATACAGGCCGAGAGAAAAAAGAAGTGTGATCCGCCCCAAAAAGAGATGGAGCGACCAATTAGAGTGACGTAACGGGCAACGGGCTTAAAACCTGCCGTTGATGATGATATTGACGATAAAAATAAAATTTCATCAAAAACGGACAGGGCGGTTGCGAATCCCTTTGAATCACCACAGTACATTATCTCTAACGTTTTCACCATGCTATGGCATTCTCAAGCGATGAACTAGAAAGAGAAACGAAAAAAATTCCGTTATTTTTTACGCTCTCCCCTCTAAGTAAGGAAAACTGTCGCTTTTGGTCGGAAAATAATCCTCAAGAGTTCTTGGAGAAACAATTATTACATCCTGAAAAATTAACTGCTTGGTGTGGTGTATAGTTTTAGTTAAGATGCAAACGTTACGGTCAATGGCCTGCGCAACAGAGAGATGATAAATGACTTTTTGGTGGCTCATTTGGCTCAGCATGACTTGCTTGAAGTTTATTTTCAGCAAAACGGTAAAACTTCCCACACTTTGAGCAAACCCATTTAGTTACTGAGAGAAACACTTCACGGTCGAATTATTTCGAGAAATGGCGATTTTAATTAACCACCTCGTTTTTGTGATTTAACACCCCTAGACTTTTTCATTGAAATTTTTTTTCATTTTGACATCGAGATGTTAAAATTATAAATAAATCATGTTTTGCAGAATGGAAGCAGGAAAAAATATATTAATTTTTGATAGGGAAGAAAATTTAAATATAAAGATATTGATAATAATCGATAAAAGATTATAAAATTACCTAATAGTTATTAATTAGAATCTGGAGATGTAAGATGTATTTTTTTACACATTATAAATAATGGCACATAATAATTGTGATTATTTTACGCAATAACTAACAAATTGTATTGGTAATTCGCTCTATCGGAACTCCATATTGAATTTTTATATCATCTGAAATTTTTTCCGCCATCATAACAGTAGGTGCCGCAGTGTGACCAGCTACCATAGATGGAAAAATGCTAACATCAACAATTCGTAAGTTGTGGAAACCATGAACTATTCCTTTATTGTTTACTACCGAAGTTTTAGGATTTGGCCCCATTCTGCAAGTTCCACCTTGGTGATAGCCAGACCCTGTCATAAGTCTGAAAGCGCAGATCCAGTAATCCTTACTTCCCAATTCATGATTTTTACATTGCGGATAATCAACTAGAATTAGGGTTGCGTTAAGTTTTCTTAATGGTTCTGTGTCTATAATTTTTTTAATCGTTTTAATCCCTTCGTATAAAAGTTCTACTTCAAATTGTTCTCCCAAAAAGTTAGGATCAATAAGTGGAAATTCGTACGGATTTTTAGATTGGAGAGTTACCGAACCAATCGATACGGTTTTAACAACAAACGTGTTAATGCTTATGTGGGCTGGAGAAGTCAAACTGGCTTTGATGGCATCGTATGTTTCCGCCTTGAGCTTAAAATAATCAACTAAAAATACTTCTGACGATTCCTCTATTAGATATGGTGCCAATTCAATATCTGGGAAATTTGGGCTTATTGCAAATTTACTTTGATAAAATCCAAGAACTTCGCTGTTTGCATACCGAGTTAGAAACCCATATTCATTCAAAAACTCTACAACGTGGTCGTGTAGTGATATTTCTGGTACGGATTCATTTATGCCAACATAAGTAGCCTGAAATACAGCGTGATCATAAAGAGTTTTGCCTACTGGAAGATTGCCAACTACTGGAATTTTCAATTGTTCTAGGTGCTCTCGGGGTCCAATACCGGATAAAATTAAAAGTTGAGGAGTATTGATTGCTCCAGCAGACAAGATAACTTCTTTGCTTGCTCTAGCACAATATTGTTTACCATTCCTTGAAAAGATTACTCCATGCACTCTTTCTCTTCCACGACCTATAAGCACTTTGGTGACGAAAGCATTGGTTAAAATTTTTAAGTTTTTTCTTTCCGTAATGGGTTTTAAAAATGCGGAATTTGTGCTGTGACGAAATTGTCGACGGTTATTTACTTGTACTCGAAAGGCTCCTAATTGATTTCTTCCGTTATAATCTGTACTTGTAGAGTTATACAAAGTGCTGCTGCCCTCCAGGAAAGCTGCAGATTGATTGTTGAGTGGATTAACGTTTTTAACGTTCCAGTAACCACTTTTTCCGTGATATCCAGAATCTGACTGTACTTGAGAATTTTCTGATTTTATAAAATAAGGTAGAACTTCCTGATAAGTCCACCCGGGATTCCCTTGCGCTGCCCAATCATCAAAATCATCTTTGTTTCCTCTTACGTAAAGCTCGTAGTTAATTATACTGCTGCCCCCTAAACCGCGACCTCTCGCCATTGGGCAGCGATTTTCACTCATCCCTATAAAATTTATATTCGTTACACACGGTCACATTAAGAATTATTAATTTTAGATATAGTACCTAAACATGAAAGGTTCTGTTGAGTGCTGTAGTAACCCCAATTAAATTTTGAAATTAGTAAATAAGGAACATTAGCTGGAATAATAGAAAAATTTGATTCTTGACCTCCAGCTTCGAGAAGCAAAACTTTCCACCTGCTGACCTCGGATAATCTATTGGCGACGACTGCTCCACCACAACCAGCACCCACAATAATAAAATCCCATTGCCCAAATGCTAAAATAGTTCCTTAATTAAAACTAAAATATTTTAATCACAATGATTTTACCTTTAGTATGGCGGCTGTTATGTGGTCTGTATTGCTCATTATCTGTAGGCATTTCATAGTTAAAAACTTCCTCTCTTCCAGTTGTGATAATATTTTCCCAAAAAGCTACTTCATCCTCGTTTGAATTTTGACCCAACGAACATTTAAAGAGCAATACAAGAAATGCAATTTTCATATTTAAATGATTGCTGTTGGTTATTCAACTTACTTTAAATAATTTACCGCTGCGATTTACTTTGAAAGCTTTTATATGCACAATTTTTGCAATTTGCATAATATGTAAAACACCTGATAATAGAAGACCTATGTGACAACCTCTTCAATCTCAGTGGTCGGTTCAGTAACAGTAAATTTTTATTTTTCAAATATGTAAAATTATAAATTTTTATACTTCGTCGTACCTTATCTTGCTATGCACACGTCGCTTTTTAAAAGTAATTTTAGTTTTTGAATTCAAAATTTATTCGCTTTGAAATTAAATCCAATAGAAAAAAAACTTTAAAATAAAAAATTCGTTTACTTATAAAGTCAAATTTAATCATTAAAAAAAAGCTTCTATTAGAGTATCTAAAAAAAATTTAAATCTTCAGTCAAATTCCCAAATCAATCAAATCTCAAATATTTAAAATCAAAATCGCAATATTTAAACCATTTCCCACAAAATAATTAAAACCTTACGGAGCCGTAAATTAATCATTCGGTTCGGCGGACATCCTTGGCAAAAAAGTCTCACTTCAGATTTCCATATCGGCAAATTCTAACTTTGCAAAATTACAACTTTTAAAAAATAAAATTTACAAATTATCCACACTACTAAAAGGCCGGTAAAAATCACTTTGTAACACGACCACTTTCACCTCCTGTGACTTTTATTAATGAGTAGCAGCTTATTCATAAAAACTAAAAACCCTTGTCGTGCTACAAACTAAAATATCAAAACAAAATTTAAAATTTTAAATAAAATAATAATAAAATAAAAGAAAATTCACAATCTGATTTTTATTTTCTCATTTAATGTCTTCCCAGCATGTTCTATTTTTTTATTCTACTACTATACTACTACTATATTCTACTATATTATTCTATTATGTGTCTTGTCAATCATTTATTCAATATTCTCAAATTTTTCAACTAATGTTTTTTCCGTTTATTCTAGATTTTTTGTAAAATGTTGCAAACGTTTTATTACCATTAACATATCCCAACTATCCTCCGCCGGTTTTACTTTTCAGGATGGGTGTGGGTTTCATAAAATTAGTTGCAACAGCAAAAACGTGCCAAAAAAGTCTGCCCTTTATTTGGACGCCAAAAGTTTCAGTGAAATTTATTCAATTGATTTAATATTATATTCAAAATAATCCAATAAATTGTAAACCACTTCCCCAAACTTCAAAATTTTTGTTTCAATAAATTATAAAATGTAAAATGGCTCCGTTAAATTTGCACGTATGTTACCGGGTTGCAGCCGTCTCTTATCAAAATTTTCTAGTTTCTTCTTCAAATTAAATTGATTATTTAATACAAATTTGACCATATCCAATCTTTTGATTTTATAAATTATAATAAAAAAATCATCTATCCAACGAAAAATATCACTTTAATAATCAAAAATCTAAAACTCACAATCGAAATGTAAACTAAAAATCTTCTTAAACCTTCTAAATATAATACTCAAAATTAAAAATGTTCAAAATCAAAAAACCATAATTTTTAAATCTATTTCGCACATAATAATCAAAACTTTACGGAATCAAAAATCAATCAACCGCTGCGGCGGACATCTTAGGCTAAAAAACCTCACTTTAGCTCTCCTTTTCGGCAATCTCTACATTCCAAAATTACAACTTTCAAAAAATAAAATTTACAAAATATTCAAACTACTACAGGGCCTGTAAAAATCACTTTGTAACACGACAATATCTTGTAGGGGTTTTCCTGATTTTTGTGACTATCTGTGCAGTCTTCCACGGCATCGAAGAGGTTTTTCAAAAACCATCGCGGACATCTGTTCATGGTTACAGCATAACGGCTAATAATAGTTTCCGAGAAAACCGAGGCGGTTTTGGTATGCGGGAGAAAGCAACATTTACCAATAAACATCGAGTTGGGAAACCCAACTTCGCCTCATCGAAGCGGTTAAGATCTTGTCGATATACATCCATCGCAACTTGTAGTTCCGCAAACATCTACGGAATGCGGCAGAGAGCGCGCTGAAAGTCACTTCAGCCATATCAGAACTTCTCCTAAACGTAGGTGACCCACTAGAACAGAAGAGACGCGTTCTAGTGTCGGTAGCAGAATCGGTACTGCTATACGGGATGTTAATTTGATCGGAAGCGCTTTTCAAGCATGGTAGCTACTCGCAGATGTATTTCCGGATACAAAGAAGAATGACTTTGCGAGTGAGTCAAGCGTACAGAATCACATCAACGAACGTACCTCAGTGGAGATAATGGTAGGCGAAATTCTAACGACCGATACCATAGTTAAAACTATGCTCTCCGGACCAGACAACCGAGCAGCTGTAACTACCTGTGCCCTAAGGTTAATAAGCGGCCTACAAAAACATAAAATAGAGAGACAGAAAACAACGTAGATGATTAAAGTCACTAAAGGGCCGAAAATTACCAAGGCTGCAAAGGTACGGAGGAAATGTACGTTACGTATCCAGCATTTCCACAGAGTCGGGTTTTAATCGATAAAAATCCGACACTATCACCCAAAACATCTGAGTCGTGTATTTCGATGATTATGACACTCCCAGCGTTCACAAAAAAAAGATTGATCTTAATAATTTCTTTCATTTCTTTTACTTTTATAGACTTGTAATTTTATTGACGGTTTGGAAGTACGTTCAATATTTTGTCAATTTTCTTTTCCTGTTTCTTCTGGAATTTTGACTGGAAGAGTTGGAAAATCTTTAAAAAATGTACGAAGGTATCCACTCTTTCTTTTCGTTCTTTTGCTGCTATGTTTTGCAATGACCCGAGCTATTCAAATTTATTAATTATTTGCTCAATCCAGAAATTATCTAGCTCGGATTCATTCATTATTTTCCACATTAGACTCTTGTATGATTTTTCATTAATTGTGAAGTTTAATTTCGTTGCTCAGTTAAAAATTTGTTATCTTTCAATGTGAAATCGTTCCGCCTGCTGTTCACACCTGGACGCCTGGTCAAATAAATTTTGTAGCAAAACAATTTCAATTATTTTTAACTACTCAAAAATTATACAAAACACTTACAAATTCTTCTTTTATAAACACTTCACATCAATAAAACAAAACTATTTTTACAAAATTTTTTATCAAAATTATTTTACAAAATAAATAATTAACGTTTATAGCATTTCGAAACATGACAGTATATTTAATTTGGTCTTATTATTCGGTTACCTGGTGTTTTGCCATATTTTTCTGTTTCCGGATCTTTGCGATTGCTTTTTTTTCTTCTCTTGGATAATTATTTTCATCCCCGATGAAGGTTGAGGAGGGGTAGATTCCCAGACTGTATTTTGTATTGTGGTTACTAGGTGCTCAATCGCGATAATGAGTTCTTTTTCGATTTTCAATGACATATTTAAATCTAATTTGGTTAATTTGATTTTTAAAGTTTTCCCAATTTGTTTGTTTATTGAACTGTGATGGATGTTTGTATCTACTTTGGATTTCGGTAATAAAAGTAATCAAAACAGGAGTGTAATCAGAGAATAAGTCTAGACATGCGTTTGCTTTAAGATAATTTTGTGCGAGATCTTTTGGAATGCAGAAATCAAGCATATCGGAGAGCTTCGCTCTATCAGTGGACCAATATGTTAGATAACCTGTTCATAAGAGATACAGATTTCCACTCGTCAACGTTTTTACTTACTCCTACTTCTAAAATTTGCTATACTAGAGCCTCATATTGATGTTTGGCATGATGAAACATGGACATGAGCTATCGGTAATCCGAACACACGCTAATCCGACCATTCAGTAAACCGAACAAGAGAAAAATTCGGTAGTTTGCACAAATAGTTTATAATCGGAACATAACTAATAAAATTTTCGGATTATAGAAAAATGTTTGCATTGCGGAAAAAAAGATGAGATGAAAAATAGTGTTTACAAGCTGAAGTAGTAGAGTAGGTAAATGGAGAAAATCAGAAAGAGATTAATTTAACTGATCCAGAAAGAGCAATTCATTGAAGATTCGAACGTAGAAGATGATGAAGAAAGTGACGAAAATGACAAAACGCATTTTATAAAAGAAAAGAAGCTGTGGATAGTTTAGTTTTAAAATCAGCATGTGAAAATGATGTCCTCTCTCATAAAATTTTATTGTTCCGAAAATTAAGAAAGGAGGCAATTTACGTTTTTTAACTTTATCCAGTAATCCGAACTTCTCTGTAATCCAAATGAGGCTAGGTTTCTATTAGTTCGGATTACTGAAACTGTACTGTAAAAAAAAAAGAAATTAAATCAAAATTCTCTTATTGAAAACATACACAACAATATATTATTATATAAATTTTCTCTTTATCACTTCCGTGATACATTATATTATGCAGAACAAATTGCATAATATGAAACTTATAAATAAATGTATTTAAACCAAACAGGAGTTATTAAAATTTGTTATCAAAATAAAAATACACTAAGAATAGTTTTTATTTGATTAGCCAAACGTAGTTATTTTAATTATTAAAAGTTACTTTTGGGAGCGAATGCATACAAAACATACCATAGTGTACACATGGTTTTTAATATTACGAAATATTAACAGAAAAAAATGTCGATAAAAAATTTTTATTTGCCTCTCACCCGGAAGAGGTTTGAATTTTAAACTTGAATCTAATTCGTCTAATTCTAATTCAATTCGTCGCCAGAAATTTAGTAAATTAATTTTTTTAAGTAAATTTTTTTTTTTACTTTTTTATTAAATAGAATAGGATAAGAACTTGATATGTTTTAAATACACATTACTGTATATTATTTAAATTTTAAAAACGAACAAGTTGTTTGCGTTGTATAATAGAAAATTTAAAATATATTTCCTTTAAAAGTCTTTATCAGGGGAGGTTCTACCATAAGAACCTGCAAAGCTGCAGAACCGCCAAAAATAAGAATGAAGTGTACCAAATTAATTATTACTTATTGGTATAATCACCACATTTTAGATTATTTCAATAATTAAAAAATAATTAATTTTAGTTTCAAAGCGCTCTTCTTATGTTGCCTTGACTTATTTATACTTTATCAGTCAGTCAAATAAGTACTGTAATAAATACAATTCCGTTACGCTTTCGAAATCACTGTTTAACTTCGATGTAGCTGCAAATGATTATGAACATGAAATGCACACATATTTGATAGACTATGCGAGCTATCGGGTGAAATCGTACCATGAATCGTACCCATCAGTATACATTACAAATTGAACTGCATATTATACCTCCGTGAAATTGGCCTCCCATCTGAAACATTTTGATATAAAAAAATATGGAATCGTTAGGTCATCGTTAGGTCTCGAAAGATCACCCGGTTTTATCGTTAGGTCACTTTTAGTTTTATCAAAAAAAATTATTCAAGTTTTGAAAAATTTTCTTGGTAAGTTAGCCTCCCCATTAAACGATTTCGACGAAATAAAAGTGGAAACCGGTAGGAAATGTACTGCTAAGGTTTGGTCACGTATATTTATCGTTAGGTCACCTTTCATTTCTTTGCAATTAATTAATTTCAATTTTATGTCTCTATTGCGCATGCGCTAAACAAAAATATAGTTGTGATGAAATTTTTCTTACAAAAGTAAGAAAAATATAACATTTTGATATAAAAAAATATGGAATCGTTAGGTTGTCGTTAGGTCTCGAAAGGTCATTTGGTTTTATCCTTAGGTCACTTTTACTTTTATCCAAAAAAATTATTCAAGTTTTGAAAAATTTTCTTGGTAAGTTAGCCTCCCCATTAAACGATTTCGATGAAATAAAAGTGGAAACAGGTAGGAAATGCACTGTTAAGGTTTGGTCACGTATATTTATCGTTAGGTCACCTTTCATTTCTTTGCAATTAATTAATTTCAATTTTATATTTCTATTGCGCTTGCGCTAAACAAAAATATTAGTGTGTGCAAAATTACATCTTGGGACGCGTTCTTGTCAACTCTTGACTTGGGGTGCGTTCTCGCCAACACTTTTGTACATAACGTTCGCTCTAAATGGTTAGAAAAGTTTCGTAAGCGCGGAACTCGAAAGCAGCTGTAAAGCACAAAAAAATAATATATATTGTCGTGTTCCAAATAATTCGGACCCACTCTATGCATTTTTGTAAATTTATTGTATTGATGATTAAGTTGCAACATTGTGGAATTTGCTAGGTGGGGACCGATCACTTGGATACGAGGCCTTTTGTCAAAAAATGGTCGACATGATGGACGTGTAATTGATTGGTCCGAAAATTTAATTAAATAAGTTTATAGTTTGAAAATATAAGAAGTTTTTATTTGATGAAAATGTTGTATTGATATTTATAATTGGAGTAAATTAATTTTTGAAGGAAAGTTGAATGATTTGGAAACTATAATTGGAACGGAAGCTATCGGTGATAATTGGAATAGGAAAAAGAAGATAATAGCGAAAGAAGAAAATAATAATTTAAAAATAAAGTAAATGGTAAAAATTTTTAAATTTTCATATTAAAGTTATTGAAGGAACGACAAATTTGTTTGATAAGCCGAACTGAGATATCGGTATCGTAAAATTTAACATTACCATTTGCATATTTTATATTGAAACGAAATTAAAGTTTACGAATTATTTCAAATAAAAATATTTTTGATTGGAAAATGACATAAATAATTAAATAAAAATTAACCAAGGGTTAATTTCATATCAATTGTCGCATGCAACGTGGGGCTTCCGAAAAAGCGACCTACTTTTGACCCTGAGAAATTTAAAACAAATAACATGGAAGAAATTAAGGTAGAAGAAACATTTATCGATTACTTTAAAAAAATAATAGACATGTTCGAAGAAAACAGAAAAAAAGACAAAGAGGACAAAGAGGAAATAATCAAAAGGTTAAGTAAAAAAATTCACGAGCTAGAAACAAATTCACCGGAGAACGTTGAACAGAAAAATAAAGAAGGATTGGAAATTATAAAACTGGAAGTGGAAGAACTGGAAGCGGATAGATTAAAATTAGAAAAACAAGAAGCCATAAAATTAGAATCTGAAAAATTGGAAATTATAAAGCAAGAAACCGAAAAACAAAAAGCTGTAAAATTGGAAACTGAAAAACTGGAAATTATGAAACAAGCGGCACTAAAACAGGAAGATAAGAAAGAAAAAAGGAAAAATTGGAAGTTTTGCATGAGTCGGGGGTGGAAAAAGAGAAGAGACAACATCCCAGTGAAGTGGGCGCCCCAAACCAAGATTAATTTATGGAAGGTCCGAAAAGAAAAATAAATGAAACAGAAAGAGATGGATTATGATAAATGGAAGATATTTTTGATGCAATAGATAAGCCTTTTTTTAATTTGATTTTTGAATTTAATTTAATTTTAACTATAAATATTGTAATGTGTATAATAATTTTTAAGATTTATATTTTTTTTGAAACACGGACGAGTTTTGCAAATTTTGTACTGAGCTGCGCTCACCACTGCGATTAGCAACGGGGGTATTGTCGTGTTCCAAATAATTCGGACCCACCCTATGCATTTTTGTAAATTTATTGTATTGATTGTTAAGTTGCAACATTGTGGAATTTGCTAGGTGGGGACCGATCACTTGGATACGAGGCCTTTTGTCAAAAAATGGTCGACATGATGGACGTGTAATTGATTGGTCCGAAAATTTAATTAAATAAGTTTATAGTTTGAAAATATAAGAAGTTTTTATTTGATGAAAGTGTTTGATAATTATTAGTTGAAATAAATTAAATTTTGAAGAAAGATATTTTGGATAATTTTGAAAGAAAGATTAAAACAGAAGCTATGGTCGAATAATTACAGATGGTAATGAAAATGAACAGAATTTAAAAATTATAATTAAAATTGGTAAAAAGTTTTCTATTTTATTAAAATTTTACTTAAGGAACAACAAATTTGTTTGATAACACGAACTGAGATATCGGTATCGTAAAATTTAACATTACCATTTGAATATTTTATATTGAAACGAAATTAAAGTTTTACGAATTATTTCAAATAAAAATATTTTTGATTGGAAAAATGATTTAATTAAATTAATAAAAATTAAACCAAGGGTTAATTTCACAACAATATATATCAAACAATGCGTTTAAAGTGTGAGGATCTTCTATTCTGTAGAATTTTACGGTGGATTTGAATATTTAAGGAATTTTTTGTTTAAAATCATGCAGCTGTTATATTTTAGTGATTTCGTGCATTTTGCTTTCAACACAAACTATTTTATTAGCTGAAATTACGCATTGCAAGTTTGACATAACCTCAATATCTAACTTTTAATTCGAATGCTTCTTTTTTGCATTGACGCAAAACATCTAGAGTAGGAAGGTTTGGAGGCAATCGAGATCCTTCTGAAGCATATTTAGCGGCCTGCCGCTTTAACCAATTACTACATCCTTCACTTAGAACTTCTCTCGCTACTTGTTACCGTCGTAATCCTTTTAAAGGTCTTCTAACATCCTCGTGTTTTTCGTAAAATGTATCTTGAGTTTTTATTTTCAAGAAACATCCATTCTCATTTGGCAGGGTATCAACATATCCAAAAAATGGCTTCTTACAAAGTTTGCTTTTGCACTGAGCTTTAATTCGTATATAACGTAAAACACTTTCTAATTTAAATTTTCGTGCGTTCTTGAAAACATCTGCACATATGGTAAATGTGCATGTTTGAAAAATTATAAAATAATAAAAATAAAACCATCTCGGTAACTACTCAAGATATTGTAATTAAAAAATATTTTTAAATTAAGAATTAGTTGTAGGAATTCATAAGCTCTTGGGTTTTATGGTCTTTTTAAATTGCATAAACCGGGACATCCTGTTCGGAAATTATTAGAAAATAATAATACTAAAACCAACTCGGTAACTAGTCAGGAAATTGTAATTAAAAAATAAAATGTGGTGTCGTGGGACACCAGATAGGAACGAAGTACCTTATTACATAAATATTAATTTCAAGTTCTAGTCGAGGTAAAAAATAAATAATTATTCGGATATAAATATTTTATTACGATTTTTTTATCGATAAAAATCAAAAACTACTTTACAAAATTGCCAAAATAGCGATTTCAGCATGTGACAAAGTCAATGTAAATCCGCAATCATCGCGGTCATCTTTGAAGTTTTCGAAATTTTTTTTGTACATTCGGCTTTAGATAATTTTTTGCATCTGAGTGGCATTTTATAAAATCGATTTATTTTTAATTTTGGGGGTCTTATTTTTGGAGGAAAATTTTTAAAATTATTAAATTATATTTTTTTAAATTATTCGTCGGTTTAACAATTTTAACGCGTTCTTAATTCGCAATACGCAAAGAGTAGCTTATATAGCGTATCACTATCAATTATTATAACAATACCCATATTGTGGCATAGAGCGAAGGGCTCCTTCTACACATTTTAGCCGGGGAATCGAATCCCGGTGTAGGCAACTTTTTTTCTAGAGAAATTTGCAAACCTATGACTCGTGGTTTCCGAATATGTACTAATGCTGAGCAGATGTTCCACTTTTGACCACCAGATGGTGTAATTTATTATCAAACGATATAAAAATCTTACGCATTTTCGTTACGGACGTTTTTTTCCGATTAGGGTACCCCTTCGCATCCTCCCATAAGGAACTTCGTTCCAAAAATATTTTTTAATTAGGAATTAGTTGTAGGAATTCATAAGCTTCTGGGCTTTATGATTTTTTAAATTGCATAAGCCGGGACCAGGACATCTTAACATAATAATTTTATCTTCAAAAGGATTATGAGAAAACCCATATTTTGTATTAAATTTACAAAAGAAATAGAAGTTAACATAGAATCAATTGCCTCGATCTCATAATAATTAAAGATAATAATATGCACCCTTTTGATATTTTCTATAAACCTACTGAAGGAACTTCTTCAAATTTAGCAATAAATAATTATTTGCTTCAAATAAAAGCAAATTTATTGAAAACATTATTAAAAATAATGTTAATGTTAAAAAAAACGAGTTACAACACTAAAATCATTATTTCCTAATGACGTGCAAACACGTCGTTGTGATTTGATGCCATATTAAGTATACACTGTAGATATGTGATACAGTGCAGCTGCTGTATGGATTAAGTGTTTTGTTTCAACACCTAGTACATTAGTGAATTATAATATTGCAATTGTGGATCACCGTCAAGTACATCAATAATAGACGCTACTTAAATAGAAGATCTTCGCACTGTAAACGTTTTGATTACGCTCTATAACTGCTTTCGAGTTCCGCGCTTACGAAACTTTTCTAACCATTTAGAGCGAACGTTATGTACAAAAGTGTTGGCGAGAACGCACCCCAAGTCAAGAGTTGACAAGAACGCGTCCCAAGATGTAATTTTGCACACACTAATATTTTTGTTTAGCGCAAGCGCAATAGAAATATAAAATTGAAATTAATTAATTGCAAAGAAATAAAAGGTGGCCTAACGATAAATATACGTGACCAAACCTTAGCAGTGCATTTCCTACCTGTTTCCACTTTTATTTCATCGAAATCGTTTAATGGGGAGGCTAACTTACCAAGAAAATTTTTCAAAACTTGAATAATTTTTTTGGATAAAAGCAAAAGTGACCTAAGGATAAAACCAAATGACCTTTCGAGACCTAACGACAACCTAACGATTCCATATTTTTTTATATCAAAATGTTATATTTTTCTTACTTTTGTAAGAAAAATTTCATCACAACTATATTTTTGTTTAGCGCATGCGCAGTAGAGACATAAAATTGAAATTAATTAATTGCAAAGAAATGAAAGGTGACCTAACGATAAATATACGTGACCAAACCTTAGCAGTACATTTCCTAACGGTTCCATACTTTTTTATATCAAAATGTTTTGCCAAGATGGGAGGCCAACTTCACGGAGGTGCATATTATGCAGACGTATTTTGTATTTTGAAAACAACCAAGTTAATTTTTGTTCATTGATTGTTCAACAACATTATTAAACAATAAACTGCAATAGTTTAATACTCGTAATATACTGTAATTTTAAAATTTAGTACTAATTTAAATTTTAGCAAGTTTCTTATAAATATAATCAAAATAGAAGTAAAATTATTTTTTGGCAGATTCTATATTAGAAACTCGAAATCAAATTACGTTTAATTATTAATATCATTAATATTAAAATTTATGTAGTTTTATCTACAATAAGCTTATTATTAAACTCGCAGATTACAAGATTAGTAACCCACTATGGTACAACCGTGTTCTGCTCATGATGCAGCGCTGGTTTTACGAACATTAAACACATTTTGCGTTATAAACTTTAATTGAAATTATGAATATCGAAGGTAATATCTTATACCTATTAGTACTTAAAATAAGTGATTATGAATTAAATGAAAAAAAAATAAAATGAAAGAATAAAAAAAATTACAAATATTTTTAACAAAACTTTACTCATAAGCCGTACTTGATAAAAAAATTTGGAAAATTAGTTAAGATTGCAATTTATTGTAAAATTGTAAAATCATATCAAGTACTACATTCTAGCTAAGTGTTGTACGTTTAATATTTAAAAATGTGCAATAGGTAAGTTTATTTTTTGAGATTTCCATTTTACTGATATCTTGCCATTTTTATAATGCAGAACACCCAAGAATAATTCTTACGAGCTGCCACTGGTCTTTATCGTATTCATTTATCGTCGCTTTATTAATATTTACCGTTAAACTAGAACTAACCTTACTTTATTGTTTTTTTTAATTTTTTTTCAATTGAAAGTAGTAAGTAATATTTCCGCCATTGTTCCGTTATCTGTCATATTTAACTTGAGATATTATTATAAGGGTATTTATTTAGCTGCACTTGTATTATTTCTTTCTTTTCTTACTCTATATCAAACAAATTTTTAAAAAACTGAAAATCCAACATAATTAAGGTAAGAGCGGTAGACACATTGCCTGCTTTTTCGACCGTCTAGCCATCACACATTTTTACATTTCAAACAAATTTTTTTTTTAATTTGATTTATATAAGTCTATTCCACCTTCCACATCTGTTTATTTACAACAATTTTGAGGTTAGACATCAAAATTTATTATTATATTTTGTATTTTTAAACAAATATTGAAAATAGAAAGAGAACTTAAAAGTAAAATATGTAAGTGGATTATTGTGGTAATTAGGAGTATGTAATGTTAAAATTTAAAATAAACAAACTAACCAAAATATTAAAATAATGAATTTTAACTGTAAAGTAGAGAATACATAGAGACGGCCTTATGCTAATACCCCGTATCTCCAAAAACACGATTTTACAGGAGAAGTTTTTTTTCAATTTAGCATTTAATAAAAAATCTCTATCAATGAAACTTTATGAAAACTTAATTTTGGATTTTTTTAGGCCGTCGATAGATGGAAAAATAATATTTAACAATAAATTTACATGTAAATTAATGTCTTTTCTACTTTTAAATGTAAATTAATGTTTTTTTATTGTTTTTTAAATATTATTTTTCTATATAAGTATTGTCGTGTTTCAAAGTTATTTAGACCCACCCTATGCATTTTAGTAAAATTTTGATATTAATTATTAAGTTGTAACATTGCAGAATTTGCTAGGTGGGGACAAATCATGGACAATACCAGGCCTTTTGCCAAAAAATGGCCGACGTGATAGAAGAATAATATACTGGGTGACCCAGACCACCCGTATCAGTACTTTTTTTCAAAAACGGTAAGTCGTAGAATGTTGGGCTAAAAAAAATTATTACAAAAGCCCTAATGACGAATCTAATGGTGATATTATTATTTCCGGGAAAAATCGGCATCCAGAGTAGTTTGCTCCAGAAATTCCAGAAATCCAGAATTTTAAATGACACCATATGTCGAAAGTGGTATCGTTGGAAAGCTCTTTAAAAAATAAGCAAGTTTTGTAGGAAAAATTTTTTTATTAGAGTCGGATCAAAGCTATTGTTTATACAGAAAAACCGACAACGAGAGATGATATAAAGCTCAGAATTTGCAATGCCTGTCGATCATTAAACACTGAAGAAGTACTTAGAGCCACTGATAGTATAACCAGAAGAGCCAACAGTGTTTAGAAGTAAATGGAAGACATTTTGAACACTTGTGACATTGCTCTAACGTGGTAGCTGGATTTCAAGTGCTGACTTTTAAAGTTAAGTTCGTTATAAAAAATTGAAATTTAATAACTTAAGTCGGATATAACTTAAACAGTTTTAACAGTTAAAATTTATTATTTTAACATTTTGTTAGGTTTTATTATTGTAACCTTATTATGTATTACTTAGTTGTCAGTCAGTTGAATCGAGTAGGTAGATCAGTAGGTCTGTATCTTTTTAGTCGTCGTACTTCGTTCGTAGTATTCATCAGTTTGTTGGCTAATATATTGGGATGTACTTTTAATCTGGGTTCGTATCTTTTGTAAAATTTTTGAATCTGCTCCTGAACTGATAATACTTGTAAATCTTGTTGGATAACATAATTAGGCATATACCATAGAGCGTTAACAATCACTCGCAGAACCTTGTTTTGAAATCTCTGCAATATCTCAATGTTGGAGGTACTTTCAGTTCCCCTAGTTGAATACCATAGGTTCATATTGGCGTTATTATGGATTTGTATAATAATATTTTGTTCTCAAGCGATAATCGAGATTTTTGACCAAGCAACCAATGCATTTTACTAAGCTTTATTCCAAGTCGTTTCCGTTTTGTAAAAATGTGTTTTCTCCATGTCAGTCTTCTGTCCATATGGCTACCAAGATATTTTGCATCCTCAGCCTGGAGCAAAATACAGTTATTCAGCTTCGCTGCTTCACAGCTCTACGCATCGTAAACGTTACATAGATGGATTTTATTTCGTTGGCCCTGATTATCCATTTGCGGAGCCAATTTTGAATTTGATTTAAATTATTCTGGAGATTTTTGGAAGCAAGGATAGAATTGACATGTGATGCCAATACAGCAGCGTCGTCAGCAAATGTAGCCGTTGTTGCTAATCTCGTAGTTGGTAGATCCGCTGTGTACAACAAATACAGAACTGGCCCTAAAACACTGCCTTGGGGTACTCCGGAGCTTATTGGGTGAAAGTCGGTATATTCTTCCTGATATTTAACTAAAACATGTTTATCGCTTAAGTAAGATTTTAGTATTTGATAGTATTGATAGGGAAGACTTTTCTTTAGCTTGCAATATAACCCTTCATGCCACACCATGTCAAAGGCTTGACTGATGTCGAGGAAAGCAGCAGAGCAGTATCTCTTGTTTTCCAGGTCATTACTGATTTTTTTGGTAATTCTATGCACTTGCTCAATCGTACCATGTTGACTTCTAAAACCAAGCTGATTAAGCTGAGAAGTTATATGTTGTATATTATTATTATTATTATTGTTTACAATATTATCTTGATTTTTTTTCAGATTTTTAAAATTTCTGTCTCTCAATGCTGGATATAATCGTTCCTGCAGTTGTTTGTGTATTGTGCATCCTCTATAGTTTGCAGGATGTGCACCACCACAATTCACAACATTTAACACGCTCGCCTTTTTCTTTTCTTGTGCATTTCTTTGTCGAGTGATCACCTGTACATTGTCACCAAACATCTTGATGGTTTGTGGCAAAAGTTTTTGGTGTAACCAAATCTTTGACATCTTGCACATTGCGGAATTTTATGTTACTTATATTTATGTTTTATGTTACTAATATTAAGTACTGTGAGACCCTATTTCCCCAGCTCCAATATTTGACTTGATCGATGTCTGAAGATGAATGTAAGTTTTTTAATACTGTACGAAAACTTCTCTCTTTTTTAGGTTTATAAGTGTGAAAATTGTTTTTTTTTCTTTTAATTCTTGAATAATATTAGTATAGTTTTCTCCAGTTACCGGTTGTATTTTGACTTGATCTCCATATAAAGTTTTGATAGTATAACCACAGATTAAAAAATATACTACAGATAGCTCGCGTAATGTATTTTATTCATTTCTACAAGGCTGCCTATCCTTATAATATATTGTTGGTGGAGTACTAGAAAGACAACTCCGTAAGTACCCGATCACCCCACGCTCTTTCTCTAAGACGCCTTATAAAAAATATCTATGTATGATAATGAATGGCTGGCAGCACGATTATACCTCAACCGTGGCTAGAAGAGAAATGAAACGTACTAACCACGAACAAACACGAATAGCCAGCGCCTCTACGATATATAGTGAATGGCTTCCATACTAACAGCATACTAAGGAATTGGCTTCCAAATACATGAATAATGGACACCCGTTCTCCCATAAGCGCGAGCTATGTGTAGTATATTTAATCTGTGATATAACTATCTTTTGCTACTTCATCCAGTACTTCATAGAGTGGTTTTATATTTTGTACGACTTCCACAAAAATTGATGGTGGTTTACGTTCGGTTGCTATTTCTTGTTTATCCTGTTCCTTATTTTCTCCATCTTCTGCTAGTGTTTAGATGGAATTACTTAAACAATAATCGCTCATCTTTTTTTATTTATAACTTCTGGTATTTTGTTCAAGACTTCGTACACGTTTTTTATAACTTTTTACTACGTTCCATTTATTAGTAATAGGTAATGGTGGATATTCAATATTTGTAGGTAGCTTTCCCGGATTTTGTTGGCTGTAGTATGGTACAGTATTGTAAGGAAACATAGTTTGCATTTGTTGTGGGTATTGCATCACCGTCTGTATTTGTTCTCTCGGTTGTATAGCATTTATAGCTTGCTGATTATTTATTGTTGGATTGTTTGTTTGCGTAATTTGTACCAGTATATACCCCTGCGCTGCTGCTATCGCTGCATATTGAGGTTATGTTAACACCTTTTGCATAACCTGCACTAAATTCCTAACTAAAACGTTATAAAAAACCTAAAAAACCTAACTAAAAAGTTATTCCGATATACAAATCTGGTAACCGCGGTAGTGTTGAGAATTATCGTGCAGTCTGTATTGCATCCATGTTTGCTAAAATATTTGAATCAATTGTTGCAGATGCTATTACTGATCACACCAAGGTTTCTGTGGTAAATAACCAACATAGCTTTGTGTCTGGACGCTCCACCTGTACTAATCTGTTCTCATTTACTAGTTTTGTTTCTTCTACTATTGAGTGCGGTAAGACGGTAGATTGTATATTTACCGATTTGTCAAAAGCGTTTGATCAGATTCCCGTTAATCTGCTTTTATTAAAACTTAATAAAATGTACTCCATTTCCTGTCTCTTGATTAATTGGTTGAAGTCCTAACTTACTGGAAGAGAGCAGTTCGTAATTGTAAATGGTTATGCTTCCCGCAGATTTTGTGTTACATCTGGAGTTGGTCAGGAATCCCATCTGGGCCCTATTCTTTTTTTACTCTACATTAATGATGTGGATTCTGTGATAACATTTTGCGTATTTTTGTTATTTGCCGTTGATTTAAAATTATTTCGTCTGATTTGTTCCGACAGTGATTCTGAACTTATCCAGAGTGATCTTGTAAGATTACAAGATTGGTGTGATCTTGGTAGTCTCAAACTAAATGTTAAAAAGTGCAAAGCTATAAAATTTACAAAAAAGAGATGTAATGTGTGCTTTTCCTAGTCGATCAACGGTGTTATTCTTGATCCTGCTCTGTCATTCCATCATCACTTGGACTCGATTGTCTCGAGGGCAAATAAGATGCTGGGATTCATCAGCAGGTTGACTTCTGAGTTTAGCGACATCCGTCCTCTGACCACCGTGTATTCATCGTTTGTGCGATCAATTCTTGATTATTGTTCGGTAATTTGGTGTCCATCGTATTCTTCGCGAGTTGTCAGGCTGGAGAGGATCCAGCGTAGGTTTGTTAAAGTATTGTGTTTTAGAAGTCGCATCCAGTACTCCTCCGAAGTTTATGAAATGCTTCTGAAGTACTTTGGGCTGATGAAGCTGTCTGTAAGGAGGTTTGTCTCAGATTTAATGTTCATATACAGATTGCTAAATAATGTTGTCAGTTGTCCGGAGTTACTTGAATTATTCCTGTTTCATGTACCTGTGAGACGTCTGAGAGAAAATCCAATTTTCTTCGAAAGTTTTCACAGGTCTACTTTCGGTCAGCATTCAGCCATGTCTAGATTGTGTCGTCTTGCAAATACTATTTTTGTGCAACACAAAGAATTAGACTTTTTTCACGGGAGTGCAAGTAATTTCAAAAAAGAGCTAGTGGCATATTTCGATTTGGTTTAGTCTTGGGTTATAGTACATTTATTGTAATATTTTGTTTCATACTGTCATTTAATGTTTGATTGTTGTATTCTGGTAATGGTGTAGAAACTGTTAGTATTAAATAAATAAATAAATAAATAAATAAATAAATAAATAAATAAATAAATAAATAAATAAATAAATAAATAAATAAATAAATAAATAAATAAATAAATAAATAAGTAAATAAATAAATAAATAAATAAATAAATATCAGGGCCGGATCTAGGGGGGGCCTCTAAGAGAGGCGCTTCCTCCCTCCTCTTGCTCCCTCTTGCATCCTAAGGAGGCGGTAAAAAAAATCTAATTTTAGACCAAAATTTTAACCATAAAATAAATTTTTAATGTTATTAATTTTGAAAAAACGAGTGTTTTAAATTTTTAAACGTTTTTATTACATTTTATTAAGATGCTTATTCTATACAACACAACTAAACAGCAAAAAGCTACAATCAAATATGAAATCAAAAGACATTGCAGATTGCAGAAATCCTACACAGCATAGCGCTCGCCTGGCCCATTTATCATTTGTTTTGATTTTCAGTACCTAATTGTAACTTAATAACTTAACCATTTTAATTATACTGGCTTACGGCTCGCTCCTACCTACTAAACGGAAAGAAATGCTTATGATACGCGATACGCTGAGTGCAATATGTTAAAAATTCAAGTCAGCTAGCAAGCACCGCTTTTCTTTGTTTCTTATTGAACAAAGTTTCCGTTATTTTTAAAGTATTTAAAATTAATTTAAAAAAAATAAGAGTTAGATTAATCAAAAAGAAGCTAAAATTACAAATTTTTTAAATAATTTAAGCGCCCCTTTGCTACTCGGCACCTCTAGGCAGTTCCCTAGTTTGCCTATTTTTTATAAATATAAAAATGCATA
This sequence comes from Cantharis rustica, assembly GCA_911387805.1. NCBI lineage: Eukaryota > Metazoa > Arthropoda > Insecta > Coleoptera > Cantharidae > Cantharis > Cantharis rustica. The sequence continues at coordinate 37,783,333 of OU426880.1, forward strand.
CGAGGATTTTTGCGAACATTGTATCTTATTATGTTATATATTAATTACCTATATCGCAACTTGCAGATATAGACAAAATATTATTTTTCATTGTTTTAACGAGTGGCGTGGCGTGGGGTAAATGAGTTCTTAGCTTTAAACCAACATAAGCTTTATAAATTTAAATCGAGTTAGTAATATTTTCAAGTTTTTTCTTCACATATTTCGCGTTTTAACATTTTAAATTTTAACGTGTGACGTCACAAAGTTTTTCAAAAACTTATTAATTTATAGTTGAAAACACTGTGTTTATTTTATTATTTTAATTAAATTAGTAAGAAGGTTTGCTGCTAGGTGAGATTACTTCTTTTTAAATATTAAAGCGAAAGCTAGAATATTTTATTTTGTAGAGTATAGTATTTAGTAATCATGGAATTCATGGATCATAAAAGTAGGAAAAAACTGCCAGGAGAACCATATAGAAAAGCAGCAAAACGTAAGCGAGATAGCCAAAAAGAAGATGCTTGTGCCATGAAAAAGTGGCTACAAGGCAATCCCAGTTACTGTAAGTCTACCGATTGTAGGGATGATGATAGTATAGTTATTAATACTGGTGGTGGTAATAACAATGACGTTGCTAAAAATACTAACGCCTGTAGTAATGATGAGATAATTGCCCTGAAAATTACGTACTTGCGTAAAATTACGAAAAGTCGTTAATACTGTTAATTTTAAATTATCAGGTTGCACAGGTATCACGTCGTTACGACTAAAACCACTACGCCTAAAACACTTACGACTAAGTCAGTACGCCTAAGTCTTTACACCTAAAGAATTTTACAGCTAAGGTTTTTTACGCCTAACATCATGAACACCTAAAACTTTTACATCTAACGAAGTTACGCCTAAAAGATTTTACGACTATTTTATATAGGTACATTTTTTATTTGACTGATAAGCAATCTTGATCAGATTTCTTCTTAAATATTTTGAAGATAATTGGATTGACCGGCTTTGTAATAATGGAACCCGTAAAGACCCAAAGTTGGTTCCATAAACCTCTGAAACTGTTACGAGGCAATTTTAAATGACCTACCTAAGACGAACAACGCTATGGAAGGGTGGCACTGGGGTTTTCATTTGTTATTAAGTGGATGCCATTCTTCTATTTGGAAGTTTATAGTTATTAAAAAAGAAGCAGTGTGGAAAGGATTTTGAGATTGAGCAGTACGTGTCGGGATCTGTAGCTTCGCCAGGTCGTAAACGCTACAGGAAAGCCCCTGAAAATATCAAAAAGAGTCCTATGAGAGGGATGGAAACTTTGATATCAAAGTTTACCTTCGGAGCATCGCTCACAACTTCAAGCTTCAGGTAGTTTAAAATTTTTTATTTAATTTGATACTTTTGCTTATGTAATGTTGTAATTTTTTTAAATAAACAGAAACATACATAATATCTCCTATTTTATGCATACATTGTGTTTTAGTCGAAAAATCTTTTAGGTGTAAAGACTTAGGCGTAACTTCGATAGGTGTAAAAATTTTAGGTGTTTATGATGTTAGGCGTAAAAAACCTTAGCTGTAAAATTTTTTAGGTGTAAAGACTTAGGCGTACTGACTTAGTCGTAAGTGTTTTTAGGCGTTTAGTTTTAGGGGTAAAGACGTAGATCCGGTTGCACACGGCCAGCAAGATCAGTCCCCCCGTAGTATGTCGTCTAATGTTTGTAGGAGTCAAAGTATACATACCGATATTGGTGGTAACAATGACTACATTGATGATATTACCTAAAATGATGACGCTGAAGCCTGTTGTACTAATGACCAGGTAATTTGGACTTGGCTGTAAATTGATTGTATTTTGCTAGCATTTTTAACTATAAATTATAATATTTTAGGTTATTGCTAATATCAATACAACTAATCCATATACCTAGCCAGATGCTAAAAATCTTACAGATGGACAAAAGACATTTATTATTAACGAAATTTCGTCATTTCCTCAAAGCTACTCCGATATTGACTTCGCCAAAACGACACGAGAAGGTAGGCATTTGACAAAATCTATGTGGTATAGAACGCTTTCTAATGGAGAGCATATTAAGAGAAAGTAGTTAGTGTACTCAAAATTTTCGAATACAATATTTTGCGTTTATTGTAAATTCTATGGTCTCTCAAATGCAATAACATTTAGACTAGTGACTACTGGGTTTACTAGCTGGAAAAAGACATCGGATAAGCTTGTTTTACACGAAACGTCGATCAATCAAAAGCAATGTGAAATCAAATGGAAAACCAGACTTATTACAATAAAGACGTGCAGAGGCATTGACAAAGAGTTGGAAAAATCCATTCAATTAGAAAAACGTAAATGGAGAGTGGTTCTGTTGGCAATAATTGATGCGGTTATGTATTTAGCCGCAAACTGTCTAGCATTTCGTGAGTCTAATGAAAGCATTGAAAACATTTTGGAAGTGTTCAATCAGTCGGGGCAACTTCCTAAATCTAATGGTTTTATTATCAAAACAAAATCCTACACTAACCTCGGTCCTAGCAAATATACAAAAAGGACAAATATCATATCTATCCAAAACGATTCAAAATGAAATAATAGAGCTTTTAAGTAAAACATGTAAAAAAAAACTACTGGAAGAAATTAGAGAAGCCAAATATTTCACTATTATGTTTGATTGTACTCCAGATGCATCACACATAGAGCAGATGAGTGAAGTTATGAGATATGTAAAAATTGGTGCAGAAGAATGCACAGTAAAAGAAACATTTATTGATTTTATAGAAGTAGAAGGAAAGACAGGTGAATATTTAACTAATGTAATTTTGGAAAAATTGAAGAGTGATGGTTTAGATATTGAACAGTGCCGTGGTCAGTCGTATGATAATGGCTCCAATATGGATGGAATCCACAAGGGTGTTGAGGGTAGTATTCTACAACAAAATCAACTGGCCGAATTCGTACCTTGTATGGCACATTCGTTAAATCTTGTAGGCATGCATGCTGCTTCAGCAAGCACAAAAGCTGTAAAATTGTTTGGAACTGTCTAGTCAGTTTTTAATTTTTTTGTTACTTCTACGAATCACTGGAGCCTTTTAAAATAAATTACCAAGACAAAACTTCAAAAGTCTAGTCAAACAAGATGGTCGGCAAAATATCAAGCTGTTACGGCGTTAACTAAAAACCTTGCAGAAGTGGTTACGGTGTTAGACAAAATTGAGAACAACAACATCTCAACAACAACAACATCGCAACAACATCTCAAATTTTGATTTTATTGTAATAATTGTAAATATTGGAATAATATTCTTTGTGAAATTAACAAGGTGAACGTCGAAATTCAAAAAAGGGTGTACCACCCTTCTCTTTTTATGAGGTTAATGGCCAGATTGTTCCTTGAATGCCGGTAGTTGTTACACCGAACAGCTATCGGTTGATCTTTTCGATCTACAGATCGAGAGCTGGGACGTTTACACGTTTTGCGAATCCTTATTTTGAAGACACTGTACGACAACCACCTGAAAAGGAAATGGAGTTGCCGCTGGACGCCAGTCAACTTAAATAAAATCCAAAGAGAAAGAATGAAATTATTTAATTGACAAAGAAAAGAACAACGAACAAACGTAATAAATAAAAAATAATAATATAAAAAGTCCTGAAGGGATTGTAAAAACAAAAAAGAACGAAAATGGAGTTGAAGACTCAAATGATTGGAAGTTACCCACTTGCAAGACTGTATGGCAAAGTCTGCCAGCAAAGATGCTACAACTCAGGCAAAGGAGCAAAGGTGCTAGTTGAATATTTTCTAATAGACAAGTAAGAACTTTATATATAATGAATAAAACAATATTTCGGTAAGCTAATGTCACTTACGCATCCACAATCGCAACCATCAACATCTACTAGCAGAGTTCTTTCGTCAAACAAACCAGCAGCTACCGGGATTTCTTTCGAACAGACTTGGTACTTTTGATTCTGCGGCTATCTATATGGATGGATCTGAAAACATTAAACAAACCGAAACACGTTTGATAAATTATATACAAACTACCACCCCGTCCACAGTGACTGAAAGGTAACAACCGTCACAGACAGACTACAGCAGCTTTACGAGTTGTAATCTTCCAACTTATAAACTTGAAATCAAACATAAAATAGTTCAAAATAAAGGTGAATTTAGTGATCTTCTTCGGGCCGATCGCGCTCTTGAAAATTACTAATAATTTCTGTTTTCGCACCACGAATCCAAAACACCAAACCAAAATATATCCGTTTTTTTTCTTTAATAAATCTTTTAGTTTTTTTTTGAGATAATTGTGGTGAACTGTTGCTTCAACAAAAGTTAGCACTATTTCAAAAAAACCTCAATAAATGAATCCACAACTTCTCAATATACAAATATGGTAATTATATTATTATAATATCTTCAAATAAATTTTTTTTTAATCTTTTTCGTAAATTCAGCTATCGTTTTTTGTAGGATTTCGATTTCTAATTAATTTGACGTTTCTCCTCAGCGCCCTCTAAAAATTTCGGTTGGAGGTATACGCCATTACATGCAAAGGTAATGCTACAAAAGATATATTGCTTTCATTATCAGTTAATTTAATGAAGGGGCTGATTAAAACTTTAAAGAGAATGCGGGATACACCACTAGAATCCTGGAAAGAAGAAGCAAAATGTTTTGTCTGGTAAGGCAAAACTGGTAAAAATGGTAGGATCCAAGTGTTTAATGAGCTTGTTCCGTTGGTCTTGAGTCCTTGTGCGATTCGTGAGTACTTCGTTAATGACTGTGATCGAAGGTTTATGATTGGTCCCCGGGTGGAAGAGGGCGTCGCGTCGAGTCGGGAAAGGCGAGGAGATCCTTGGGCCGGCGGTGTCCAATATTGAAGCCGGGATCGTATTTTTTTTAAATTTCATTAGGCTTAGACACACTCTAAACAGCCAGAAGCTAATTACATAGTGTGTGTAACGTAAAGAGAGGTTGGAAAGGAGTTTTGCGAAAGTGGAGCAAGACCTACCTTAAGACCTACGACTTATTGTGGAATCCAAACCACGACGGAGAACAGAACAACTAAATTTTTAGCCCGGACTGAAAATAGAACTCGCGGTTCCCAAGCAAGAGTCGTCCTAGGGGCTTACTAAGCTAGCTTCTTCCGGTATTAGCCGAGTTGAGGAATGAGTGGATTTTCCTCAAATTGTATGGATTTGTACAGGTTTGCTTCCTGATATATTCGCCGATAGTTTCGATGATTGCATCGGCGTAAAGTCGTCATATGGTGACGTAATACGGGCAGTCGAAAGCGTAACGGAGGCATCTATTCTAGATCACTTGATGTGATGGCGGCCGTGTTTCCCTAAACTAGAAACGCGTACCTCATCGTGGGCCCGACGATAGCCTTGAGGATCCAAATATGATTGTCGGGAGACATGGAGCTTTTGGAGTTGAGCATCGGGAAAAGCTTGTGGAAGGCGGCTTTTACCCGATTTGCAACTGTTTCTAAGTGTTGCTTCCATTTGATGCGGTAGTCAAGCGTGACTCTTAGGTATTTCGCCGTAGTTGTCCATGGGATCGATTCTTCAAACATGCAGACATTTCTTTTTATCTGGTTCTTGGCTTGTTTTGCACGGAACATCGTTGCGGTGCTCTTGCGCGAGTTTACCTTGATGCTCAAAGTGGCAAACTATTTTTCAAGATCTTTTATTGCTTCTTGAAGGCGAGCGGTGGCAAAGTCTTAGTTGAGCAAGAATGAGTAAATTGAAGTATTGTCGGTATACAGCAATTTCTTCGTTCTTGGATTTGTTAGGGTGGGAATGTCGCTCATAAAGATATTGAAGAATCGCTCGGAGGAACGGGTGCTCTCAAATTTGATCCTGAAGCGTCGGTTTTTTAAGTAGGAGACAACCAGTTGGATGAGTGCTGATTATATTTTGGTCTAAAACATCTTGAATAAGAGGCCTTGCTGCCAAACCTTGTCGAAGACCTTTAAAACGTCGAGTAGTACTACCCCGGTGAATTCCTTCTTGTTGTATCCTAGGTTAATGACGTCCAGTCTGTTTCTTTCTGTTGTTAGAAGATTGGCAACCGCGCTGAACCTCTCTCCACTGGGTATGAGGAAAGGAGGTTAATTTTCAATTTAACCCAGGGACGTATAAGGTGCTATAATAGTTTCTGCAATAGTGCCTAACTGCCAGTCAGGTAACTACTACTACTGTTGTGTCTTCGGGATAAATTGTAGGTTTTGTAATCGTAGGCGTAATCGTAGATGTAAAGAATAAAAATGTAAAAATCGTAACTCTACTTTATTTTCCCAAAGAATAACGATACCCGTTAAACTATCATTATTTGTAGAATGTAATGCACACTTAATCGCTACGACTGCGCTCTTAAAAACATTTACAATCCGTAACAACTACTAAATGAGATTCACTATCGCTGACCCCCATTTACATCTCATGAGCACCTAATTTGTTTTTCTGCTGACATAGACCCCTTGCAAGTCGTCATCGACCCCTGAAGGTCGATATAGACCACTTTATTAACCACTGGTCTAAGCAAATCCCAAAAAGGAAAAGAATGTTCGACGAGCTTTCCGAAGATCAGTCAAGATTCTTAACACCTGAGAAAATATTTATAAAAGATATAAATATGATCTTCAACAGGTTAATTGCAGAAATTACCAAAAGGATGGAAAGTGCAAGTAAATTAAATTTCCATTTTTTGTTTTTAAATGGAGACGAACTGAGTCAGTTACCATCAAGAGATCTAAAAGATCGTGGTGCTAATCTTGGTTCAATATATAATCGAGACTTAAACGTAGCGACGTTATGCCTACTATACTATATACTACTACTATGCCTACTACTATAAAACTATTGAATAATCTCGGTTTTGAGATTATGGAGAGGGTGGATGACTTCTGAGTGTTAGCAGCCTCACTAACAAATTTTTAGGCTTGGATCTCAAAAGTCACCTTGTTGGTAGAATAAAACTCAAGTCGAAGTTGAGTGGTGCGGAGTTCGATTGATACTCGATTTATTTAACGAAATTTACATACTTATATATGAAATTAACAAGTGCTAAATTAACAAATTTATATACAGATATTAAATATGTAGGTAATTAAATTATAATTTAAAAGGATTTGTCACCTTGCAAAATATGCATAAATTAATTGTATTTGTTTCCTACATTAAAGTAGGTTTTGTGATATTGCATTTTTTCTTGGTGCACGTGCAACCCAGTTGTCGTCTTTATTAAAGTTTTAATATATTTTTACATTTTGTTGAATTAGTAAATTTGAATATTGCAAATTAGTTTCAATTAAATTACATATACAGGGTGTTCTGCTGTTATAATTTTAAATTAAAAAATTCATGTTTAATTGTAAATTAAACAACTATACTATAGCCTATAGCCTACTATAAAACATGTGGTGAAAATCTTTTAGATGCCAATTTGGTAGTGTTTTGTTTTGAAAAGTTATGTGAAAACAATACGATCTTTAGTTGGAATACTTATTTCAAATTTTTGTTACATGCTTCAATTTTTTTAGTGATTTTTTTATTAAAAAATGTTATTATCATATTTAATTTTTTGATATTTTTTATTTTTATTACATTTTTTAAGAAAATGGGACGAAACCGTAATAATAAACCCCACATGTTATACACAATTAAAAGAGGATAAAAAATGCTATTCAAAAATATTACATTCAACTATAGTTTCTATTTAAAAAAACAAAACTTTATATTATAACTCGGAAACTAACTTAGATATTTAAAATCTCTCTAGCCCATTTTGTTGTCTTTAAAAAAGTGCCGGAAGAAAGTGTTAACACTTTTTTGGAAACTTCAAAAACAACCGAGATATCGACATTTATCAAAAAGTCCAATAATAGAATTTTTGGCTATAACTCGAAAACAAAAAAAGATAGCCAACTCCGGTTTTGTCCATTGGGCTTTTCTCAAAAAAAGAGATTGAGAATGCGCCATCCATTTTTCGATATTTCCAATGGTTACCGATTTCCCTATAAGAGGGATCGAAATTGAGCCACCCTGTACAGTGAAATGAATTGACTCTCGCTCACTCAAATTTTGCTTCGGATAATAGATTGATTCTAATGATGACAGAACGCAAACGAAAACGGAATAAATGATTGAGTATAAAAGATTATATGAATATCGGATGCTGGAATGTGCGTGGTGTGAGGAATAAAATCGAAGAACTCAGGTTGGAGTTGAAGGAAAGAAAAATAGATATTGCTATTATATCTGTAACTAAGAAAAAAATAAAAGGAACCTACGATTTCGAGGAATACACAATGATATATAGTGGAGTCCTACAAGAACATAGAGCCTCTACGGGGATAGCGATTTTAATCAATAGGAAGTAATAATAGATAACATAATTGGTATACACAACGAGAACATACTAAATGGAAACGGCAGAACACTGAGAGACTTTGCATGAATTAAGTATCGTGTCCAAAAGAATTTTAAAAAAAATCAAAATTTAAAATAAATGTTTTATTGTTAACAACGATTTTAGTATGTTAAACAAATTACAATTAGAACTGAGTTACAACTAAAACTTAACTTTATCTTACATTTCTATTTATTATAATAAAAGTGCTTAGTATCTACAGAAATCAGATATTATATGTGTCGTCCGTGTAAAAGGTTAATGCACACGATTATCAAGTAAACTATATTACACTCGTGAGAATGCAATATGCATTTGTTATGGTACCACATGACACCTCCCCTCTGACTCTCAAAATTACGGTTGCCGTAGATTTTGTAGCCCAATTTCATCGATGTTTCGTTCGGTTGGCGATGCTGATTTCTTCCTCTGGAATAGCTTTACTAAAACATAACAAATTGTAATAATGATGATTAACACATATATTATGATGGTCTATGCGCTGGTACGATTAAAGTAGATTGTTTTTGGGGTATCTTTAATTTCTGTTTTCAATTGATGTAATCGAATGTCGGTTGCCTTTAGCTCGTCCAGGTTAATAGGTTCCAGTTCCATTGGTTTAAATTTGACTTGTGATTCCATTGGGTGAATTTCGAATGATAATTTGGGAATTTCGATTGTATTAATTTTGATGCTGCTCTTTTGACTTCTGATTAATTTTGAATGAACTTCCATTTTGCAGTTTCCATCCATTGAAATAATATACGTTCCATTGAGTGGGGTTGATAGATTTCTCGCATTACATTCTTGTTTAACTATTTCTTCGTCCTTGGTTACCAATAACCATTGATTTCTTGTTAGATATTGAATTTTTGTATCCTTGATGTCCAAATGCTGTTGTTGACAATTATGGTAATTTTTTGTGAATAGTATGAGCTGGATTTCGCATGGAGAATTTTTATTAATTTGGTTAATCTCATAGTCGCAAATAAAATTAGTAGGTTTTAACTCGATACATTTTTGGTTACTCAAAACGTAGTTATGCTCATTTAACAGGAGATATCGTGTTTGCGGGATTACTACTGTATAAATGGAACTTTTACGTATAGGACACGAGTATAGGTGATAATAATTATATTTGGTTGTTTTGATAATTGGGATTTCTAGGATAAGATGAATTTTGCTAAGTTGGGTGAAAGTTTTAATTTGAATTAATTTTTGGAACTCGGGGTAATTTTCTCGTTTTAGAGGTATTGGGAATATTGCTTCGTTTAACGTTGGCTCGATTTCCAGTAGCTCCTCCATGAGATCATCGGGTGTTAGAATTGATGGATGCATTACGTTTAATTTTGCAAATGTCAAGGTTTCTTCTAATGTTTCTAACACATCTTTTATTGTATCTAGTGAGGTTATTAACTGTAAGTACACTGACACGAATGTTAACCTATTCTCGGACTTGGATTTCCATACGTTCGTAGCGTTAATAACTGCTTCCATGAATGCAATTTTTTCTTGAAACATTAACTGATTACTTGCTAATTTCATTATGGTGTTATTAAACTTTTCAATCGCAAACGTCGTGAGTTTAATTTGTTCTTTCATAAGCATTTTTTGGTTATTTTGGGCGTTGGTTAAATCATTGATCGCTTTGTTGTATCTTTCGGCATCTTGATCATCGAGGTTTCCGGTTACCAATTTGATGACATTTCCTAACCCATTGAAAAAGGCTCTACGTTGTCTTTTCAGAGGCAGTGGGTCAATTGCATTAAATTGTTGTTCAATTAATTTAATGGTGTTCTCTAAAAGTTTGTGAAGGTTTTCTATTTTCCTTAAATATCCTGGGCCATTTGAATGTTTATAGTAAGCACTTGTTATACTCTTAAAATTATTTACTAAATTATTATATTCTAACCTGAGGGGTACTACATCTATTATTCTAATTAATGTCCAATAACTTTCGATATTACTGGCTGTTCCCAGTTGAACGGGTAGCATCCCTGGGTTGTCTTCTAACTTGCGGATGTTGATTGACTGGGCGTTTCCCCATCTGTAACGTTAGGTTTTCTTAGTAGTCGTAAATGTACACGTTGAGTTTTGTTATCTTTTTCAATTTCCACGGTATTGTCGTTGAAAATGTTACGTATAACAAAAGGACCTTCGAATTTTTCTTTAGTTTTACCTCTTATGTTACTGGTCTTTCTCGTGTAAACTTCTTGGTTAATTTTGAACGGGTGTGGTTTTTCCGTATTTAATTGCCTTGCCACGGTTTTTTTATGCGAATGCATTTTTTCTTTAACACCCTCGTATGTCAATTTTAGTTTGTTTATGTGGTTAATCACATAATCCTTATAAAATCTGTCGTTCAAGTAAAGATCATAAGGGTCTCTGGAATTTGTATGCTCCAGTACTAATTCTAGTGGAGTATACGTTGTCGCAGAATGAATTGAATTGTTGTAGGCAATGATGACGTACTGCATTAAATTTTTAATCGGCGTCTTTTTATTTTTTGTTCTCATTATCCTAAGATGTTCGATAAGAGTAGAATGTAGTCTTTCGATTAAACCGTTGGAGGGTGGATTTCGGGGTGTGATGAAATGAACCTTAATTTTGTGGGCTTCCAAAAGTTCTTGAACTGTACCGTTTTTTATTTCCGTTCTATTGTCGGTGGTAATACTTTCTGGAACTCCGTAAAATCCAAAATATGCGATTAGTGCATTAGCAATTTCGGTTGCGTTTTTGCTGCCAATTTGAATCGCTTGTCCTACCTTCGAAAATGCATCTATAAGGGTTAAAAAGGTTTCTCCCTCGATGGAAAACGTATCGATGTGAATCCTTTGAAATGGTTTCTGAGGTGTTTCGGTGACCATTATGGGTAGGTGTGTCGGATGACGTTCGTATTTGGATTTTTTACAAATTTCACATTTATTGATAAAATTTTGAATATCTGAATTTATGCTACTCCAATAATATTTTCTGCGGATCGCTTTTGTTGTTTCAAGAATTCCTCGGTGATTAGTTTTTCCTTCGTGGTGCAGTTTTATTATTTCCAGTTGTTCATCCTTGTTAGCAATTACCTTTAATCTCTCCGTACATCTTATTAACTTTGGACCATTATTGTTGAAATATTTTGTATAAACATTAGAAAATTGTTTGTAGGTACTTTTCTTGTCGAACCACAAATGGTAGGTTTTCTTTGCCGCTGTATTATCTCGCAGAAATTCCATAATCATTGTCTAATTTTCGTTGGAAGGATGATTACTTCTTTTATCGTTTTTCTACCTTGGTTTCTTGTTTTTACCTCCACTTCGCCATGAAGAGTGGTTTTGATAATTAATTGGTGGTGTTTGTCATCAATAGCTTCATCAAGTATTGGTATTGCTGTAATAGGTTCATCATCAATATTCGAATGAATGGTTTCTTCCTGTTCATTTAGAATATCTGCGTTTGGTGACGTATCTGAAGGTTGAGGTTGCGTTCGAGGTTGCGCCAACATTCTTTGAATATCTGCTGCTGTTGGTGACAATGCCCTGGCCAACTCCAATTCAGATTGTAAATTGTACATTCTGTTGGTGCTGTCAAAATCATCATCAACATGGACCATTACTGAAGTGTCGTCGTTGTCCTCCATTGCATTTACTTGAATACGTGATAACGCATCCGCGTTGGTGTTGTATTTGCCCTTTTTATATACAATTTTGTAGTCGTATTCCTCTAATTTCAATTTCCACCGCATTAATTTCGTGTTTGGTTCCTTCAAATTAAACAAATACGCTAAAGGTCTATGATCGGTATAGATTGTAAAGGGTCTTCCAAAAATATAAGGTCGAAAGTATTTAGTTCCCCAAACAATCGCTAACAGCTCTTTCTCGATTGTGGAGTATTTCTGCTCGGTTTCACTTAGTGTTCGAGATGCATAAGCAACTGGTCGGTCGTTGCCTACGTTGCCCTGAGAGAGGACTGCGCCAACCGCAAAATTCGATGCATCGGTCGTCAAAATGAATTCTCTGTCAAAATCAGGATACTGTAAAATTGGATCATTCGTAAGAATTTGCTTACTACTTTCAAATGCGTCGACGAAGTCTTGATTGTGTTCGATCTTCGCACCCTTTTTCAAACATTTGGCTAATGGCTTGGTTAATTTCGCAAAGTCCTTAATGAATTTTCGGTAATAACCCAGAAGACCTAAATAACTCTTAATTTCCTTTTGTGTCCTTGGTATAGGGAAATTTTTTACCGCCTTAACCTTATCCGGATTTGGTTTTACGCTTTCTGCAGTAATCACATGACCTAAATATGTTACTTCCTTTTGCAAAAATTGACATTTCTCTATTTTTACCTTAAAATTTGAATTTCGAAGTCGATCAAAAACAGCTTTTAATTTTTCTATGTGTTCTTGTAAGGACGTTGAGAAGACAATTATGTCATCTAAATATACCAGACATTTTTCGTTTTGAATCCCTCTCATAATGTTGTCCATTACACGTTGGAAAGTACTAGGAGCATTTTTGAGGCCAAAAGCCATGCGTTTAAACTCGTAATGTCCCCTAGGTGTACTAAACGCAGTTTTAGGAATGTCATCGGGGTGCATTTCCACTTGATGGTAACCTGATGCTAAGTCCAAGGTAGTAAAATACTGGCATCTGCCCAACTTATCCAATATCTCATGTATATTGGGGAGGGGGTACCTGTCCCCAATGGTCTTATCGTTTAGCTTACGATAATCAATCACCATTCGCCACCTCCTTTTCCCCGAAGAATCTGGCTTTTTAGGCACCAAATGTACCGGAGAACTGTAGGGGGAATATGACTCTTGAATTATGTCTTGTTGAAGCATTTCTTCAATTTGTCGCCGAATTTCTTCTGATTGTGCGGGTGGTTGTCGATAAGCTTTGGTGTAAATAGGAACTTCATCATTCAGGTGGATTTGATGTTTAACTTGGTTGGTAAAAGTTAATGGTATGTCGTCATGATGAAAAATGTCTTTATATTCAGTGCACAATTTTTTTATTGCTTGTTGTTCTTCAAAATTCAAATGGTCCATTGTGATGTTTTGAATATTGGCTTTTTGTAATTCTTCATGGTCTTCAACATCGTCGATATCCATTGGCTCGATGTTATTAATTAAAATATTTTCATCAAGCAATTCTACATGCATTGGTGTTTCGAATTTAATATTCACAGGTTTTTCATTTGAATTTGTTATTGTAGTAAGTGCATAATTATTTTTACATTTCACTAAACACTCTGGTATTTCTACACCGCGTATTAGTTGTTTGTATTTAATTATTCCTTCATGACTTTCCTTATCTACGGGTACTTGAACTATCTTTTGAACTCTAGGTTCTATGGTAATTTGATAAACTTGATGTCGTTTTTCGTCTTCGTCTTCCAAATAAATTGGTATTGTTCTATTTTTGGTTTTTAGCAATTTATTTCCAATATCAATTTCGGCTTCTAAAATTTTTAACAAATCCAAACCTATCAATCCGTCGTAGTTATTATTAAAATCGAAAATATAAAATTTGTGTTTAATTTTAGGGTCAATTAAATTAGGTAAATTTACATGTGCCACCTCATTATGAAGACTTACTTGGTGCGCTGTTTGAATTTTGAATGGTTCTCGTTCAATTTGATTGGGAAAATACTTATAAGCTAATTTTTGATTTATTAGTGACTTTGTGGACCCGGTATCCAACATAAATTTTGAACTCATTTCCGGAATTTTAATGTAGGGTAATTTTGTGAAAGATGTTGAGTTGACATTTATTGTTTCTGTTATTTCGGATTTTTGTCGATTAAGTCCTCCCGAAAATTTATGTTACATTCAGGATTTGTAGGAACTACGTCTTCTGATGATTGATAGAATTGTTCGTTTTCATAATCCTCTTGATGTTGTTCGTAATTTTGGTCATAATCAAAGTACGTCTCTTCGTTGTTTTCTTCTACGTCTTGACAAAATAATTCTTGTGCTGTCCACTTTGAAGCTGATGGATAATTTGATCTGCGAGTATTACTCGACGACGTATCCATGGGCTCAGGTTGAAAATGACGTTGTTTGCTATCGAATCTGTTTCCACTAGCATTAGTTCGCTGGGATTGTTGACCTGGTGGTTGGAATCTTTGACCTGATTGTTGTGGGTTAAGGTTGTAATTTGTTGGCCTTGACATGTTAAAACCCGAATTTGGTGGTTGTTGAAAACGATTGAAAAATGGTTTCGTTGGGTTAAAATTTGCTGGTCGAATAAATTGTTGTTTTTGATAATTTGGTTGTTTAAAAAAATTTGTTTGATTTGAAAAATTTGGTTGATTTGGAAAATTTTGTTGATTTGAAAAATTTGATTGATTAAAATTTTGGAACCTTGAAACTGGGTTTATCATTGGTCGTAGTGGTTGACTTGGTGTTTTCTTCTCGATCGGGGCGTAATTTCGTTGAAAATTCAATGTGTTCGTTTTATTTTGTGAATACATGAAATTTTCTTCCTCGGTGACGAATTTCATTGCTTCTTCCAAATTTGGGGGATTTTTTAATCTGACCACTAATCCTAATTGTCCATTCAAACCTTGTAAGTATGTTTGCAACGATAAATCGTCGTAAATTTTGGTTTTAACTATTCTTACATTTGGATCGCCTTCTCGTAATTGTAGATGTGTAAGCAATAAACTACGCACATCTTGACAACGCATTCCAAATTGATAGGGGGATTCTGCTTTAAAAGGTTTTAAACTCATTAGGTCGCGTAACAAACAATTTTCATCACGCTGGTCGCCAAAATGTTGAATTAATAATGCCTTTATATTTCCCCAAGTTGTGGCATTTTCCCGACTTGCGATTAGGGTTAAAGCTCTTCCTTGAAGTTTGCTAATAATTACTTGGATTAGCTGTTCATTACTTGCAGCGTCGTTACTTGCAAATTTTGTTAATAATCGTTCACAAGCATTGGTAAATATTGATAGTGTCGATGGACTTCCATCGTAGTTTGGTATTAAACTGACGTTAAATTTATCCAATTGTGCCATTATGGGATTGTTGCGAATTGTTTCAGTAACAGGATTATTTATAACAGCAGGGGTTGTTGGATTATTGAGATCAATTGCAATACTTAGGTTACCGAATAAATTAGTAATTTCGGATTCGGACATTCAGAAAAAATTGTTTAGGATAATAAATGAGCAAAACTTACGCTAAGATCGCCAAGAGCGTTGCTAATCTCTTCATATCTTGCGTACTGGTTGTAGAGTTGTTTTTCTTCTTTTGGATCACTTTAGTTTAAGTTATTTAATTATTTCTTCGATTACGATTTTATTTATATAAGTTTTTAAATTTTTGATGCACTTAGTTTTCACTTTTGGTTTGTTTTGTTAGTAAATCGTTGAAACGAAAAGCCGTCCGAAATTTTATCTTAGGCCCTAACAAATCCGCCGCGACTGCGCTAATTAAGTATCGTGTCCAAAAGAATTTAAAAAAAAATCAAAATTTAAAATAAATGTTTTATTGTTAACAACGATTTTAGTATGTTAAACAAATTACAATTAGAACTGAGTTACAACTAAAACTTAACTTTATCTTACATTTCTATTTATTATAATAAAAGTGCTTAGTATCTACAGAAATCAGATATTACATGTGTCGTCCGTGTAAAAGGTTAATGCACACGATTATCAAGTAAACTATATTACACTCGTGAGAATGCAATATGCATTTGTTATGGTACCACATGACACATGCTACAATGGAACAAAAATAATAAATAACTTCTCCAAGCACCAAAAGATCCACAAATACACATGGTCCGCTAGGGGACACACCTTTACGATAGATTATATGTTAGCTAACGACAAAACTTCTGAGTGTTTAAGGCTAGGATTTTACGACGCGCTCTTACATCTACCAGAACAATTCAAAAACGGCTAAAAAGATATTTTTCAAATTTGGAAATTATATTTATGGTGAATTAAGAATTGCTAAGCCTAAATTTTTTTTGGCAAATTTTGAAATTTAGAATTTAAATTCTTTAAATACTATAATTGTAATTTATTTAACAAAAATTGAAGTAGAGGAAATGATTACTAACGAAGAATTATTAATAAAAAAAATAAAAAAATTGACCAGGTGCAAAATTAAATCACATCTACCACTCTATTTAAAAAACGGCTAGATGGATTGGTTCAAAATTTTGAGATTTTGAGATTTGTGACATTATAAGGATTGCTTAACGGGGTTTTTGAACTCAAAAATTGTATTTATAACAATAATATTTGTTGTAAAACATGAAAATAATTATCAATTAATAAAATTTTACTTATTTAAAGAATTATTTAAAGAATTCGTAAAAAAATTTTCAACAATTTATGTTACCTATAACGCATTAAAAATGAAATTAAAAATAATTGATAAATTCAAATAATTTTAGATAAAATGGAACATTATAGTTCAGTCAATAGCACACAGATGGTTATGCACTTTTGAGCGCAACTTTGTTACAATTTTCTGTTTTGTGCAATCGTCCAAATAAATAGACATAATAATTTACGATTCATTAATGGCGTGAGCTACAATTTTTCTGGTGTAGTATGCATTTCAAATTCATTGTATATCATGTGGCTTATGATACTAACTAGAAATGTCTAATGTATTTACTTTCTGTAAACTTTAACAACATTTCATAAAAATTATAATTTGCATAATTTTAATGGCGGTAGAACAATTTTAATTCTATTTAAAAAAACATACAATAAAGTGTAAATGCAAAAATAAATAATTTTTTATAATAATTTTCTTGTACAATCAAAAGAAAACAAGTGATTCAAATTTTTATTTTTTATTTCTTCCGTAATGAATCGGTCTTGTTATCGTTTCATACATTTTTATCTTGTTATCTTTTTTTAGGTTTCCATTTTTCAAGAGTACTTTGTTTGGATAATAAGCTTTATTACCTGTTTATATTATTTTTCTTATTTTCTATTGCCAACTACTGTTTCTGTCTTCCATTGGAAGAAAATGGCAAACCACCAACGTAATTTATCAAGAAAGTCTATAAAACTCACGCTACTATCTAGAAACATACGAAAAAAAAAAAACTATAAAAACAGATCATTTTTGTCTTTGCTTGGTCTGCGCGTTTTCGGTTACCCTAAAAAAAACTCGTCGATCTCAGTTTTGTAAACTCAGCCTCAAAGTACGTAAAGTTTGCTCGCTTCTTACTTGAACATGAAGTTAATCAAAAAAAGCTAATTTGTAAAGCTATAAAAAAGATAACTATATTACAATTTGAATTATTTGTGTTTGAACACAAATAATTTGAACATTTCGTGTTTAATTATTTAATGCTTTCTTTAATTACACAAATAAAATAGTTTTTATATCAATATTGCTACAAAAAATGTTTTTCTGTTTGGATTGCAAAAGACTATTTGAAGACAATCAAGAAGCATTGATTATTCCCGTGTGGTGTTTAGATTATAATAGTACAAGCAGGACCGACGGTAAGATATTTGACGCCCTAGACAAAATTTTATCAGTGCCCCCCCCCCCCCCTATTTATATAGCAGTGCTGAGCTGGGAAACGAAAATCTGCGATAATTAAAAAATAAAACTAAAAAAAAATCAAATTTTAACTTTTCCAGCTTTTTTTGCGGCAAAAGTTGTTAGAAGTTCTTTTAAATTTAATGTTGAGGTTTCTTTTTGTTCTATAGAAATATGTTTTATATTTCTTTTCTATGCAACTAATATCTATGTATCTCCCGGTACTTACGCGTCTATCAGACGCGAGGTGTCACGCCATCAAATATTGGAAATTATTTTTACAAGCAGTGAGACATATACTTCCCTTTCATGTATACTAAAACATTGAAATCGCTTACAATGCCGGGAGTTCTTTTTTCGCGAGAAACAAATTTATAAGAAAAATTTCTAGTATTAATATTTCATTTTAGGTTGCACACTGCAATTAATTTTTGCATCTTGATCTGGTTTGCGCCTCTTTATCGTTTGCGCCCTAGGCAGTGCCTAGTTTGCCTAGTACCTAGCACCGGCCCTGAGCACAAGTAATTACAAGCTATATTATATTTAACAGATATTTTTATTATACGCGCTTCGGTTATTACTCGTACGAGTGCTTATTGTGAAAGAAGTATCTTTATTTAATAGACCCTGTCACCGATGACATTGTTTTTTATATAATTAAAAAATATTTAGTAAACAAGAACATTTTTTTAACAAAGTGAAATTCAATAATCAAAACGTACCTTGCTGTTTTAATAACGACGCTATCGTCATTATTGCTATAATCCAAGTTGAACTAGATTGACTTAGGGTTAAATTAAATATTTTGTTTTAATCTAACGAAATAAAATATTGATAATATACTTTAGTTATTTTGAAATAAGCTAATTACCTCGATAATTTCAAGCGCGCATGTAAGTGGACCGTTGTTTTAGATTAGGGTGATCAATTTATCAAAAAATTTTCTTGCCAGAAAAAAATATTCCCACTCCTTAAAAATTACCTTACTTCAGAAACTATTAAATTTTGTCTGAAAATAACACATTACTGATAAGCAGGGCTCGGAAGTTCTAGCAAATGCATATATTTTCTGGTAAGTCCTAGAATATTGAAAGTAAGATACAAATTTGTTTCACACTTCCCTGATGTTATATACAAAACATTATAATGCTAATTTTTGCATATTTACGGTTTTTAGTGCTATTTTGCTATTTTAGAGTTTTAAGTGCTATTTACAGGCATATTTTTATATAATAAATGAAATAAACAAAATTCTATCAAAATAAACAAACGAAACAAAATGTTAAAATAATAAATTTGAACTATTTGGTAAAGAATACGTACTTACATAAAAAAATAATATTTAAAAAACAATTAAAAATACATAAATTAACATTTAACAGGTTTGGATATACCAAACAAATTGAAAAATTAATATAAAAAAACCAAGATATTAAAAAAAAATGTTATGGGAAAAAAATAAATTTTGTACCAAATAGCCGCATACGAATAAGCGAACGAAAGCAAACATGTATTTTAATATCACTTTAATATTAAGATCAGGTTTGAAATAATAGCAATTTGATTATTTTTAAAATTATGTCTGACGCATCTCAATGTAATTAGCAGATTCGCAGTATTTAGTTCATTTATAAAATAAAAAATAAAAAAAATGGTTGACAATTATTTTATTTTGCAGATTTTCAAATTTTTAGTGCTATTTATAGAGCTAATTTTTGTGTTTTTAAGTGCATATTAAAGCGCTAAAAGTTTACTTTTTTAGTGCTATAACTTCCGAGCCCTGCTGATAAGGAAATGAATATTTGTGATTTATTGACTTATTATACTAAATATTAAGATTTTTTAATTTTTTATTAAGATTTTTTTTTTTAATTACCTGTAAGAGCTTACTAAAATTAATTAAATGCAGTAGAGCATCGATAATCCGGATTAATTGCGATCAGAGGCTATCCGGTTTATCAAAAGTCCGGATTATCGAAGTACTACTGTATAATTGCAAAACGCATTAATTAGATAAATAAATTCTATTATTATACCACGAATACCTTACATTTTTTGGAGTAAGTTTTGTAGATTCCCTATCTGTTTGTAGTGAATTAAACTATATAATTTCAAAAATGTTTTAGTTCTGATAGGGAACATCTGGGAAATCCTTCACCCTCTTGGTTCCGCGTTTGGGTACCTTCTTTATAAAAAATAATCATAGTAAAATCAAATTCGTATAATGGTAATAGAAGAATTAAATCGGTTGTGAAAATTTAATATTCATCTTAGAATAAATAATGCTTTCGTCGATTTTTTTAATAGAAAATCCAGTTTTTACTTTGGCTTATTAGTTTTTGCAGCATTAGTGATAAAAGGCGAATGTGCCATTCCTTCATCAGATTTAAATAAATACTTTTAATTTATCCAAAAAACTGTTGGATATTTAGACACTTATGGTTGATTGCTCAATGAGATTTCAAATGCCATTATTATAAGAGTTCTCAAATAATATTATTATGTGTTAAGTAATAACAATGCATTTCAATTTTTGTAATTATAGTAAAATTTTAATTTTTGCTTTTTTAAATATAACATTTTATAACGTTATAATTCAAATATCATTTTGAACAGTGATCTCAAGACATAATAATTATTGTCGGATAACTGTAAAAGAAAAGTGGGATCGAGTTTTATACATATTTCTCTTGCAAGGTTAAATCTCAGTTGCATTGGGCTTAGTTTTATACGATTACGAAAAATTGTATTAATGTTATATAGTCGAACAAGTGCGAAATTATAATATTATATCAAATTTATATGCATAATCTTAAATTTATCTTAAACATTATATGATTTCATATAAAAATGATGTTATTTTTAAAATCATTTAAATCACCAACAGCTTTGTATAGCTGTTTAAAATTAGCAAACATAAAATATGTACGAGTATAAAAATACTATAAAAAAAAGTCCATTCATTTTAAGATTAGTCTTGAATTGGGAACTAAAAGTATTAACCTTGAAATGTGATTGGTTGATATTCAAAAATGAATTTGCAAGTTCACACCACCACAATTGTTTGAGATTTGACGTTTATAAATATTTTTTTGTAAAATTTTGTAACGAATCTTTAATATTGCTAACGGATATATTGCTGTTTGAACCAATAATACGTTAAAAACTAATTGTTATTCTAATAACACGTTGGTTTTGTTAAAAACCACATTTGTGTATTCTAACCTTAATTTGTTTTAGAAATTTAGGTTTTTTTTAATTAAATTATGGATCGACCAGGAACTAGTAATCAGGAATTTTATAATTTTGAAGAAGCATTTTTCACCGTCGAAAGTCAAGAATCAAGTCAAACCGAATCGAGTTGTTCAAATAAAGCCAACGATAATTGGAGTTTCGGGATGTCATTAAAAATCATCACGGTAAAATTATACATAGTGGACAGAAGATAATGATGTATCCGTATGATGTATGATGACCGTTGATAAAATCCTTGATGTAAATATTTCTTTAGTGTAGTACTTTATAATTTCTTAAGCAAATATTAATTTTATTTATTAGAAAGTGCAAAATAATGAAGTGCTCCTTACCATCCAACGAACCACGTTATACAAGACACTGATAGCATTAAATTTTATTTGGGAAAAGAGATCACGAAACCATTTATTAGTAGAGAAAGCGGAACTGATCATATGGCGACATAAATATTTAAACAGTGTTAGAAATTTTAGAATACAAGGGCGTCCAATATACTATCTTGATGAAACTTGGGTAAATGCTGGTCACACTACGGCTAAAGTATGGAAAGACAAATCTGTAACAAGTGCAGCTGAAGCTTTCAACAAAGGTCTCTCGGTAATAGTATACACTAATTTATATAATTATCAATTACTAAATTATAAATATATTTTAGACAGGATTACAAAACCCCTCAGGTAAAGGTAAGCGATTGATTATTCTTTATATAGGAAACGAGGCAGGATTTGTGGAAAATGGATTATTATGTTTTGAATCGAAAAAAACTAACGACTATCATGAAGAGATGAATTCAACTGTATTTGAAGAATGGATGGTGAGAATTTTGTTCCTTTTAGAAGCTAATTCTGTTATAGTAATGGACAATGCTTCATATCATTCGAGAACTTTTCTTCTTATCTTTTCATAAGAGACCACTTAAAAGTTGGACCAATTCGCAAATGATGGAATGGCTTAATGCACAAGGAATTCCAGCAGAACGGACAGAATTAAATGTAGAACTTTTCGGTAAATCTTATTCTTATATATCTTAATAATAAATTTGGTAATACAAATTTGATCATCATCATCTTCATTATTGTTTGCACGTTTTAGACTGTGTTTACATCAATCAAATTATAAATCTTTCAACAATTTATCATTAATTATTGATATAAACATAACAAACACAGTATTCAAATATTCCTAGTTATTGGAATGGGGATCATTCAACTTAATCGGTGAGAAACGGAAAGTTTTTTAATAATGTTGATTATATGAACTTTAATTTATTGTTTTTAAGGGAAATAGTACAGTCAAAGAATCAGATTATGGATGATAACGTCGTATAGAAGAAATGCAATTAGAATTTCAAGTAAACACAGGTTTTTCTTCTGATGAACTTTTCTAAATTTCTAAAGTTTCTCTTATGTAATATGTAAAAAGGTTATAAGCAATCATGCTTACGTTTATGATGGAAAGTTCTATGTAATAATGGAGATGTAATTAAATAATTCCTAAATAATGTTTTGTTCATTGAAATTATTATATCAAGTTAATATTTAACGTATTAACACTAGAAGCGCCAAAGGGGTCATTTTGACACTTTTCAAACATAATTGTTCTGAATCTTCAAATGCGCCAAATAGACCATAAGCTATTATTTCAAACTGAGTTTTTCAATATATAAACAAAAATAGTTTGCAGTGTTTTATTTTTTATCCATCCAACAAAATTTATACAATAGAAAATGACTCCTGTTGGCGTTAATAGGTATGCAGGTAACCACGGCACTACTAGTGTTAAACCCTTTTGTAGGTATGCATGAAAATAAACTCTTGTAGGTATGCAACCAAGCATGAAATCACGAACTGCAATTAAACTTGTAAATTTTTCTATGTAAACCCGGCTTGGGTAGAAAGCGACATCTAAGACTAATATTAACCCGAATGGACTATAAGTAAACCTTTGAAAATTCTCCCCGCTCTTACAATTGATAAAATTTTTAAACTACATAACAGAGAGGGTAATTTTCGTATTTTAAAAGGAGGAGCTTATCGTATGTTAGAAATAGCGACGCGTATCGGTAAAACAATAATAAGTTAGATGACTTAAAAATTTGTTAAACGTGTTGTCTACCCGCGAATTATAAAATACAATAAGCTTATAAGCCCCCTCACGTTCGTGAATCAAAGCTAGCTGCGTATATCTTATCTTTAAGAGATATGCGAGCTTACAGAAGCGCAGATATCGGAACCGACCACTACCTGCTATGCACCACAATAAACATCAAAGCAAAATGGCTAAAAAAAGAAAAAAAATCTGACAACAAAGAACTATTTAAAATCTATCTACTATCTATCTATCAGCGAAGATTGGATGACCATAGTAAGAAAGATAAGACCAGCTACAGACATAGAAGAAGTATGGACTAGCATCAAAACCATCATCAAAAAAGCTGCATCTGAAGCCCTTGGACGTCGACAAAATTACGAAAAAAGAAATAAAGATATGAAGAAATAGAAAAGTAAAGAGAAAAGTTAGCGAATTAAAAAAGAATAAGTAGAATGAATTTATAATTAGAATTGAAAACGATGTACTCGAGAGACAGAATGTAGCTTACAAAATCGTGAAACATTTAAACAGCAAAGAAAAAGACACGGCATCTATAACAAGTATAGACAACGATGAATAGCTGAAATATTATAAAGAACTACGATATAATAAAGAAGAGAGACCAATAAAAATGGAAGAGAAATACGATGAGGTAGATAGAATAGTCATTCTGCTGACTAGTATCAGAATGCTGACACCAGTGAATTAAAAAAGTGGTATTTTAAATTGAATTTGAAGGGAAGAAACCTAGAGTTAAATATTTCGTTCAATCGATCATGCAAGAATCACGACCTCATACCCAATTACATTAACCTTTCTACGCGCACCACTTCTAAATCCGCCCTGAAAGCATTAGAACATGGAAAAAAATTTTGGCTCAATGAAGAACTTCAAAGTTGCTACAAAAAACGTGATATTTGTCAATCTTATATTAAGGTAATACATTCTGAATTAGCTTTTAGATTAACTAACATAGAATTTGATATACTAGATAATAATTGTAGAGAAAATATTGCATTACTCACTTTTAAAAAATTTAAAATCCAAAAAAAGAAAATTGAAAATCTATTAAAAAACCAAAAAAAGACTGTAGAACCCCCTGTAGTTTTTAATTACACTAAAAATGATTTTTACCCAAAATTTGTTAATCTTAGTAATACCGCTTTTAACAAACCCCAAGTAGAATTAATTAACAAAGGATTTAAATATAATATACCTACCGTAATTACTAACAGTAAATTAGAAAAATTAGCAGTTGAATGTGAAGTAGCTATCAGTAAATTTAATATTAACCCTTTATTGCAAAAATTAGAATTAACGAACAAAATTAAGAATGTATCACATAATATACCTTCATCTAGTTTAACACATGAAGAAAAGATTGCCATATCTATACGTAAACTCGCGAAAAGTTCAAAATTAATTTTCACAAAAGCTGATAAAGGCAACACTATTGTTTGCATCAATAAGAACGACTACATTAAAAAGGTGGAAGACTTCATAAAGCCGGAAAGTTTTTCCATAATTAAAAAAGATCCTACTTCTAAATTCCAAATACAAATAAAAGATGTTATTAAGAGTACCCAGATTATCCTTTCCAAAAAAGACAGGTATTCCCTAATTTGTATGAACCCACAAGCTCCTGGCCTTTATGGTCTTGTCAAATTACATAAGCCGGAACACCCTATTCGACCTGTTGTTAGTTATATTAACGCGCCGTGCAGAAATTTAGCTTCTAAATTAATTGACATTATTAAATTCTACACAAAATTTGAACCCAAATATACTGTTAAAAATTCACTAGATTTAGTTAAAAAATTAAATAATAGAATCATTAATAATTCCAATAAACTAGTATCATTTGACGTCACTAACCTTTTTCCAAGCGTACCCATTAAAGATACCGTTAATATTATCCGAGAATTATTACAAAATAATAGAACTAATCTCGTAATTATTGAAGAGATCTTTACCGCTTTAGACATATGCCTTAAACAAAACTATTATAAGTTTAATGGAAAATTTTATCTTCAAAAAGATGGTTTACCTATGGGAAACCCTTTATCTTGTTTACTAGCTGATATTTTTATGGATCATGTCGAAACCAAAATTCTTTGTTCAGATTTCAAAAAACATATAATTTATTGGTACAGATATGTTGACGATATTATTATTTGTTTCAATGGTTTCCTCAGACAATTAGATCAACTTTTTAACTTTATCAACATACAACACAATAATATTAAATTTTACTAAAGAAATAGAAGTAAACAATAAAATCAATTACTTAGATCTCACAATTATTAAAGACAATAATAAACACTCTTTTGACATTTTCCATAAACCTACAGAAAGTAACATAATTATCCCTAATAGCTCCGCACATCCTTTTACACATAAAATTGCATCTTTTCGCGCTTTTCTCAATCGCTTAATTAGAATTCCCCTTAGAATTAGAATTTCAAAAAATTCTAACTTCTAACTAAATTTCAACTTGTAAATTGGTATATATTGGGCAAACCAACCAATGGCTTCAGAAGAGAATGAGTGGACATATCTCTAGTATCCGTTGTAACAAACCCGAATCAACTGCTATAGCTAAGCATATACTCGTCGACGGACATAATGCAGACTTCAAAAATGCAAAAATTTTAAAATCAGTTAGCAACTATCAAGATAGACTTCTGCACGAAATGATATGCATCAAGAAAGAAAAGAACTCGATGAATAGGAAAACCGATATAGATGGCTTGAGCAATATCTACAGCCATCTACTTGTCTAATTTCGTTCACGTATTGGGGTTAAGTTTTTCCTACTTCGACGGAAACTCAATTTAGGTTGTTCCTTAACCCACGATCATATACTCCTTGGCTTCAAGATTTTTAGATCACAGATCGTTCAGATGACAATACGTTATTTTGCGGTTTCCATGTTTTTGCTTGTTATTATTCTGACGAAGATGACACAACTCATCGAAAGCTTATAAAATATAAATAAATAAAATTATATTTAACGTTTAATTAACTTGTTTACTTTTAAATTTACTTGATATAATTATCACAAGTTAAAAATTAATATATTTGAATTTCAAAAAATTCTATCGAACTCAATATATCCCAATATTTTTAAAAAAACTAACGCGAATTTCAATGTCATTACTTTTCTCGGTAACAAATCAAACAAAATTGTAGAATATCTAAAAAATAACAATTATAACATTGCTTTTAAAACAGATAATAAACTCAACAAATTTATTAATAACGCGAAATCAAAATCAGACATGTTAACTAAATCAGGAGTTTATGAGCTCACTTGTGAATGCTCTCAAAAATACATTGGTCATACCGGTAGATCTTTTAAAACACCTTTTGATGAACACACTCGATCCCACAGACTTGCAGATGGAAAATCGAATTTCGCGAAACACCTAATAGACACTAACCATAAACAAGGGGGATACGAAATTTTACACGTTGCACAAAAAAGTAAAAAACTGGAATTTTTGGAAGCTATGGAAATTAATAAATTAAAATATTCATCTTCATTACTTAATAGTCAATCTGATTTAAATAACTCACCCCTACTAAACATTTTTAATAAATAATACTTCCCCCCCCCTTCTAACTTACCACACATCTACTTACATTCTCCCCCCCCTTTTTTTTCCTTTTTCTCTTTAAATTTACACCACCCTCTAGTATATTCACACATAATTAGTTTTTTAAAAATTACCTCCTCCTCTTACCCCCTCCACTTTTCTCTTGCAATTTGTCGATAAATACGGAGTTTTTCTCCTTTCTCCTTCTAGTTCATCGCCTGATGATGCCATAGTATGGTGAAAACGTTAGCGATAATACAGTGTATTTATATATTCTGATAACTTAAACATTTTAGTTTTCGAAAAAGTGTTTTGTGCATTTTTTGGTTTATGCTAAAAATTTGATATGATAGATAGAATAGAGCTAACAGAACTACAAGAAACACTAAACGAAGTCAAAAACCGTAAAGCAACGGGAACTGATGGAATAAATAGTGAAATGCTTAAATATAGTTCCTAAAATTTCAAACTAAAACTATTAACATTTATGAATATATGTTGGATGAAAATAAAAACCCCTCAGGAGTGGAAAATAGCAAAAATAGTAGCAATCTTCATAAAAGGAAATAGAGCGAAGTGTGAGAATGATCGAGAAACCAGTCTGTTTAATACAACTTAAAAAATTTACTCAAAAATAATAAATAAAAGACTAAGAAATATTGTAGAAGAGACGATTTCAGAAGAGAAGACAATATTTAGAAACGGCAGATCATGTACCGACAACATATTCAGCATAAAGCAAATAACGGAAAAACATCGAGAATATGTTATGTTAAAAGTATGTAGACTTTATAAAAGCATTTGGCCAAGTAATGAGGTGTAAATTATGGAATATATTGAAGAAAAGTGGTATACCCATATCATATCATAGAGGCAATAAAATAAATGTACCAAGATACCCAAATATGTATGGCAGATTATGAAATGAAAACGGAAAAAATAAATACAGAGTTGAGACAAGGGTGCACTATGTCGCAGACACTTTAATCTTTACATGGACGATCCTATACGGAAATGGAAGAAACACATACCTTACTACACAATAAATCTGAACAAAAGACATTTTGTAATAAACATCCTATTTGCGGATGACCAGGCCATAATAACGAATAGCGACAATTCTCTGCAGCACGCGCTTTTTAAACTGAGTGAAACCATAGAAGAATACAATATGGCAATATCTGTAAATAAAACAAAAGTGATGGCATTCATAAGACATGAACAAGTACACTCAAAAATAGTATTGAATAATCAGGCCATAGAATAAGTAAAATCTTTTGACTTCTTAGGTTGCACGATATTCATATTTGAAGAAGCTGACATACCCAAAAAAATTGAGATATTTAATTACATAAATGACACAATAAGAAAAACATTTAAGAATAAAACCAGTCAAGATACTGCATTAAAGTTCTATAAGACAATATCGATACCAAGCATAACATACGCCAGAAAAATTTGGACAATCACTAAGGAAAATGAAAGACGAAGCCAGAGTGCTGAAATGAGATTCCAGCGTTCAGTAGCGAGATACCGAAGGATAGACCGAAAAAAGAAACGCAGATATAAGAAATGAATTAAACATTTGCAGTATCCACGAGAAGATAAATGATTATAGAACGGCATGGAAAGAACATATAGACAGAATGACCCAGACTAGGTTACCAAACCAAATGTTCCAATACAGGCCGAGAGGAAAATAAAGTGTGGGCCGCCCCAAAAAGAGATGGAGCGATCAATTAGAGTGACGAAACGTAACCTGCAGTTGTTGATGTAGATGATGATAAAAATTAAATTTCACCAAAAACGTACAGAGCGGGTGCGAATCCTTTTGAAACACCACAGTATATTATCTCTAACGTTTTCACCATGCTGTAGCATCCTCAGGCGATGAACTACAAAGAGAAACAAGAAAAATTCTGTTATTTTTTACCCTCTCCCCTCCCCCTTAAGTAAAAAAAACTGTCGCTTTTGGTCAGAAAATAATATTTAAGAAATCTTGGAGAAACCTTTATTACATTCTGAAAAATTAACTGCTTCGTGTGGTTTATAGTCTCAATGCATCATTAGACCTTACTTTTTCGAGAACGCAGAAGATGCAAAAGTTACGGTCAATGGCCTGCGCTACAGAGAGATGAGAAACGACTTTTTGGTGGCTCCTTTGGCTCGGCATGACTTGCTTGAAGTTTATTTTCATCAAGTCGGTAAAACTTCCAACACTTCAAGAAAACCCATTTAGTTACTGAAAGAAACATTCGAGGGTCGAATTATTTAGAGAAATGGCGATTTTAATTGGCCACCTTGTTCTTGTGATTTAACACCCCTAGATTTTTTCACTATGACTTTTTTTTCATTATGACATCGAGATGTTAAAATTATAAATAAATCATATTTTGTAGAAAGGAAGCAGAAAACAATATTTTAATTTTTGAAAGAGAAGATAATTTAAATTTAAAGATATTGATAATTGATAAAAGTTTATAAAATTACCTAATTGCTAGTTATTAATTAGGGTCTGGAGATATAAGATGTATTTATTTATACATTATAAATAATGTCACATAATAATTGTGATTATTTTACACAATAACTAATAAATTGTATTGGTAATTGGCTCTATCGGAACTCCGTATTGAATTTTTATATCATCTGAAATTTTTTCCGCCATCATAACAGTAGATGCCGCAGGGTGACCAGCTACCATAGATGGAAAAATGCTAACATCAACAATTCGTAAGTCGTGGAAACCATGAACTATTCCTTTATTGTTTACTACCGAAGTTTTAGGATTTGGGCCCATTCTGCAAGTTCCACCTTGGTGATAGCCAGACCCTGTCATAAGTCTGAAAGCGCAGATCCAGTAATCCTTACTTCCAAATTCATGACTTTTACATTGCGGATAATCAACTAGAATTAGGGTTGCGTTAAGTTTTCTCGGGGGGTAAATCTCCCGAAAAAAATACGTACACCACATCTCCTTTTCCTTAAAACCTCCTAGCATTTCCTCACATCTCCCCACATTTCCTCCATATTCCCACATCTCCTCGCATCTCCCACATATCTTCCCGCATCTCCCCATATCTCCCCGCATCTCCTAAAGATCTCCTCACATTTCTTCACATCTCCCCGCATATCCTCATATCTTTTCACATCTCCCACACATCTCTCGGAATAAGAAAAATCTGCGTAAATTGCAGATGCCTAGATATGAAAGAGAGTTTTTATAAAATTTTATATATATTGCTGTGTTTCAAACTGATTCGGACCCACCCTATACATTTTTGTAAAATTATTTTATTAATTGTTAAGTTGTAACATGGTGGAATTTTGCTAGGTGGGGACCGATCACTTTGATACAATGCCTTTTGTCAAAAAATGGTCGACATGATGGACGTGTAAAATTCATGTCCGAATAAAATTTGATAAGTTTGTAGTTTTTTTGAAATATAAGTGATTTTTTGAATGAAGAGTAGTTTTATTAAGATTTATATTAAGATTTGTAATTGGATTGGATTGATTTTGAAGAAAGATTTTGGAGAAGTTTTGAAAATAGAATTTAAACAGAAGCTAAGTAAAGTTAAAAGAATAGAAAATTGGAATTGGATGGGATTTACAAAAGTTAATTTTGTTAAAATTGTTAATTTTAGTAGATGGTAAAATTTTTACATTTATAAATTAAAAATTTGTTCAAGGAACTGCAAATTGTTAATGATAAGAGGACAGCTGCGATACGGGTATCGTAAAATTTAACTTGACCATTTAAAAATTGTATTGTAATTGAGGTTGGAATTTGAAGAAATATTTTTAAATATAAAAATTACAAAATTTACATTACACATCTTTTTATGGCGTCCCAACGTGTAGGGCAGAAAAACTGCAATATAACTGCAAATATAAATGAAGAGATGGAGTTAATTTTACGGGAAATAAGAGAAAATTATAGCGATATAAAAGAAAAACTTAATCTAATGTCAAATAAAATAGATAAAAATGAACAATCAATTAGTGAATTAAAAATGAAAATAATGGTAGATAAAATAGAAAATTTGAGCAGTAAATTAACAGAAGCAGATAAAAAATATGAACAAAATTACAATGAACCCAGGGAAAACTTAAAGGGTGAAGTTAAAAACTTAGAAAATAAAACGGTAACTAAAGATCAAATAAAAAACGAAATAAAAGAAATTAAAGCTGAGAAATTAGACTTGGAAAAACTAGAAGCTGAAAAATTAGATGCTGGAAGATTAGAAGTTGCAAAACAAGTGTCGATAATAACCCAGAATGAAACATTTTCAGAAATAGAAAAACGAGAAAACGCAAAACAGGAAGATGCAAGACTGGAAGCTGAAAAACAAGAAGCAGCAAAGCATGAAGCAGAAAAGCAAGAAGTTGTAAAATTGGAAGCAGTAAAACAAGAAGCTGTAAAATTGGAAAATATAAAGCAAAAAACCGAAAAACAAATAGGTACAAGACAGGAAGCAGTGAAAAAGAGAAAGAAGAACTGGAAAGTTTGGATAAGTCGGGGGTGGAAGAGAAGAGAGAGGACTCCGGCGAGATGGACGCCTCCGACTAAAATCAATTTGTGGAAGGTGCATAAGGAAAAGTAAATGAAACGAAAAGAGATGGATTATGACGAATGAAAAGTTTGTTGCAATAGATAAGCCTTTTTTTTTATATTTGATTTTTGAATTTAATTTAATTTTTAACTATAAATATAGTAATTTTGTGTATAATATTTTTCTGATATATTTTTTTGAAACACTCACGTATACTTGCAAATTTTGTTCTGAGCTGCGCTCACCACTGCAATTAGCAACGGGGGTGATGCTGTGTTTCAAACTGATTCGGACCCACCCTATACATTTTTGTAAAATTATTTTATTAATTGTTAAGTTGTAACATGGTGGAATTTTGCTAGGTGGGGACCGATCACTTTGATACAATGCCTTTTGTCAAAAAATGGTCGACATGATGGACGTGTAAAATTCATGTCCGAATAAAATTTGATAAGTTTGTAGTTTTTTTGAAATATAAGTGATTTTTTGAATGAAGAGTAGTTTTATTAAGATTTATATTAAGATTTGTAATTGGATTGGATTGATTTTGAAGAAAGATTTTGGAGAAGTTTTGAAAATAGAATTTAAACAGAAGCTAAGTAAAGTTAAAAGAATAGAAAATTGGAATTGGATGGGATTTACAAAAGTTAATTTTGTTAAAATTGTTAATTTTAGTAGATGGTAAAATTTTTACATTTATAAATTAAAAATTTGTTCAAGGAACTGCAAATTGTTGATGATAAGGCGGACTGCGATACGGGTATCGTATAAATTTAACATTACCATTTAATATTATATTGAAATTTAAGTTATAATATAAAAGAAAAATTTTTGAATATAAAATAAATAATTTGGATGATTGTTGTGTTCACCCACAGTGATTTGCCGACCCGGTTGCAATATTTTAGAGAGCTAAAATCTTGGTCTCGGGCGAGTAAAGTCGTCACCAGAACATAGCAATATATAGATTTAATATATTATATTTATTAATAAAAAATATATAGGAACCTATTTATACATATTATGTACACATGCACATTAAACAAAACAACAACATTAACAAAAATATTAAAAGCGAGAAGAAAGTTAGAAACTAGATTATGAACGTCAACGTTAACAAAAATAAAAGTTAACATATATGATAATCCAAAACATAAGAAATAGTAAACACAAAAATTTTAACATTGAGTGTATATATGGGACTCCTGTATAACGAACAGCAGTAACCCCGATACAGCGAACTGCGTACTAAATCGTGCAATTTGAATGACATCATTTGTAGGGACTTCCTCCCAAGACTGGGAATTTACATTAGGTATTATATTTAGACTTTATTTTACTCGTAAAGTTAGCATAGAACGCAATTTTTACACAGTGGCTCATAATGAAATCCGGACGCGCCTATGCAAGCAATGTAAATGGTACTTTTTAAAAACTTTTTTTGTATGTAACAATCGCTCTTACAAAAAAATTTTTCAGACATTTTTTGTAGATTATTTCATTCTCTTCAGTTTTGTTTATATCCTTTTTTTTTAATTTGTCGCATCGTTTTCGACTGAGAGTGACTTAAAGCAGTCTCGGTAAAAATCCAATGGGAATCCCCTGAAAATACCATAAGAATTTCATTGTGCATTTTTAATTTTATTAAAAAGTTTTACCAAGTTTGCTTTGTCATTTTCAGTCAAAAACGTTGCGGCAAAGTAAAAAAATGTATACAAACAAAAATAAAAAGAATGAAATTATCTACAAAAAAATGTCTGAAAAATATTTTTGTAAAAGCGATTTTTACATATCAAGAGTTTTCACAAAATACAATAATTTACATTGCTAGCATTGCTAACATTGGAGCGTCAGGATTTCATTATAAGCCACTGTACGTTAAAAAATTTTATGTTTTATATTTTTATACCAAAATAGTGAACAACCTCAAAAAAGTGAAAGGTCTTTGCCATATTTAATTCACTATTTCGCGACTCGACTATTTTTAAAATAATTTTTTGTTTTTTCAAATATTTTTTTTTGGTTTGCTTTGATATAGTTCCGATATCTTCTACATCTTTCTGACATCTCACCTACACCTCCCTTACATCTCCTTTATATCTCCCATATCTCCCTCATATGTTCTTCATATCTCCCCACATCTACTTGCATCTCCTCGCATCTCATCGCATCTCCTCACATTTCTTCACATCTCCTCATATCTTCTCACATTTCCCACACATTTCTTCCCCCGTGTACACCAAATCTCCCCGGTGATTTACCCCCCGATTTAAACCAAACAGTAATTATTAAAATTTGTTATCAAAATAAAAATACACTAAGAATAGTTTTTATTTGATTAGCCAAACGTAGTTATTTTAATTATAAAACGTTACTTTTGTGAGCGAAGGCATACAAAACATACCAGTGTAAACATATTTTTTAATATTACAAAATATTATCAGAAAAAAAGATCGATAAAAAATTTTATTAGCCCCCTCACCCGGAAGAGATTTAAATTTTAAACTTGAAATTAAAGTATTCAGTTCGTCGCCGAAAATTTAGTAAATTAATTTTTGAAAGTAAATTTTTTTTTATTCTTTTATAACATACATAGAATAAAATGGTAAAAGTTATTAACATGTGATAATATTTATATTAAAATTGATTTTTACATGTTATATGAAATTGAAAAATAATTAAAAAATATAGTTATAACAAGTTATAACAGGGTGTCGCAGACTAATTCATTTAAATAGTTTTTGCACAATTTTATGTAAGTTATGGATTTTAATTATTTTTCAATTTCATATAACATGTAAAAATCAATTTTAATATAAATATTATCACATGTTAATAACTTTTACCATTTTATCAATTATCATATTCGTTATATTAACATATAACAAATTAATACGTAGATCGGTCCTGTATATTTCTCTAAGTTCATACACATGAAATTTTGAAATTGGGGCAATCTACAACTTTTGTAATTTAAAATTACAACTAACGTTTCAATTTAGGTTTTTTTTGGGGGTTAGTTTAGTTTTCCGGTTTAGAATTTTTCAAAATAAGTTTTTTTATTCATTTTGGCTTCAAGTAGGTATAATTTTTATTTTTATAAATGTCAAATAAATTTGACACTTAATCAGTTTTGAATTTTAATTTAAAAGCATAACTTTTCGATATTTTCTACATTTTTCCAGGTTTGCCTGATGAGATTCCGAAAATCGAAACACCAAGTTATAACAGGGTGTCGCAGACTAATTCATTTAAATAGTTTTTGCACAATTTTATGTAAGTTATGGATTTTAATTATTTTTCAATTTCATATAACATGTAAAAATCAATTTTAATATACATACATAGAATAGGATAAGAACTTGAAATGTTTTAAATACACATATTTATGTATAATTATATATAAATATGTGCGTATATAAAGATAAGTATATTATTTAAATTTTTAAAACGAACAAGTTTGTTTGCGTTGTATAATAGAAAATTTAAAATATATTTCTTTTAAAAGTCTTTATCGTATTTATTTATCATCGCGTTATTAATATTTACCGCTAAACTAGAACTAACCTTATTTTATAATTTTTTTTGTTTTAAATTTTTTTTCAATTAAAATTAGTAATTTTTCCGCCATTGTCACGTTATCTGTCATATCTTAACTTGACATATTATTATAAGGGTATTTATTTAGCTGCACTTGTATTATTTCTTTCTTTTCTTACTCTATATCAAACAAATTTTTATTTCAATTTGATTTATAAAAGTCTGTTGCATCTTCCACATCTGTTTATTTACAACAATTTTGAGGTTAGACATATCAAAATTTAATATTATATTTTGCATTTTTAAACAAAAATTGAAAATAGAAAGAAAACTTAACAATCATGTAAATTAATGTCTTTTTTACTTTTAAATGTAAATTAATGTTTTTTATTGTTTTTTAAATATTACTTTTCTATATAAGTATGTATTCTTTACATAACAGTTAGCATTCATTATTATAGTTTGTTTATTTTAAAAATTGCAAAGCTACGTTTATAACGTTACCATATGGCAGACTCGAATGACGTTACGTAAATGATGTAAAACACAGTACGTTTTACATCTTATTGTATAAGATACTATTTTAAAACATTCAAATACTTTTCTCTATGAGTAAAGTTAAAATATTTAATTAGTTAGTTACTAATAAAGCAGACCAGAACTTTTTTATAGTTTTTTATAATTTTAGTAAATACATATACTGTGTATTGTCGTGAAACAAAAAAATTTTGACCCACTCTATGCTAAATTGTTATTTTTGTAAGTTTGGTTTTTAAATGTTGGAGGTTGAAACGCACAAGGTGGGGAATAAAGAGATTGGCTTTTTGCCAAAAATGGCCGCACGAGCCGGTCGTGCGGGTTTTGGCTCTGTGAGTATTTTTATGATTAAGATTTTTGAGATCAATTTTGATGCGAGTATTTTTTAATTGCGGTTAAAATAATAAACGTTTTGATTGATTATTTTGGTCAGAATTGAAAATACGACAAAATTGTATTATTGTAGCGAGTTGAAATTATTTTTTTATTAAAGTGGATGATTGATTTTTGGATCAATGGTTTTGTTTTGTTTTGGAAGCTGTTGATTTAATTTGATTAAAGTGGAAGAATTTTAATTAAAATTTATAAGACCAACGTGTGCGTTAGAAGATACCGCGTTTGGGTGATAATTTAATATTGAAGGTTCGATACTGGAAGCTAAAATTTATTTTTGAATTCAAAATAATTGCGATTGCAAATTTTAAGAAGAAGAAAATTTTGGCATTAGAATTTGTTGGTAATTTTGTTTTAAAAACTAAAAACCCTCCACTCTTGAAAATTGCCGACTACTCTCGCACGTTAGAGTTACACCCGAGCAATACAAGTGTAAGATACATTTTTAATAAAATATCATTTCAACATATTTGGCCCACGGCGCGGGGATGTTTAATTTATCGTTTTTCACACTATAACTTTAATTGGTTCCCAACTTAAGTGAAACAAAACTTAAAAATGACAACGATTGTAACTGATGTTGAAATGTATCTTGTTGCCGGCGTACGATGGAGATGGCAATGATAAACTTTGGAATACTTCTCTCGGAAATTAAAAGGGAAGCAAACAAAAGCGATAAAAGAAATAAATAAAAAGCAAAAATAATGAATAAAGAAATTAATGAAGAGATTAAAAGATTAGAAGAAAGAGTACCATAGTGCGAGAAATCTAGAAATACAGGATATCGGTGTAAGATTTGAAAAAGATGAATTATTAGAAGAGGAAGAACTATTGGAAAAGACGAAGAGATGGAAGAAACAGATAAAAAATAAAGTCGCGAAACTAAATGAAAAGAAAACCGAATTATTGATAGAAGAGCAAGAAGAAAATAAAGCATTGGTAAGTGAACCGCCTGAGAAGAAAGTGACCAATGAAGAGCAAATGGATGACTTATGCAAAAGAAAAAAAAATAATGGAACAAAATAAAGAAAAAACAAAATTATTTGAAGAAAATGAATAACTAATAAAAAAAAATTAATCGGTTGAAAAGAAATTTTTGAAGAAAGAAGAATATAGGTTTGAAATTAAAATGATGGATAAGTTTAAAAAGAAAAGACAAATTTGGAAGTTTTGGACGTATCGGGGGCGATAAAAGAGGATGCCGGTAAGATGGACGCCTCGTATCAAGATTATTTTATGGAAGATAAGAAGAAATAAATAAAACAACAGAAAGATTTGGATGGTAAAAAGAATGGAAAATTTTGTAAAACATCAGCGTTTTAATGGAGATTTAATTTGAGTTGTTTTGTTTGAATTTTGTTTTTAATTTTTGATTGTTGTAAATAATTTTCTTTTAATAATTTTTAATATTTGGTTTTGTAGCACGACATCGAAGTTGTGAATTTTTGTTTGAGCTGCGCCCATAACTCCAATTCGCAAAGGGGGCTGAAACTCAAGCAACACCAACGTCTGTTTTGTAACTGTATAGCATTGAAGTATAACGAATAGGTACATATATCTTCATACCTGAAAATTAAGTATCAAAAAGGTACTTAAACGGCATATATTTTTTCAAACCTGAAAGTTAAGTATCAAAAAGGTACTTAAGATTACGATTTTTGTAATTTTTAACGATGCTCCCTCCACGCAATGGTTCGTAAGATTGTTTCAACACCTTCCCCGTCACCTTACGTTTTTTTTTAAGTTAATGTTGCTCTCCATTCATATTGCATTCCGCTGGCTAATTTTTGGCAACTTAAAAATTACGTAAAAATTTAATTTAAAAAAATATTATAAGTTAACCTTACGTAAGGAATATGTCGAACCCCCCTAAGTGTTCGTAAGACTTCCAATAACTCCCTCGTCCCAAACCTTTACGTAATTACCAGACGGCCCCTAAAGGCAAATACATTTTTTCTAATTTTTTGATGGATGATCAAACGCATGAAAAGTTATCTTTGATTAGTATAACTTAATTGTTTTCGAATTTCTTGACATTATTTTGTAGACTTTAATAAAATTAAAAGTTTCAAAATTAGTTGTCAAACGGATCCCGAAAAACTATAGAAGAAAATAGCTTTGACGCAAATGTGTTATTTTGTTGAAATGGTGAAAATAATGAAGCTTCCACCAATATTCGTTTCCTAAATTTTCAAAAAAAAAATTTCAGTTGGTAGTAAAAAAATTGTAGCACTAGATAAAATAAGTGGGCCCGATACAAAAGACTGAACTCATAATGTAAAAAGCGAATTATTTCAACTAAACACTTGTTTTTATTGCTACTTGTAAATTTTGATAACAAAACATTGTTTATTTTCTTTTATATAAAATTCATCATGGTTATGTACTCTTACCAACCTAAATCACTTAAAAGATCATCTACAGTTTATAATAATTATTACATAACAAAAAATAAAATATCTAATTCTACTAATATTTTTTCTACGGAATAACATTAAAACATGAACATTTAGGCATCCCAGTCGTAAAATATGAATCTTCAATTTGAATTACCGCCTTCTCAAATCAAAGTTCGCAAAAGATCTCCAAACAAACCTCGCACGTTGTGATCCCCCTCGTAGTAACACTTGCAAGTTCTTTTAAATCTGCGGATGGCTCTTTGAATGTTAACGTCGTTTACTAACTTGAAACCTAAACTTATATGTGCCAGTGGCGTAACCACTGACAGGGCACCTGAAGGAATAATTAGTACACACAAATTAAATAAAACACAGGATTCGGTTTAACGATAAATATATATTTAACCGAAAAGAAAAAAAAGGTATTCTAACAACCAATTTACCAGCAAAGTTAATCTCCTTGATATCATTTAATTCAAAATAAATTTCATACTTTAGTTTGAAATTTGATTTAATAACGGTACGATAATTCATCCCTTCGACTGTTATGTTTTCTAATTGTTTATTCATATGTAATGACCAACCACAATCTTTATAATACTTTGTAAAGAAGTGCCTATATGTATTTCGATGATCAACTCTATTATTTTATATTATGTAAGATCTTTAAATAATAAACCCTTATATGCTAAATTATCCGCTCTTAACTATTACTTCGTCAACTTAAATCTAAGATCGTCACCTTAAGGGGTTACGCTCACCTAGACCGTCAAAAAAATGGGTAATTTTTGCAATGTTTTTGTGGAGAATTGAATGGATATCTTTGTACAACAGTTTAAGTATTTAAAAGACCTTTATTTAGTGAGCGGTTGGTAATTTTTTGGTTACAAAATATTGATAAATAACAAAGTTAAAGTGAACGTTGTTGTTTGCATGTTTTAGAATCATGTTTTGCGGTGAGCAGTGTTATTCGAACCCAGGTTATCGAAAATCAAAAATTCAAAAAAGTTTGATAATCTATTAGTTGATGCAGTCTTTAATTAAAGGATTTTCTAAAAATCTTAAATTTAACAATATGGCAGTCATTCAAAGTCAAAATTTCAATTTTTGTTAAAAAAAACAACTTTTGGTTCATAAAATAGAAACTACACATTTTAAAACTAAAATTTTCGATTAAAGACTAGTTTTGAGTGATTAAAAAAAGCACACAAAATTTAAAATCGATTGGTTCACAGGGTTTTGAAATATCTTGCTCACCGATATAAAAATGTAGTTTCGAGATAAAGGCATTTTAAGTTTGCAATGTAGTTTACACTAAAGCTAAAGAATTATTTTATAACTTATACATAGTGATCTATTCTAGGCCCATATACTGTGTCTTCTTTTAAAGTTGTCGCTTTGGAAACATCAATTTTAGTTTGACGAAGACGCATTTTTCCGTCTCGGGTACTCTCTTGTACGTATTTTTCTGCTACCTGTATGCGTTCAGCGTCTTCTCTTTCGAGATATTGGTGAGCATTGATGTCACAGTTTACTCACATACCTTATAGGATCTGTAATAAAACTGCAGATATAATAAAAAAGCACGAAGAAATGTACTGAGGTTCGCACTTATCCCATAACAATACAATTTTAAATCCGAGACCGCGGGTACTTGCAGTTTGAAATGTTACGTTACCATCACACTGTTTGCACTTCACTAAAACTGAAATTGCTGTAAAATCGGTAAAAAAAGCAAAATTCTTTATTCCACAATATTTTCTTGTGCCACATTGAATTTTTCGTGGTAATACCTGCTACACTATACCTGTATTTAAAGCCTTATAGTTTCTGTATAAAAAATCAGATTGTGTTAAAACTTTTGGGAGATATTTCTGACATTATATACTTTAAGAAAATGTGATTTTTGAAATTTCTAGGTGAGCGTAACCCCTTAATTAATATGTCCTTATTGCTTAACCTAAGTTCGTCCTCTTAATTTCTAATTGGTAATTTCCTAAAATCTAAATAAATCGTCCCTACTTAAAACTAGCAGCATCATCTTAAATTATTATGTAGCCGCAAATAATCATAAAGAACTTTGTTAGCATTCGTTATTAACAGTTCTTAAATATCGTAAGTGGTATTATCTCATATGTGGTCGCAAATAATCATAAGGAACTTTGTTAATATTTGTTAATAACTGTCCTGAAATATCACAATTGGTATTATCTCATTGAGAGATATTTGAAAAAAAGAAAAATAAGAAACATGTTCACCGAACTTGCCCGATCACTTTGTAGGTCCTAATTGCGGTTACAAGTACTGTTACTTACTCTTTTAAGAAAACATATTGCCGGCGTTGCTCAGTCGTTGATAAAAAATTAACAAAGAGAATTTCGGGGGGGTTGTAAATCGCTTATTGTTTTATTTTTTTTATTTTTTTTTATTTTATTTTTTATTAGTTTAAGAAAAACTTTTATACAAATATTTACAATCAATTTACAAATTATCAAAATAGTTTAATAGATATTTATGTACACCCCAAAAATAAGAAAGCCTACAAAAAACCCTATTCTCACACTAGCTTCAAAAAGTTTCGAAAACATATCTAGATAGCTTACATTT
Organism: Cantharis rustica; assembly: GCA_911387805.1. Taxonomy (NCBI): domain Eukaryota; kingdom Metazoa; phylum Arthropoda; class Insecta; order Coleoptera; family Cantharidae; genus Cantharis; species Cantharis rustica. The sequence continues at coordinate 37,824,246 of OU426880.1, forward strand.
AAAAGAACTCAAGCTAGTTTCTTCCTTAATGCCTTTAGGCATTTCATTAAACATAATTAAACCCCTATTCATAACAGTGTTTTGTGATTTCACTAGCCTAACTTGATCAACCCTGAAATCATTCTTATTTCTCAGGTTAACATTACACACGTCTTTAACATAATTTAATTTTTTTGACAAATATCCCGGCAACAAGTTGTATTTCATTTTAAATATCAGAATTTGAAAATTTAGTCTTTGTCTAACGCTTAACCACTTCAAACTACTTAGCATAGCCTTGATAGCTGTATATCTATTACATCTCAAAATTACTCTCATTGCTCTATTCTGCAACCTTTGCAATCTCTGTATGTCTCCCTCTCTGCACATAAACAATATGGTACTACAATAATTAAATAGCGGCAACACAACTGTATTATAAACATTTACAATACAATCGTTTGGTATTTTACATCGTATTCTTGCCAATAAATTAATTTTAATTTGGACGACACAAATTGTTTTTAGTCACTGTTAAGCTAAGATAATTTATTTAAATGATTTTTGCAATGCACTTTGCAATTTTTTAAGACACAAATGTTTTTAATTGTAATCAGCCCGGATCGGTATTAATTTGGACGACACAAAATTGTTTTTAGTCACTGTTAAGCTAATATAATTTATTTAAATGATTTTTGTTTGCAAAAAAAAACTTGTCCGAAAATCGATAAGAAAAGATAAAAAGGTAAAGTTGTTTCGAACGGTAGTGATTTAAAAAAAAAGCCCCGGCTCCTCTCGATTATTCCTTATATAACAATTTTCTCCTTCCATCAAATGTTACCCAATGCCGTGAGAAAAGAAAATTGTAAGATTCTTAAAAAAATAAATCTATTAATACAAGAGTAAATGGTATTTAAGCAAAATACTAGAAAATTATTATTGACTTCGAGATTATTAGGAACGGAAATTCACACGATCTGTAAGCTAAACAAAAATATTGAAACGAAATTTACGAGTTATTTTTATAAACATAGAAGGTACCTTACGCTAATTGATCACAACATAAGTTACAAAATAATATTTTCCCACGGACCACTAGAAAATCGAGTTATAACAAAGAATTTGATTTTGAAAAATTTTTATTAATTATCGAGAATCTTTTGCATGCAAAAGGATGTACGAGGTTGATACAACAACGTAACACTACCAGTGATCAGCCATTTCTGCAACATATTGCCACGACCATCTTATGATTTTAAGCGTCCACCCCTCCTTGTTGTGCAATTCATCTAAATTAAATTATCTAATGCTATATATATTTTTCTACTTCAAACAACCGCCTTCATATTGTTTATCTTAAACAAATACTCCTACTTCATATTGCCGCAATGATCTCGAATTACTACCGATAGTCGTATTATCAAGATACCTCTTAGGTTACATTATGAATAATCAATCCCTTTCATTACATTAGCCATCCCGTTTAAATATAATAATGTATAAATCATAATCTCAAACCAATAATTAAATCTTAAAACTGAAGATGAAGTAATTTTAAAATAGTTTTAAACTCATGCCCACGTGGTCGATCACTTTAATAAGTGATCGACACGTAATCGTATTAACTTGAAAATTGTAACACCCGATCTTGTCTTTATTTAAAAGATTATAATTAATAAATTTATTTAACTTACTTATTTTAAATTTGTTGATAACTAAAATATATTTGAAATAATTTTAAATTCAATTATTGAATTTTAAACTTTAAACTTTTAAAAAATAAAATTTACAAATTATTCAAACTACCAAAAGGCCGGTCAAAATCACTTTGAAATACGACAACTTTCACTTCCTGTGTATTTTATTAATGAGGAGCAGTTTATTCATAAAATTAAAAAAACCCTGTCGTGCTACAAATTAAATTATCAAAACAAAAAAATTTTATTTTAAATAAAATAATAATAAAATAAGAGAAAATTCACAATCTGATAAAAAAAACGTTTATTTCTTCCAACTTTTTTCATTCTCATTTTTCTTATTCAAATCTCCTACTGTGTTTATCTATTTTGTCTTTATCACCTTCCATAAGACAATCTTCGCCGGCATTTCTTTCGGCCACCCTCTATTGATTCAAAGATTCCAACCTTTCTTTCTTTCTTCTATCCTTGTCATAGCAGATGTTAACTTTTTCTCTTTTAGTTCATCAATTAATTCCATTTCAATTTCTTGTTCCTCTTTATCCAATGATTCTTCTCAAATAATTCTTTGTTTTGTTCACCATTTGGTTTTTTTTGCTTATCCTTTTCAAATGGTTCTTTTTTTTTCCTGCTCTTCTTTTATCATTAATACTTTTGTTTCTTGTTTTTCTTTTATCAATAATATTCTTTTTTATCGTTTTT